>JANEHK010000001.1:44074416-44108951 GCA_025960845.1 Tachycineta bicolor | reverse complement strand
TTTTTTTTTTTTTTTTTTTTTTTTTTTTTTTTTTTTTTTTTTTTATGAAACACTCTTTATCTTTTAAAAAATTATCAACCAGTTAGTATCTTCATACAAGCCTATCTCAAAAGATATCTCTGGCTGAATCAAGAAAGGAGGAATGAAGGTTGCCCAGGCTGTTACTTATCCAGACACAAGTGAAATTATAATGGGACAAAGAGTGGAAATGGTTCTCATTCTTTCTTCTGTAAATACAAACCACAAAGAAAAGGAATTTTAGTTTGCAGGAAGGAACAAATGATTGGGGTGGAAACAAGACACAGAATAGATGCACACTGCTGTCAGTAAGCAACAGGCAACTATTCCTAATAAGGGTATCTAGCCTGCCTGACCTTATCATGGAAACAAAAAAGGGAGGAAGAAATTAATAGGAGATAAAATTAGCCAATTATCCTTCTGTAAGAACTTATTCTCATATAACCATGGCAGACCCTGTACGAATCCAAATTATCCAGACTGCCTTTTCTCCCTTGTGTTCCTGTAGTGACAGAATGTATCCCACAGCACCAGTGGATGTGGTTTAGAAGTTGGCAATAAGAAATAATTTTATTGTCTACTTTTAAAAAATATTCACAAACATTGAGCTGCAGAACATGGAAGGATTTTATGAAGACACCCATGTTCCACATACCTCTATAATTTGGCACACATAAATGAATGATGCATTCCTCTTCAGTGAAACTGCTTTGGTTGCCTATTGCAAGCACATCGGAACACTCTTTTTTAATGAGATGACAAAAAGACTCAGCTCTTTGTATTTCAAAAGCTGATCAAAATCTCAGGCTCCTGGTTCACTACAAATATAATTTGTATTTGTATTTTTCTGATTTGTGGTGAATGAAAGCATCCTATATCTCTCTTCATTGATGACCATGAGCAATTTTTCCACTTAAAAAATAATAATAATAATAAAAAAAAAAAGGTTATGTCAATAAACTTTTGGTAAAGAACTGTAGATCTTCATTTGCTAATAGGCCAAAATCTTTCAGAGGCCTCCTTAAGGGTTGGGAAAGAGGTCATCAGATACAAAAATTCTCAAATAGACAATTAGAAACTTAGTGGACCAGTGGACAAATATTGAATATTGGATGTAGAATACACAACTTTTGTATAACACTTTTCTTGATAGTTTAGACTAGACACAGTATTGAGATGGGATCTAACAACTGCCAAGCAGAAAGCAATAATTCCTCCCTTTGGTGCCCCTGTGAATATCTCCAGGCTACCAGGGCACACAGCTGGCTTATGCTCAGTTTGTGTTTTCCAAGGCCCCCAGATCTCTCCCTGCAGAGCTGCTGTCAGTCAGCCCTCAGGCTGTGTCCCTACACCAGTGCTTCATGTCGCAGAGTAGTGCTTGTGTTTCAATTTTCTCTGTGCTCTTCTAAAATGGCAATTTTCATCCATTTGTTTTAGTGGTTGTTCATTCAATACAATTGGATGCAATAGGAAATACAATTTTCCTGGCATCACATGAGCCTACATCTCAGCAAACAATACTGGGACACGGGATCTAAGGGGAGCAGTTATGTCTTTCAAATTAGTTGGTTGTGGTTCTTCCACCTTCTAAAGAGTGATCCAGAAGCCATAGACAGCAGATCACCAGAAGACCAGACTATTTGTCAAATAGTTAAGGCAGGATGGGTCAATTATGTTTCAGAACTGCATTCTTATCTGTACTATTTCTACAGGAAAATCTAAGCAACTACCCTGACATTTACACAAGAGATGAATCTCCCTTTTAGGGCAACCCTTTGCTCTGGAGAAATGTCTCTATGACTGTATTAGCATAAAGTTGTTTTGAGAGTACTGTGACATTTATTTAGGAAATATTTTAGGGTTTCCTAAATACTTCCAGTTTCTCTCCTCCTAACTAGAATTAATGACAATAAGAACAGTGTTCTCATAGAAACAGAAGAAAATAAACAAAATAACCTTACCTCAACTTTTTTTTTTTTAATTATTTATTGTTTGTTTTTTTATGGGGGGGTGTCTATGTACTGTGTCTGGTTGGGATGGAAGTAATTTTCTTCATCACATCTACAGTCCTGCATTTTAGATTTGTGAGTATAAGAGGTTGATAGCATTTCTGTTTTTTAATTATCGCTGAATTTTGCTTGCACAGCATCCAGGCCTTCCCTGTTTCCTGCTCTGCACCGTACTCCAGGAAGTAGGCTGTGTATCAGCCAGAGCTTAGGAGGAGATGGAGCTGGAACAATGGACCCAAACATAGCAGAGGGATATACCATACCGTATAACATCATTCTCATTTATAAAACTTGGGACGGAGGCTGAGTTTTTCCAAAGTAATCATCATTCAGAGACAGGTTGCCATCAGTCTGCTGGCAAGAGGTAGCTTGAAATTGCAAATTGCATTTGCATCACCTTTTGGATTTTGGGTGGCTTTTCTTCATTCACTTATTAAACTGCCTTTATCTTAATCCACAATTTCTTTTCTTGAATTTGCCCTTCTAATTCTCTTCCCCATCATGTGGGGAGTGGGGAGTGAAAAATTGACTTGTGGGTGCTTATTTGCTTTCTGGGATCAATCTCTCACACTCTGAGGCCGAGCAAGTTCTGTTTCTGTGAAATAAGATGCACTTGCAAAACAGAAGATGGTGTCATTCCACATACTTTTTTTTTTTTTTTTTTTTAATGATGCAGTTAGCTTGACTTGATCTGTATAATTTTGAATATTGAATATTTTTCAGATATGGTATATTTATTTTTTTAATAGTCTTAGAGAACACTTTTGTGTTTTTCCTAAGGTATCTAAGTATTAGTTGGAATCACCTATGTAGTCAGAAAAATTGTAGTTCTGATCTCCCATGTACAATTTCCTGAAAATAGGAATTGCAATTCAGTATCTTGTAGGCATTTTTAAAGTACTTCAACTATAGAAAACAAGCCAATACATCTAAGTCTTTATTATGAACTTTTTTCAGACTTCTGGAGAATGGACTTAACATTCAAATATACGACTAGACTTGACACAGAGGTGTTTTATAGTTTTATGGCCATTTGAATTGGAAATGAGAAATATTTATTTTCTAGCTTGGAATGGGTGTCTCATGAGGACATATATATTTATAAGTGTTCTTAAGAGGTTTGAAATGTCATGAAAGTAATGAAAGTCATAAGCTCTCCCCTGGTGGAGAAAATAAGCCTTACGTTAGAGAACTAACTGTTAGGTAGAATTGAACTAAAATAAGAACAATTTTCCATCTAATTCTTAATCTTGATTTGGGTTTCAAATTCTTTCTAAAGTTTCATGCCCCTGACCACAATGACAAGACTGAAATTTAATGATAGATCAAATTATAGCGCTTTCAAAATGAGATTTAAAAAAATCTCACACAAACACTTTTCCAATGTTTTCCATGGGTATTGACTCCACAAAAGGTGACAGATCCCTCTAATATATTTTCAGATCAGCAAAATTTTGTAAGACACCTTGACATTTGCTTCAGCAATATGAACAGAAGTTACAAGGTAACCTTGCCCATCTTTCTTACCACAGGAATAGGTTTTCAATCTAAATGAAGGCTAATTTATTCCTCTGCAAACCCAATATTCAAATAAATTATATATATTTTTCCCCAGACTAGGTTCTTCTCTGTTTAAATTTTGATTTACTTGGCTGCTCTTTGATGTGATTTGCACAAGTTTTGGCAATTCACTGACTCATCATGTCTACTTTGCACCATAGTTCAAAGATGCTCTGTAGAAAACAATTTTCTCAAAACTCATACTTTAACAGCTCCAGATATGAAACAGTAACTACATGAAAATATGTAGGTTTTATTAATAAAACAATGAATATAATAAATAAATAAATAATGATCAAGGAAATAAATATTTCTCATTTCTAATTCAAAGCAACAACTGTGGAAATGTAATCCACAATTTGCTCTCTGCTGTTCAGAGATCTTGTTGATATCACCTAACAGGGAAATAATGTTTGTTCAAATCACAAGTACAGATTAAACAACCACTGCTATTTATCAGCAGCAGGATTTTTGGAATTACATTTAGAGGTCTTCCCTTGTGAAAGAGGGCATTTTCATTATAGCAAAAATAGGGGAAAGGAGGTTTCCTGGGCTGAAGAAGTATATCTAAAGGCATCACCTGCTAGTAGATGTTGTGGGTTTCAGAGAAAACAAGTCCTTCTGAAGATAGCCAGGAAAATGCCTGCAAATAATCCTCACTGTCATGTAGACTTCAAAAGATAAAACTGTGAAGCAATAAAAAGCTTGAGTGTGGGAAAAGTTCCCACTGATTAAAAGAAATGCATACTGCAGCAGAATGATAGAATTTTTGAGAGGTGGTCTCATACATTAGGGCTGTTCTTTGGTTCTTATTCAAGGAATTAAAACCCCTGGGTTTTCACTTCCCAACAGGTTGATTACCATGGAAGTCCTCAAGGCTATTGGTGAGTAAAATACAGTGTTTTCTGTCTACAGGGAAAAAAAAATAAAATAAAATTATATATATATATATATATATATATATATATATATATATATATATATATATATTCTCTTGACTCTTTATAATTTATTCTGGTACTTAAATGTCACAGCCCTGAACTGGCATCACAGGACACAGGCCTGTACTCATGAAAAATAATTTAAAAATTGTGCACCACAGAGCGTGCATTCCACTCTTTAAACAAAAAGTATGAGAAGAAAAGGGTAGATATCATGGATACATGCTACCCTGTCTGCCAATGATCTTGAAACATTAACCATCTAAATAAAATCGAATTTCCTGGAGAAAATTTTGGCAAATGAAAACAAAAAAAATTGAAAACAAACTTTTTTTTTTTTTTTTTTTTTTTTTTTTGACAAATAACAATGCAACACATGGGCTTGTACTTATAAAGTACTGAAACTGTTTATCTCAATGTTTAGCCAGAAAACAGTGAGAGTTAATGTTTTATCTCATCATATGGTTCCGAGTAATTTTTGGTAGAGAGTAAAGAATGGTAAGAGTGAGAAATTGTGATTGATGCTCTAAAAAGTAATGCCTTTTAGTAAGATATAAAAAGGTAAATCTGAGGAAGAAGATAAAAACAAGGAAGCATTTATGGTCTTGGTAATAGAGAATATAAATAAACTTTGCAGCAGGATTTTATATAAATCCCAGGGGAAAAAAAGTAAAAGTTATATTCAAGTGTAAGTGGTATAATGTTTCAGTACCTAGACAGGAGTTCAGCTATGCAGGCAACCATCAAAAGAGTTATATCAGAGGTATTATACTGAAAGATCTGAAAGATTAGTAAATATGTGAATTAAGGATGATACACAGATGGGACTAGATGCCATTTGGGATGATGATGTCAACAGAAAATAAGAATACTCTGATACACTTTGTCTGGGTAGGTAAAAAGAGTTCAGGACAAGCTTTCAAACAAAGAAGAATGTGAGAAGACAAACTGCAAAAATATGGTGATTTTATATTTTAATAATATAATATAATAATGATTGATATGATCTGATATGATATAATGAGATATGATAATATGATGTGATACATTATTATATATTTCTAATAATGAACATATAACAATATATTTATTAATATAAATAATAAATATATTTATAATATATAAACCACTATTAAAATATATAACCACTATTATTTATCAGAAGCAGGATTTTTAGATTTTAATGGCTGAAAATTAAACAGACATGAGATGGTTATAAAAACAGCAAAACAGAGTTACCATTAAAGAGGTGAGTGGAAGAAAGCACTTGAGACAGAAGAAGAAAATAAAGGCATTAGGGGGAAGATAAGATGATTAGAAATAGATGGATAAATCAGGTGTGAGAATTGAAGCAGGAGATAAACACAAAAAAGTCCAAAAAAACCAAAAAAACAAGGGAAAAAATCCCCATGAACCATGTAAAACTGTGATTCATCAGATGACTTAACATTTCTCAAATGAAAGACTTTCCTAAAACTCCTTCTAATTAATTCTATACAAATATACATATATTTAGTTTTGAAACCTGACAAATTTTTTTGAGTGGTGATCTTTGAAATTGTGTGATGGGCAATGCTGCTTATTAAATGACTTCCCAGAGTAACAACCATTTCTTTCATGACTTTGTCTTTGTAGCTGACCAAACCCTCACTTTTAAGATTATTTTAACAGAGTGACATTGCTGTGAAAAAGAAGTAAAGTGAAGTGACAATGCTGGAGGGAAAAGTCCAGGCACAATGGGACTTCAATTAAGTTTCTGGCCAAGGCATACTTCAGCCTTCACTGAAGTTGAGAGAAGACCGCTACTGATTACAGAGGAATTACATCAAAAATCCATGACAAGATGAAGATTCCATGAGATTTCTTTGTCCTCCTCTTCCTTTGAGGGGAATATATATATATATATATATATATATATATATATATATATATGCTTATATTAATGTTTGGACTTATTTTCATAGATTTTATAAAATAAACATATAAAATGCAAAATAATACATTTTGTTTCCTCTGCTTTGTCAGGTTTTTATCCTTCTTGTTTTTTCACTAGACTAGAAAAATCAGAAGGAAAGCAAGTTCAAGGGGTCTTGAGAAAAATTATACTTAGATGTAATTAAAAAAAAAAAAATCCCTCTCTGCTTTATATTTCTCTCTCTTTAAACAAATATTTCTTCTGTCTGTTGCCTGCTAGGAAGCTGGTTTAAATAGTCACAGTACTTTCCCTGCATGGGGAGAACTAGGCATGCATGATCTATGATCTCTCCGCCCTCTTTGTTGAGCTTAGAAAAATGCAAATTCCTCTATTCTGTCCCTTTTACTATTTCCTGAAACAGCTGCCTCTGTTGATAATTGAATATAAATGAGAGAAACCTTTTCAATAAAGTGGTGTTAATCAAAAAATTAACAGTTACTTGGCAATGTCAGAACTGGTGGTCAGAAAATGCCATTTATGTAGATATACTTGGACTGTTCCTTTCCACCAAGCCATAATGATCAAGAATTGTACAAAAGACTACCTTGTAATAAGTATTTCCTTATGGCTTTTTTTTTTCAGATGGAAAGGCCTTCTGGGCTTCTAATTAGATTAATGGGAATTGATTTATAAGAAAATAAATATGTAAATAAAAGAATATAAATACTGAAGATGTCTGTGGCCAAAAACAATTAGTATGTGGATTGTTGGAAACCATCAAGATAAACTATTTAAACTGAAGTTTCTTGCTGATTCTTCAACTGTACAAGCACATAATGCTTGACTCTCCTTGCAAGACACAGATATTTGAAGAAATTCAGCTGGAAAAACAGCTAGTCAGTTTGTTAGAATCACTTCTCTCAGCTCAAAAATTGGAGAAAAAATCATAAAGCTATTAAATATAGGGAAAGCCAGACTCTGTAGGATGAATTGAACATAATTGCAAAGCATAGGCATCCCAAAATGTCAAACCTAAAAATTCTTCATTTGCCTCCATCAGGCTTTCTATTGTCTGCATCATTTTTCCATATCTTACAGAATAAAATGAAATGTGATGGATTGTTGTGTCCTTACTTTCTCCCAGCTTACCTTGCAGCAAGAACTGTGTGGCTTTGCTACAGGGTTTAAGTAATGTGGGGACAAGATGAGGTAGCTTGTAATTTTCACCTGAGTAAACATGTCAAAGTAAACTCTTCTCTCCTTCAAGATTTTAACTTCCACTAGTAACTCAGATAAAAGCAACAGACAACTTTGCTTTCACTGAGGGTTTTTTGTTGCATCTTGATTTCTTTGAATTAAAAAAAAAAAAAATCCCCTTTATATTTTAGTTATGTGAAAACCAGAATTATTCTGAGTTAAGAGGTTCAGCACTGTATTAAAGAGAAGAAAGTATTCCTGTGTCACCTATTGTCACTTATTTCTTGACTTTTATTATACTTCCAACCTGTATTTATCTCCTTCTCTCAAAAAGATTGGTGTCATTTACTGTCACCCAAACAACTGCAGCTTGAACATTACAGCCTTGCTTAAATAGGACCTGAAAGGAAACGAAAATTCTTCTATGAAATAAATCCATTAGTTAACCCATAGTTATGAGATAGTGGTTTACAAAAGGCAAGCTGTCAACTTTGTGCTGTAGTCACATTTGAATTTGAAGAGAGCTCAAGCAGAAGAAGAAATGAGAAGGATGAGGAAAAAGTAGGTCAAAATAGGAACAAATACAAGGATATCTGGGATTACATAGGGCAAGTAATTTCTATGTAAGCAAGGATTTTTTTTTTTTTTTTTTTTTTTCCCCCTATATATGAAATGATTTGGCATCGAGGAATAATTTTAAAAGCCCTTTTGTCAACTGACAATAAAGTCTTAAACCATGGTAGTACAGAAAATAATAGTGCCCCTTACTTATTTAAATAAATAGGATTCTTTCTTTGATCATCCTGGCCTGAGACAACTAATAGCTGTAAACACTTCTAATTGCTTCCCTGAATAGGATTACTTTCTCCTGACTGAGTAAACTGACATTTTAAATTCCCTTTTACAATATAAGAGGATATGTTCTGTTCAGTGCTGCATTTCTAATGTCCCAGTGTCTGAAAGAAACGTATTGTGAATTTCATTCAAAATACTGAGGCAGGTGTTTAAGTACATATCCCAAACTAAAACAAAACAAAACCAAACCAAAACCGAACCAAAACAAAAAAGTCAGGGTTTAATTTTTGATGAGGAGAGACAGGCAAAGAAACCTGTCAACTTGTGTAATCCTTAATAATCAGAATAACACAAAATCTATATAAACATACATCAAATTCATCCACCTGGTATGCAAACTTTGTCCCAAAGTAATTTTATTTTTTTTAGAGTCACAATTTGCATTTAAAAAAAAAAAAAAAAAATACACGCTGTCTACAGGAATTGTCTCTGCTGAATGAAAATGTTGAGATGTAAATCTTGATGCTACTAGAGTGGTAAAAAATGTAGAAAATATAAAAACCAGACTTTATGATATATACAACAACTTTTTTCATCTGAAAATTATGTAGGCAAGAAATACAGAAAATATTCCACATATTTCTCAACAATGCAACTCAGTTACAATCATTAAAACTGTCCTTAACATTTACAATTTGGTCTGGTTACTCTACATGTAAAGATGTTAATTTTCCCACCAAATTCTTACTGAAGAGTGAATGGATCTTATTTAAGAACTTGAAATATAAGGTAGAGAATATGTCTTCAAGGAAATCAGTTTGCAAAGTTTACATATAGCTTTGTACAAATGAGTAATTTCACAAAGTCAAAGGAACAGCTTATCTTGGAAGCTTAACATTAGAGATTAAAAATGTTACTGACATGTAAGGTAGCCCAATTCCCTATTGTAGTTCCTCATCCAAAATTTTATTGTAAAATCTTTTTTGGAGGATCTTTTGTAGAAGCTACAACTTCTTCCATTTAAACCCAAAGTTTACACAGTTGACTCCAGAGGAAAAAAGACAGAAGGAATTAAAAAAAAAAAAAAAAAAAAAAAAAAAAAAAAAAAAAAAAAAAAAAAGTCACCTCAGATAAAAATAAGCCATATTTACTTTATTCCAAAATCCAGAGAACCTGTCCTCTGACAACATATGGTGGAATTAGAATCTCAATCAAAAAGTTTAAATGTTCTTTAAACAATTTTCCAAGTTAAAAGTAATCTTAAAAAAATGCATTACTACACTAAAATGTAAATGTTTTTCAGTCCTTCTCATGAGACATTCATCACAAATTTTCCTCCCTAACTTCATTGAAAAAGAGTTTTGCTAGTTTAGAGTAAACTTATTTTAACACCAGTTCCTATTTCTTTTAATATAAATTTTAGCACTATGTTTTCTGAAAGCATAGTGCTTGATCTTCCAATAATTATATCACTATAATAATTTCTTATTTGAAAGCATAAATATGCACTTTTGGCTTTTCCAAATTTCTTTGAGAACTTCCCATGACAATATTTTAATCAAAGAGAAATGCATATCAAAAGCATTCTGGAAAAAAAAATGTTGTTATAAAATTTTTGTCAAAATTTAAGGATTTGTATTATGAAACTTACAGCTAAAGTGAACATTTAAAAACCCTCCTGCTTTTGGTTTATTTTTGTTATCTGGACCTTTTTTTTAACTCAGAATAATGGGAAAGAAATTAAAGCGTGCTGACCAAATGGAAAATCTGCTACATCTGATTTATATTTTCAAGTGTATCTGTTAGTTCAAGGCTGAACATTCCATTATACTGCACTAGAAATACAAGGTGTATTTATTCAAACAATGTAGATTGCACATTATTGCTTTTATAAGGTGATTTGCATTGTAACCATGTAGTAGGGGAACATGTTATGTAATATTTGGGATGTTATGTACAATTTAGAGAAAGAGATATTCTCCTGATGACACATCCAGTTCTGTTTGTACAGCTATGCCATCCCAGTTACATGCAATTTTATTGTGAAATAGATGGAGTTTTCCATGGAAAAAGGCATCAGCTGATTTCCCAATTGATTATGGGGTAGCTGGGCTAATGAAATGCTTGCTGAAGGCAGTGTCGCAGATGCTGTGAGAGGAGCAAAGGAGTAAGAATGGTTTGTTAGTAAGACGGAAACATATATGCATTTAGTGGATTAATCAGAGCTCTACCGGCAGCAGAGTCCCACATCCCTATCTCTTGATTCATCTGTCAAAGACACTAATAAACATTGGCCCATGGGAAGAGCAGCGTGAGTACAAGCACATCATGCCATTTAGTAGCATGTTAGGGAATTTGGCATGTCCATAAACAAAATATTTATTTATTTGTGAAGGTTAACTATTGATAGCATGAATAAAACTTTAAATATTGTGAGGGTAAATATAATATAATCAGGATCTTTAAAATATTTTAGGTTGGTTTAAACTCCTTGCTGTGAACAATTGATTATTTTTTCTGTTGACTTTGCTTGACATTAAAAAATTGCTTCAAATCAAAAGTAATTTCCATGGAAAGTTTCTGCCTTCTGAATTTTCATTTTAATTTTAATTTAAAAAAAAATCAAAATTGAGGAAACAAAAAGTAGCTTTAAAAAGCAGCAGGATTACTTTGTTAAATAATTTTCAAATTTGAATGTAGAAGAAAAGAGGGGTTGTTTGGCTCATCACTTAATTTTTCCACCAATATAAGCAAATTTTAGATTACTTTTTGATGATCAAAAATACTTATTTGGGTGTCTTTTCAGTAGAAAGCCATAGTATAAGTTCTCCTACCTAAATGAATTAGCCTCCGATATATTTGCTCATGATTAGGAAAACTCACTAACACAGGTGCTGTACACAGAGCTCTTGTGCACTCAGCAGAACTGATGAACATGATACACACCATCCACAGTCACACATGCCCTTCACCATACAACAGCAGTTTGGCTGTGTCTGGAAAGCCTTGGAACTGCTATAAACATACTGCACTGCTGATCCACTTGTGAAGAATGAAACTGAAGCATCCAGCCAAGCTGCAGCAGACATGATTACCCCAACCAGCATCAGGATGCCAAGAAACTATGAACAAGGGACAAAAACCCTTGAATTTTGTGTGTTTTCTGCTTCACACAGACAAAAAGCCCTTGATACACTCTTGTTCTGCATGCAATTTTCGTTTTGCAACCAAAAAGAGAAAAGATACATCAACTTAGTTTATTTCAGAAAGAAGAAAACAAACCAAGTTAAAGAAAAGAAACATAGATTTCTGTTCCTCTCCCACAAAGAGGCACCGAGTTTCCCATCATCGCAAAAAATCATGCACTCTCTATCAGTTATTGACATTTCAGTAGCTATCATTATGGTTTATCAGGACTTACATTCCTGATGTAAGGAAAATTACAGACCAAGTGCTCCAGTACTGGGTAAAAAGATGGGGTGGTTTGATATTTTATGGAATCTGGAACTACTCTGCATGATTCATTCACAGTACACACCAAAATATTAGAGAAAGATTCCAATTTTTCTATTGGGGAATTCACTTATCACCTTATAGTCTGTGGCAATGCTACAAAATGCTAATGTGCTTAGATGATAAAGCATTAACCAGCAAGTATTCAGGGAAGAACTGGGTGTCAAGTTACCTCTTTAAAGTTTGATGTCTAAGCATCAATTTTTCACTAATTCATAAATAAAATAATGCTTCTTGAAGCGTATAGACTACTTTCTTTGCCAAGTGTGAAAATTGGCCTCTTCTGGTAGGTCTCTGCTCAGCGTGTTTACTGTATTCACACTGTGATCTTGATGAGCTATTTGTTTTCCTTCATTTTTTTAAAAAAAGGTTTGTATCTTGAGAGGTGTTCTCCTGGAGGCCAAATGGCTGAATCTTGTAGGATTCATCACCACATATCTTCATAGTCATATGTCTCCCTGGATTCTGTTAAAAACATGCCATCTGAGTTGCTGAATTATTGGAAGACTGAAAAAGCACCACAGGAAAACAAACAAACAAACAACACCCTCACACACACATTGCAAATGTTCTGAATTTTCTCAGAGAGAGATCTGAAAGCATGACATGCTTGCTCTCCACACAGAACATTACTCGGTCTAGTTCAGATTCGAGTCTTCACTAGCATCCATTATTTCCTCTTTTGAAGCTCATGCTGAGTTAAAAGACTGCTTTGTGTGTAAAAAGGCAATAATTAATAACATATTTGTATATGAGAAGAGAGTTTTATTATCTTGAAACAAGCAATTAGATGGGAAGCAATGATAATGTCACACTGACAACACTAGTATGTATAAAAAGGAGAATGAGCTAATCTTTCAGTGTCAAACAAACCTGTTATTTTAATGCCTCACTCAACACACTTAATAACACTATCATCATGTGAAGTATATGTTAAATTTTAAATACATACTTAATATATAATATTAATTTACTATGAGTTTACTTATTATTTTTCCATGCTGCTTTGAAAAACCTATAGCATCATATATCAGTTTCAAAAAATTGAAAGGATAATTTAAATTACAGTCTGAAGCTATACAAACTTGATCATATGAGTACAGCTGTCAGGAACCAATTTACCTGTCCTTTGAGGATTTTTGACATATTAAATTTTTCTCATTTAAAATGAGTCCAGAAAAATCAAAATCCCTAAAATAAAACAGTAAGAGCCAACTAATTCTTCAGTCCATGCCCAATTTAATTTCACATATTGTATCTTGCATAGGCAACAACAACAACAACCCACGCAATGACTGGTTGTTTTCAAATTTTTTTTTTTTTTTTTACACTTTGGTAATTTTCATTCACATCATTCACTGTCTTTTAATTAAGATTTTTTAAATAATTAAAAAAAAAAAAAAAAAAACAAACCCACAAAACATCCCAAATAAGGAAATATTAGCACCATTAGGGTCAAATCTATTTACTACATCCCCAAATCTACACAGAGAATAGTCATGGAAAATTGATTTCTCTCCAGTAAGAAGTTGAGCATTCTGCATCTGAATATGTTCTTTAAGGCAAATATTTAACTTAAGAAATATTACACACACACACACACACACACACACACACACACATTAAATAATCAGAATATTATTAGATTCTTTTTAAAAATCTTCTGTTACTCTACTTTTTTTTTTTTTTTTTTTTAAGCCAAACTCATATCCCTGGATTTCCAATTCTAAAAAAATACATGCATTCTGAGAAAAAATGGGAGAAGCTATACTATATATTCAGTATTAGCAAACACTAACCATGTTAATAGTAAATTCTAAATAAACAGTTCCTTAAGTATGTTTAAGAGAATCAAAACCATTTTATTTTCTACAAAAATGTGGACAACTATTGGCAGTTATTTTCCTGTTTACCCTGTGTTTATTATTTAAATTTTGTGCATTGAGATCTTATTGTTTATTAAAATTGAATTAGTGAACTCAAACCTTATGGCATCAGAGGAACACAACAGGGTGAAACAGAAACTGTCAGAATAAAGAAAATCTGCCCTGAAGCCCTATTAATCTGAGGCTTTATGACTGCCTGCTGCTTGTGCTAAGATGTCAACAGCTGAAGTGTTGTAGGTTTGGGATATTTTTAATCTCTAAATACAATAACTATCAGTCAGAGGGGAAATTACATTTGACTAAATGAGTGTGGTTCTCCTGTGGGGTGAAGGAAATGTGTCAGAATTATCACAGAGAGGCTGGCATAGTGTCTGGGCTGCATTAATTTATCTTGGAGGTCTTTAATGTCTCCAGAACTGCAGTTCACACAGACCACATGTTTTTTCTGACACATAGAGCAATTTCCCAGGAGACCTTGTTTTGCTCCACAGTACCACAAACCGTTTTAGGCAGCTTGACACAGACTGAGTTTCATCAGTGGTCTAATTTCCCTAGGATTTATATTCTCCTTAATGCCAACAAGAATATTTGTCCTTGGGATAAATTGCACATAGGTGGAATTAGAAGAAAAAAAAAAAAAAAAAAAAAGTCATAACGATTATGAATGGCACTGTGCTTAAAACTGTGGTGATAATATATGTTTTAAAACTAATCGGTGACATGTAGAATATTATCAGATTATACTCTCACTCTCACTGCATCCCTAACTTGAAAGAGGAACAAATTCAAATTAATATTTTAAGAAGCTTGGCAGAAGGTATATAAACTGAATGACAACAAGACAATTTAGAATTCCAAAAGAGAAGTGAGTCTTGAAAAAAAAAATCCCAGAGGGTAGTTTTAAAAGGATGCAACTTATACTAGGGGAAATCTAGCAGCCACTGGTAAACTAGTCCCCATGCTGATTATGGCCACAGGTCTGAAGGATAAACAATCATTGCATTTCTCCTGACATGAAGGTGCACCAGTTTTGCAATTTAGCAGGAGAGAATTAATTTTGCAATGTAAGCTCTTCATACTCATGAAAATGATTTTTTTTTTTTTTAATTGAGTCCCCTTCTTAACAGTCCTAGAACTGTTTTTGTGTGCTATAAAACATCCATTTGCAAACTAAAGAGCAACAGAGAGGTTCTCAGGGCTTAGACACAGGAGAAGAGAGTGAAATTACTCTCATACCTTCTCAGATTAAGGAGGAAAAGTGCAGAGCTGTAAAAGGAAAGCAATCATTGAGGCAGGATAACACCAGGGATCTGGTTTGAAGGGACCAACAAAAGGATGACTGAATATGCAGAATATTTTGAGTTGGAAGGGACCCACAAGAATCATCAAATGCAAATCTTAAGAGAATGTCCCATACAGGGATTGAACCCACAGCCCTGGTGTTAACAGCATCATGCTGCAACCAATTGAGTAATCTCAGAGTAACTGAGATAATCTCATGGTCAAGGTGTGACGAGAGGGATTGTGACAGGCAGTATGGTAAGGTCAAGTCAGAGATTGAATCTATTTATTTTATAACAAAATAATTGTTAATGGTACAACCTATTAATACACTGAGATTAAAGCACAGGCATTTCTTTTATTCTGTTGAGTATTTGCACTCTAAGTTTTGCTCAGAGTCATTTTCATAAACAAGTGGATAAGTCAGGAAAACTACATTTATAACAGAAAAGTCAGCAAACCCTATGTTAAAACAGTAAAATGACATTGCCATATAAAAATGTTTTGCTATCTATTTGACCATCTGCAGAACGCCTGCAGATTTCCTTATTACAGTGCTCTGGGCTCTCAGCTTGACTTGGGAGGATAGAAGAGAATCACAATATTAGCACCATATACACTATATACATCAGTTTATCCTCAAGGTAATGCTGTAACTTTTGTGCATATGTTGAAGGTGGTTTCTTGGTAGTAACTGGACAATGAAGCTTTAAAATTTGTATTGAAATTTGAGCAATAATAATTCTTAATAATTCTTGAGTCTTAATATTAGTTGACCACAGTATCTGCAATCAAAATTACAGACTGAGTTACAGAAATAACTAAGGCCATTAGAAAATGTTTCACTGCTATTTTTAAGAGATAGAAATTATTTGCTAACAAAATCAAGGAAAAATGTTATTGACAGCTAAATTGTTGCAATATATTACTTGGAGCTTATATTGCTTATTCCCATACTTCAACTCTTTCAAGAAAGATTATTTGCTTTTTTATTATTATTATTTTAATTAATTAATTAATTAATTAATTAATTTTCTCTACTGCTACAGCTGATGTAGCTTTAATTTTATTTATTTTTTTTCTTTTTTTTTAATCTTTTTCCAAAACAAAGTTTTGGATGTGCACAACAAGTAAGGTCAGAAGGTCAGAAATGCTACCAGTTATTTTTTATGGCTCATCTTTTCAGAGTAATGACTTTGGATGTATTTTATTTTAATTCCAGAAACTTCACTGGTTTTGCTCTTTGGGTAGGTGCATGCTTCTGGACACTCTTTAATTAAGTAATAAATATTTCCTAAGGACAGAAAGTCCCCATAGAGAAAGAAATGGGAAATTGATAGGATTTGAATATAGTCATGTGAGTGCCGTGGTTTGCAACTTGACAAAAGGTGTAAGTCAATGTAACTCTTTTATAATTACTTTACCTTCCTGACCAATGTGTGTAATAGTCACTAGACCCGAATGCAGTGATTAGACTGAATGCTTCATGACAAGATGGAAGACAGCTCAACATTGTCAAAGGCACGCTGCATTTTTTGCAGATGGTGGTCTAATGATGTATGATTATATGAAGAAACACCCCATTTAGGGACAGGTGGTACTTGGGTACTTGTACTGGAAAAAGATAGCTGCAACAACAAAAAAACCCAACCAACCAACCAACCAAAAAGAGAATAAATCCCCCCAAAAAACTATCAAAGAACCAAAAAAAAAAAAAAAAAAAAAAAAAAAAAAAAAAAAAAAAACAAACCAAAAAAAAAAAAAAAACCAACACCCAAAACCTAAACAACACTCTCCACACAGCCAAAAAAAATCCACAATCAAATATAAAGATATGTTGCTACTCAACTAGTAGGCAGTGCACTAAAATTCTGCTGTTGTTTCAAACAGAAGGCACTCATTCCCTCCCCACTAACCAGGGCAACATCACAACAATTCAGCTTTGAACAGCTTCCTGTAACATAGTCTGAAATCCACATTATCATCTAGGGAAGACACAGCACATAAAGGAAAATTCCCCATTCCCCAAGTTGTTATATGCCTGAGATGAGTAATTTCAGCCATTTCATATGTGCTGTTCTTTCCCATTCCTTACACTCACATTAAGAGATCTATGACTATTTAAACTGTAAAACGGAATCATAGAATAGTTTAGTTTGGAAAAGACCTCTCAGATCATCAAGTCTAACCATTAACTCAGCACTACCAAATCTACCACTAAACTGTGTCCCTAAGCACCACATCTATATAAATTAAATACCTACGGGGATGGTGAATAAGCTGCTTCCTGGGGCAGCCTGTTCTTATGCTTGGCAACTCTTTCCATGTAAGGTTTTTTCCCAATATCCAAACTAAACCTACACTCAGTAATGTAAATCAGCATCTTACAGCATTCTTTCAAAGCATCTAGCATAATATGTTGCCAGGTTCTACAAAAGCCCACTATTCACCACAAAATCAGAAACAGGTGATAGTAAAGGCTGATTGTAACAACACGGTGTTGGAGATTCATTCAAACACAAGTTTGAAAAAAACAACTGAATCTAAAGTACATGTTGTATGTCTGCTAAAGGAATTTGAATATTTTGCTGTTTGGGGGACTCAGAAGCAAAGTACTCCAGTATTGCATCTGGCCCCTATCTGAAGAGGATGTCTATTCAATCCAGAATGATACTTTGAGGCCTGAGTTTTTCTGTGCCTATTAATGCACTCTTTGAGCACTGTATATTGCTTTTCACTAGCATGCTAATATCTTTTGGAATATGAATAAATTCTGAATCTGAATAAATTTTGGATGCTTTATTAGACAACAAGATCACCAGATGATCAGGCTGCACGTTTAGATACATTATCCAACGTATCTTCCTTTCATTTTCCTCTTCTTTTTATTCTTATTGCAATCTATTCTCCCTCCTGTGTTTTTGGTTTGTTTTTTGGGTGTTTTTTTTTTTTTTGTTGGTGGTGGTGGTGGTGGTGGTTTTGGTTTTGGTTTTGTTTGTTTTTGTTTTTTTCCCGGTCATAATATCTAACTTAAAGGGGTTGGGAAACAACAGAAAACATATCTATGTGATGTAAAGACAATATGTAAACAAAAATATATAGCACTTTTATGTTAACCTTTATAAGTTTACCTGTTACTGTGTGCACACTAACAGGCTGTAGTAGTGAGGTTTCTATTAACGTCATGTAGTATCCAGAAGTTCAGTATCATTTAGACAGTATTACCTATGGTATTTTTAAGAAATACTTTAACTTACATAGAGCCTCCCACAGTGGAACCTCCTTTAAAAATTGTGCTCCTCTGTTTAGAGTAATATTTGCCAAAAATGCACGTATATTAGAAAAAAATGATTCCATGAAACTTGAAGCCACGTATTTTTTTCTAGTTAAAATAAATCACATTAAATTAATCAAATCTTTATGAAAATAAAGTCCAGGAAACCAAGCACTCTTTAATTTACAGTCCCATAAAAGAGGGCCTAGGGTTTTCATAATAAAATAATAGAAATGTAAACATGAGACTACATTATGAATTCTCTTTCTTCACTTCTCCCATCAGAGACCTGTGGAGATTCTTTAGAGAGGCCCAGATGACCATTGATGGCAAAAGGCACAGAGCCTGCTCTCTGTCTGGGGGTTTATCACGGCTTTATTCTGGGGTCCTGCCCCCACCGACTGAGCTCTTACTCAGCTCCTTTCCCATCCTCGCTGATGCCAGAGAGAGCGAGGCCCCGGCCGTCCTGGGGCTTTTACCGAGGCAGAAGGGCCTAGAGGCAGGGACAAGCCACTGCCCAGTCAGGGATAAGGTGGGAGTGGAACAGAGTTGGGTTACATTCCAGTGTGGGAGGATGGGCAGGGCCGAGCAGGGACAAACCACGTGATGCATTCCAAGGGGGACAGGGGATGCAATAGAAAAACATTACAAACCCGATATAAAAATTAAACACAATATAAACCCAATTAATGTGCTACAGCAGAGAGCAATGGTATTAGAGTTGACTGAAACAGAATTTTTTCAGGTAGTTTGGAGTGGCTTTAAAAAAAAAAAAAAAAAAAAAAAGGGCCAGAAAGCTATTAATAAGAAAAAATAATAAATCAAAAGGAATAAATATGGTATTGTTTCAATGTTTTGGGTGGGTTTTTTTCTACTCTAAAATATTTTTAATTAGAAAAATTTCAATCATCTGCTTACCTCCTATGCATGCATATCTAGTACAATCAATCTATGAACTAACTAGAACTAACTGGTTTGACCAGGTCAAATTATTTAATAACATTTTCTCAGTATCACTGCATATCTATTATTTAGATAGCTATCTTCTTGTAATTCATCAGTATGACAAAGCCAAGCTCTGAGATAACACTGACCACCGTGTTTTAATAAATAATAACGTGCTAAAATCTGCTTTCCTGACCTCTTTTTTAAGCTGCGCTTTCATTTTTTCCTTTCTCATGATGACTAGGAACAAATTTATGTAACAAGTCTGGGGAAATTTTCTACCTTGAATAAGACTACCAGGGATAGTCTTTTCAGAACTCTGGAACCTAGAGGACGGGATTCATCTCACCTACTATAAGCAGGTGGAAGTTAGGCAAACAGTTGAGCTTTTCAGCAGGGTTCCCTCCATAGTCAATGAGAAAGAAAAAAAAATCCAGATGTGGTTGCTTAGCAACTTGAATTTTCTTCAAATAGCTATCTTAAAATGGGATGAATTTTCCTCTGGAGACCTCCTTCTCCTTCCACTGATTATCCATGAAACACCTTGAAGTGGCTGTCGAACTTCTGTACCAGTAAAAGAGGTGGAATTAATTCCATCTCAAGATCCAATTAGGGTGCAATCAGAATTCTGGTTGTACTCTAAGGACTGTAGTGTAAGGAAACTTGAATATTGCCACATAGAAGGTGAAAAAGTTCATCCAGATTACCTTAAGTAAAAAGAATATATATTTCCCATACTATTGAAATACAATGGCATGTGCTGAGAAGATTATGCATTTTTACATTGCTTTGCTTTCATAAACAGAAAGCAATACAGAAGTGGTCTGGGAATATTCTGTACCAACAGACTAAGGTCATTGCTAATAGGCTTATTTATGAATGCACATTTATCCCAATTTAAAAAGAATGAAAGACAATTTATTCTGTTTTGGTTTCATCCTTTACCTCGTTGTATCAAGGGGAAAAATATCATCTGACAGAGCTTTGTTTCATTTTAAATAAAGGTACTGCTCCTGCTTTTTACTGTGTTTCAAACCAGCTTCTTCAATGTTAGAAGAAAACAACTCTCCTCCCACGATTTTCAGTAGCTCTTCACAACAGTCATATGTCACACATTCTGAGCAAAGAATTTAAGCATCAAGTTATGAGGAAATGACAGTTAAATAGTTAGCAGTTTGTCTTCATCAATTTTTGAGCACATATGCAAAGCTCCTAAGGACTCTAGCTATGGAATTAAAGATGGAAATTTCATATGGAGCTTAAGTGCTTTCCTTAGCAAGCCACAAATATTGCAGCATTTGTTTTCAGAAATTTTCACTCTGTCCATAGTTAGCAGGTGTTTACAGTGCAGAGCACTTTACTTATGTCTCTTCTGAACCACAAGCATTTATATTGTTTCCCTGAAACAGTTAGGCTGTTAATTAGTTTGTGTGTTTGTGTGTGTGTATGTACACCTGAATGAGGCTGGGAGCAGTTTCAGATCAGTGTGTCTGATCTAAGATGAGAGCTTTTCTGTGGCCCGTTAGAGACATGTTTCTATAACATGAAAGGTAAACTGGCTTATGTTTGCTTGTGTAAATGGCACAGTTTCTAAAAGGCATTATGTGCTTTATTTATATGCTTATTTTCTGTAGAAGGTACTTAAACACCATTGTAGATTTGGTCTTCTCTTTTGTGAGTAGTGCACATGGAGGTTCACTCTGTGCTGGAATGTATGCTCCTTTGTACTGACTATGAGAATTTTTTTTTTTTTTTTTAATATGTAGGAAGCCCTATCTTTTTAATATTTGGAGGTAAGGGGGATTATTTTTTTAGTGGAAATTGGACTAAAGTTATCCAAGTCAAAGTATTGCCTTGACTTTATTTCTTGTACCAAAAGAATATACAACTTCTTTGTTTTACCTCTTCAGATTAAGATAATTTTCTTCACAAGAACACTTTGGAAAAGTGCATTGCTGTTACAATTAAGTGGATAGTTACTGTAAAAAAGCCAAGAAATTTTCCATTCAATGTGATTTTTTTCAAATTTCTGGGATATGAGAAGTCTTATCTCCAAGCATAAGTTTCAAAATATTCACAAATAAGACACAAAGAATATCTGTTGGATCAAGTAAATTAAAACAATTTAAGTAAGTTTGAAAAATTTCATTTTGTGCAGGAATCACATGGTCACAGTTTTACCCCCAAAACATGGATAAAGAAAATAAACAAAATAAAGAAAAAGCAACCAATATTTTCAGTGGACCAGCATTTCCAAGGAAAAGAAAAAAGAAAAAAGAAAAAAGAAAAAAAAAAAAAAAAAAAAAAAAAGTATTAAATATTGCAACCAAGACTAGTTACCCATGCAAAAAAAATGTTTATATAAGACTGAAAAATAAAATTCTAAGTAAATCAGCTTATAAAAGAATTGTGACTGGAAACTCAGCTTGGCAGTCATACTTTCATGTACATTGCTTTATTTTAACTTTCTCTTCATATAATTGTATCATCTATCTAATATTTATCAATTTTACCATAGTATACTGCACTTCACTTTTTGTTTATATACTTAATCGTTCTTTTAAGGTCATTTTGGTAAATTGATAGAAAATCTGAACATTCCAATTTTTATATGTAGTTAGATTGTGTTTCAAAATCTTCATCAGCTTTAAACTGATTAAATGCTTGGAAAATGTGAAGGCTTTGCTGCTATGAAATCTGGCCTGATGTTTTAAAACTTCAGTTCAGCAGAACTTAATCCAGATTTGCCTAATTTTAATATTTCAAAACAATATATATTCAGACTGAGGAAAAAAGAACAAAGCAAGACAGCAGTGGTCAATACCAGTGATTTATGGATCACAAAAAAACCCCCCAAAAACAAAACAAAAAAACCCCACAAACAAACAAACAAAACCCCCAAAAAACAAACAAACAAACAAACAAAAAAACCCCACAGAAACAAACAAACAAACCAACCACCAAAACCAGCTAGAAATTTCTAAGAATGTTTTTTTTACATATTTAACCCACAAAATTAAGTTAACTATGATATTAGTCTTGAATTGAGTTACAAATAATCTTTCTCATGGAAATAAATGGAGAAGAGGTGCATGTAATTGTGCATCTGCATGTATGTAATTATGCATCTGCATGGCAAATAAATCCAGTCATTTTTTTGCCAACTATCTAAATAAATTATTAATTTTTTTAAAAGCTGGGTAAAAAATCAAATTTTGGGATTTAATTTACCTTAAAATGTTGTAAAGAGAGTATAATTATTAGGCTATGAAATAGATTATTGCACATATTCTTAACTAAGGCTTTTATTACCATATTTCTCAAACTAGAACCACAAGTAACC
Organism: Tachycineta bicolor; assembly: GCA_025960845.1. NCBI lineage: Eukaryota > Metazoa > Chordata > Aves > Passeriformes > Hirundinidae > Tachycineta > Tachycineta bicolor. Next base: position 44,086,274 of record JANEHK010000001.1, on the reverse strand, counting down.
CTGGAGATATCTTAGCCTAATCCTTAATGATCTGTGTGACACTGGATTGGTTTATACATATGTTTTGACTTCATTTTTTGTTTTAAAAACAACTCAGAGTTTAGCAAGGTGTAATTGTTCTTATAATGTTTTGGTCTTGATATGGGTTCCTTCCCACATGCCTTCCCTCCTCTCATGCCTTTTTTGGGAACTTGGAGTCATATACAGAAATATAACTCCCCTTCAAACAAGATAGAGTGGCTGTTCCTTGCATAAATTCATGAAAGGAAAAGGCTCAATTATGGGAAAGAAATAGAAAATTTCTTATTCTCTCTCTCATGTACTATCCTCTGGATAATATATGCATAGGCTGGGGGCAACCAAAATCTCATGCATGTCCAATTTAGCAACAATAGTTGGGAGGAAACTGTTAAAAGAAGAAGAATGGTGAGGAGGATAGTAGATTTGCTCAAGTGACCTTGCAACTGGAAATGCCAAGGCCTAGAGAATAACACTGTGGGGAATCTCACATATTACGCCTACTGCTGTTTGTCCTCTGTTTTGAGAAGAATCTCTGTGGAGATGATGTAGGTGTTTTGAGAGACTCAAAAACACTCTCACAGACGTGCTTGAGCTCCCTGTCTTGGAAGAGAGAAGATCAAAGCTGAGGAGACCTCAGCATGGTGATAAACTACACATGCACAGGCCTTTGATAAATGACTGCAAACAATATTATCCTGTTCACTAGGATGAATTGAGTCTGATGAGGCCTGTGTTCCTGCTTGGATGTCTCCATCCAGGTGATTCAGGATCCTCCAGTTAGTGAGTAAAGAAGTAAATTTACTCTTTGTATTTCAGCTGCAATTTTGTGGTCGTTCCAGCTGCCTACCTGTGTTGACTCACACAGTAATGCTCCAACAATCTTTCTAAGTCATACACTTGATCATATTTTTAACAAATGGATCATTTAAAGTCTTTCACAGAAAAAGAGAAGAAACCTGGGAGAAAAGCTAGAAAAGAAGCTAATAACATTCAGAATTGATTAAGTGAAAATACAGGTGTTTTCAAGATTATTTTTTCAACTAGTGGTAATTATTCGATCCAGTTGCTTTATGTTTCATAATCTTAAATTCTATGGTGAAAATTAGCAGAGCTGAAGTTACAAAACTGTTGGTATTGTTCTTGTGAATCTCTGGAAGCTTTTATTTATTTATATGTTTCTTTATTCTTCTATTCAGTTCAGCACTGTTCTTTTATCTGAGACATAGTCTCTTATTTGAGAAAGAGTAAATACATATTTAAGATTTCTAACAATGGGAAAAACTCATTTTGAAGTGGCATAATTAAACCACGTTTTTACTGCCAAACTGCAGGCCAAGTATTCCTTACAGACCCTAGGACATGTAGGAACCAAGATTTGTGAAAATTTGGGTCTGTCTTGGCTCATCAGAAGTATTAGAAGAGATGAAATGAGATAACAGTCCCACCATCAGACCTAGACATCATATTCTGACTACATATAGATGGAAAAACCCAGAGATAAAAAATGGATCATTACTTTCCCCTTCTGAAGTTTTATTTGCACTTAGTTCTGTTTAAACAAGTTAAGTGTAAATACGTCAGGAAAAGAAAAACTGATGGGAAGCAGTGATTGAACTCAGAATGATTTAACATGGCAACCAGCCCAACTCCACGCACTTCTGAGTGATCTTAGCCTCTGTGAAACAAGGAAATGTTTAGAATTTCAATGAAGATTAGGTATGCAATCACTGTTTCCTCCTTCCCATGGATGCTAGCAGACAAATCTTTGTGAAGGTAAAGAAAGAGAGATGAATAGGGGTAAAAAGAGAAGAGACCTGATTACAAAGGATAGAATATAAAACTGAAGTATAGCCTGTCTTGTAATATAAGCATTTCTGCCTTATCCTTTTGGTGCACTTTCTGCTTTTCCATATCTGTTTCCACTACCCACTCTTTTTCAGGAGAAGAATTTTGTATTCCTCCTCTATATGGGGTAGCCTTCTGCGTGTTAGAGCACAGCCTTAGTTTTCCACCCATCTCTCTCTATTTGCGGTTACACCTACACTTTTTCCTTTTTGGCCTACTTTTGATGTATATTCTACTTACAGTGTATATTGCAAAACTTTTTATCCCCATCATGCAACACTAATTGCATTAGAGATTGTCCTTTTTTCTGTAAATGTATAGCACATAATTTCAATATTTCCTCCCTATGTAGTTACTGTGCTGTATTTAAAACACAATGAAAAATAAGTATGAGAGAGCAGGCCTTATGCAGCCTATTATTAATAAATTTGCTTGTTTTACTGCAAACTTGTAGAAGGCATCAACATAAAATGGAGCCATTTCCATTTATCTGAGTGTCCTATGACTGGTATTGAGCAGAACTATGCCTACCTTTAAACAGGGGCCAGTTCCCCAGATGCCACGGAATGAGCTCAAGAAAATATGAAAAGATACTTCGTTCATCTTTGCAGTTTCAGGGATTCCTTCGTACCTGGATGGTCTCCTAATATTGATTAGAGTAGCCACAACGTTCTCGAACAGAAGCCAAAAGAGTGAAAAAAAAAAAAAAAAAAAAAAAAAAGTAGAGCCATTACTCATGCCTTTTTATCATCCAGACATCTTCCTATTAAGAAAATACTTTTTAGGATCTGCAAGATTTGCATCTGCACCAGGACCTTAGGACATCAGAGATAGATGCTTTTCTTCAGTAGCTTTTCTTTTTGTTCTCCCATATATTTACTGGGACAAATATTATACTAATTTTTTTTCCCAGTAGTTCCATTGCTGACATAGACCCACTGTGGAATAAAATACTAATTAAAACTTTTCTTTATGCGTTTTACCTGAACTACATTAATTGATTTTGTTCTGGGTCTGGATTTAGCTTTCTGATATTCCCATATTAGACCAAATTTTGCACTCTATAACATGCATGCAAATATTTCTTTCAGGGACATGTAACATTCAGTGAAGACCTAGTTCATTCAGAGCCTGATTTAAGTGCAACTTAATTCAACAGAAAGGCTCTGACTGGTGTCTGTGAATTGCATCAATCCCTTAATAATTTCAAATGGTATCTAATGGTGAATTCATTCTCACTAGGTACAACGTACGGTGAACATGAGTCTCTTGAGCTCATCAATGATAGTACTCAAGCAATAAGAGGAGCCTAACACCTCCCCCCCCCTTAGATTTCTCACTCGGCTATTTGATGTGAATCTTCCTTTTGTTATAGTGCAATTTCACCACCAGATTAAACCTATATCTTTATTCACCCCAAATATTGAAAGCACAGCCCTAATAAAATTTCATGACTACAACCTAGCCTCATGATTCATCTTTCTAAGAGAAAGTGTTGGTACTAAAATAATTATACTACAAGACTAGACAACTACACTTTGCAGCATTTCCTGCTATTCTTTTGGTGCCCACAACAGCTATCATCAGGATTTGTCATTACAGAAAATAATGGTAAGCAGTTTCTAGAAGTTCCAAATTTTTTATCTTAAGGCCTTGACTCAAATAGTCTTTAGCAGCCAGGAAATCACAAAAAAAACCCCAAAAATAGCAAGAACCAGAACTTAGAGAACTCCAGTTCTCTTATTTTAGTAAACAACATTATGCTTTAATTGAAAATTATAACTCAAGTGAACCACAATATTCTGTAGTATTGAACATCTGGTGTTACAGTAGGGAACAGTGATTACTTGTACCCAAACAGGCTGCACCAGAAACCAGGAAATTCATTATTGTTGCTGGCAAAACTGTTTATTTCTGTGAATGGCTTGAACATTATTAGTCACAATTCCCAAAACATCCCTTGCAACTTTGTATTATGTTCTTTTTCAGGTACAGTGACAAGCCCATCATTATCAATAGCTGTAAGTGACACTAAAGCTGTAAACCTATTGAGCACACAGGGAAACCTCACATACATTGCTTTCTTTCACCTTAAAATCATTTGTCACTCTACTAGCATTAGAGGATAATTTTGCATTCTCCCATGTGTACTGCACAGCAGTGACACTGTGTTGCTAGTATAGATATTTAGAGCAATTTGTTTTTCTCCATATAATTCACAGGTTAGGGGTATACCTTTACTCCTGTTATTAAAACAGACGAAACTGAGCTGCTAACACGAGCTTCCGTATTTAAGCCTCAGTTAATAAGAGGGTCCTTAACAAAGCCCTCCTCTCCGAACCCTCCCACTGCATTGAGTTGCAAATCACTGTTTGGCTGGCAAAGCCGTCGTGCTGTCACCCCCCAGCCCCAAACCTCCTCTCGCTGAGCACTGCGGCTCCATCAGCCGCAGCATCTCTGCGAGGGGTAGCAACACCTTTCCTTGTGAGGCACGGTTTTTTACTGATCAGGGGCACGGAATGGAAACCAATCAGACAGAGAGCCCCTTTGGCTTCTGCTCGCTGCCTGCCTGACTTAAAAGTGCTGCCGGGAGAGAGGGAGCCCTAGTGAGATGCGAGTGCGTTCCGCGCTGGAGACACGGTAGCGTGCAGAAGGCAGGAAGCAGGTAGAGGAGCAGCCCTGGACGGACAGAGCTGGGCTCACAGAGACAGCCTGGGTGAGTAGATCAACTTCCTGTAGCACGAGAACTGCCGACAGCAAAAGAGCAGATGCTTTCTTTAGGAGTGTCTAAAATGCTGAACATGCCTTACAGATACTTTTTAAGGGAAGGTGAGTGGAGGGGCAGTGTCAGCAGAGCACTTTGGGGATATTCCTCCTACAGAGTTCAAAAAAACCCCAACCCACTAAATTGCTGGAATCTAAACTTCTACTGTATATATGACAATTACTGCATATTAAAAAATTAGCAATGCATATGCTCTTTGGCAATAGTATTAGTTATTATTCACTTTTTCCTGCCATATGTGAGTAATAATATAGCCTAACTTTCATGCAGGGTGCTTTTTCACCTGTCCAGGTAGAAGCTATCCCCCTTTCCTTGTTTTTTTTTTTGGTTTTTTTTTTTTTTTTTTTTTTTTTTTTTTTTTCCTCCCCCACATATGTGTTTGTCAAAACACTTAATAAAAAACAACCTTGGTTAAGAAAGATGAAAAAAATAGAAAAAATAGGAGGTCATTGTTACTACCAAAAATGAAGGGGGTTTTTGTGTTTGTTTGTTTGTTGGTTGGTTTTGTTTTTTTTTTTTTTTTATTTTCTTCAGTGAAGGTAGCAAAATTAGTGGGGTTTTTGTTTGTTTGTTTTTTAATACGTGTTACAGGGAGAATTGCAGCTTGGGATTCAGAAAGATTGAAAGCTGAGGGAGATGTCCCTTTGGATAGCTGTAGCAGTAATTCAAAGTCAACAGACTTAAAGTGCAAGGATGCTTTCCAGAAGTGCTTCCAAACTACCTTGTCAGCCTAATATGATAATCAGAAAGTCCCACACAAAGCAAGGCAGAAAGCATAAAAGGTCAAACTGACCATTTGATTCTGAAGTAACCAGCAGAAAACAATTGAATTATTTTTTGCCTTTTCACATGCAAGAAACATGCTGTCACATCCATTCCATTTCACTGTATGAGCTTCAAAGAAAGAATGATGTATATGAACTGAAAGGAAATTGGTATTCCTTGCTGTTGTAAGGCAATGTGCATACAGCAGCCTCTCACCTTGTCAAAGATTTAAGTCATAGTTCAGAAAATAGAATGATATTTTCTTAAAATACTTTACATTTTCAGTAGATAAATTTACAACCAATGTATGAGTCTTGCTCTGATTAAAGGGATGAAAGTGATAAAACTAATATTTTACTGAAACCACAGCAGGATTATGCTTCATTGCTCAGTACTACACTAGCTATTCATGCTAAAGAGAAATATGGATAAAAAGGGAAGTGTAATACTTGCACTGGTTTTGGAGATGAGATCAAAAGGTTTGTTTAATAAATAATATTGGTCATAGTGATAGGAATTGCTAATGACAGATCTTTAAAAATCATTGTCTCCAAGTCATTCTCCATGTCTAAAAAATAACTTTATTCCAAAAATTGAGTGAACTAATTAAATATTCAGAAGACTTTTGTTACAATTTGTCTATGACTGTTAAGAAATTTATTAGTGAATTAAGTTAGCTGTTAAAAAAGGTATATTGCTAACTATATGTCAATCGGACAGATAAAATATATTTTCCTGTCATTGGTACTTCTCTATGTAATAAAGTAAATTCAAGAGAGAATTAAATATGTTTGCAGCTAAAGTGAATTTCTATTTAAAAAAAATGAAACATTATACAGTCAAATGTCTGTGAAATAATTCTTATTTGGGGCTCTTTTAAAATTAGGTAAACAAGATTAATTTTAAATGAAGAAATCAGTACTATTACTACTTGTATCTAAAACAGTTACCAAGTGTTTTTAAACTTGATGGAGTGAGTTCAACAATCAAAGTTTTTCATGTATTTATTGTGTGAACTAAGTAGAGTTTTTAATTTCAGAGGTTGTCTTGTAGTGATTATTGTAGAGTATTTTGCTTAGTGTGCAACTGCTACATCTCACCTAAACACAAAAAGAAGTTTGGTGATACAGTTTGTAGAGAAAATGTGGGGAGAAACATCTCTGCCATATCATCTCTGCTTTGTACCGCTCCATGGTAGAATTGCTTGAAGCTTTCAGAATTTTCATGCTTGTCTGCAGAAGCGACCATTCTGAATAGGCTGTCCTCCTCTCCAGACAGCAGCCCATGGACAGGAATTTGTGCTCTCCCCTCACCTGGCTGTTAGTCCACAAGGATGCTGATCTCAGCAGCAGTTGCATGGTACTGGCAGAGATGGCCTCTCATCACAAGGTCAGCCAATAATGATGATTTCATTCCCTGACCTATCCACCAAACAAAATGTAATAACCAAAATCTACTAGTTTAAATGTCATCACCCATAATGCTGCTGAAGGAACTGTGCAACATAATTCTGATGTTCCCTTATCTCTGGTACCAGTATATGGTTTCTGAATCTGCACAACATGGATTGCAGGGAATCTACACAAGCATTTGAGAAGTAGAGCCAGACAGTAACGGGACTGACAATTTTCTCTGAGGATGAATTTCTTCAGGAGATACAAGAAAAATGGGCTACATAGTCTAGACTATAAGACAATATAGATATATAAATGTATGTGTTTCTTCAGTGCAGTCAGAACTATTTAACTGCAGAAGGTAACTGAAGCAAAAGCCTAGAGAAAAATGCATCTCCCTCTCATATCAGAATACTTTCTGAATTTCTAAGGTTTGCAGCAGGTGTTACATGCAAATGTTATCTGCAGAGGCACTAATATTTGAACATGAATAGAGATGCCCAAGTTAAAGCTAATTGCATTCAGTATGTGAGTGAGGGAGTTTATGAACATCATTTCTAGGAATAAATCCAAAATTCTGCTAAAGGTGATGGGAGGAGAAGGAAAATATGGCAAAGGGAAATGAATAAAAAATTTTACAGAAGCAGTCAGAATAATTTCTGGTTTTGCCTTTTAAATACGTAGGAAATTGCTGAATGTTAAAAGGCAAGTTATTTTCCTGACTTTCAGTGACTGATCATGATAAAAAATACCCCAGTGGCATCGAGGACTACTTGCTGAGCATGACTGAACAGGAGAGGTGTTTCTTAATCAAATCACACTATGTGTCTGCAGTGCAAAATCCTAGTGAAACATAGACTTAGTTATTTCCGGGAAAATGTTACTAGCTTCAGGAAAAAGGAAGAATACTGGATGTATACCGCAGCTCAGAAGTAGGCTAAAAATGTTTTAGAAAAAAAAAAATATGTACAGTATGTGATTTTATTATAGAAATGTCAGGAAGTAAGTATGTTATTTATAATCTCTGTTCTGCAATCTTGGCAAGATTACTAAAGGGCCTGGATGGCATCGTTGTCATCCCATGCACACACAATGTCACACAAATCTTGACTTGGTCTCAGTTACAGATTAGGTCTGTGCAGAGGCAGGGATAAAATGGGGCCTCCATTTTCCCAGTCCTCCAATTTATCTGTCTCCAATTACATCAATGTTCATTAAAATATATTTAACTTGAATACTTGACTGACACCATCAATAGCCACAAATGTTTCTCAAAAAATGTATTTCTGCAACTTCAAAATGGAATGCTTCAAGTGATGGCCAGTGTATTCCTTTGTTAGTAAAATAAAAACTTCTATAATTAAATTTCACACTTTTTAGTAGTAAGAGTAATAGCAACATCAAGACAACGTCACTTTGGATTCTATTTTCCTCAGAAAAACATAGTTTTCTTATTATGTTATCTTCTGACATGCAAATGTCAAAGAGGTTTAGGCAAGTACAATTTTTCTAGATGTTAGATAGTGTTCAGGTTGCTTTGTCCTCAGAGACTGTATTTGAGAGAAAGAACAACTACCTTCCTGGAAAATAAGCTTGTAATGATGTTGCAGTTTAGGGCAATGCATGTTGGTACTCAAGTATGCCACTTTCTAAAAAACACTGACACCATCTTGCCATTGTACATAAGTACGTTGAGAAAGAACTCCTAAAACACTTGTCTAATTCAAAACATGATCTTTGTAAATTTCATTTAATAAGAGATTCTGTGAAACAGAGAAGATTGTGGATAATGCATTCATGTTTGGGGATGGAAAGAGTAGGCCTTTCCATCATTTTAAACAAATTACACAACAGCTCTCAGAAGGAGATTATCTGAATTTACTTATTTTTAATAGTTATATTGAAGTCAATTAATAATGTATACAAGCCTTCTGGCAACATATATAGTTATAATTAGATTTAGCCATTACTTTCAAAAAAGTATGATTTATTATATTGATAATTAGTGGTGCAGAATTTGACATTTATACTTTGGCATGTCTTGAAAAAAATCAAGTTGTGTAAAAAGTTCAATAAAGGAAATTTAAAAATATAATGAACTAAAAAAACCCAGCTTAAGGTCTTACTAAAATAATTGGATTTTATTTCTTCTGTACCCCATGATTCAATATTTGCTCCTAAAGAGATGAAGACACAAAGCAAAAAAAGACTAATTTGGGTATAAGAGTGAAGAGTGAAGTTTATATCATTGCTTCTGTTTTGAAAGAAAAAATAGGCACAGAACAAATGAAATTAAGCATTTTAAAGTCCAACAGTTATAAATTCTGTATGATTTGAAGGTATCAGTAAAATATTTGCATCTGATTTCAATAGATAAAAATAGCCCCAGTTTATGAACAGAACTGTTTTATTTATATATATATATACATATATATATATATACACACACACACATGCACACACACAAATACACCTTCATGCGTGTATACATGCGTCTAGAGGCATAAACCCAAGCATGACTCATGCAAATTCTAGAGAAAAATAATAAAATACTTGTACAAAGCAATATATTACAATGGGTTTTTTTTTAAAGTTTATAGTTCTGCATTCTGGCTGAATTTTTCTGGTTACTTTGTTGTCTATTACAATACTTTCACATGGTTTACATTATTTTTCACTATGTTCCATACTAGTGGATTTAAATATCAGGCTTTGTAGTAGACAGCTATTGTAAAAATGTTCTTTCTTCTTATTTTTAAGTCATAGATATTGATTGTGGGTAATTTCATGGAAATAATTTTGCCTGTGTAGCAAAAGGAAAAAGAAAAATCAGGAAAACATACTTATTTCAAAAGGAAATTCTTGTAGTTGTTTTAACTATTTGTCACGAGAGATGTTTGTGCTTGTACTGCAATCCAGAACCTGTATTCAGGATGAGTAACATTTTGCAATAAGACTGGTCCCACTGAAGCCAGTGAAATTACTTTTGTGCATTTCTCTTACTCCAAGTAAAAATGAGTGCTGAATCTGTGTTCTTATAATGATGCTATCTGATAAAAGAAAAATCTGTTTTCCTCAGAGTAAACATAAAAATATTGAATTACAGAAAATATTTTCCGATTTCCTGGAAGATTTGCAATAATCCTTACAGTTTCTTCCCAAATATAAAGGGTAATTTCATTACTAATGAAAATTCAGACTCAAAGGAAAAATGTGTTTCTATCTAAAAAATGATTCAGTCTCTTAATACCTTCCTGTTATCTGCAATCCATGGATTACCAGCAATTGAGCTTGATCTTGTTTTTAATAGTTTTAAATTTGTGTTATATATGACTTCTTTCCTAGTCACGCCAGCTATCTGATTGGATTTATATATTTTCTAGAGTAAGATAATAAGTAAAATCCCTTGTGTTCTAAATAAAATTAATTAATCTCTTCAAGTTCTTTCATGGAGATGGAACAATACTGAAGGTAATTGTTCTTTGCTTGTATTAGTAATAGTAGTAGTATCATCAAGGCTGAAAACTCACACATTACTTGAAGTACCAATTTTGAGACATTTTAATTACTTTTGTCACATTTTGATAAAATTCAGGCTTCTGGTACTGGCTGCTCTTCCAGTTATTGTCTTCTTGAAAAATCTACTTATGGTACCAAACCATCCCTGCAGTAAGCAAAAAGGTCTTTAAATAAAAATAAAAAATTAAAAAAAAAAAAAAAAAAAGTGTTGTTTTAAATATACATATGATTACTTTTAAAGGCAATTAAGAGAAGAAACTTTCAAAAAAGTTGGTCCAGCTGCTCTCAGCTACCATCGGCCAAAAAAGAAATCTATTGGTTGAGTATCTTTCCCTGAAGCTTGCATTCAGAAAAGGGGAAAAAAAGCACCATTTAGCTCAAAAGGGGGAATGAATTAAGAAGTTGCTGGACTAAACCACAGACTGAAGGTTTTGCCCCCCCCCCGGGGGGAAAAATATATAAAGATATATATATATGTTAATCCATATTGAAAGGTTGAATCTAAGAGATAATGATTTAGGAACATGCCTAGTGTTGCATATTCAGAAACATAAATGTGAGCACTGGTAGACAGAAAGATTTAGCACTCTGAAAATGATACTTTAATAATTTATTTGCCAATTAAATTTATGCTCAGGAAATTCACATTTACATTTTAGAGCAGATTTTCTTAACATGTCCCTAGATTATAGATCCAAAGAATTTAGAAAATATAGGATACAGAAAAAAATATATAGATACAAAGAATAAACTTCTCAAATACACCGAGGCCCTCTATGATTTTTTTCTGTCACCAATGTGTTGAGACTCTACCTAGCACTCCCCAGATCAAAAGCCTACAGGCTGAATAGTTTTTTAAACTACTTTATGCTTGCAAAGTTACATGATTAAGTAGAGAACTTCACAGTTATACACAGACGTAGGGCCATAGTTTCCTTGATTACTCAAGAGATATACTATGTAATGTCTAGCAATACATAATTTCAAAGAATATACAGCTGAAGATTTGATAACAGTTGCATACAAGAACAAATGGTTTCCCATGTAGTTTGTGTACTGGCCTGTGTGTATAATATACTAGGAGTAGAACATATTCATAGTTCTGCTGTTGATTAGAACTAAAATGAGTCTTAAGGGTTAACTAGTACAGGATTCAAGTTCCTGGTCTCATGACTTAAAATGAATCTTAACTTGTATTTAAGAAGTATTTCACTAGTTTTTAACTGACAGATAAAATCCATAAACTCAGGATAAAGTGATATTTTTCTACAAGTGTGCGTAATTTGGAACAGAAGCTTTGTGTTATGCATCTGACTGAGAACTTTCCTAAGATTTACCTGTGGGGGTCCCAAATGATAAAAAAGCAGGGCAGAAACATGCATTGAGTAACCCAGGGTAATTCTTAAAGAACATGCTTAGAGCTACTTGAAGGAACCTTGCCAACCTTCAGATGGAAGCATCTCTAGTTCTTGGGAGAAGGAACAAAATGAAGGAGAGAGGGATGGAGGGAGGGAAGGGAAGGGAAGGGA
>JANEHK010000001.1:44058335-44074406 GCA_025960845.1 Tachycineta bicolor | reverse complement strand
AAAAAAATGTACTTTAGAAGAAGATAAAAAGGGGACGTTGTGGTAGAATGGAAAAGTAAGAGTCACATTAATTTTTGGCTTCCTTCACCTCTAGTTAATTAGCACTAATTAAACTTCATGTCAGTCAGCCTGTGAGTTTAGTAGAAAAAATTTAAAAGAATGAAATTCCATTGCTTGTGGTATAAACTTACATGTATTTGTGTATATATGTATCTATATCTGTATCTGTGTCAATATAGTTTCATCATTATTTTGATAGAATTTTAGAGACAGGTTAAAAATCTAGGGATCTAGGTATACTTATATCTCTATATATATCTAACTATATACCTACATATTTCTATGTAAATATAGCTGTAAGGTGTGATGACCAATATAGATTTTTAATTTGTTTGTTTTTTCATGTACACATCTCTGCTATGAAAGTCATGCATATACTTGCACTGTAAGTTCTCCAGAGCTATATGTTCTAGTTACTAACAGCTAAAGCAATAGTCTTATGTGCTCTGACTTGAGAAGGTCTTTGCGGGTCATTTCCAGTTTTTATCCTGTAACATCAGACCTAGAGTCGTAAATATCGGGAAAAACAAAACAAAACAAAACAAAAAACAAAAAACAAACAAACAAAAAACCAAACAAACAAACAAACAAACAAAACCACACAAAAAACTCTGCTCTGTCTGTACTGTCATTCTAGAATCATAGAACGAATTGGGTTAGAAAGAAACTTCAAATTTGATGCCCCTGACATGGGTGAGAGCACCTTCCTCTCGATCAGGTTGCTCAAAGCCCTATCCACCTGGCCTTGAATTTTTCCAACAATGGAATATCCACAAACTCTCTGGGTAACCTGTTTCAGTGTCTCAATGCCTTTGCTGTAAAACATTTCTTCCTCATATCCAACCTGAACCTTCTCTTCCAGTTAAAAGTTGTTAGCTAACATTGAGTTCTTCATCTGCCAGTATTCTCAAATCCTTATCAACAGAGTTGCTCTCAATCTTTTAATCCCACAATCTGTAGTGATGCTGGGCATTACTCCAGCCCAGGTGCGGCATCTTGGGCTTGGCCTCGTTAAACTTCATGAGATTTGCATTGTCTGTCAAGGTCCCTCTGGATGGTGCTGCTTCACTCAGGTGTAGCAACTGCACCACACATCTTGGTGTCATCTGCAAACTTGCTAAATGTGCAGTCTTTCTCACTGTCTGTGTAGTTAAAAAAGCCATTAAGTAGTATTGGGCCTGATAGAGACCTTGAGGAACTCCACTATTTACTAGTTTCCACGCAGCCATTGACTGTAAATCTTTGAATGAAGCCAAATATCCGATTCTTTATCTGTGTAACAGTCTAATTGTCAAACATGTGTGCCTCTAATTTAGCAGCATGACTGTTTGGGGGGATCATATCAAAGGCTTTACAGAAGTCCGGATATATGATATTGGAAGGTACCTTGTTCAGTGATGCAGTCACTTCATCTCTGAAGACATGTGATCAGTCAGGCAGAATTTCCCCTTGGTAAATCCATGTTTTCTGTCCCTAACCGCCTCCTTGTCTTTCCTATGCTTTAATATATCTTGCAGGATGATATGTTTCATAATCACACCAGGTATAGAGGTGAAACTGACTCTGTGGCTGTTCCCAGGGCCCTCCAGCAAATCATATCCAATTTATTCTTTCAAGATTTCTAGAAAATGATTCCACTTCATTAAACAAATTTGTTTTGAGGCAAAATTTCCATGAAAGAGGAACTTTTGACTAAATCATGTTAATAAAATTACACGGCATAACTAATTGGTAACTTTCACTGAATCACTTTAATACCCATGCACTCTGTACGTCACTACAAGTATTGACAAAATTCACACCTTCAGAAAATTGCAAACATTTCATCATGGAGTTTTAAGATTCCCTTTCTGTTTCTCACCTCATGGAGCAAAGGTTCAGGCAACCTGAAATCTTTTTGTTACAGAGGAGTTTTTGGAATTCTTCATCCTTCCTGTATGGTCATCTAAATGATCAGCCCCAAGGTAAACAATACCTCTGTTAACTTTAATTTAGATGTCACTTTACAATGCAAACAAAAATTGACTTCTTGGTCCTACTTTGTTTAATTGGTTCTGAAGTTTAGTTTTATCCTGATAATTGAAAGGTCAAATGATGTGAGCATACTCCTTTTAAACAGAAATTTCCATCCCAGTGACCACTACCAAGTATCTGAAGACCAAGAAGGACAAGGAAAACATAGATATGTTCTTTGGTTTTATGCAGGTAATCTATAGTGGTTAATTCTAAGGCACGCAGAAGGAAGCATGAGGTTTCAAGCATTGCCACGGAGCATCCAAGATTTCTTTTTCTGTTTATAAAAACGATAATGGAAGATGTTAAGATTTAAATGTAAAGTAGTCATAGAATAAAGTCACCATCTTCATATACAATTGCTATTTGCCCTGACATATAATGGTGTTCATCTTTGAAGGCAGCATGTTTTGTAACTTTTTTTCTCAAAATATTGAATGATGCCATATGGTATATTAAACAGTTGAGACTGGAAATTGATTTATCTTAATAAATCTTAATACCTCACAAGCCATATTCTTTACAGGAATGGATGTTAAATATTCTAGGTTATCTCACTGGGAATTTAAAAACTATTTGTCCATATTAATTTGTTTTATTGACTAGAGTCCTCTGAAATTACATGCAAAAGATATTTCAACACAATCACTCAAAACCCCTCAATATTTCAATTCAGAAACATACATATGCTTTCCTTAGATTGTATGTGCATGTACATATACAAGTATGTACCTATGAGCATAAATAAGCAAAATTAAAAAGTTGAAGCTCTTACTTGTGAGAGTTATGTGCATTATAATTTCATTGAGTTCATCTGGTCATGAGCAGGAGTACCGCAAGATCCCAGCAGAAAATTAATATGTGTGAAGCCAGTTTCAAAAATTTTTACCTGCCAGAATGGAAGCAGTAACATAACATTTCTGACATTTATCTCTTTTAATACTGTACCCCTCCCCATGGTTTGGCTTCACTGGCTTATTGCACAACCAGCAACTGGTCTCCCTGTGTTTCTGCTGTGGTTTGAGCTGGGGGACTATTGACCTTTTGGGGGTCAGAGGAACTTGTTGACTTGAAGAGATGGTTTGGAGGTATCTGACTGATCAGTGATCCTCAACCCAATGGAAGAGAGGAAAAAGAGGGTGGAAGCCTCCACTAAAAGATGATCTGTCAGCAAAAAATTGTTTTACCGTTGTTCCAGAGACCAAACTGGTTTACCAGGTACAAGAAAAGATGCTTCCCCCTGCTCCAAGTCTCCCTGACCTATTGTCCAAAAGAATTAATGTCACCATCATGTTTGCCTTAACACTTTATTGATATTGAAAAAGAGAAAGAGTGGGAAGGGTAAGAGTAATTACTAATGTCTGTACTCCATCATTCCAGAAAAGAAAGGGGATTGGGTTAAGCATACCACCACGCCTAAGAACATGCACCTAAATCACTGGATATCCATAGCTTGCTGTGATGTTAGAGCAGTCAATAAGGCAAGTTATATACTCCTCTATCACTTTTATTTAATTTTAGTGACTATTTGGCAAAAATTATAACTAATAACTGCTAAAAATGTTGTTAATACTTCTGCATTCCCCTGACATGGAAAATACTGTGTATTATTTAAATGAAAGTCAATTATAATTTGTATATCAGACACAGCTCTAACAGAATAACACAGAACTACCTAGATGTCTAGGGATGCACTACTTTAAGTGGATGGTACTTACCCTGTGAGTCTGCAAACTTCTCAGGAGCCTGTTTCTAACAGAACTACACAAAAATATATAGTCAAATTACAAGCAGCTTGAAATTTGTCATACAGAATTGCACTTTCCTGATGGAAAATACTTATAGTATCTCTAATCTCTAGTAACCAAAAAGGAACAATTTAGAACCACATGTGTCTACTGCATTTTCAACAGATTAGAGGTTTATAAAAAAAAAAAAAAAAAAAAAGATATGTGGCTTATGTTACTTTGTTTTTTGTTAGACCATAGACTGCATATAAAAGAACAGGGAGTGGAGAAATTTTTATTCATACTTTTTTGGGTTTTTGATATCCCTAAGAAATGCAAAGGATAAGAGGATAATCAGGCAGGCACAGACAGTGCAGTTTTAAAAACAAGATATTTTAACCCTTCTAGTTTTAATATGAAAGAATCAACAAGTTCAAAACCCTCCATGGATATAATCCAAGTTCACTTTTTTGCCTTTTACTCCATCTTTGATAAAAATAACCGAATTTTACTTTTGAATTTGAAGTTCTGTTTATTTACTACGGGAGAGTGTAAACAACCATAGCTTATTGTTCAGAAAAAAAAATACACTGGCTTGAACAACACATTTTTTGATTGAGCTCAGACTAAAATACTAAATTAAAATCTTGAAGCAAGAAATAATAGAACATGAGAAAATTATATAAATAATATGAGAAAACCATATGCATTGTCTTTGTAACAATATCTCGTGGATCTGAAGGAATATAGCTGTTTTATTAGAGACCAGAGAAATTAGTATTCCTGTGGTGCCCCTTCGAAATTGCCAATTATCAGTCAGTAATTACAACAAAGTATTTCAAAGTGTTCTATGACAGCAATCAAATATAAGCTTCAGGTAAACAACAAAAGTGCCCATAGTTCTGATGGAAAGCTCATCATGGTCTAGCTGAATATTCCCATGGACATGAGTAACATTTAGATCCAATCTTTATAAAGGGAGGAAATATTGTCACAGTCATTACAAGGCCAAGCAGAGGACGTGAGAGCTGCAAGGGGACAGAAAAGGCAGAATGCACTGCACAGCTGAGCACCAGCTTGTACAGAACGCCTGAAGTTCCTGACCACCACCAGGCTCCACGAGGTGGACAATAACAATAGCGTGGAAATGGTCAACTGTTGCATGATCAAGACTAATGTTAAAACTATTACAATTTTTTTCTTTCTAGTCTTTTCACATCCTTCACCCTACATAGGGATTGGTATGTGCACAGAATAAACATTATTTGTATAACGTCCATGTGTATAAAATGTGAGTAGACAGATAACATTAAATGACAAAGCCAGTTAGAACACATTATGTGAACAAAACTAGGATTTTTTTTTTTAATTTTTTTTTTAAGTGTATTCTCTTCTGCGCAGAAGTCATTGGTATTCAAGCAAACAAGTGGAATAAAATCCATGTTGCTTTCAAGGTAAATATCAGACAAAACTGTATTGCAAAATGCCAACAGATAGTGATTTTTGATACAGCAGAGGATTAATTTAGATGAAAATACAGATAATATAAAGATGCTTCTTTCTGCATAGGGTGGGAGAGAAAGGGGAAGTACATCTTCTTCAACTACGAAAATGAGATTCAAATATAATTTTAGCACAACTTAAAATGAGATAAATATATTGTGAACACAGTGTTTATAGAAGTAGTATTTTTATTATAATAGATTGAAAAATTGATTGAAATAATAGATTGAAAAATTTCTATACATGAGTATGTACAACAAGAAAAAATAAACATACATAAATTAGGCACAGAGTAAAAAAATCTTTTGTTTGAAAAATTAAAATCAAATATACATTAGTAATGTGTTGAAGATGTCATGACTTTAGAAGACATTAGAATGTATATATTGCTGAAAGAAAAAAAATCATTAAAAGGTAGAGAAAGGGGCAAAGTAGAAAAACTATAGAAATGCAACAGGAAACTACACTGCAAGACATCATAGTTAGCAAAATATTTTTACTCACTTAGACAGCTTGGAAGACAGTTCTAAAATGTCATGCAAATACTAAAATAGAGAAAAATATGAACAATATTATACACAAGTGGGAAGAGCAAATGCAGTACATGTAGGTAAGAGGAAAAAAAAAATAAACAAACAAACAAAAAACCAAAAAATCCCAAAACACAAACGCTGCTACAAGGATTAATTGGTTATTGAAATAAAGTCTTGTGCAAGTGATGGAGCAACAAAGATTGGAAATGTAGAGCACCGTACCATGCTTAACTCTTAAATGCATACAAAAATAGAAGAATACTGAAATAAATATATTAGAAAAAATGCAGAATACATTGGCTTTCAGAAAGAAAATGTAAAATTATTATTTTATTTATCATTAAAAAATCTCTAGAAATGGGGAATTCCAATTATGAAGTCACTACCTAAATCCTTATTAAGGCCACTTTTTAGTGTAGGTGTAGATAAAACCTACATTAGAATCGGACAATAATTGAGTAATCTTAGTTCACAGTGTGAGAGGGGACTTATATCATTCAAACAAGACTAATTTGAAAGTATGAATGTTATTGACTTGGTTATGGATTATTAAAAGTAGGTCTGATGATACATAAAAGAACTTCATTGGACATAATTGGAGTAAACATGAACATATTTTCAAATGCCAACAGGGAAAACAAAAAGTAAAAATATGGCTAGAGTAAGCACCTTTGTTTTAATTACAGAATGATCATATACAAATGAGGAAAGTTTCACACATAATATATTTTTCAACATATTTTCTTTTATAATTTCAGCACATGCAAGCTGGTTTTAACAAAAGTATTTTCGAATGTATTCAAGACGAAAAGGGAAGGCTCAAGGCAAGGAATATGTTTAACCTCAAGTTCATAATTTCTTTTATGATGACTTAATGGAAGCTAATAATATTTTTTTATGGTATAAAATTATCTGCTCTGCAAGATTACTTGCTTTCATTATGACATGAGTTGGAGGGGGGTTCAATAGGAAATTAAGATAAAGTGTTTAACTTTGTATTAGATACAATGTATTCAATAAGTGAAGTGATTTTATTATTTCATATGATTACTAAAACATTTCATATCACAATAGAAACAAAAAGTGCAAAACTGGTTTTGTATTGTGAGGCAATACAATAAAGGATAATAAAATATCAATAGTAAAACTGAAAATATTAACAGAAATTTTAAAATATACCAACTAAAATTTTTACTTTCATGAGAAATTTGAAAAAAAATAAAAACAAACTGGTAATGAGAGTAAATTATGGTGAACAATTCTTAACAAATAATAACTTGATGAAGATTAATAACTTCTAATTTTTTGTAAGTTTTGAGTTAAAATATCTTGCTGGAAGAAATTACCTGGAGGTCAAGTCACAAGCTATTACATAAAGATTCATCATAGACTGAATTTACTGTTTGTCATAAGAAGATACGAGATAAACAAAAACTGTCTAATGAATTTCAGAGTGGAGAAGAAACTCCTTAGATGCTTTTTTCAGCTAAGATATTTTAAGGTAAAATGTTTATTCCGTCATGCTTTTTCTAGTCATTTGCTTTTCTTGAGAAAATCTACAGTCTTACTTGTCTTCTTTGCAGTGAAGTAATTTTTAAAGCTTGGCATAACCTCAATAACATAAAAGTTTTCCTAAAACTTATCTATATATTTTATTAAAGTAGAAATTGTTAGGTGACATCAGATACTGCTGTGGTAAATACCAATTTGTGTGAATGATGCTCATTCCCAGACAAATGCTGTCTTTAAAATTTCATGGAAAGCAGAAGAGGCTTTTAAAATATATGGAGAAAGTACTTCTATTACAAATATCTCCAGTAAGAAAAATCTTTAAATAAATAAAGCAATAGTTCCAGTGTCACATAGACTGTTTTCAGAATTGCTGAGCATCTATAAAACTAGCTTAATTTGTGGACCTGCTGATAGTTAGCAGCTCTGATAATGTCAGATCCATGTTTCTTGAGCTGGTAACTGGAAAGTGTTTCTAAAGAAAGCCATGCTTCATCTAACAAATAGGTGCTATGAATGGAATGTTTACCTTTATACACTTCTCCTGCACCTTTGTTGTTCTCAGGTATTTGCATCCTCTCTCTTCTCCTTTTTCCTCATCTTCTCAGTGCTTTCCTAATTTTCTCACTTGCTCTTTTCTGTCCAAATAATCACTTTCCTCTTTTCTTATTTACTCAGCATTCATTTCACTAAAGACTAAAAAAAAAACACCAACAAAGATAAGAGAAACTAAAGGATATAGTGGTTTAAATTACATAGCATATTATTCTATAGTGTTTAATTTTGCTTGGGAATAAGAAGAAAAATACGAGAAGAAATCACATTCTATACAAGTGGTAACATTTTTTTGCATATATGCTTTCAATCACAGAATTTGTATTTGGAATTGCTTCCCTGGAATTTTAACTTGGCATGTATTTTCTCATTTACCAAAGAGGTCTTTAAAGTCAGTGTTTGCATTACTTTCAGTCAAATGCGCTGCTGCAAAATACTGAGATGTAGTCACAGAAAAAAAGATAGAGAGCTTCCCATTTGTAAATCAACACGAAAATCAAAGTCATACTTTAGTTCAAAAAAATATTAGAAAGGGACTAAACAACTATCAATACTACTCTGATGCTGAGAATGCCAAAAGTCCTTCCTCACAGAGGATTACAAGTCTGTGCTGGACCCCCCAGTGTGGCACATGGAACTCATGAAAAGAGAATGCTGTAATGAAATTGTGAAAGTAAAACACACATCGTTGATCCCTCTGGGCTTTTCCATTCTACTCGTTCAGATACATTCTTGCCCATTGACCTTTCAGATATGAAGGCAATCTATGTATTCCAAAATATTAGTAATGTATTTATAAGTGCTGTGTTCATCTAAGCAAATGTTTAATATCTGGAAGTCTCATCAGCATTTTACATCAATCTCACTTTTTATAGAGACAAGCAATCAAAGTATGTTTAAAAAATACCTTAGGCAATTTCATTTGATATTTTTATATATATTCCACTTCAAAAGATGTGAATTGAATAAAAAGACACTACACTCTTTTCTCAAAATTAGTAAAACTGTATGTGGGTGAAATCAAGAGCAAGAAAACTTATTACCTATATATATATATATATATATATATTTTTTTTTTTTTTTCCGTGACAGGATATTTGCTAAAGCATATTTGTCTTCAGTGTAACCATTTCACTGAGATCCAATAAGATTACTAGCATGTATTATCTAGTTCCGAGTTATACGTATTAATAGAAAACAAACAAATGAAAGACATCTCAGAGCAAGCATAATTTTTAAGAAAAAGGAATACAGGAATTTATGCAGTTTGTCTCAAAAAGTGCAAAGGTATTGTATAATGTTATGGCTCCCTCTTTTGGATAACAGATATCTAGTATTCAATAATAAGAAAACTCAGCCTGTCCTTAACACCAACAAAATCTCCACAGGACACAGTTTTTCCCCCAGTTCTTGCTTTGAAAGGATTAATGAGGTCAATAAAAACAAGTTTTTATAAGTTTCTTGCAAAATGCAAATATATTGTAGGTGTCCATTTTATAAAATAGACATACATTTCCAAGGTAGCGCTGTAGTTAGAATATTTTGTAAATGTGTTAAATATTAGTCTATCAAGTATCTGTAAAAACTGGAACATCAAACTCTGATGGATTGCTCCTTATTTTAGCAGTGTTGTTAATACAAAATAGAGAACAATGAAGAGATGATTGATGAAAGCACTTAATCTAACTTACCCTCTGAAAAAGTGAACAGAAAGGAACAAAGTTTACTCTTACACCATTATTGCTTCATCTGTGAATGAAAAATGAAATGAATGGTCACTTGGGCTCTTCATTTAGAATTTCCATTATAAATGCAACTTAGCTAAAAATCCACGGATTTATGTGTATTTAGTTTGGGAAATTTTTGAACATACCATCGCAGAGGAAAAAGAAATGCAACATGTTTAGAATAATAATAATAATAAATCCTCTAAAATAAAATGTTTTTTATTAAGTGGGAAGGGTGAGGAAAGAGTAAAACTTTTGAAATGCATCAATCCACACAATATTGACACCTGCCAGAAGTTAAACTTCTATGGTTTAAGGTATTTTTCTAATGTAATATTAATAATCATTGTTGGCTTTATTTTGTTGTATTTAATTCTGAATTTGGATCTTGTTTTCCCAAGTACTGGAAGCATACCACCGTTCTATTACATTAATATTTAGTCATAAATCTGTAACAAGTTCAATTGTCTTCTTGTATCCCAGTATAGTGCTGTGAGACAACTGGATTTTTTTTTTTTTTTTTTTTTTTTTTTCTTTTTTTTTTATTAATGCCTTTGGAAAATTCAGTAGGACTATTCAATAACTTCAGCAGCATCAGCTAGAAGGCAGGATTTATTTCACTCAAAACCCCTTCCTATTGCTTTCTTATTGCCTTTATAAAAAATATTGATGTTAGGCAGGCACATATAAATGAATGGATTTACAGATTTTGTTTAGCACTTTCTATTACTAAAAATAAGCATTCTTTGACATTCATGAAGATGTTGAGCTATAAAATTATAAAAATATCTGGATTTATACCAACTGACTTAAAATTATTGTGTCATGATGCTCATTTTTATTTCTCCATTGCAGTGTGTTTTGTCTTCTCAGCACCCAGAATTGCAACAGGACAATTGCATTTGATATGCTGGGTCATTATTAATCATTCTATTTATTAGTAATAGTTACTATAAAAGGATTATTTTATAATCAACACTGCAGTAATGAGATTTAGATGAAGCTCCATCTTTCCCATGAATAACTGCCTGTGGATAGTGCATATAATGACAGTATTTCAGAGTTAGGAAAAACAAGGCAATTTAGCAAGCCTTATTGGAAGTAGAAATTAGACTGTTTCACTAAGTGATGCTGCGTACTCCCAGACATACTACTAAAACAAGACAGCAAAACCTAAAGAGTGCAGAATCAAAAAAATAAAAATAGGAAATAAATTCATTTGTACAATGCATAAGTTTGTTTCACATGAAATATCTATTCCTATTTAAACCAAGAAAAGAATAAAAACCAGAGCCTGACACACCCCTATGTATAGATTAACTATGCAACTTTTTGCCTTGTTAGATGCTTGAGTTAATTTGTTTTCTATGAATTCACATATTTATGAGTTGTTTTAGCTATATGAAGACTAAAGATATGTCTCCTCATATTTCCATTTCCCTCTATTTTTTTAGGAATGCAAGAAGGAAGGGAGACAATTGCAGGAATTTGAGCTTGTGCAAAAGTTTTAAAGCCAGCCTACACACCACCATTTCAGGCAAAGCTGGACCAAAAGTACTTGACCAGAAACCATAAAGAAAATGCTTTGCTATATCAACTTTTTTCAGTCATATTTCAACTATTTTTTTCTCTCTGAAATTGGAACCATAAACATAGTTTCATGCAGTTATAATTTTGCATTTTACTGACTTTTAACCAAAAGGACAAGGAAAATACAACAGGCAATTCATAAATGCTGTCTGATAAGCATTTTCAATTTGTCCAAATAAATCATATGGAAACTTGACTGTTTTGGGAATTCATGCTGAGATAGAGATTTTTGGACTCTCAATTCCAGTTCAGGTGTTACTAAAGAAAATATGTCACATGCCATTTTAAAGCTGACTTGTATTTTAAGAAAAATAAACTAGTTGTTTCCTTCTCTAGTAGCTAGAAACAAAAGAATGAAATAGCAAAACAGATTCCAAAATAAGCAATAACAACTCCATTATCATCAGAGCACAATTAAATTATTAAAGACATATGCAAATAACATATTTCTCTACCTTTAGATGAAGTTCCAGGTGAGTCTGAAATATTTTGAAATTTCCTATCATGGCAGCAACAAATAAATATGTTTATTAGCGTATAAATTTTTCACTAATCATAGAAATTTGAGGAGGGCAAATTCAGGAAATACTGCAGGAGATCTCAAAACCTCATCTCAGAAAACTAGAATCAAATTTTCATTATGAAATTGAACATTAAACCCAAAGTCTGAGCTACTGCTCATTGTTCTTGATGGGCTTCTCTGCAGGACTTTCAAACACCAGAGGGCCACATCCAAGCTATTACCCCTTGGGAGCGAGTATAGAAATAAACCCTTAGGGAGAAAAGAGCAGAACAGGACTCCACTAGAAAACCATAGATATCTAATGTTCAGAGCTATGTACCGGTGTCATACCCTTTCTGTCATTTCATCAGAGGGTAGGGAGACATTTTAAGAAAATACTATGATTAAAAACTTCTTTGGGAAGTTCCAAGCAACGCTTTACCATCAGTGCTGTGCTTGTGGCTACCCAGTGTTCTGTGGTTCATTTGTCACAGTTTTCAGGAAAAAAAGAGAAGGAGTTGTAAAAACTAAAGGAAAAAAAAAATGCCACATAGCCTTGTTTATTTGTTTATTTATTTATTCAGCCAGGGACTGAGCAGACCTCATTTCAGTAGTGTGGGATTTCAAGTTGGCAGCCATGTCACATATACTACCAGGAATCCTAAAAATCTCAGTGTTGAAACTGATGAAATATTCATTAGTTTCTCTAACATTTCACTTAAATCTTCTTGCTACTTGAGGGTTTCAAAGTATCAAAAGCAATACTAAGTTTTAAAAAACTGTTCCTGCACCTTGTTTCTGGTAGAACTGACACTACATCTGAGGCCCAAATGAGTGAAACTGTTCACAATAGCTAAAAAGAGCAAAATAGTTAGACACATGGGATACTGGGGAAAAGTCTCTGTAACTCTTCAATAGGAAAGTCCTGCCTCACAGATCTATTCAAGTTCTCTGAGGTATCATTAATCATGTGGGTAGCTTTGATCTCTTTGATATGGTATAGTTCTGCTTCTAGAAGGTTTATGAAAGGGTGACTCACCAAATGATCTTAAGCACTCATGAGCTAGAAGTGGAGGTCCCTGCATATATCAGCAATTGATTATATAATGATAATTTTAATTAAAGTTATTTTAATTTAATAAATAATAAAATATAAAAACTGATTTGTCCATTTAATAGATTAAATGACAGAAACCAATGGGGAGAAGTAAATAATTAGTTTTAACATTGTAGTGTCTGTTCCAGTGTTCCACAGGGATCTGTACTAGA
Source organism: Tachycineta bicolor (assembly GCA_025960845.1). Taxonomy (NCBI): domain Eukaryota; kingdom Metazoa; phylum Chordata; class Aves; order Passeriformes; family Hirundinidae; genus Tachycineta; species Tachycineta bicolor. The sequence continues at coordinate 44,061,418 of JANEHK010000001.1, read as the reverse complement.
GCCAGTACTGAACATACCTATAAATAAACTGAATACAAGTTTGAATACCAAGGTGGAAAACGCTGCAAGTGACATTCAGCACATGCTGGGATAAAGTTAATTTTCATCCTAGTGGCTAGTAAGGAGCTGTGTTTTGGGTTTGTGGTGAAAACAACATTGATAATTCAGAAATATTTTCATTACTGCTGAGCAGGGCTTACACAGGGCCAAGGCCCTTTCTGCTCCCCGCAGCACCCTAGTATTGAGAAGGCTGGAGGTACTCAAGAAGCTGGAAGGGGTCACAGCTGGAGCAGCTGACCTCAACTGACCCAAGAGATATTCCAGATCATATGGCATCATGCTCAAGATATAAGTCTAAGTGGCAAAAAATTAAAAAGGGGATGTTTAGTGTAAAGCAGTTTGTCTTCCCAAGAAACCATTAAATACGGTGATATGTAGATGGCTCTCCTGGAGATGGTTGAGTGCCTGTTTGCCCATGGGAAGCAGTGAATGGATTCCTTGTTTTTCTTTGTTTTCATATGTAGCTTTTATTTTGTCTATTAAACTCTTTTTATGTCAGTTCGAGTTTTCTCACTTTTGTACTTCTGGATCTTTCCTGGTTCTCCCATACGGTGAGTGAGTAGCTGTGTGAGCTTTAGTTTCCACCTGGGGATAAACCACCATGACATAGCATAATAAAGTCAAGTGTGTGTGAAAAGGGATTTTATGACTATGGTTATACTAATATACTTCAACTCTAAAAATTTGTTCTTTCCCATAACTTTTCAATATCATTATGGACCCTAACATTATTTTAGCTTGTACCAACAGTCATTCTCCCAGAAAATTTCCATCATGAAATCTCATAGATGGTATGGACATGGTAGACCCACTGTGGACTGAGGCAGATGAGAGAAGAAGAAAGGATTTGAGCCTTGCTGTGCCAACAAATCTCTACTTTAGGTTTGCCATACTTATATTTGAAATCTATGCAATATGAGTCTATGCAAGTGAATGGACAACCAAATGATAAATGATGAAATTCTTATGAAACTATGTGAAATCATGCAATGGTAAAACCCAGAATATACATTTAAATTCATAAATTCTTACTACTGTTGTTAGGGAATAACACCATAATGTGACAAGAGATAATACAGGAAAACCTTAGCCCCGGGCTGTGCGGTCAATAAAAAAGCAAACTATGCCATATATCACGATGAAATTAATTAGAGAAAACAATTAAGCTGCTGTTTATAAACACGTGAAGCAACTAAATATGATTGCCAATCTCAAGACATATACCAAAAAAACCAAATAAACAAACAAAAAAACAAACCAACCAAACAAACAAAAACCAGAAGAGATTCAGAGAAGGACTACAGGTGTAATCAAAAGTCTGGCACAGCCTCCACAGAAGAAATGATTAAGCAGGCAGTCCCAGAGCTTTCCATCTTGGAAAAAAAGACAGCTGAGGGAGAAATTGATTTAACTCCATACATTCATCAGTGGCAAGAAGAGTCAAGAGGGAATAACTGTTTCCCGTGACTTCCAATGGCTACACTTGTTGTCTAATGAAGATGTCACTTACAATGTTCAAAAACAAACATGAAGGGTTTGTTCTTTTCACAAGATTGGCAAATATGAATCTCCTTGCAGAATATTGTTCTCTGGGACTTTTACATGTTTTCAAAACAAACTTTGAGAAAGTCATGGCAAAGATAATTTACTGGGGACTATTGCCTTGTATTGTTAGGCTAAGAAAACATGCTGAAGAAAAACTATTAAATGTTTCTCCACACTTAGGTGTTATCATGAGTGCCTTGAAAAAATCTTTATTTTTACTGTCAGGCTACTAACAAAATAAGCACTACTTTATGACTCTGGTTTTTATTTTATTCATGTTTCTCATTTGTCTTTCATTAAAATGATATCTGAGTGAAAGATTTTTCAGTTCTCTGTTGGGGGAATGCTTTTCATTTTTAAAAAGAGATTCAGACCTAGAAATAAGTAAAGGGAAAGTTATCAAAATTTATATTTCCAAGATCTGTTTTATTCTTGCAAGAGAGAGAATTACCATTTGTAGGCATTATGAAGTGTTTCTTATGGAAATACAGGATCAAACCTCAGCTGCATCAGACTCCTTTCAGACAACCTGAGATAAATTAATAGCAAAAGAAGATCATGCATTATTTTGGTGTACAAATTCCTATGCTTGCAGGACTCCTGCTCAACTCTGAGAATAAGACTTTTCTAGATTGTGTGATCCCATTGGAGACAGCAGAAGGACATAAAAGAGGTTGATTTCTAATAAATGATAGCATTCAGCAGCTGCTCAATTCCCTGAGGAAGGAAGAAGTAACAATGGGCTACAATTACATTCTGAATTTGCTAACCACCTTTAATTGGTCAGCAACTCAATTTTTCCAGTCCAGGGAAGTGAATGTATAATCTATTGCAGGAAGTAATTAAATCCCTCTCTATAGGAACAAGATTTCTTATGACTCAGATGCACATGAGTGGGGGAAAAAAAAAAAAAAAAAAAAAAAGAAGATGGCAGAGAGATTGAAGTTTTTAAAAAGACCTTGAGATACTAGCTTGAAGATATCTATTCTGAGAAATTCTGGCTTGTAACAGCCTCTTGGGCCATTAGTCAAGCTGTAGACTCAGGAAGTTTAGCAAGCTCTCATTGTGGTACGTGTCATGCTCAGGGGTTATGCAGAGATGGGAGGCACCAGATGTGGAATCTCAGAATGCTTTTTTAGCAGCTCGTTGTGTGACCAAAAACTGATACATAATGCACCAGCAAGAAAAAGAAATTTAGAGAAAGTGTGTAGCCCCATTTATCAGGAGAACAGGCAAGTCCTGTCATTAACAGTGCTGCCATAGGTGAATTTTATCTGTTTCACGCAGAGAGAATAATGCAAATCAATGTCTGGAAAATAGGGGCCTATGCCTCCAGATACAGTTTGGGTTTGTATGTGGCAGATAGAAAGCTATGCCTCTTATGAAACAAACAAACAAACAAGCAACAAACCAACCAACCAACCAACCAACCAACCAACCAAAAAAAAAAAAAAAAAAAAAAAAAAAAAAAAAAAAAA
>JANEHK010000001.1:44045505-44058235 GCA_025960845.1 Tachycineta bicolor | reverse complement strand
AAAAAAAAAAAAAAAAAAAAAAAAAAAAAAAAAAAAAAAAACACAAACCAACCAAAAAACCCAAAACAACAACAAACCAAACCAAACCAAACCAAACCAAACCAAACCAAACCAAAACAAAACAAACAAACAAAAAAACCCAACAAAACAACAAAAAACCAAACAAGCAAACAAGAAAACCCCAACCTCCCAAAACCCAACAAAAATAAATGCCTTAATTTTGATACCTTCAGGGTATCAGTCAAAGTACAGACAATCAGGTTATGAGTGACAAAACATGAAACAAATTTAAAGGAGAGGAAAAGAGAAAAAAATGCTTTGAGGGTAGAACTTATTTTTCCTCATGTTTCTTGAAGATATTCTTTAAAACCATGAATGTGATGAATGTGTTACAGTTGTAAATAAGGTGTGGCATAAAAACTTATAATGCAGCTTCATTATATGATAAGAGTGAAATGCATTCCCTGTGGAGAAAAATCAGTACTAAAGATCAAAGTAATATGTTCAAAAGTCCTTGCTTTAAGGGTTTACGAGTGCTATATTTCCTTGTTCCCCTCATGTTGATGAAAAGGAGATCCTGTAAAAATGTTCATTATTGGAGAAAAAATTCAGGTTTTTTTTCCAATGAGAACATGCACATTTTATATGTGTAATTCAGTGGCCTGATGCCTCAGAAGCAGATATTTTAGAAGTCTCTTTTAGCTTCAATTCTATTACTAAGAATTGAGGTACCCTTTTACATCATGGGTTGGGAATGCTGCAGGATTCGTTCACCAGCTGACGGAAGGATGGTTGGAGGACAAGCAGTCTAGAAAGACTTTCATCTGCTCCTCAGAAGATACTTGCTCCAGACAAGGGCAGATGGTATTTTCACTGCCTAGTGAGAGTTGCTTTAAACCACATCTCTGCCTCTGCACAATTCTTCCAGTGGAGATTGTCCAAATATGAATCAACACATTCTCTTGCCAGATCTACCCACCCAGGGGATTTGAGTTGCTCACTGTGAGTGCTACTGAGAGGGTGACTCAGGCCATGATGCGGTAAATTTGGACCTATATCTCCAATGTAGATACCCAAGAGTCTGGAAAAAAAACTCTAAAATAAATGCTGACTCTCTCTGTCACAGCAAGAAAAATGTTTTTCCTAATGCACTTACAAGCTATAGATTCATTTGCCTAAAGACATTATCTCATTAGAAATTCCAATGCAAATTGCTATTAGTTCAAATTCCCTATTATTTTTATTAGTATGACCCCTGGAGTCATATAGCTAAGGGAACCTTCACTGGAACCTGCACAGAAATAAAGAATTGCCTTCAGCTGTTTCCTGGCAAAATTTTCAAATGAGCTTATCTTCACTGTATGCAGTGTTGAACAGATAAGCAACCCAATAGCAGAAAAACACCAGTTCTGAAAATCTGTTCTGAAAGATTTGCAGTAGGAGCTACTTAGTGGGAACATGTTTCTTTAGGATGGTCCATGTTTATGTGCCTGATGAGGATCTGAGTACTTGTACTCAAAGGATGGGTGTTCATCTGTGAAAAAAACTGTCCCTTAAGCTTTGGGGATCCTTCAAAACCTACTTCAGCTCCCCTAGAAATAATTTCTTGATTACCTCAAGTTCAGTCCATATGCACATTGGTTGTTTACTTTTAATCTTTTAATCCTTAGCCCAAACCCCATCTTTATCCATGAATAGGAGAGAGGGAAGGAAAAAAAAAAATTTTTGGGCAGAAGAATGCTAAAAAAGAATGCTGTTTTTAGAAAGTCATACATCCAGAGACTATATTCATGTCTGCATTATGACTGCACTCAGAGAATATTTGAGTGCTGCAGCCAGAGGGAAGCATGTGTATGCATCCTGGGATATGTTTAATTAGCTGGGGAAGTGATAAAAGTGAACCTACAGTGGCACATATCCAGCCTCTTCCTAAATCTTGGTATTATCGGTGGCAGTGTGCTGTTTATAGCACAGCCTTTTGTTGCTACAGCTTCACCATTTTCAGTGCTCAGCCTACGTTGTTTAAAGTTGCATTCAAATATTTTGTTTTCAAAAAAAGGCTGACAATGCCAATGAGACTGCTTCCATGCGTGGAGGCTACACAAGATTCATATTTGCTGTATCCTGTTAAAATACATACTTAGTTTATAGATTGTTTGGATCATCCTGAACATTAGTTACATCTTTCTTATATAGAGATCAGAGTGCAATATTAAGCACTGCTGCTGCAGTTAACTCTGCTATTTTTAGCTGTTTTAGCACCAGGTCTTTTTCTTTTAGAACACAAATTTTGCTTCACTCTTAACAAATGAAATAGACTAATGTGGGATGCATTATCAAGTTGCTGAAGGTTAGCTTTTCTTTGTGTCATGCTTATGAGTGACTATGCAGCACTAATTAAAAACATTGCCATGGCAATTGCTATAGAAACATTTAAATTGGCATAATCAGTAACAAATCTGTGCTATTGATCCCAGCAAGGCTTACTTCACATTGCACCTGAAGAATATAAATAGAATATTTTGCACTCAAAAGGATTTCAAGAGATAATTTTTTTTCCAGTTGTTACTGTGCTCAGGAGAATAATGTTTTCCATACAGAGATTATTCATTTACCTGGAACTATTGTAGGATTCTGATATCAATGTCCTGACTGCATGGAGAGACTGCAATGGTTCTATGCTACCGTCACATATCCCTCAAACCATACAAATGAAAAATATTTATTACTTCCACTCAGATCCACTGATTTGCAAAATAGGGAAGAAAAGCAGATTCTCAAAAATGTTTGGCATTAACATGTTTAACACATGAATGCCCCATCTTAAGAGGTTTCCAAGAAAACTAGAAAAAAACTCATTTTCTAAGGTTTGACAAGAACAAGAAGTTGACATTTTACTGATTAAATGATGGGAACAGAATTGAAGTGATGGGAGATTGCATATAGAATATTGATCGGTTGCTTGGAAAAAATAAATTATTCTCTAAAGCTTTTTGCTTCTCTTAGAAGAAAAATCAAATTAGATGTTTATCATAATGTTCAGCAGACACACTGACCCTGAGTAATACACCTAAAAGGATTTTCATTACACCAAAAAGGTGCAGTTATGGGAAAAAAACAAAAAACAAAAAACCAAAAAACAAACAAAACAAAACAAAAACAAAAAAACAAAAAACAAAAAAAAACAGGAAAAAATAGGCTGTGGCTTCCTTTTTTGCTTTTGTTTTTGTTTTTGCTTCATTCTTCTTGACATTAAGGATGCTACCTTTTGACTAGGTAGTAAAGTCCTACTAATTATAAAGGAACTCAGTAGAGGGCAGCACTACATAGAAAACCACAGGTTTAAAGCCATCTCAGTTTAACTTCTGCCCTGGCTGGGACAAAATGCGGGAAATTAGATTCCTTTGAGAAAAAGACCTCTGTGAAAAATTGGTGTTTGCACAGAGATAATTTCTCCTAGCAGGGTCAGAATATCTGTACGAGGTACACTGAGTTCCTTTGAATTGAAAAGCTGGTCTTACTTTTCCAGAGCATATCAGAATCCTTTGTTTCAGTATTATACTCCACCTTCTGAGTCTACAGAGTGTAACTCCTGACCTGCTTGAATAGCTGACTATGAGACAAGATGTATAAACCAATGATCACCTTGAAGTCTTTCTCTGAGTACAAAGAAAAGAGTAGTATAAATATCTCCTGTATTTAAATGAGTATGGCAAACAGTGTTTGGACACAAAGGAATTAGTTCAATTTGAGGAAATTAAAAATGTGCAGTTTTGAAATAGCAAAAGTGACACACTTGAAATTTTATTTACAATTTAAATTATCACCAAACTGAACATGCAATCATGCATGTCTAGAAGGCCAAATGAAAATATATGGATATCACCCACTTCTCTCTGTTTCAAAAAAAAAAAAAAAAAAAACAAAAAAAACCCCAACAACAACAACAACAAAAAAAACCTCAAAGCAGACTAAATCTGAGTGTTAGATTTGTCTAGATTTTGAAATAAGGACATTTTGAAGTGAATTTTTTAACCATTTGGCATTTTTTAATAACTTTTTTTTTTTTTTTTTTTTAACAGCAGTCGTTCAAGACTTAGCGGTTTCAGAAAAATATTTTTAAGGAGTTTTAGAAGTTTTATAGATTCATTATGCATTAAAATTTCACCATATATGCATTTATTTTTGGGATTTTTTGCATTGTTTAGGTTTCTTATGTTTTACTGCAGAAAAGATTGTAGGGTCCAAGAAATTAGAGAATTAAATCAGTCGCAACCTTGAATATATAAAACCCACAATATTATCAGAATAGCTACATAACAACACATAATTCATATCAAGGCAAAAGTAATCAGATCCAACATTTGATTAATATGAATATACGAGTATTATCATTCAGAATGCACAGAAGAGAATTCTTGAATTACAGTCCAAATGCAGCTATGAAAGAGCACTATTTGAGGACACATCAAACAAGAATATTTCCAGAAGAGATAAGAGACTAGATAAGAGTCACTGGACAAAGTTGATTGCCTGACTTTTGAATGCAGTACTTCCAAATGTTCCTGTTCCTGCCTACTTTCATTCTGCAATACCTCAATCAGAATCTAATTTACAAAGCATGAAGAGGCTATTCAATCTGCCTCAGATGATGCAGTGGAATGGATTTGAAATATAATCTTATGGTCTACGCTAATAAATAGATTTATTCAGTGATAAAACCTAATTCAGTCTAATATTATACAAGCAATTCAACTCATGAGACTTAAACATGGATAGAAGGTTGGCTGACTTTAGTGGGTTTTGCTTTTTTTTGTTTGTTTGTTTGGTTGGTTGGTTGGTTGGTTTGGGGTGTTTTTTTGTTTTGTTTTTGGGTTTTTTGTTTGTTTGTTTGTTTTTGTTTTGTTTTGTTTTGTTTTGTTTTGTTTTGTTTTGTTTTTATCTGTATCCAGTAAATTTCAATCACAAGGCACAATCATCATGTACTAAATATGTTCTCTGGTAATGTCAAAATGTACTGGTATTAAATTAATCATAGGAAAGTTGTACTTTGCCCCTTTGCCTGCAACAAAACATACTGAACATTACAATGGCAAAAATCAGAATTCAAAAAAACCACATTCATGAATGTATACTAATATCTATGTACCTTCATGATTTTATGCAAATTAAGTTAATTTACTTAGTGCTTTGATTCTTCAATTAAAATGAAAAGCAAAAGAAAACAAGTTTTCCTGCATGATATACATTATCTGCATAAATATGACACCTATTAAGTTGTTTTCTATTTGTTTTTCAACATGATCTTAGAAAGTGATAAATATTCCAAGCCGTCACTTCTTGCTCAGCTAAAACTTTTTGAAGTTACTAAAATGCTTACGCTTTGATCCTCCTTCAGGAATTGCTAGTTAAGACACGGAGTCCATACAGAATATCATCATTTTAAGACTATTTCACACAAAGGCACAATTCCAGTAATTTAATCATTAAGGCCTTTAGAGTACAATTCACTAAACGTTTTCCATTAAGAAGCCTTGGTTCTCAACTGACTAATAATTTTCACAAGAAAAATTTGTACAGAAAAACTCCCTTCCCGTCGTCTATAAAAGTCCCAAACAAATAAACAATGGAGTGAAAAATAGCTGTTGGTAATGTAGGGTTGCAGAAGAAAGGGGGATAATTCTGTATGGTTTTGTTTGGGTTTTTTTCCCTAATTTCAAAATATCTGAGCGTTGCAGCCTCACACTACTATCACCATTAATGGAGCAGGATTCTCAAAGAAAATGTCTTTTTGCTGCTGAATTGTTTTCCTGTGATTTCTGTAATATACAATAATATCTCAGCAAATATATCCTGAAGCAAAACCAGACAATGTGAAAAATTTACAGAAAAGACTAGAACATCAGGCACTTCAGTTGTACTGCCAGATAAAGCGTATGAGATTGACTTGGTTTGAATAAATATTGCTCACAAACTTCCACAGAAAACATCAGAGTAATTTTCAGAAAAATACTGATTACAGTAAAGTTCTACATCATGAAAATTCACATTCATTCAGCCATGATTCAGGGAAAAATTAAATACATTCCAGAATGGAGAATTATTTTCCAAATACAAAGTTTTTTAACCCCAACAGGATTCCTACAAACCCACAGGTGTCTAAGTACTTTTTGTTCTTGTTTAGAGAATTTGTAGGAGGCATCAATAATACTTTACAAATTTATTTTTATTACTTCCTTTCTGCAGAAATAGAAGAAGATCCTCTGGTCAATTGGAGGCTAACAAAGGGAAAGAATGGGATGCATCAATCACAAAGTAACAGAAAATTCAGATTTGCAGACAGTTCTGAGCAGATGCTAAGGGCGGATAGCATCAGGCTGAGCTGGAAGAGATTAGGTTGGAAGATTTCTTATTTGGGCTCTTTCCTTTTGTCAGGATGTTGCTGGTAGCTAAAATTTTCAGATAAAGTATTTTACTCAGCTTGTGTTTTAAATTAATGTCTATATATCGTGTGAGTGAACTAGCATAAGTTGAAAAAAAGACATTAAAGAACTTGACTTAAAACTCCCTGAGTAATTTTCATGGTTATTTGTCATTCCCATGGGTAATTGTTGTGATCACTAGACTGTGTTCCTGTTTCCTCAGGGAGAAAATTATTGCAACTTACACAAACACTTTTCTCTGTCCTCTAGGTTTTTCTCACAAGAGGAATATAACAATTGAAAAATTTGTTCTGGTGAATTATTAGAGGAGTGGAGGTTGATAGCATCTCTGGAAATGATGAGGACTCACTCCTTTCTGACAGTTTTGCTTTGGAGCTCTGTGTTTTATGTGGTTCATATGACGCCATCCCAAAAAAGGACTAACAAGCACTCACACAGTGAAAAGATAACAGGAATGTCAGACAATGATGGAAAAACACTGCATCGCACCAAGCGTGGTTGGATGTGGAATCAATTTTTCTTGCTGGAGGAGTACACAGGTCCAGATACTCAATACGTGGGCAAGGTAAGCCTTGTGTTTAAAGGATTCTTTAAAGGTGATACATCTGACACCCTTGGTATTTTCACTCCTTCTGCACAGCTGTTTTGGGTTTTGTACAGCAGTGGTCCCAATTTCTTGCTATGTCAAAGCACACTACAGACCACCTGAGGTTCCATTGTTGTTCAAAGGTGTGAGAGAAACTAAGAAGTTCAGTAAAAAAAAAAAAGGAAATCATTCAGACTAAAATGTTCCAGTTTCCTATTACATATGCCCATGCAAGTTTGTTCACTTTTTCAACTGTCAAACATAAATATTAGATGAATGGAAAAATTATGATTTCATTCAAATCCTTGTGGCATTTGCCAGTGTACTGGGCTGTGTATTTTCTCAAGTGAAATGTACAGTTCTATTAACAATAAAATTGTTGTCTCTCCATGATTCTAAGTAGGGGTCTAGTGTTTGAGGGAATGATATAATTTTATGTGATTTCTGAAATAAACTGAAAATTTTACTTAATTACTTGAAGGGCTTTGCATTCTAGCTACATTAGATGTTGTCTACAATGGCACCTCTAAATTCCAGTTGTCTCCAGTCCTACCTTTTCTGATAACACGAAACTCAAAAAAATTCTGGATATTTAGCCCTCTGGTGTCTCACCATCCGCAGACCTGACTTATGGCCTAGTATTACCAAGTTATCTTTATCAAGATTCTAGAATATCAGAGATCTAGAATACATCCAGAATTACTTACAATTAAGGAAATGTTTGTCTTAATGGCTTTTATTAGTAAATGTCCAATTCAGTTTCTGTCATTCATCCACAATGCTGTTACTAGCTCTTATTGTCAGGTAACTCTCATTTTCCAGTGCCTAGCTACTAAGCTGATTTGGACATTTGTAGATAGAGGCTCCAAAATATTTTTGAACATTAGCTAATATCTCTGGTCATGGGAGACATGATCATCTGGAAAACATAAAAATCATCTCCCTATATTGAGAAATAAATGTCAAAGGATCAACCTCAAAAACTATGAGCTTGATTCTTTCCTTGTTCCTACCAAAACCTGTACAATTCTGTTTTCCACAAAATAAATTCTGATGTGGAGTAGTAGAAATAATACAAAGACAAATGATCTTATTGCTAGATTTGTTTGTCAGTGTGTAAAAGAGGAAGGTTTGTTGTAGACAAAAGGGTCTTCAACAAACTATGAACTAATTGCATAGAGATATTTCTAAAATATTTGCAAGTATTATTTAATGTTGAATAGACTTGTCAAGAAAACATACAAAAAAGCATGATAATTAAAACTACATAACTGTAAGTCTACCTAGACTGAGAGAAATAGAGTGTGGGTTTTGGTTTTTTTAATAGAAATCTGTCAGAGAAGAGAAGTAAATGTCAAACATTAAAACTGCTTACAATTTCAGTCCCACTGAATAGAGATGAATGACCAAATTTTAACACTCATATAAATTAAGCTTACATCAAGACCATCAACCACCATCCCTCTTTCACACAAGGAATTCTTACATGTTATATTACAACAGATGTAAAGTTACCAGGGTAAGTACCCTGGTAAGTTTGGATCTTCCTTGTTCCAAACTTACTAAAAACCATTGTACCTCATTACCATAGACTTAAGTCCAGGAAGAAAAACCAGATGGCCATAGAGCATTTAGATCTGAGATGTTTCACTTCTTTTAACTCAAATTACATGTTGAGACTTTTAACACTTCACTGCAAAATATTACAGAAAAAACCCTGAGAGAGGTCAGCATCACTGATTCTCTAAACAGATGGAAACCACCCCTAATAAAATCCTGTGTTCCAAAGAGGAGTTGCATTGAACTGATGAACTCCATGTGGCTTCATTAATTTTATAACAGTTTATACCATGATGAAATGATCACAGTTCTGCCCTCAGTGGTATAAAAACACAGTAAATCCATTTTCATTTAGTTCAGATTATCTTAGGTGCATGTGACATACAGGGCCAAGAGGGAGCTGCTACAACAAGAAGTCAAAGAAGGAAATTTTTTTAGAGGAAGAAAAAGCACCCCAACAACTTCATTGAACAACATTATTCTGAGGAAGGCTTAAACCTCAGGTTTAGTATTCTCCTCTTCAAAGTGATGGTAATTATCAAACTAGTATGTGTGAAGTAAGAGCACTTTCATTCCAACCCATGGGGACTAGTTCACAGCAAGCATTCTTATCTATCCTCTCTTTAATATGGATATACACAGGCAGATGGGGTACTGGGGTAGAATAACAAATGTAGTACTAAAACTTAAATAAACTGAATTAAGAAATTTTATCAGAAAGTAAACATCTAAGCTATCATAGCCATAATATTAAAAAGGTCATTTTCCCACCCTGTTTCTATTCTCATACAATTCTTATCTGTATGGTCATTTATTGTGTTTTGTTACTAATGCTGCTTTATTGATGTTTTATTTTGTTTTGAGTTCATTCTGTTATTGGCAGCGGGGAAGGATCACTCAGTACAACATCATGAGATAAAATCTGTTTACTAAGAAGGATGAGCACACAGGATGGAGAGCTATTTTGTGACATCCCATACCTCTCATTCTTACTACTAAGACCCCAGCCCAGTTCATACCAGCAGCAGGGCAACTGGGCACTTACTTGGACTACTGGACTGTCCAAATCCTGGCAGGCAGTCTGGCCCCTATGATGGGACTCATGCTCAGGCTCCATTAAGTTGCAAGGATCCCTGGAGTGGAGGGATAATTTATATTAAATTACTTAAATAGTAATTTTTATAGTTGGATTGTTGGCAGCCACCCTTCAAGGATGGGGGATATATGCAGAACAATTGGCTTGTGAATGTGATGAGAGTCAAGGCAAATCCAGACAATTTACAGTATGTCCACCTCACATCTTTCTTTCCTTCTGCAAACTCAAAGAATTCCTGTCTCAAATAGAGGTGAATGCATGACATATAAGTGCATAGGAAGTCTTTAAATTTGTTGGGTTCTACTACTCATACCTGTAAAAATGCGAAAACTGCTTATGGTATCCTGTGATTTATTTTCCTGTAAAATTATATTCAGGAAATGCCTAGGCCAACCAGCAGATCCATCTTCTATGTGTTATTTCTAAAATGCAAAGGGAGATAAGCATTGCTCTGGTGTTGTAGTGCATTAATTGGGTTTACATTGAGTTTCATTTTCTATATTGGGGTTTGTAATATTTTTCTGTTGTATCCCCTGTTCCTCTTGGAAACTGTATCACGTGGTTTGTCCCTGCTCAGCTGCGCCCATCCCCCACACTGGAATGTAACCCGACTCTGTTCCACTCCCACCTTATCTCTGATTGGGCAGTGGCTTGTCTCTGCCCCTCTGGGCCCTGACCCCTGGGAAAAAGCCCCGGGACAGGGGGGGCCGGGCTCTCTCTGGCACCGGCATGGTTGGGGAATGAACTGCAGCCAGCAGGATCAGGACTCCAGAAAAAGCTGTGATATCCCTCTGGTGAGGGAACAGGCTCTTTCCTTTTGCCATCAGCAGTTGTCTGGGTCTCTCTAATGAACTACCACAACTGGTGCCTAACCATGGGGCTCGAAGCCACAAGGGGCTCCCTGAAAGCTGGAAGAACCACACATTTAGCACTGAGGAATTAGCACTTAGGCTGAGGAATCTCATGCAGGAATGTGAGTCATGAAATGTAGCCCACCCATGCAGAGACAGACCCATCAAGCTTGGTGTTCACTGTGGAGTCTCCGAAACACGGGATTCCACAGGCCAGAGCTGTAGTTTTCTCCCTTGGACTCAAAAATACCATCGGAGTGCTGCAAAGAAGCCCCCTGACCGGCAGCCTGCTCCCAGGGAAGGTGACCACATGTTCGTGGAAAGTTGGCCCTGGAATCTGGGACTGGAAGCTCTTTTTGCACCAAAAAGGGTCAGTCTCAGGCAAAAGGAGTGATTGGGAAAGAATGGAAAGACTCATCTGAATGTTGGATTTTTGTTAAGTATTATCACTTTGGGATCTAAAGGAAAATCTTTTTCAGAGGTGGTGATCCTCCAGGAAAAGGGTTTTTTCCTTTTGGGAAAGGTTTTTGCTTTCAGAGTAAACCTTCAGGGTGCTTTAATAGCAAGTTCCTTTCGCCAGCCGGGGGGCGGTAGAAAAGGTAACTGTTTCCCCTTTGGGTTTTTTCTCTCCAGGGAGGGTTTTTAACTTTCGGTTTCCCAGCCACAGTTAAAGGGGACACAGAAACTTAAAATCTGCGCCAAAAATGGGTGCTAGGCTGTCTGTGTCTCAAAAAAGAGTCTATTATCAAATTTTAAGTGCCTTGAATGATGGCAGGACCCATTATCCAAAGAAACAGTTGAAAAAATTAATTCGGTATTTGTTTTCTCAGTTTCCACATGTATCATTAGAGCAAATAAGCTTCCTGGAATTTTTGGAAGCTGTTGCAAATAAAATAGTTGAATCTGGCTCCTCTAATAATAAAGAAAATGCAAATTTTGCTTTTTACAGCTTAAAAATTAAGTTTGCATTGCAAAAGCAAAATGAAAAGGGAAAAAAGCCAGTTCTTTGTGGATTTTCCCCAGTTTGTACTTTTGCAGGCAGTTCATGTGCTCAAACCCCCCATCTTAGTGATCCCCAGGCTGGTTTCAGTTCTGTGGGGGGATCACAAGATGGAGGGGATTCCTTTGTCCAAAATGGCCAAAGCCACGTGCTCTCAAGCCACGAGCAGCCTCTCTCTTTGTCTGTCCCTCCTTCCCACAATCCCTTTCTCAATCCCTTCCTCTCACCAGACCCCTCCTTCCCTTCTGTGCTGCCCCTGACACTGCCCTCTCCTCTGACTCTGCCCCTAATCTCAAACCTCCGCCCTCTGACTTCTCCCCACATGACTCAAACCTCCAGCCCCTCCCTGCCCCTGGTTCCCATGGTTTCCCTGCCCACAGTCCTAGTTTCCATGCCCCGGGGGAGGGCAGGGTGGGGAATTGAGAACCCAGAAGCAGGAAGCGATCCCGTCTTTTCTGCCACCCCTTTCACATATCGACAGTCAAAAAGAGGCAGTGCTATCCACAGTAATTGGGACCTCTTCCCCCAACAAGCTATACAGGATTTATGCAAAGCTCCGATCAATTTTGGATATGAAAGTGAATACTTTTGCAACTGTTTAAAAGCAAATTTAGCAAGGAATCCTACAGTTCCCTTTGACCTCCAAAAAGATTTACTTCCAGAGCTTTGGCAAAATCCTGAAACAGCTGTTGAAAATAAGAATTTGCCAATTTGATTAGAACATCTGTGTGGTGATGGTGAATGAGTCTCAGCCCTCATGCAGGCTCAGGAAATTCCTTTAGCTGTTTTTGAGCACATTAAAGATGCTGCTTCCAAAGCATTATTTTCAATCTAGCCCAATGGGCCTTTCCAACCTTACAGTAAAATAAAGCAGGTTCCATCAGAACCTTTTGTAACATGTGTGGAGCGATTAACCCGAGCTATCGAGTTACAGATTAAGAATGAAGGAGCCCAAGAACAGGTCCTGGAGGAAATGGTGCTGACCAATGCAAACGAAAAGGCAGCCATCCTCAGCCTGTCCACAGAACCGGCTCCAACTTTACATGACATGCTCCAGGTGTGTGTCAAGGAGGTTCACTTCATAAAAGCTCATCAAAGCCACAGTTCCAGAGTAAAGCCACCACAAAAAGCTGCTGCTGCAGACACCGTGTCTCCTGTGCCTGTGCCACGGCCACCGCCCAAGAGAAGAACAAT
>JANEHK010000001.1:44000297-44045495 GCA_025960845.1 Tachycineta bicolor | reverse complement strand
GTGTCTCCTGTGCCTGTGCCACGGCCACCGCCCAAGAGAAGAACAATGTGTCTCCTGTGCAGTCAGGCTGAACTTTGGACATATCAATGCCCTTTAAATAAGCAATTACTGGACTTTCGGGACGATAGAGGCGGGAGGTCTCTGGGGCCCAAAAGGAATTTTTCAAAAATCTAAAAGCTTAGTGCCAGCTTGCCCAGAGTGAGGACATAAATAGGGCAAAATTGAGGAGGGGGGAGAAAAAACTAGAAAATGCAAAAGTTAAATTAAATAATCCTGCTTTAACCAGTTCTGCCTTTAAGCAAAAGTCACCGGATGTGATAGTAAAGGATCCAGCAGCCAGAGAAACAAAAAGTCCTCATGTTCAGGTCACCTGGGGTCGTGGGTACATCTATGTGTCCACTCCCCCAGGTCTCAAGTGGATGCCAGCTGAGTGGGTGAAACCCTTCATCCCAAAAACTGCAAAACCCCCTGCAGAGGGCCCACAAGTGGCCAGTGCTGCCTGGAGGAGGAGAAAGCGCCGCACCCTCTCCTAATTATCCCTTAACAGTGTTTTTCTGAA
This sequence comes from Tachycineta bicolor, assembly GCA_025960845.1. Taxonomy (NCBI): domain Eukaryota; kingdom Metazoa; phylum Chordata; class Aves; order Passeriformes; family Hirundinidae; genus Tachycineta; species Tachycineta bicolor. The sequence continues at coordinate 44,044,936 of JANEHK010000001.1, read as the reverse complement.
AAGTTTGTTTGCACTAAAGGTAATTTTTTTCTTATGCAACTTTAAAGGTACTCAAGGTCCGAACTCTGAACATCACCCATGGACTGAGCCTTCCTCCTTCTCAATTTAATAAGAAAGAGGGAGATGTTGTAGCACATTAATTTGGTTTATATTGAGTTTCATTTTTATATTGGGGTTTGTAATATTTTTCTGTTGTATCCCCTGTCCCCCTTGGAATCTGTATCACGTGGTTTGTCCCTGCTCTGCTGTGCCCATCTCCCACACTGGAATGTAACCCAACTGTGTTCCACTCCCACTTTATCCCTGATTGGGCAGTGGCTTGTCCCTGCCTCTGGGCCCGTCCCCCCTGGGAAAAAGCCCCAGGATGGGTAGAGCCGCGCTCTCTCTGGCACCAGCGTGGACACGGCAAGAGCTCCAGCCAGCAGGTGCAGGACTCCAGAATAAAGCTGTGATATCCCCCCAGTGAGGGAGCAGACTATCTCCTTTTGCCATCAGCGGTCATCTGGGTCTCTCTAAAGAACTACCACACTCTGGACAGTTTCCAAATTAAATATTCAGACATATGTAAGGTAAGCAGTACTAGAGTAGTTTAAAAAAAAAAATTAGACAAGAAGAAAAGATAAATTCTAAAATATAAAAATGGCTATGTTCTTTCAACATGCCTCTTCCTAGTGAGGTGTATATCTCAATCAGATTGTTAATGTGAAGAATTTTCAGAGGATGCAGTGAGAGGAACTGTAAAACCTGATTCTGCCTACTAAGAATTCACAGAAAAAAGTGTATTACAATATAATATCAATAGTTACATTTATGAGATTAATTTCTTCTTAAAGGAAGAAAAAGACAAAATATAAATATATATTTATTAAATAAGAAGCTGTTGAGAAAATAAACACCTGACTGTATGTAATACCTGGGATCTCCTTTTCTTTTGCAAGAAGGAGGCCAGGGATCCAGCCTCTTTGCTGCTACTAACTTTAAGTCCTTTGCAGAACCTGAAAGTTAAAACACTGACCTTCTATGAGAAAAGTGTACCAAATCTACTTGCTTACTAACAAACAATCCAAAGAGATAATAATCTAAAAAATGGATGAGCAGTTCTGGAAGTATTAAAATGATGATGAGGATGATGTTTATTAATCACAGAAAAAACTTGCACAGAAAGCTCTAATTAAATAACCCTCAAGGAAAAATGTTTTATTTTCCAAAGATAATATTGAATTTGTGTGTCTTCATTTCTAAATGACATAACTGATATCCACTGAATAGGCATCACTTGTGCAAATTGCCAAATATTTGTATTTTTTAAAAAATAAAATAAGAAAAGTTAAGTGAGGAAAAAAAGAGAGCTTCCATGTAAAAATAGCCCTGATCAAAATCATTAGCCATTTTGGAAGACATGGTCCTTTATGTTTTGCAGCAGTACATTGAAGTGACTTCAAGAAATGAGATTTTTCCTCCTTTAAGTCACTCAATTTCATTTTTTACATGGAAGCTCTCTTCTCCTTATATCAAGCAGCCACTTTGATAATAAAAAGCCGCTAATCTTGATAGGCAAATAATGGGTTAAGTTCCATGCAATGTATGTCAGACCGAATCATAAACATTACAACCGAACACCTGTCATATCCCCGAATTTTAAAAAGAAACAAACAAGAATAAAAACATTTTTCCACACCACCTGCACCTTTTCTTTCTCATAATAAGGGGGAAATAAAAAATCAAATCAAATAAATATCACTGTTCAATATTAGCTGCTCATGAAAAATCTATTTAATAACTTCCATAAAAATAAATTAACTAGGCTCTGCATGTCATAAGCAGCATTTAAGTAACATGCAAACTGAATAAATATCTCTCTTCTACAACCAGTTAACCAAAGAATTTTTTTCAGGACATTTACTGGTTTGTCTTAACAAGAAGTATAAAGTGAAAGAAAAATAGTAAGAGGGTAGGTTTTCTTTGGGGCAGTGTTTGGTTTGGCTTTTGGAAGGGCAGTGTACAACATATATTTATATACAGTGATTTTTTTCTTGTAATCAACATTTATAAAAATTCAGACTTCTACAAGTAAGGTTGTATGCTATTAGAGTCTGTCTTATAAGAAAAGAGAGAGAGAAAACCAAAATAACTTAATAAAATATGTAATTATTAACTTAATAACTATTTAACTTAAAATCAGTTAAGGAGGTATCACTGAATTGCCAACCTCACTAGACTTAGTTATTTATAAAAAAAGTCACTCAAATGCCCTTTGTATTGAACAGTTTTGAGGACTTTTATCTTATTATTTAATGGAATTGGATAGTATTTTCTTGCAAATATAGACTGTAAATGCATGAATGGCTGAAAATATTATTTCATATTCTTTGCTGTCTGCCTTTGGTACACATATCAGCCCAGAGCAGGGTCCTTTTTAATATGAAAAGCAGCAAAGAAGTTGGAAACCTGAGAGCAGTAAAGCAATTTCTTCATTAATCTTATATTCAGTCATTTACATTGTCTGAACATGTTACTGAGGCCTTGGCCATACTCCGTCTCTGCTCTCAGCAGTTTGGGAGGAAGAAGCTTATGGCCCACAGGGGTGACCTAAACAAGCTAGCTGTTGGCAACACTGCGGTGCCCAAACAAGCAATAACCTTAGTTGTTCCATCCTGAAGCATAATGCTCACAGTAGTCTTTATTAATTAATTAATATTGCATTTTTTTTTGTACTGATTCTTTTTTTTATCATAATCTTGCATTTGTAGTGTGAGAAAAAAGTTATTTTTTGTGACTTAAATCAATTTATGTAATTTTTCTGTAAGGATTTCTTTACAGCATTTGCTATTATCCCTCTACAGAGTTAGTGTAAGAGTGACTGTAAGGATGAGAGAATATGCAGGCACATTCTCCTTTCAGAGTTTCAAGTGTGCCCTCTACTTTGTTATAGCTACATTCTGTTTCTCCCCCCTGTAAAACTGCTGCAGTCAGGACAGCAACTAAATACAACTAGAAACAGATTGGTTTCTGAAATCTTTTAACTTAGCACTATGGTAAATTGAAAATAAATTAATACCAAACCAAACCAAACCAAAAAAAACCCAACAACAAAACAAAACAAAACAAAACAAAACAAAACAAAACAAAACAAAACAAAACAAAAAAATACCCACCAAAAAACCCTAGAATCATAAGCATATCATGTGCTTCTATCATTTAAAAAATTTAATTCAACTGGGGGAAGATTTCATCACATTCTTAATGTATTCCACCTAGTATGTCATATATCCTAAAGCCATCACAACTTCTGAAGAAGATTTAATAATATATTTTCATTAGAATCTCTGTTCTTAAAGTAAAACCAATATTTTAAGATTGAATAGAAGATGAAAAATTAGTAAGGCCTCCTTTTGTCTTTTCTTTCTCAGACCTCAAGTTTTTCCTTGTATTTGAATAAATAAAAGGAAATAATGATGCATCAAAATAGAAAGGAAAAACAAACAAACAAACAAAAAAAAACCCCAGTAAATAAAAAGTCTCCCCAGTATTTAAAACATAAAAAGAGAACACTTCTTTTATTTGTAAATTAATAAATCATCTCCACTTACACTGCATTCTTCAGATAACACATTTTTTCAATAAACATTTGATCTAGTTTCATTCAGCTATATCCTAGACAGATGAATCACCAAAATAAAACTAAAATTGAAAAAGACAGAGAAAAAAAAAAAAAAAAAAAAAAAGGTCTTCAATAAATTTTTCTATTTTAAAAGATAGCTGGAGGGTGAGGGAAGAAAATTATGAAAGATAAACATTACATTTTCCAAACACAATGGGGCTGCTTTTTTTTTTTGTTTTGTTTTGTTTTCTGTTTTTTTGGTTTTTTTTCCTAGAAAGGACACCAGTAATTTCTGACACCCTAAATCCATTTTTGATTGAAGTTTGAGAAATAGTGATTAGATCTAAAACACATCATGCATACCCAAGTATAAACAGTTTAAATACAAAATATCTTGAATGTTACATTACAATAATGGCCAAAGCTAGAATTTTGCTGTCAAATTTGAACATCATATTTCATATAAAATAAAGAATTATTTTTGAAAACAGCTGCTAAGATCAGAGGCTTCAAAAACATGAATAACAAAAGTGAGTTGACATTGTTTGGTACAGATAGAGCAGCTGTCATGAGATCCGACAGCTTTTGTTTCTTCAGCTAAAAGGCTGTTAAAACAAATCTGAAGTTCTTGTCACATTCAGGGCATGATGTTGAGTTCATATAGTCATAAAGTTGATTTACATTAATCATCATGAAAAAGTTTTTGATGGTAAATACAGTCAATATAGTTAAGTACTAGGTAAAGAACTCTCAGTGAGACAGGATTATATTGATACTGGAGGTTTTCATGACAAACCAAAAGCAACATATGCCAGAAAGGTGACAGTGATCCTACCCAAAGGCTGGAGCTGTGTATTTCTTTAGGGCTCTGTCTGTTCTGTTCTTAAGGATTCTGTGTGTGGTTTTCATATTCAATTTTTAAATCAGCTAAACTTGTTTTGTGGGAAAAAGTTAAATAAAACAAAAAAATCCTGAACCAAAAACCCCCCAGAAACTTAAGAAATGAGAAAACCTTCAAACCTTTTATTGCAAATGTCTCTTTTCTCCTTCCCCCCCCCTTTTTTTTTTTTTTTTTTCTTTATTTTCTCCACACAGCCCCCCTCCCCCCCCTCCCCCAACTTCCTTGTCACTTTTTCTCTCTCCTTTTTGGTGAGAGAACATCCAGTATACAATGTTTCACAACTTAAAAAGAATAAAACAGGAAGCTACTAAATATGTAGATACTCAATGGAAAAGGGGAAAATTACAATATAATTTTTGAAAATTTAGCAACACCGACAGAAACATTCATCCATAGCAAATATCCAGGCAACTGAAAAATTTCTAAGCTACTTTTAAAGCCAAAATCAATGCAAGACAAGTCAACATAGGCAAAACCAGCAACATTTCTCCAATTCTTTCCTCTTTTCCCTCTCTCCCTCCATGCTTCTCTCAGGTGTGCAAAAAGTTATGCTCACCCAGCATCCAACTTAGCAGCAGTGGCATGGAGTCTACTTTATAGTTCACCTTGATGCCTGCTTGCAGCTCAGTCACAGCTCCCTTTCCCTGGGGATGTCCTGAGTGTGCTCAGAGCACCAAGGGTGTGGAACCAGACAACAGGAATAGAGGTGGAAGCCTCCCTTGTGGAGTTTACTGGGATTGAGCATGTTGACAAACTAATAGGAAAAAAACAAGGCTTGAGGTAAAACCACCTGTACTAAAGACACAGTGGGCATGGAGAATGGAGTCTTCTTCTGGCTGCAGTGGTAATTTCTAGCTGCCAGTTAAAATGCAATTTCATTTTAATAAAAATGGCTTTTCTGAATTTAAAGTCTCTTGTTCTTGTCAAGCTCCATATGTGAAAAGGCCTAAGCAGGTCTGTCTGTCTCAGGAACTTGGCACAATAGGTAATTGTTTTTTGTAGAATAGCTCTATTTTATTAAAACTTCCTTGGCTAGTATTTCTAAACCTTTCAGCCTTAAGCCTAGAAAAAGAAGATTAGACTAGCCGCAATCTGCAGACCTATCATTATCTATTATCAGACAATCATATATTGTGCAAGAAAAGGTGAGAGGCTGAGGAAAACATATTTCATGAGGTGTTTTTCATTATGTTGTTTATTTATTACCTTGATGGGAATGATTCTGGAGGGGGTAAGTGCTTTGACTATATTGTGTTTTACTAGTACCTGCCAGTCCGGAGCCATCACAGCAAAAGAGTATGTGACTACCTAAAAACGTTGTTTTGACAGCATCAGAAGATGGTATTGTGCAATGTCTTGTCTGTCAGGGAGAAGGTTATGAATAGTCATCTCGACAACAAATAGTGAAGCTGTCAGCAAGCAACTGCCTAGAACAACAAGGGTTTTCTTCCTATATGTGTCGGATACATCAAATCTTGTGTATTGCAGGAATCATCACACAATTCAGTCTTAAGGAAACTGAAAAAAAATATTAGTCTAGTCCATGCAATTGGCCAATTTAACACTATGCTGGGTATCAATCAAAAGAGGAACCTGTGTACACTTATTTGTTTTGGAAATACAGAACCATGGTCTGACCATTGCTGTATATATTGCTGTAGCAGCACAGGCACGCCTGAGCAAACTTCTGCTCACTCTTAAATCAATCTACAGTCAAGAAAGTAAAGAAACCCAGATGAAATCCTTCTTTTCTGTTTTTACACAGCAGAATGTAGTAAAATTATTAAGAAAGCATTATAGCCTCCACAAACATTTCAGAAGTCACAAATTCCCGTCTTTCTTCACATTTCAGACACAAGTATGCCCATTTCAGATGGAAGCTACTATAACATTTTTTTCAGATTTTAAGTGCAAGGAAGTGACAACCAGAGTGATTGAGTTATATTGAATATCAATTGAGTTATTTAACTGAAGAGAAAATTTTGTTATGTACTCTCCATTTCCATAGGAGGAACCTAAGGTGAAATGGCACCAATTCTCCCTTATTTCAGTTGTAAAACTCTCGCCAAAATCTCAAAGATTGATTCAGCTACAAGAAGGATTTTTCAGCCCATATCCTGCCATAAAAATAACTGATAATGCTGTAAATAATTCTTAATAAAATTTGAATTAATTTTTGTTTTATATATTTTTTCTTTACTTTTTCCATCTCTAAAATGTAATTTCCAATATTTCTCTAATGAAGCTTTTCCTCAGAACATGTCTGTGCATGAGTTGTTCCCACACAAAAAAAAAAAAAAAAAAAAAAAAAATCTGGAATATAATGTCAATAACCATGAAATATTTGGCTGAATGGCATATCAAGATACACTATGAAAAGGAGAAAGATGCAGAACCAAATATTTACTATCTACCTACTTGGGGAATGGTGCTTGAATGCTTGAATTTTGATATAGTTGATTGCTTTAACTTTTCTTGATGCATAACAATGACCAAGAGAGAGATACTAGATGGGATATTGTTATAATTTTACTCAAACATTCATGAAATTAATCTACCTAATTTAAAATTTTTACTTGTTGTCACCACCGTGGCCATTTTTGCCTTTTGAACTTCTAGATATCACTGCGTATTTCTGATTACAATCTAAATTAAACTGAATTTCCAAATATTTGTAATAAATTTGGTTCTTATGTAAAAGTTTACAACTTCTATGCACTTGAAGTGGAATTAAACACTCATATATCACACTGATAAAAATGTTGCAATTACTGATGCAGCCTTTAAAAATTGTGAACTTCTGATAGTTCAGTCTTAAAGGGATTGTGGAATGTAAACATATTATTCTTTTTAATAAGTATGTCTGATGAATAAACCCTGTCAAATACCAGCAGGTAACGAGCATTAAATGTTCATATACAACAGGTAGCTGACTGATAAGAAAAAAAAAAAAAAAAATAGAAAATGAAAAATAAAATATTGAAAGTATTTGCTTTCCCTTTCTCTATACCATTACAATGTTTGCGTTTAAAATGGTGAGATTAAAATCCCTGCAAAGAAAATTAAAATAAAAAAAAAAAAAAAAGGAAAAAAGATTGCTTGTCCTGTGTAAAAGAAAAAAACTTATTAGAGGAAATAAATATTTTCCGTTAATTTTAAACCTATATTAATTAAATATAAACAAGTGGTGTAGAGAATAAAATGAATTTAAAGAGGAGTTTGGCATGGGAACAAATATTTCTGTATCCATTGTCACTGAAGCAAATGGTAGGAGGGTTTTTGCAAGAAAGCAAAATAAATCACTGAAGTGTGTTGGGGATTTTTTAATTCTAAATTTCACAGAACAGGCAAGTATAATAATCTCCAAAAAGGCTAATGGTTATGAAGTGGAAGAGGTCATGATTTGACTCCCACACATTCCATATGAAAAAATTAGAATCACATACAGAAAGACATTAAGTGTAGTGAAAAATATGAATCTACAGCAGAAGAAATTCTTCAGTTCCTCAAAAATACAGAGGGAAACAGGAATCACCCATTCTGTTTTCATCATATCCAGCAATTAATTTTCTTCGTACTTCATGTGGCTCAATCTGATCTAACTTCAAATTGTGTAAATGAAAAGGAAACAACTACTCCACCACTCATAATTTAAAATCTTTTTATAGTTGTAAAAATTATTAAAATATATGTGTGCATATATCCATGTAAAACACTGGCTTATCTTCAGGATACAAGAAGGATTTACATTCATCTATTTGATAAGAATAAAAGAGAAAAGGATAATAAAATGTTAAAATGATCATTCTAGGATTAATAATTTCCACTTCCATAAGTATCATTCAGTGAAATACATAAAAATATTTTACATTAAATGAACATCACCTATGGTGAGACAGGCACTGACAAAACATCTCTTCTTCTGAGGAGAAAACCACAATAAAGTTGCTGAAGCAGTGACTTGAGATCAGAGAACATGACAATGACAACAGTGTGATGCAGAATGGAATACCTACTGGATAGGGACAAATTCACATAATGGCAAGGCTTATATATTTGGAGACGTCAAGACAGAAAAGTGAGCGCTCATCAAGAGTGAAAACAATTTTAAAAAAGAAAAAAAGGACTATTTTTCCCTTATTTTATATAATTACAAAATCTTAAGTTCTATCTTAAAACCTATTTTCAAATTATTAACAAGGTAATGGTCAACATTTGAATTATCCAATTGAAGTTGTAGGATAATTAGCAAAACAACAGGTTTTATTAGGTGTGCTATGTCTTTCTCCAAAGTACAAGAAACTCAGATAAAACATGGATTTCAAAAAATGGAGACAGCCATCATTGAATTCTCCAGCTCTTCCCTCACCATTTTTTTTTTTTCTTAAAGTTATTCGAAAATTAACATCAATGCATTCAGAATTTTATCTGTCTTTACCACATGCAAACGTTTTGACTAGTAATAGTTTAACTATTCCCTTATGCACTTCCTGCTGGGTTTTTTTTCTCATTTATATTTCCAATAAGAATATATATTTTTTTAATCCATCCTAAATAAAACCTGCACTGTCTAACATCTCCTTCTTAATCTCACTTCACCTGACCAGCTTGAAGATTCAATTATTAAATGAAACATGAAGCAATACTGTTGGTCTGCAGGGTTTTATGCTTGGTTTGGGCCTTATGCTTTGATTTCTCTAGGCACTACATCTCTTTCATGGAGTTTCCATCTGAAGCCCCAGGCAGCCTTGTCCTGGCTCCCCTCTAAGCCACAATCTTCATGTTTAATCAGGTACAATCAGCCTGTGGTTTAGGCAGAACCCGAAGTCCATCTCAGGCACCCTTCAAATGGAGCTACATTGAACACTTTCTGTTGTGCCATGGAAGTCATTAACAAGTGTTGATAACTATTCCAGCCACTGCCCTCATTACAGTTATGACCTTCTAAATATGTTATTTTTAAACAAGATTTAAAAGAACTATATGTGTTAGTAATGCAAATTTCAATATATACAAAATGAGTGACAAATCAGAAAAAAGAAAAAAAAATACACTAAACATTTTTCTCCTAGCTACTGGTTTTCATGACACTATTGAAAAAAATAGCTTCCCTTAGGACGTTACTTTATAACACAGATTCAAGACTTGTTGCTTCTTATCTCCTGTCCTGATTAAAACCTTTTCTTTCATATAACTACCTTTGAAAATCTGCTTCCCAGATTTTACCAGAAGTTGGGCATATGCCTGTCTTGGAGTAGACATGAGGCGGGGGAATTTTACTCAGGCTGATGAAGGTATGACATGGATAATTCTACAGAATACTTTCACATACCATTGAGTTGGTATGACAATTTACATCTTCAACACAGTCAGCAGAACAGAGAAATGATATAATACTTAAAATTAACTTCAGTCTGTGTTTTTCTTTTTCTTTCTTTTCTTTGGCTTTATTAACATTGCCAGTAAATAAGCAGTAACAAACTACTATAGTGATTGTTTAAACAATGGCCTTTCCTTGTTTCTACTACTGTTCATTTGAAAATTTGGTTTTAGATAAATAATTAAGATATTTAAAGTGCCACTACATAACAATGAAATTCTGAAATTTGTTTTGAGGAATGAATGAATTTCTTCTTGTGAGATGTATACAGCGTCCACAAAATATTTTTTTTACCAGTTCGCAAATCAGGATCTTAGGAAAAATACATAATTTTAAAATGAATCTTTGTGGTAGAGGTCATTGTGAATCAATAAGCATGAAACTCAGCATAATAATATTTAGGTTTAAAATGCATTAATGTAAAAATAAGTAAGTTTTAATAGGGCAAATAACCTATTTTGAATATTTCTGGAAACTACATATCCAGCAGCTTAAAATAATCAGTCAACAAGTCTATAGTCTGTGTTTGTTTGTTTGGTGCTGAAAACCTGGAAGTCTGTTTACATATTTACGGGCAAAAAAATACTCTGATCATATTGGCTTACCTCTCAATATCTTATTTGATTATACTATATGACTTCCTAAAAACCATGCAGTCTTCATCAGTGCAAAACTGTCTATAAATACACGTGTGTGTGTGTGTATATATACATACACGAAATTATGATCAGAAGTGACAAAATACTCAAATATTTCTGTTATTGATATGCTCTTTAGATTTTTGTGAGTGACCCATTCCTGGAAACACTTAAACATTCAGTATGTTCAGCCAGTACAGCCCTTGTCCAAAGTTAGGGCAGTGGATAACCAGACAAGTTCAAGGACATCAGATTTGTAAAAGAAAAGAAAAAAAAAAAAAAAAAAAAAGAAAAAAAAATCAAATCATAAACCCAAATAAAGGTTTATTATAATCTAAAAGTCCTAAATCCTGGGGCCAAGGGGGCAGGGACACTAAGATAAGCAAAAAGTACGCTGGTCAGAATGAACCTCTCTCAAACCAGCACCTCCTGTTGCCTCTGAGATAAAGTACTTGGCTAAAAACCATTGGTCTCCCCTACTAGAGTATTTATTTTAAGCTTATTAATATAGAGTTGAGCTCAGACCAATTGGTTCTGCAGAGGGTAGGGGATAACCCACCCATATGACAAACTCAGGCTGCTTCCAGGCCAGAGCTTTTATTCCTGCCCATGTCTGTGAATATCTTTTGGAACAAACGGACATTTTGAGTGCCTCTCAAACAGGAAGAAAAGACATGCACACAGTCAGATTTCACTCAGGAGTTTCTGGTGAAAGAAAAATCCATGAAAAAGATATCCTCTGTTATTGTGAAGCCTTTAAAATTATGATGGATTTAATAACAGTTTCAGGGATTGATTAAAGTGACAGTGTTTGGTGTTATGATGTCATAATTTCTAACCTGTGGACACAATTGATGACTGGAGTCACTTCCCGTAAATCTGTATCTGATGTTATGGAACAGAACAAATTACTGTATGAGAAACCATAAATAATGGTAAAAAAGTTGACTCTTTTCATAAGGCTGAAAACCTATAACTCAGCTGTTGCTTGGGAGAGCAGACAGAGAAAAAAAATTATGTACTCTGAAATCCAGTTCTTTGTGCAGAAGTAAAGATGCAACCACTTTTACAGGTTTGACTACAGCTTATCATAAGGGACATAGGAGACATGGAAGGTAAGAAGGTTGAGGAGGTGCATAAGAATACAGCTCTGGTTTCCAGGACTCTGTTCTATGTATGCAGAAGATATATACGGAATTTCCCCATGTTGTGTTTGCATCATTCAAACCAAAATACTACGAAGAATTCTGCTGAACTCTTCCCGGAAGGAAACAAGATTTACCCTCAAGTAATAAATGAAAATCAGTACCTGCAGCTGATGTCAGCAGTGTTTTTCACAATATAATTCTCTAGAGAATTTCTAACAATAGACAGCTGAACACAAAAACCAGATGCTGGAGAGCAGAAGATAAGGAAAGTAAATGTTATTTGCCTTGTTTAATAGACAGTCACTTAGGTTACAATCACACACAGAGTCTGGTTGTTTAATTAAGAAGTTTGTGCTGATATCACAAATTCAAGTCAGGTAAATACATTGCCATTTAGCACATACATAAAACTTTTGATTAAACACACAGAAATAGAAAATTAAAGCTATGCATATACTGCTACTTTAATCCACACTGAAGAGCTACTGCAGCTATTAAGACATCTTTAGAGTTTTTAATTACTTAAAATGCTAATGAAGGAGAATGTTGTCTGAGCTTCTGTTGATTCTATATCCTAACTGCTGTGGATCTCACAAATGTGTGAAATCATAGAGTGATTAGCACTAGCTAATATCCTACCTGTCACTAGCACTCAATGCATTGTGTGTGAGATTTTAGGTTCAGCTGAGATGATATCAGCCCATATTCCAAGCACAACACTTTCATTTTTTGATTAGAATTAAACTACTTTGTTTCAGGTAATACTTATCCTCTTTCACAAATACTGTCTTCTTTCCCTCTTCTGTATACACCACCTTCTTTAATTGGAGCAAGCTGAATGATAAGTACAGTCAAATTCCCAGGCTCAAATCAATTTGTGCTTTAATACATACTGGGATAAGTTAGAAAGCTCAATTTATTTCTGTTTCACAGTTTCAGAATAAGTAGCATCATATAATCACCATATATGAATAGAAATTTGGTGTAAATAGACACATGGCTTTGTAGAAGAAACATACACACATTTTCCTTTACTTAGCATGTTTCAGGCCAGGAACTTTAGCTAAAAACTGTGATTAAAATATTTGTAGGAGGAATCCTACAAATAGAGAAACTTTATTTTCCTCTAGTTTCAGAAAGGGACACACCTGAATAGCTTATGCTTCCATGCAGCTTGTTAGCTTATGCTTCCCTTCCCATTGCTTACTATAATACTGTTTTAAAATTTTAAACTATAAAGATATTTCAAAGAATCATACTAAATCTGACAGTCAATTACATTTTTCAGGTTGCTAGTCCATGCCATGAACAGTCTATTATTCTTTCTCTATGTTTCCCAGAGACGGGAGGTCTGGATATGTTACAGCCAAACTTCAACACTTTCTGCATATAGAGCTAGTAATAAAATGCTTCATTATGTTAATTTTATGAAAAATACTTTCAATTTGAAATCACATATGGCTTAAGTCTTTCACCTAAAGCTATGAAGAAAGCAATGTTACTAAAGGTAAACTCAAGAAAAAGACTTTGTGAAAGGTGAAATTACGACTTGCATGTGGAAGATGTCCCTGCCTATGCCAGGTGGGGTGAAACTATATGATCTTTGAAGCTCCTTCCAATCCAAAATATTCTGTGATTCTATGCAGAAACATCTTAGCTGTATCAGGAACTAAGTATTTACTAAGGACTTACTAAGTGCTAAGCATTTACTAAGTATGTACCGCTATAATTACAGTGGTTTGGTAGGGGAAGAAGAATGTTTTCCATCTGAAGCATAAATTGCACATGAAATAATTTAAAAATAAAGAGAATTTTACAGCTGTATTATGGCTCATCAAAACTTTAAATAGAAATACATTTGGTATAATAAGACAAGTATGTTTTCATTTTCACAGGACTAGAAATCTTTGTCTCTTATAACTTCCAGTTTTCCCCTGCTGACTCATGATAATCTCAAACCAAAATTATTATCACCATTTGCTCTTCACATTTTATTCTCATACCTCCAGCAATTAGAAGATAAAACCCAGGTCATACACCCTAAGAAACTCCTCTAAGAAAGTCCTTTGAATTACACACATCAAAATAAAACACTATTCCAGAAAAAAATTAACAAGCAGCGTGCAGTAAACCACTCTGAACATCTGAAATACCTACACAGCTATTTAAAAACTTATCATTAACATTTTCAATTATGTGTATAAATTCAAATCCAATCTAACTTTACTGGTGAAAGTGGAAAGAAATCACAGAAAAGTCTGCTGTAGACCAGATTCTTAAGAATTCCATCACAAAAATATAATACAAAAGGGGAATTAAGCCCTTTGAATTATCATAGTAAAACCACAGAAATTATGAAAAAAACCTTCACAAGTCCACAGGGTGAAGGTAATAAATATTGTGAGAACATTAATATTGTCTAGTGTAATTTGTAGGACTTTTGCTGAAACGACTTTTTAATTCTACTTCTACACAACACTAAATATCAAGTAAGGATGAATACCAAACACGATATTTCACAATACGCAATATACAAGGCAATGTGTTTGACAGTGAATGGAGGAAGAAAGGTAATACAACATAGCTGTTGGTAACCAGTGGTTACCACAACCTGTGGCACCCACAACCAGTGGTAAGAGGTTCAGGTGTTTGGATCTGGGACTAGACATGTGCACGGATTCATTTATCCTCCAGATCAGATTCCAATCACCTACCTACCTACCTATGTACCTACCTATCTGATAAGTTTATTAAAATCTGGACACTTCCTTCCGCCTTTACAATATTTCTGACTAAAACTCAGTGTTTGCACCTTTTTGCTCTCCTATATTAATCTGTATTCTAACTTCGACTGCTGCTCCATGTAATCTTGATTCATCAACACACCCTTTAAGAGGTTCACATGTGTTCTGGTAGTAGTTTCACCAAGACAATGTGTAAATTAGCCTGATTTTCATCTCCCACTAAAATATGCAGATATACCAATTTAGAGCCACTAAAAATTTTCTGTGACCACAACAACCCCACAGCGTATTTTCTTTACTTTAAAGGTAAGGAAAATCATGTTCACACCTACTAGAAAGTATTTACAGGCAAATAGACACCAGGACATCAGGATTCCTCTGCTGGAGACAACTGTATGGGTGAAGGCAGTGGAGGTAAGAAATCTGTAACTGTAGATCTTTTTCTATACCAAGATAGAGAGGCACATTTTAGACCTCCTAATTAGTAAGAATTAGCAGAGTGCCTACCACAACATAAACATGGGTCTGTCCTCTCCCAATGCGTCTTTGTCTTTAATTTCCCCTCTCCTTCTCCACAAAGGAGATTATACCTATTTTCTGAATTTAGACAACCAAATAAATGTTTTCACTGTATTTATTCATAACCATCACTAGTAATAAGTAGCTCTTACTGCTCTTTTTTCTCTTTTTCTTCTTCAATAATAGCTATACAGAAGTAAACTGCAAATAAAATGAAATCTAAAAGAAGTTTGGCAATTTCTTCTAAATGCTGAAAATGCATTCATAACACTATATAATTTGTTAACTGTGTTCATTGATTCTCTCCTCTTCCATTGATTATATGTCTGCCTAACTTGAAAAGAATTACTGTCTATTAGAAAGAGCTAAGAATGAGATCGGCTGCAGTTTACTGGAAATTTAGTAAATTAAAACTGAATTAATAAGAAATGTGGACCTTCAAGATACTCTTTTCTAAGGTAATATTTCTTTTACTCTATATTTTGTTTGACATTCCATACCAATTCCTGAACTTAATAATTTGAGATGTATTTTCAGTTCAAAGAATACTGACATCTTGTCTACTGTGCATAACAGGACCTTTGAGAGAAGTCATGAATTAGCCTCATACATACTAAGAATGCCTAGTCAAATAAAATAGAGCCTGAAACCAAGAAAATATATGCCATAAACCCCTTTTTTGATAAATATTGAGTACTAAATAAGGGTGAAGTGTAAATAGAGCAGAAAGGGAAATAGAATTATGATTTAGGCAAAATAGAATTATACTACAGAACTCAGAGATAATCTCTGCTTGCTTACTTGCTTTATTGAACATTAGAGTAACAGTTATCCACATAAATTTATGCCAAAATTTTTGAGAACATCAATATTTCAATTATCACATCACATAAAAATTCAGTGTACAAAGCTGGAAAGACAGACAGGCTACTTTGAGTCATGTTTATCCATTAAAAAAAAAAAAAAAAAAAAAATTGTGCTCGTCATTCCCCTAATCATAAAAAATATCTTCGATGGTCCACAGGAAAATTTTTGTTGATAACTCTTTAGCCAGTCACACAGAAGACTATAAAGAGAGAAATGTGTGCAAAGGAACATTAAGAAGTCCAGATACTCAGCAGTGCATCTGGGTTATGTCTTCATTCCAACATGTTTCAAACAAACTTATGGGAATGGCTTTAGTTATCAGTGGTCACTATGTACTGTATATACAAACTGAGAAATCTAATTCATTATCTGCTTTTGTTTGGGATTTTGGGGAGGAGGTTTTGTTTGGATTTTTCTTTGTAGACTTGATTTGAGAGCATGTTGGTTGCGGGGGTTTTTTGGTTTTTTGTTTTTTGGGTTTTTTTTTATGTTTTTGTTTTGTTTTATTTTGTTTTTCTTTTTTCTTTTATTTATAAAAGTATTTCATGGTTATCTGACTTGCAGAATGAACAATTTATGGTATGAGAAAGGAAATGTTTGAAAAGTTGGTTTTCCACCCATGTGAAGTTTTTGCTTTCTAACTTATCCCAATCCAATTAGAGAAAGGTCATGTAGAATGAAAAACAGGAATGACGTTTTGCCTTCTGTAAATGGTGAGCTTTCCCAGACCTACGGAGTTTGTAAAAGGTAGAGGGAAATTACAACAGTCAAGGTCACATGTATTGATATTATTTTTCCAGTCTGAACATCTGAGCCTCTTTCACACACCTAAGCAGTTTACAAACGAAAAGAATCCACAAACTATTTTGTGTGCAAAATTATTTACTATAACTGGAAACATGAATTAATTTTTTTTTTTGCTCTTGTTCCTTGGTTTTAGTCAATAAAAGGGCATGATTATTATAACAAACCACATTTTTGCATATGATTTACTGCAGGCAATTTTCAATTTTCTGTAGACTTTATGTAGAATAATTTATATTTAAAAATGTGAAATTGTATTTTATATTATAAATTCAAAATATTTAAGCAGTTCATAGAAGATTACTGGTCATTAAGAAACACAGTGTAGATTGATCAAAATTATATTGAGTATCCCTTTACAAATATATATATCAGTATACTAATTTTGTATAAACCCTCACAACATTATTTGAAGCTACTCTGTCTCATAAGTTGAAAACATATTTCAATTTATATAAAGTTATATAATTCTAAATAGTAAGAAGATGGTTTGATTGCTCTGTTTTACAAAACTAGTATTTTATTTTTATAAGATGCCACATAATATATTACTTTATTTATTCTTATATATGAAAATGGTTCCTTCCCTTTTCACAAGCTATGATGTTGTAAAATTGCTTCATAGATAAATGGAGATTCCTCTAATGTGAAGAGCAAAAGTAAACAAACATAGGAATTACATAGGAATTTTCACATTTAAGATAAATGATAGTTTGCAAACATAATTTTAGTACTTCCTGATACTAAATTGTTAATAGGTGGTGAAACTCTTCATTTCTAGGAAATCACATTCAAGTCACAATTTTATCATGCTTGAAAATTCTGTTTATAATTTGGTAGAAACATGGGACAAGTAGGAAGCTTAAAATACCTGTCAAAGTTAGTTATCTGACATCTTTGTAGATATTCTAAACAGATGGATAAAATAAATTAAGCTAATCTGTGGAGATCTGTATATTATTAGGAAGATGGGTAAAGAAATGGTAATGGACACATACGATTTTTTTTTCAGAACCACTTGTTAGCATAGAAAAGATCACTGCTCCCACTACTTGTTTATTGTCCCTTTCAAAAGGTTGTATATCCCAGATTACCAGCAGTTGCTCCTACGAGCAGTCAAAATGAGGTTGGTAAGTTTCTACTATTAATTTTTACAGCCTGCTATTCATTTGCACCTTTTAATGTATAGAACCTCTTTTTAGCAGATGATCATGCAATCCTTAATAATTTTCACTGGTATTTATTACAGATAGACACTGAACACAGTAGGTGCTAAAACTTACTATGGATGGTTTTCTAATCCAGTCTTATCTCTGGAAGACAAAAACAGTAACCAGATAGTATTTGGTGACTAATGTTATGATACAGTGTTAAAACAGAGGAAAAATTAAAGTGAATAATTTGGAAAACCTATTGCAATCATCCTTCATACAGGTATAAAAGTGAAAATTTGCAATGGCTCAGCTATGAAACATGGAGGTAAGCACTGACAGGAATACAGAAACTAGTCAAGATGTGGCAAGAATAAACTTATTGTTCTAGTGAACCTCTGGAGTAATATCATTATTGATACTGAACAAGATTTTTTCAGGTTGTTGATATATTTATCTACTCAGAGAAGTAAAAGTCCATGCCAAGATAGAATTCTCTCTGTCCATGCTTGAGAAGCCCTCAAGTCACCAATTTGTGGCCAGATGTGACTGTAAGGATTTATATAAGAAAAATACACTGCAGAAGCTCATAAAAATGAACTACAGGGCCATGTAAATGAAATAAGACTCCTGAAGAAGTGCATTATGTGATAATTTCTAGTGCCTGGGTCATCTTCAATGGTTTGGTTTTATTTTGGTTTTACACACTTCTTCATAATGGTGCTATATGGCAAATTAGCCAGTGTCTGCAAGTTCACGGGGAGAGTTTTGAACTCTTACAAAGAGTTTCAGTAGGAAAAGGATTGTTAAAGCCCTCTCTATGCTTTGAACATTTACCTCCTAGCGTTCTTGAAAATTATTTCTTCTGTGTGGCGAGGACTAGAAAGAAGGAAGCAATCAATGGAGTTAAGATGTTCCTTAAAAAAATAAAATAAGAAATCAATGCAACTAGAACCATAAGTTGCTTAAATCAGAACATTTATAGGTGATTTGGGGAAGTTCAGAATCTCTAATTCTTAAAACTAATTTCTTCTGTTTTGTTTCAAAGTAACTGGTTGCCTTATTGACAATCAGTAAATATAATGCAAGGGTTATTTTACAAATAGAAATTTGTGAGTATTACAGTCCCTGTTATCCCAAAAGGAGAATTCTGGTAGTCTGGGTCAGACTGTTTAAAAAAAATGCAATTTTTTCTTTGTTATAAATTTGTAATTTAAAATACTATTTCAATATCCTCTAATCCACCTCTGTCCTTAGGAGTTTGTTTGCAGATATTTTTTGTGTATGACTGAGTCTAAAATTTTCAATTTTTCCAACAGACTGACAGAAGATAACCACTACTGACCCCAATTATGGTCAAGATTGTACAGACTTATTCATATATGCTGAATTATTTGGTCTGTAATAACAATACATATATTTATAAAGTTCTTCTTTTCTACCTCTCTGAAGCTACACACTGACCAAGATAAAGGAGATGGAAATTTAAAATACATATTAACAGGAGATGGGGCTGGCAGTCTGTTCATTATAGATGAAAATACAGGAGATATTCATGCTGCAAAGAAATTGGACAGAGAAGAAAAGTCCCTGTATGTGCTACGTGCCAAAGCTATAGACAGAAAAACTGGAAGACAAGTGGAGCCAGAGTCTGAATTTATCATTAAAATCCATGATATCAATGACAATGAACCAAAATTCACCAAGGACATATACACCGCCAGTATTCCGGAGATGTCGGGAGTTGGTAGGTAAAAACTCTTTATGTAAAATAAAAAAAAAAGCTGATTGAACTGATTGGGAATGTATAAGTAATATATTATTTGAAGCACTTGCTGCTAGATGCTCTGAATATCCATGGAACAATTTCAGTTGCCAGCAATGTACCATAAATAATTGGTTCTGCTTTTATTCATTTTCATCTTTATCCACTTTTTAATTCATTTTCCATGCTATATGCTACTCTTCACTCTTTCAAGACCACCAGAACCATGAAGAAATGCAACATGTATGTCTGTCTCATCAGAAACTACATAGTTTTGTCACAGCTGATGTTATCACTTGGATAAAGAGTATCATCTTTGTATTTTAAGGTCTAATTTACCAAAACTTTTTGTTCCATTAGACAGAAACAACTTTAAACATGTAAGTATGTATATCAATTATTACACAAAAATGCTGCAAAATATGTTTCTACAGTTATTCTTCTTTTCTTTTCTTTTCTTTTTTATTTTCTTTTTTTTTTTTTTTTCTTTCTTTCTTTTTTTTCTGTTATCACTATTGATAGTTCTTGTTGGTGGGTTGTTTGTTGCTTGTTTGTTTTAGTATGGACTTATTTATTTAATTGAGAATTTTTTCATAACAAATACATGAACACTGTCTCTAAATAATTAACTACTATTGGTTCATAAATATTTGCCTTTATGGGTAAAAAACTTACATCCATTTATATCTGCTGAAATGAAAAGTGTGGAGTTACAGTAGATGTGATCAATACAACATAACAGGAAAATAATTCTCTGAGTTTTGTTCAGGTATGTAAAGTGAGAGATAATATTCACCAGCACACATTCATCAGAAGTTATCACTACCTAAGTACTCCATTTTTTTACATCAGTGACAGTGTCTCTCATAAGCATAAAATCCATAGGCTATGGGAAACAACTAACAGAAAAATTCTCAAGTATTATTTGCTTTCCATGATTTACTGTAATGGTTTGCAAAGTCAGCCCTGGATGATGGCATTGTTAAGAGAGACTATAAAATACACATTGAATCTTGTGATTAATATGCATCTTTACAAAATATTTCCCAGAAAATAATATCTCTGAGAGCAGTAGAAGAAGTATAACAGAATAAGAATTTATTTTACAAACATGAGAGTATAAATATTAGCTTTACTTATTTTATAAAAAAAATATTTTATAATATACTTATAAAATATTTTAGAATAATAAAATAATATTTTCTAAGCATTAGAAAGGAACAAATACACTACCATGTGTAATGTGAGGATCCTAAGCATGCTCCTTTTAAAGATATATTAAAAAAAAAAATTAAATCCTTTTCATTCAGACTTTACTTTGCTGATAATCACTGAAAAAAAAAAATGTTGGCAGTGCATCTGTCATATTTAATTTGAAATATATTTGTAAGGAAGGAACTCTATGGGAATAGATAAGAAAAAATATAATGTCCATGTTTAACATTATCGCTTAGTACAACTTTATTAAAGTCAATGGAGAGGCATGAATAAAAGAGAAATGAATATGATCCAGTGTTTTGGCACTGCCTGAGAAATACTAAGTCTATGAAATACTTATGTTTGATGAGGAGGATGACAGCGTTGAGTACCATAATGTACTTTAATCTGGGAAGTGTCCATAAAAGACACAAGTAAATGTTTAGCTGACACTTACTTGGCATTTAGAAGCATTAAAACCACTGGAATTTGGAATCCACTAAAAATTGCAATTTTTAGCATTCAAATTTGAATGAATATAAGTAGTTTTAATGTGGAATAGAACAAGAACCCAAATCCAAACCAGTCCATTCTAGAAACAGATATTCTACAGTTTTGAAGTCAGTCATAAGAAAGCTAATTCAAGAGTCAGGATGTACATACAGATGTAAATAATATTTCTTCTTGGAGTCCTTTTGTACCGTTCATCCATATAAGGAATTGGATGCTCTAACTGAAAAAAAAAAAAAAACAAAAAAACAAAACAAAACAAAAACAAAACAAAACAAAAAAAAAAAAAAAAAAAAAAAAAAAAAAAAAAAAAAAAAAAAACAAAAAAACAAAACCACTAAAATAGAAGCCCAAAAATTTAAAGATGTTAAAATAGTAGGCCAAAACCTTTTAGTTGGTTTTGTCCTGTAGAATTTAAAGTATAATTTCAGGTTAGAGTGCTGTGATAAACAAGTCATAGAACCATAGAATCATAGACTATACTGAACTAGGAGACAATCTCAAGTGTCACTGAAGTCCAACTCGTGGCCCTGAGCACGACACCCCAAGAACACCATGTGCATTGTCCAAATGCTCCTTGAACTCTATCAGGGTTGGTGCTGTGACCACTTCTCTGGCAGGTGGCACTGAACAGTGTGACCACTGTTCCAGCACCCAAACACCTTCTGGAAACCCTTTTTCTAATATGCAACCTAAACATACCCTGACACAACTCCATGCCATTCCCTCAGGTCCTTTCACTGGTCACCACAGAGAAGAGATCAGTGTCTGCCCCTCCTCCTCCCCTCAGAAGGAAGTTGTAACTTCAACATTATCTCCCCTCAGTCTCTTCTTCTCCAGGCTGAACAGAACAAGTGGCTTCAGCCATTCCTCATGCAGCTTTTCCACAAGGCCCTTCTCTTTTTTTGCCCTCATTTGGATGCTCCCTAAGAGACACCAATCTCTTTTTTTTTCTTCTTCTTCTTTTTCTTTTTTTCTTTTTCTTTTTCTTCTTTTTCCTTTTTTCTCCCCCCTCCCCTCCCCTGCGCTGCCCTCCCTTCCCCTGCCCTGCCCTCCCCTCCCCTCCCTTCTCACCTCCCCTCCTTCCATTTTATATTTTGTCACACTAAAGTGCACACAGTATTCAAGGTGGGGTTGCACCAGTGCAGAGCAGAGTGGGACAAAGAAAGAAATCACAAAATAGCATTTCAGAAAACCAGAAGACTCCAGAATAAAAAAAAATTATGTGTATTTTAATTCTATACTTTCTCTACAACAAATGGATTAAATAAGAATAATATAATAAAATCAAGAATCTTTGGAAGAGAGTGATTATCTTTATTAAGACTAACTGAAATGAAAAAGTCAAAGTATTCCTGCATTATCTACATAAACACTTGAGATTATGAGGGATATTTTTTAGACTGTATATAGAGATTCTTACCTAATTAAAGAAGTTTTATGACTGGAAATCACTATATGATAACACTATGCACACTATAATAAATAGATACACACATGATAAGCAGGTCAAAAATCTATAGGAAAATCTCAGGTTTTTTTCAGTTTTAATCTCTTCCAAATTTTCTGTCTCAAACCACATTTTTTTCTTGACTGTTGTATTCATTATGTTTGCCAAGTCCAAAAAATATGACCACAGATATTTATGAAAGCCCTGGAAAATGTCACTAGGACTGAGAAATTGAAGAGGAAATTTCACTAGCAATGTTTCCAGCTGTGTGTATATATGTTATTTGAATTGTAATCTTACTATGTATTTCTCAGTGTGTTACTGACTGTTTCTTGGAATAACTATGTCTAGAGCACACAAGGGAAAATGGTAAGTCAACACCTCTGACAGAATGCGTGGTTTTCAGTACCAATAAGCAAACCTCCGTCATGTTTAACTAGTTTGATAGTAAGAAGAGTGAAAGCATAACGTGGATTTTCAGCACAATTTATCCAATCCCAGGGAAAATATGAATGCTTATTTGTGCAGCCATCAATTTATATATAAATTATCCCTGCTACGCCTAAATAGGATCCAATCCAACAGTGTTAGGGATAAGTTTAACATGCTGTATAGCAAAGTTAGTACTGGGAGTAATCAAAACCATTGAAGTGAGCTGACTGCAGAGTCATTTCAGATAAATTTTATGGAAATGATCATGTTAAACATATTGATTTAAAAAGTTGAATGAGAAAGTTAGTTTAAAACATTCTAAAACTCAATCACATGGAATTTCTCATTAAAATCACATGCTGTATGGAAGTGCGAAAGTATAATAACTGCTGTAGTTATATTTTTTGAACAATACTAGCATTGACTGGAAGAATCCTGTCAATCATGACAGATTTAGTAAATTGATTAAATTAAATATAATTTAAAGAAATGAGAAAAAGAGGCTAAGAAGACCCATAAAATTTAATCAAAACATGATAAAAGAAGCAAATTTACAAAAAAATGTTCAACATTTTGAACTCATGTAATGCCAAAATTCTAAGGTACAGCCTTGGTCTCAATGAAGAAATGGCAGATTTCAAGCATGACTTAGTCTGAACTATTTATCCAAACCCCCCAAAATTTCACAAAAATTAAATATTATGCATCGTGAATATTTTTTAATTTCCTTTTCAAGTAGAATGAAAAGTATGACCTTAATCACACTTAAAACCTAGTGTCTCATCTTCAAGGCGTACATGAGTATAAGAACAGTCCAAGTATTTTTCCAAATGAAACATTCCAAAAAAAATCCTAAATATAATCAAGTCAAAACTATCACCACACCTATTCTCAGGCTATAAGTAAAGTTATCAAGCACTTTTTTAAAAGGATATTTAACAATGAGATGTCCTGTATAGTTAATCCCTCTTGGCGCTCAGGTCAATATTATTACATCCCTCTGTACCTGCTTTGCTAATTTTAATGAGTAAGTCCTTCCAGTTTTATCTCATTAAGTATCTTCAGCATGCAGCTGATAAGCATTTCACAACAAATTTTTAATCCTTGCATTGATTCTATTAGGAAAAGGGACAATGCCTAATTTAGTTTACTTGTTACTTCCTAAAACTTCTACTTTCTAAATTCATAGATCTAACCAAAGACACCTAACATATTTCATGATTTCTGCAGGACAGGATTCAACCAAATATAGATGAGCATACCTTAAATGGCTAAATTTAGAACATACAATTTTTCCATTTTATCACTTTTATTGAAAATAATCAAAATAAAAAAAAAAATTTCTTTAGCTGATCAGTGAGGTTTGATAGAAGAAGGTTATATATGAAATATAAGCATGGTCATTTGCAATTGAGATGTAGGGGATTATATCAAGACTAAACATGCCTTGCATTGAACAGCTATTCTAAATAAAATATATAAATAAAATATATATGTCAAAGACACACAATAAAAAGAGAGATGAGATTGCAGTAAAGCACACTGGATAATATGTATTAACATTACCATTCTTACTACTGTGCTGTGTCTTTGAGTGCAGTAGTATATCCTGAAACACCAATTATACAATGATTCTCTTAGAAGTTCTATTATCATAGTTCAATATTTCTATACTATCTCTTGGGAATCTATAATCGTCATGACTACTACTTCATTTAAGTAAGACTGTACTCCATTCTGATATTATTTTTAGACACACCATTTTTTTTAGCATCACATAATCCCAAGTGCTTTTCTCAAGAACGGTTTGTTATTTTGTATAGGAAGGTCTTACAAAAACAAGTAGGCCTTATGGTTAAAAAAAAAAAAAAGAAAAAAAAAAAAAAGAACCAAATGCAGCAACCATCATATTTTCTATTTTTGAATTTGCTTATGTCAGTAATCATTAATCTACAGATGTGTACAAACAACTAAAGGGAGGCAGCTCTCATCTTTCATGTTTCAGCAGGAAATATTTATATTTTCTCCTCTGCATATATTCCCTGGTTTCAGATGTTTATAAAAAGAAGCTAGGAATGACTGTCTTGACTTTGACATAAGCTTAAAAAAACCTAGTTTGCTAACTTGCAAAACTTCAGAATTCTAATTTTTAACGTGCACTCTACTTTAAAATGAATTATTGAGTAATCTTTAAGAGAAAGATACATTTCAAATAAATATTTTACTCACAAGTTCATATTTTACAAGATAGAATTAGAATTCCTTTTAGTCAAACTAAGCATGACGGCAGAAATTTTGTAACAAGAATATTTTCAATATTTCTTTTTGTATTTGCCACTATAACTAAAGAATTTCAAAACATTTGTAAATGCCAGAATCTTTTTTTAAATACAGAATTTTTGTGTTAATTTAAATTTTTCTTATTTTCATGCAAGACTTTGTTATGAATAAAATATAAATATATTAAATAAGCATTCAAATTCTGGTAGTATTTTTTTAAGCCATCAAGGCAGAAAAAGTCACAACCCTCTTTTCATTAAATAGTCAGTATCATAAATCTTTCCAGGATATTTTCAAAGAATTTTGGAGTGCTTGAGGTTTTTTTCTTTCACTTTTGGGCATGAAGTCTGTTAAGGGCATGTATAGTATTTTTATTAGGAAAGTATATAGAAGTATTTATAAGAAATATTGCATTTGGCATGAGGGAGAACTCTGGAAGAGTAAGATGAATGGATGCTTTCAAACTTCATAATTTTAGTGTTCAAAAGAAAACTACTAGAACACCAAAAAGATTTTATTTAGATCATGATTATTTTAACATTAAATTATTCTATGATTTTTCTACACATTTATCTATGAATATAATATGGATGGCATTTTTCCTAGCAAAAAGGATGTCTGCAAGGAACTTACTGCAGCTCTGGTACTGTAAACAGATTATCTTGAGTTCGTACAGTTCTGCTGATTCAAGCTGGATATTACAGAAGTGTTAAGATCTTCCTGCATGGTATTCATTCCATAATCGATGGGTATAATATCTTTAAAATTAAAATATCCATTTAAAACAACTATTATTCATTGTTACAGACTAAAGATAAAATAAACCTAAAATATAATATAAGCAATCACATCTAAAACTAATACGTATGCATTGTGTATATCATGGAATCATAGAACAGTTTGTGTTGGAAGGGATCTTAAAGATATCTAGGTCCCTGCCATGGATAGGGACAATTTTCTCTAGACCAGGTTGCTCAGACCTCCATCCAAACCAGCCTTACATGCTCGCAAGAATGGGGTAACTTCGCTGGGCATTCCATTTCTATTCCTCACCACCCTCAATCTAAACAATTTCTTCCTAAAATATGTAACCTAAACCATGTAACCTAAAATATGTAACCTAAACCTACCTTTTTTCAGTTTAAAATTATTCCCCCTTATCCCATCACTACAGGCCCCTGTGAACAGTCCCTCTCCCTCTTTCTTAATGGGTCCCTCCAGGCACTGGAAGGCTGCAATCAGGTAGCCCTGAGGCCTTCTCTTCTCCAGGCTGAAAAATTCCAGTAGTCTGGCTTTCCACATAGGAGGTGTACTCCATGCCTCTAATCTTCTTCATGACCTGCTCTGGACTTTCTACAACAGGTCAATGTTGCCCCTGTTCTGGAGACGCCAGAGCTGGATGCATCATTCCAGGTGGTCTATCACCCTGCTGGCTAAGATGCTTTTGATACAGACCAGAACATATTTGGTTTTATGGGCTCTTTGTGAGTACACATTGCTGGGACATGTCCTGTCTCTCATCCACCAGCACTCCCAAGTCCTTCTTGGCAAGGCTCCTCTCAATCTGTTCATGTCTCAGCCTGTGTTGATTTGGGCTTTGCCCCAATCCAGGTGCAGCACCTTACACTTAATTTGATAATCCTCATGAGATTCCCATGGGCTCAGTTCTCAAGCTTATCCAGATCCCTCTGGATGGCATCCTGTCCTTCAGATGTGTTAATCACATTACTAGCTTGGAGTCATCTACAAGTTTGCTGAGGCTACCCTTGATCCCTTTGTCTATGTCATTAATTTCAATATTAAATTACACTGGTCCCAGTACACACTCCAGAGGGACACCACTTGTTGCTGATGTCCATTGGAACACTGAGGCATTGACCACTACACACTGCGTGCAACTGTCCAACCAATTCATTATGCATCTAACAGTCCACCTATTAAATCCCTCTCTCTACAATTTAGAGAAAGAATGTTGTGGGGGACCATGTCAAAGGCTTTACAAAAGCCCAGATAAAAAAAAAAAAAAAAATCTGTAACATCTCTGTGACGATTTCAAATAATTTGCAAATTTAAAGTTTACAGAACATTTTAATATTGCAGATAAGATCTCAAGCTACAGGAAAATGAGTGGCACACTTTTTCTCCTTTTGGTCTCTCTGTTTTCTCCTGGGTGTCTATTCTTATGCTTCTCCTGCTGTCCTCTGAACCCAGAAGAAGAAGGTTTAAGGAGCTAAATCATCAAAAAGATGGACTGTTCAAGGCCAATATTCCCTTTCTACTACTTCTGTTCCCTGGTTTAGATCACAGGAGTTTAGGTGCTAGAGCTAGTGAAAGGAAAGTGGCAGGAATATGCAAAATATAGCAGGTAAAAACAGGTGAGACTTTCATCCAGCAGTGTCTAACCTTAGCTAAAGAATTACTTGACATATGCATTTTTCTTTAGCTACAAAATCTTTCTAACCTAAACAGGATTCCCCGCTTTTTTTTTTTTTTTTTTTCCTTTTCTTTTGAGATGGGAACATGTTTGGTATCTTATTAAGATACAAATTGGAGGCAGCACAATGGAAAAACCAGAACCATTTAGTCACCCCCTATGAGTAAAAGCTGACTCTCAGTGCTACAAGAAATCAGGGTTTTGTAGAACTGCTGTCAGAAATTAAAAGTAATTAATGTTTGCTGCTAACACAGGAAGATATAAACAATATTTCTATTTCTGTCCTGTGAGAACTGAGCCACTGTCAACTCACTGTCAGTCTATGACCCCATCTGAGCTCCCTTAGACCTCCACCTGCTGACCTTTCATGGTGTTCTGGCCTAAAATATTTTTCATAGGAGGAAATAAGGTGCCAGACGTTCAGATGCAGCAATTAGCAACAGTGTGGGTGACTTGTATAGCATTATATGGGACTTTAGAATTCATCAACTAATTGGCCTAAACTTTGGAGATGCGGTTTTAAGCTGACTACAAACTCATTTAAACTCAATTTACTACTACTTCATAGAAGACTAGAACAGCTCTACTCCATAGAGATGTCATAATTAGTCCAGCTACTACAGCAATGGACATTGAAATGATAGCCTTGGAATGACAGTCATCTTGCCAAATGAAATGTTCAGACTGTTGGGTTAGGTTAAACATGCCTCCCCTTTCTATCTCTTTGAAATTAATCATTGCAAAACTGTTTCCCTGGCTACATTATTGCAACAAATTTATTATTTCCCATTATCTGTATACAATGAAAACAAAGCAAAATGAAAAAAAAAAGACAAAAAAACCCCCCAAAACACTAAACACTGCATGTCTGTAAATCAGAGCTTGAAATTAGCATCAAAAGTTCCCGTCACATACCTACACTAAATATTTTTTATGCATTCATTTTCCTTACTTTTATTTCATTTGATTTTCAGCTATAACACCACAATCTGTGAACAGAAGCATAATGCTCCCAGATTCTTTACATCAGCACTTTTGCTTGCACTGCAGGGCAATACAATGGGATATGGTCTGCCTGACTGGAAATGCTGTCCCTCTGACCAGATGTTAAATCCTTCCATCTTTCATGGGTTCACATTTGAAGACCAAAACATCACTTACATTCTGAAAGAGCATGTTGCTTCAGCAAGTGCGTAAAACTCTTGATATGAACATACACCCTTCTGTACATCTTTTGATATAAACATGTTGCTATTCACAACCATGAGCAGCCTGTTTTCAGAGCCACCGTAAGCAGAATTCCTATGCACGATGCCAGTTCATAGGCACCTAATTTATTTCCTTATGAACCTTTGAAGCTACCAACCATCAAATAACTTTCCTTCTTTTCAGACATGCTACAGAATAAGAATTGCAGGGAGACTCTTCTCACATTTATAGGACCATATTGAAGCCTGCAGCAATTGAACTGCTGGTACTAACGACTGGAATAACTGGCACTAATTAACAGTACTAATATTGGGAACCCCTATGTCTTTTTCAGAAGGAATATGTCAAACAGAGGCATATGTGTGCTACAGCCTTCATTAAAAGTAAAATACACCAGACATTATGTTAAACAGCTTAGTATTGAGGAGGAGAGATTGTCTATGGACAGATTATGCATTAAAAGTGCTAACATTAATGTGACTGTTTATATAAAGCTAAAGCACAGAGTTCTTTTCTGAAACCATGTAATTATGCTCCTTGTGCACTTTTAGGTGTATGGGAAAAAAACCCCTTTTCTTCATTTAAATAATTTTTGAGAATGGGATTTATCAAGTGTTGGTTCTGTAGTTGGCTGGGAAGGCTGGTTACCTAGATCTAAGTCAGAAATTGCAATTAACTAGATAAAGGTAATTTTTTTTTTTTTTTTTAATATGTAGCCATAAAAGAGATTTTTAAAATTATTATTATTCATTAAATTAAAGCCCATCTGGGATGCTTACTTAGTTTAATCTACTTAATGCAGAATATTTACAGATTTTTATTAAAAAAGGCAGCTTTCTGATGCCTGAGTAGACACCTTAGTTGCTAATATTATGCAGCTGACTGTAAAGCTGAGGATTGTTATTTTTAATCACACTACCACCTGCATGCATGTATTTTGAAATTAAAATACAAAGATAGATTT
The DNA here is from genome assembly GCA_025960845.1 of Tachycineta bicolor. NCBI lineage: Eukaryota > Metazoa > Chordata > Aves > Passeriformes > Hirundinidae > Tachycineta > Tachycineta bicolor. The sequence continues at coordinate 44,014,942 of JANEHK010000001.1, read as the reverse complement.
TTTTCAAATCAACATTCTGTTGATTTGGTTTGCTTGTTTTTCCCTTTTAGATTTCTGTATAACTTCTAAGTATCTCTAAAATATATAAATAAAATACAACATATCATATTTGGGTTCAAGATAAAACATATTTTTTTCCAATATAATATGAATTAACTAATCATCACACAGAGAGAACACACATGAAGATGTTTTTACATAATTGTCAGTCTTCAAAAGAGATAGCAGTCTCATCAAACGGATCAATCTCTCACAAAAACAAGGTCTAAATTCTAAAACTTTTGTTTATCCTGTGTACCTTTTTTTGTGAGCTATCTCACTCCACCCTAATCCTCAATTTTAGCAGGGTTATTGGGAAGTTAAAGCTTTATCTTATCTAAATCTGAATTATTAGTACCACTTTAATTAAAAATTATTTAGCTTCAGAATTCTAGCAGCCTAAGAGTAGAAAACACAGGAAAAGGACATTACGCGCCCCCAATAAGTCCACTGGTCAACTTAATAGATATGATACAATATCTGTCCATAATGGATACAGTAATAAGAAAATTTCTCACTTAAAATGTGCCTATGTATACATATGTATTTAAATACACACATAAGATGCATGTTTGTATATATTACATAAATATGATATTTTTCAATTAAATAATTAAAATAGATATGATAACTGATTGCAAGTTTTTAGCAACACAGAAGATTTATTATATGAATGGCAGTTACATGTGTACTTTTCTTAATTCAATTAATACTTCAGCTTAAATTCTATTACAAACCAGTATTTTTCCTTCTTGCCAATCATTAATTATTTTGGAAATTTTCTGTACTATACACAGTCTTCAGAGAGTCAGGAAAATGAAGGTAAGAAAAGTCTTATCCTGGACTCTCTTGTTTGACTTCTGCTTACTTGAAAAGTGCTTGATATTATTCCCACTCTTACTCATCTTTTAGTAAACATGAAAACAAATAGGTTACAGCATTTCTCATGAATTTTTCTCCATATCTTGCAAAATGTACATCTGCAAGTTTCCACAATGACAGCAGTCCTGATGTCCACATTTACTCAATTGGGTACTATCTTGCCAGATGCCTCAGAACACTTTCCAAAATAGCTTTTTGCTACCATCTCAGAGATGAATGACCCTGTAAAATGAAGACCAAGCATGATTAAGATCTGTACAAGTATCAGTTTTATTCCTTATGGAGTTGTTAATATCTTCATATTCAAAATACATTTCTCACATATAATTTGAGATTAAAAACAAAGAACCCCTGCAACAAATCAGAACAATACAATCTAACATAATGTCCCCTGAAGTATTTATGTGTGACTATCTTGCATTTAATTGCTAATAAACCCCAAATTCTCATCAAAGGTTCCTGCCGGAAAGCCAGCTCAATAAGAGTTACTCCATTCTACTCCAGGGCAAATGATAAATAGCCTGTGATATATAAGGCTACATACACAGTAAAAAAAAAGAAAGTTTCTTTCCTCATAAAGTTAAAATATGTGGACAGTCGTGAAAAAAAATTACCGCGCTCCTAAAGGGTAGCCACCTCTTTAGTTCAGAGAGGTGGTTTATGAGAAAGGAAGGTTAAAAAATAATCTTCTATTTCATGGTCCAGAAGACTGATACTTACTGACTTCATGATTACAATTTTAAAAGACATCTCGGCTATCAGGAAGGTGTGCCTACCTGAGGAAAACAAACAGATTAAATGCATATGCCAAACTAATTTTCAGTGAATCGTAATCACTACAGTGTCTAAGCATTTTTGAACTGGCTCAGGCATTTTTAAGAGTATTTCCCAAGCAAGTAATTTGTGGTCAAAATCTTTAAATTTTTTCTACTAGAAACATGCCCATCTGTGAGATATGTCCAAATGAGATCATCCCCATGATCATTTACTGTGAGTGGAGTCTTTCACTAAATAGCTAATGAGCTTCCAATAGACTTGCAGACATAGTGAATATTCAACAGAACATTTTAGCAGAACATTTTTGCCTTTGAATCATTTGACACATTCTATTTAAGGTATTTGAACACTTTTGAAGAAAAAGGAAATGTCTAGAAACAATAATAGAAAAGTCTCTTGATGGACTCTACTTAATATTCTAGACATGTACCTACTACACCAATATACCCACACACACATATATATATTTACATCTATATTTACTTATACATATGCATGCACACTCTAGAAGCGTTCTGCTTTTGTGAAAATGGTACTCTGATAAATGTAACTTCAAAAAGAAAATAATTGAGATAATCCTGGAATTTTAATAATTTGCTTAGTTTTAGACTCCACTTCTCAAAATTATAGGTCTTTATTGTTATTTTAACAGACAACATCCAGTATATCTAAACATGACAGAAGCAAGAGATTTTTATGAATCACATATTATAAGCTAATTTGGGGCTGCCACAATAACTTAATTCACTACATTTTTATGGAAATTGCAGTTTTCCACAGCTGCATTAATATTTAAAGGGACAAACTTTATCACTACCCAAAAAGGAGTTCCAACAGATGGCAAAAATGATCCCAAGAAACTAATAATGAATCCAGCCTGTCATCATAAAAATTATGTACTTTTTCATGGTCCTAATAGAGATTCACATATGGCTTTAAAATGCACCTGTTTGCAGAGCTGGCAAAAGTACAAACTTGTAAATGTTTCCATTAATTTGTATTATAGACTAATTTTGAAGGTAAAAGTGAGAATAAGATTCTAGTTCTCATTCATAGATAGAAATTCAAAAACTCATAAAAATTACATAATCTGATCTCAAAAAAAAAAAAAAAAAAGAGGAAATGAAAAATAAATGCAGAAATTAAATATTTCCAAAAAAAAAAACAAAAAAAAAAAAAAAAAAAACCAAAAAAACAAAAAAAACCCACACACAAAAAAAACACTTTTGGGAATGTGTTGCATTGCAAAATACACAAAAATACAGGCATGTACATCAGAACTGAAACTTTGAAAACTATTTCTTTTAGGCTTGCTGTTTTTCTTTTAAGTGAAAAATTTAGAAATTGTTTGGAGAATCACCACTGCTTTTGAGAAAATGGCAAAGCAGAAATCATCTTAAAGCTGTACTACATGAATGAAGGAAGATAAGACTAATGAAGAAATAACATTTCTATGACTAAGTCAATATTCTATAAATTAAAAAGAAAAAAAAAAAAACCTTTAAATAAAACTAAACTGTTCTTTGAAACTTGGCTAGAAGTAGGGATTTTTTTTTTTTTTTTTTTTTTTTTTTAACCAAGAAATAAGCATGTTGCAGCCTCTATGAACTACTGCTTCTCCTAATAGGACAAACAGGGTAAACTCTTCCTATGTTTAATCATAAAAGCAGCTGAATGAATGTTGTTTCTCTCTTTTGGAGTATTTCAGAAATTAGGATGGGGCATAGGGTGAAAATTGCTGCTCTCATCTGTAAGGAATGAGAAGGAAACGTGGTGGAGTAGTTGTGATTGCGCTGCCATGGAGGGCAGCTGCTAGTTCAATACAGGTGTCTTATTTCTGCATCCCTTGTGGGCAAATTAAGAGTAACCAGGGTAATTTATGACCGTATTGAATCATTATTTGTGGCTCCTTCAACATGTCAATTTAATTAGCAACTTCTTCTGGTTGGATCAACTCTCTGTATATACAGCAGTTTCAGACCCAGAAACATACTATCAATGAATTTCACCAATATTTTGATTTGAAATTCTGAGGACCATTCTGTGATTAATATTTTAATTGGAATTTAGTGTATTTTTAAACATAGACTGTAGACACTTGTTCTGCCTTATAAAAAGGTACTATCTAATGGTAAAGATCTACAGCATATTGAAAAAAAAAAAATCAAGCCTTCTAAGCTGCAGTTCATTTATTAAGGATGGCAGATCATTATATACTGTGACTCTTTAGTTATTAGAAAATGAAATGTAAAAGCTAATCTATGTTAATACTTGAAAGATCTGACTACTCTTTCCTCTGTTACATCTCTGCTGTTTATTGCACCAGTATTACTGTTTCAGAAGTGACTTTATGGTGAGAAGGGGAAAAAGGAGCTTCACAGAAGGAAAAACTTGCAGAGAGTTGTTCATTCACCAGTCCTTCAAATTATTCTTCATTCTTTTTACTGTTCCCCACCTGTTATTGCATCCATAATGCTTTTCAAATTCTCATGCAGGGCATCCGATGCACTTCACAGTTACAATTACTGTCAAAGGAAAACGAAAGTTACTGTATCAAGGTTATCAAACAGCAGGAGTGTGAGGACTGGAGGCTTTGTTCAGCTTTAGACATTATTTCTTAGTTCAATTTCTGACGTTACAATGGTGCATGTATTCTATTCACTGGCAAATGCAGGCAGATTATAAACAGGGCAGTTTAGTCACATTACATCTCTCTGTGTGGTGAGACAGTCAGTGCTTGGTTCCTCCTCTAATGCAAGTTCTCATAACACAATCTCAGATGGGGTTTCTTTTTGTCTTAGGAAAGACAGCAGTTAACAAATACTCAAATCATCCAAATGCAACACACATACAAAATTATGAGCATTCTTTCCTCATTTTGTTTGCAAAATATAAAGTTCAGTTTCTGAAGTGAAGTTGTGTAAAAAATAGCATCTTATTCTTTTGAAATTAGTGGGTTTTTACTGATATGTACTGAAATGGAGAGGAAAGAGTAATTCTGAGGGAAAACAAGGCTACAGTAGGCAGCATATCTTGTCTCTTACACATTACTTTTAGTCACATTAGCAAGGTTTGCTAGTGACTCTTTACCTACACCACAGAGGGGCAAAGTTTGTGATTTATGGGTTGGGGGGTCAGTGGATATCAAAAGCAAGGACACAGTAATCATGTACAGTAACTAGCATATCAGCTCAAGCAAAAATTTTGTGAGATAAGAACCACAAAAATAAGACAACAGGTTTTCAAGTGAAAGCTTTAATTCATAACTATGCCACAGATTATTAAAAGTTGTTTAATTTGGTAAAATATACTTTATTAATTATTTATTACATGTCCTCTTTTATACCATCCTTTTGCTTCCTCCCTTTTGTCTTTTTATGAAATTTCTGCTCAATATGTATGGATAAACTACACTTTAAGGTCCTTTTCACTTTTTCATTTTAATGCTATTGCTCTTTTGAGTCTAGTTTGCTTAATAGTTCTAAGCTGGCTTCATTTTTCTTTTTTTTTTTTTTTCCCTTGGTCATGCCCATTTACTCCTCTTCTGCCTTCAATCATGTATCTATTTACCTCTTGAAACTTACTCTTTTTCTGCTTTTATTCATTGTTTTCCTTTTTTCTACAAAATCTTTCATGCTACCAACCTTCTGGCCCTTTCTACATAAAAAGAAGACCAGTCTAGTGAAAGCCCCACTAAATTGTGACCACAAAAGATTCTTTCATGTACAAAAATTCTTTCAGCTTTCCAGGTAGATTTTTCTTACAATCAAAATACAAGAGTTGTATCTCAACCTTAGTTAGTCTTATCCTCTACATAAAAAAAGTAGTCAGAAGTTATATCATCCAGCTGATGAGGTAATGAGGCACTTGGTGGTGAGCCCAATGTCTCCATAAACATTTTAGGCTTGGGTAGAGCCACCTAGCTCCTAGTTCATCACTTGTCCAGTTCATTGCCCAAGCACAGACTACTATCCAGAGAGAACAACCTGCTCTCAAAGACAAAAGTGGTTCAAAACCCTTCAAAATTTATGTAACTCATTTAAAATTTCACTCATGTTTTCATCAGAGGCATCTCCAGACTACATCTGTATAATCCTTGGAGTGATGTTGTCTGAGCAAACTACATGTCCATTCATCTTCTTTAGGCTTCTAGACATACAGAATTCCCAATTTTGTCTCCAGAGGTTTTCCTGAGCTTATCCAAATTTTTTTCACTTGTAAAAGTAACCTGCTTCTAAAATCTTCCCTTTGTAAATAAACTTGACAAACAGCAGATTGCCCTTGTGCTTGAAAACAAGAAGCAAGCATTAAAGCTTCCCCTTTAGGGAGATAAAGTCCTTCCTGCCTCTCCACTTACCCCAGATGGTCTTCTATTTCTGAAAATGAAACAGACTTTCTGCACATACATAGACAAAGCTTCTCTGTAAAAGTCAGAACTTTTCAATAATTGCCAAATTTGACAGAAGCTGACTTAAAAAGAAATAGAAATTAAGCTGTCTCATGTAAAAAAATCCCATTTCAGCATTTTCAAACTGTTTTCCTAACTACTTTTTGAATGCTTTATACTGGCCAGCCAAAGCCTAAGCCTTCTTATTTTTTCTTAAAATCAGAAGTTTGTTCTGAAATACTAATTTTATAAAAAGTGTCAGAGTCAAAATGCATTTTGAAGTTACAAATTTCCCTTTCATAAAAAAAAAAACAAAAACAAACACAACCAAAAACAACAACAACAACAACTAACCAAACAAAAACAACAACAAAATACATGGTTCTGAATGATATTTAAATCACTTTCACTTTTTTAATCCAACATTTGTGGTAGAATTTTGAAGCACACATTAGGAACAACATAATCTGCTCATTTTATTCTCCCAAAATGGAGAACACTTTTTTAAAATGAAGGTTACAGAACAATTTATCAGTAAAACTAAAATTTTCCATGAGATTCAGATATATCCTTCTGACTGGCAGAAGCTGTTGTAATTCATGTCAGCTAAAAGAGCCAAGCAGGAACAAGAGTTGCATGCTGAACAGCATGACTTCACATGAAAAAGTAGCAAAATGTGTGCCTGTCTCATCCAGTGGCAGCCCTCTTTTGCACTTCAACAATCCTCTTCAAGCTATTCACTTCAGTTTTGCAACGGACTCTGCTATCATGCTGGGAGACCTAATTATACCAGAGGGACTCTTTCAAACACTAAATAGCATAGAAGAATAGAAAGCATTATAAACATAATTCATAAAAGCATTCTCATTTCAAAAATTGTGGATTTTTTTCAAATTTGTGTCTCACTCCTCATGAGTTCTAGCAATCTGTGTTAGTGACACTCTACTCTGACACCTCCTAGATATAAAGTGATGCTCTATCTCTAATAGTTTTCCTTTTCAGGTTCTGCATTTTTACATGCATTTGCATGATTTTTTTTATGCACACACACACATAGAGTGGCATTACTTACACAGATTAGGTATAGATTTATCTTCTCTCAAATCACCTGAGAGATTTGCATTCTGCATTTTTCTGTCCCTACATTAGGACCCCATATATCATTCAACAGATATGTTATCAAAGTGATTAAGTTTCCATAAACAAGACAAGGGGGAAAGGAAAAGAAAGAGGAAGAGGAAAAGGAAAAGGAAAAGGAAAAGGAAAAGGAAAAGGAAAAGGAAAAGGAAAAGGAAAAGGAAAAGGAAAAGGAAAAGGAGATACTACAGAGAACTCTGCAATTTAGTTACCACCCTAAAATGATTAGACTTGCTGGGTTGGGTTGAAGTGGACTTTGCAGAAGAGTGATTTTATCACTACTTAAACTTCTCTTGTAGTTATTCTCACATTTTCTGTGTCATCCTTCACACCAATTTGCTCTGTGACACTTGATCATGGCTGGCTGCAAGAAGCCTGCCCAAATGCTCTCTCCTCCTCCTCAACAAAACTGGGCAAGAAAAGAAAATGGAAAAGCTCATGGGTAGACATAAAGAGTGAGTGATTGCATATCAATTACCATGAGGATGAAAACAAACTTTGCTTGAAAAATTAATTTAATTTATTGTGCATTAAAAATAGGGTTGGATAGTGAAAACCAAAGGTAAACAATAAAATAGCTTTTCCCACCCCAAATCTTCCCAGACTGTACTTCCTTCCTTCATTCCTGATGTATTAATCCAGAAAGCCTCTTTGTACTTAAAATCAAGCTGATTTCCTCTGACAAATGTGGTAAGAGGCTGTGAGGTAATCTAGACTACAAATAAACAAATAAATAAATAGAACATACTGTGGCTACCATTCAAGTGGGATAAAGAGAAGGTATACTTTTCTTTGGTTAAAAAAATTTGCCCCTTTACTAATTATTCCATAATTAATATCAAGTTCCTTTTTTTCATTACCTTTATTTCACTGTCATTTCTGATCCAAAACGCTAAAAGTTTCTTATTTCATGAAAGAAAGTTGCATGAGTACTGTCTATCATTTGTGAGCATCCTTCTTTATGAAACAGCAGACTGGTGACAGAGAGGGTTAACTGCCTGCTGACAGTGAATTTTTTGAGGCTATACTCTTGTCTATAGTTTTTCACAGTTGTACTATTAGTTTAACAGAAAGAAGGAGATTTGTAATACTATCTTTTCACCACATGAAAAATTTCTCTAGGAATATAACTTCTATACTCTCTTCAGCAAGCATAATCATATGGCACTTGAGCCTCAGGCAACAAAGACAGACATTCCAATGAGACAAACACTGAAGTCTCCAAAAGACTGCCCTAAGCCCTGTAATAACTCTTTTAAAACAAACAAACAAACAAACAAACAAAATCCAGACCAACAAACCAAAAAAAACAACAAAAAACCCCCCATACTAACTCAAAACAAATTCGGCTTTTTTTTTTTTTTTTTTTTTTTTTTTTTTTTCTCTTCACCAAAACAGTACACTAGGAAAAGAAAGAAAGAACATTAATGTGTGTTAGTTAGTTTGAGTATGCCATAACCACACTCAAACTTCTGTGTCAGTCCCATGAGAGTGCCTAGATCAGGAGGCCACAGTAAAACCATTTTTCTGATTAAGATATTTTGGGTTGGGTTTTTTTGGGAGGGATAGCTAAATTACTCTTGATTCTTAACTTCTAAATGCTACGTTACACAGTATAAGCATATGATTATACTCATTATAGTTTTTTATAGGCTAGCAAGGGATTTAGACTCTTCTTTCCCTATTTGTCTTGAGGAGGTAGTAAATTTAACTTACTTGTTTTCCTGAAAGCAGATGAGATTAATGGAATGTTACCATTCTCAAAGAACTGTCTTGGTTTCTTTTTGTCCAGCTGAGCAGTTCTGCTGGACACTGTTAGTAATTAAAATGTCCTTAAATATTCATTTTGAGATGATCTTGACAACTCAGCTTGGCATAAAAATTACTCCTAGCTGTGTAACCAGGCAAAAAGTTATCCAAATACCTGATGGCAAAAATCTTTTTTGGAGTCTGATGATTTGTGACAAAGCATTTTTAGAACTTTTTTCTGCTGGTTTGATACAGAAAAAGAAGTATCCATCCTCTTTTGACAGGCTCTTCAGATAACCTGAAATATTGAGAATCTTTGTGTAGGTAAAACTATTATTTGTAAAGCTGCATTGCATACTATGAAAAAAAAAAACCAAAAAAACAAAACAAAACAAAACAAAAACAAACAAACAAAAAAAAGTTACATCTAAAAGGACCTGATAATAATATACTCTCACAAATCTATTTTGATTACTCTGAATTTCTACTCTTCCCAATCATTGTGATATGCTGAAAAGAAACAGTAGAAATTATTCACTTCAATGCCATTAATCACAGGTAAATGAGGGTCTTCTAAACTTATAGTCAAGACAGACATTTGCCTGCAAGTTATCTGGAGGAACTTCAATCTAGTGACACTGAAGGTATAGAAAAAGTAGAATAGGGAATGATACCAATTAAGTGGACAGTGCTTACTGGAATTCTTTTCTTTCAAAGAAAGTGAAATACAGAAAACAAAAACAAAAACAACACAGCATGGACAAAAGGAGGGCAAATAGTTTCTTCTCAGTCATTCTTGTTCCCCTGGCAAGGAGTCAAGCACCTTTACACCTCTAGCTATTGGACTGCCTGCATCTACCTAGACATTTGTCAGCTCTAGATTGTGTGAGCAAAATGCATTCTGACATCTTAAAAGGTGCTAAGGAAAAAAAAAAAAAAGCTTGTGAAGGACACCTTTGTGCTTTTATATCTTATAAGAAAGGCTTTACAGAAGCTTTCATTTACTTCTAACCCATAAACTACACCAAACATTGGCTCACAGTACTCATAATCCCATATAACCTATATTGTCTTCTTTATCATCACAGGACAAGGGTAAATTATTGGCACTCAAAATAAATGAATGCTGAAAAAATGTCAGTAGCATTTAATGTCCTTTATTTGCTAAACAGGTAGATAACTTCAGCCAAAAGAAACCCCCCATCCATCCCAGACCCCCCCCCAATAGAATTTCTTATAGCAAAAACAATTATTTTTAAATAGAACTTTAAAAATCAGTTTAGGATGAGACAAAATGTTTTACTGAGTCAGAATGCAGACTATTGGAATGTGTCATCTAAGCAGAAAATGAGTATGGGGAAATTTGCTTTAAGTTTATTTATTAATTAAGCCAAACCTTTAAGTGAACAGTTTCAGCTAAGGTCTTTCTATTGGCAGAGAACAATCTTCAAACCTGTTCTTCTGCCGGAAAACTTAATGTTGTGTTGGGTTTCAAGGATGTGTCAGTCACTGTACATTTGTCTTGTTAAACTGAAGCATGAATCTTAAGTGATAAAGATTTTAGGTCCAGTCACTAAGAAGGTGGGATTTTATTTACTGTCTCTTGGGTAGGATAACTCTGGATTGGTCCAGTGGATGTTGTTTGATTCCTTACTGAATCCAATACTGCAACAAATGTGTATGGTTCTCAAGAAGTAGAAGCCTTCCTAAAATCTGCTAATTCTTTGCTTGACGCCCATTTAGGTACATCTGTTATTCAGGTGACAGCCACAGATGCTGACGATGCCAACTACGGGAACAGTGCCAAGGTGGTGTACAGCATCCTCCAGGGACAGCCATACTTCTCAGTGGATCCAGAAACAGGTTAGCAACCCATTCAGTCTCACTTTTTTTGCAGTAACAGACACAGGATGCAGGGATCAAGACACATTTCACTTCTATTTCAATTCTGGAACAAACATATGACTTGACACAAAGCTGATACTGTCTCATTGAATGAAAACTAAATTAAAAAAAAAAAAAAAAAAAAAAAAAAAAAAAAGGTGTAAAATACTGTAAAGGGTCCAAAGAATCATCAAAATTTGTACCAAACCTATTTTACGCTGGTTTCTGGGAATTTCATCTCTTTGTCTTTAAAAAAGGTAAATAGGAGCTGGACATTTTCATACTATAAGGTAAAAAAAAAAAAAAATATCTCACAGGTAATTAAATATTTCTGAAAATTTGGGATAGATTCCTGACCAAAGACAATTTTTAACTTAAAGTTTGGGGTTTTTTTGAAGCTGTATTATGATTCCAAGAGTTATGAAAACTGAAGCAAGTGTCATTAATGCTTTCAAGAAAAAGAGTGAATTGAAGCCTTTTTCCCTGTTATGCAAGAAATTGGATAAGAGACAAACACAAACTAAAAATCAAAGTGTGAATTTTGGATATCTATGACTCAAAATTAAGGTTCAGAAAAGAAAGATGCAACCAGAAACTCTCCTCTTCAATATGTGATCCTAAGGCACTTAAGACTCACTAGGCATTACATTAGATTTTCTTGCACGTTATCAAAATTATTCTGGTTTGCTAATTGAGAATTTAAGTGCAATTCTGCCCAGAATCCCTGAAGTTCCTAATCCATTTAGAGTGCTCAGATGATGGCAAACTTTCTTTTGAAACAATTTGTTTATTTCTAAGAACAGCAAGAAAGCATAAGATAATTAATCACAAGACTACAATTTTAAAAAGAAGAGTAATGATTTTGTCTTGGATAAAGGTGTTTGGTTTTCTTCCTTTTTTCAATCTCTTTTTTTTCTCTCTTTTCTTCAGCCCCCTACTCAAACACCATTACCAGGCATGAGCAGGGAAACAGGACCAGCACCCCATGAGCAATAACTGATGGCAGCAGGTGTTTAGGCAGGCAGACAGTAAGGGAAAGACCTGGACTCTCATCTTTGGCTCAGGGATTATTTTTCATTTTAATCCATTTTGCTGTTTCATGTTACATGTATTAACAAGCTTAGGTATGATAATCAGAACCTGGTAATCCTGGATCAGACATAAATGTCATAACCACTAAGTTACAAAGGTTGCTTGTTTGTTGTATTTTTTTCTTAATTTCACTCACTTGCTAGAAGTATAAATTTTCCAAGGTTGCCTTTTTGTGTGTGTATAATATCAAACAAAGCCTATAATGAAGGCCTTCTTCTGGGAGAGAAAGGGCAGAGGTGTGAATCTTCCAAACAGAAAAAGGAAACTGTGATTAAATTTTCCCAGCTCACAAGAGAAAGCTCTCATCTCTCCAGCTTTGAAAAGCCACCACCCTAAAAAAAAAAAATAAAAAAAAAATATATATATATAAAAAAATATAAAAAATAATATATATAACATATAACATATAGCATATAGTATATAGCATATAGCATATAACATATAATATATAATATATAATAATAATAAGTTTTGCTCAGTTTTCTGAAAGGAAGTTTAATGAAAAGTGTTGTACAGCATCACTTTTCATTTTCTCATCTGAGACCCTTACTCTTTTTGTGTACCTCAAAAGTGTCTGAGACACTTAAATAACAGTTATGAAATTCGTCAAATTGGACACCCCAAAAAAGATTTTTCAAAACTATTTTTAGGGTCTTGTCCAATTATTTTACAGTCAGTAACCCCAGCTGACTGGGACATCACTGAGCACCAAAATCAATTATCAATTACAACCCAGAATAACTAACCCTGGGCACGTTAGAGTTCAGCCTGGTGCCGTAATATCAAAATGTTACCAGGGCAGGAGATTACACAAAAGTAACAAATAACTGGGGATAGAAACTGAAAAATGTAATTAATTCAATTATCATATTTATTTTTTGTCATTCAAATAATAATCAAATTGATTTAGCAAAAGCAAAACAATTAATAATATGTCTGTCACATTTTTTGGTCTTTTTCCTTAAAATCACATTAAAGCATCCATATATTGAAAGGCTTATTGCAGTATACCTTGTTGTGATTGATATGGATTATCATCTGCATGGTGTATCTGACATGAGTCCATCAAAGAGCTCTGAGATTACAGTGGATGGTGTTTCTCCTTCACCATTCTGTCTCTCTGTTTTTGGTTTTTTTTTTTGGTTTTTTTTGTTTGTTTGTTTGTTTGTTTGTTTGTTTTTGGGGTTTTGTTGTTGTTGTTGTTGTTGTTGTTGTTGTTGTTGTTTTGTTTGTTTTTTTTTTTTAACACTCCTTCAAGGCATAATCAAGACTGCTTTACCAGACATGAGCAGAGAAAACAGGGAGCAATACCAAGTGGTCATCCAGGCCAAAGACATGGGAGGCCAGATGGGAGGATTATCAGGAACCACCACCGTGAACATCACACTGACGGACGTCAACGACAATCCACCTCGCTTCCCCCAGAGTATGGAGCATCTAATAGTTTGGTTTTCCAAAGAACCTCTCAAAAATCAGCTGGTTTGCTTTGGTCATCTGGATTTTATCACTGTTTTTGTAGCACTTACTCATTGCTGTGTCTGTTTATTTTACTTCATTTTTAAGGCAAACTCCTTAATTTTTTTAAATATCAAATTATTTGTTGGAATGGTAAACTTCTCATTCTTACTCTGCTTACAGAAATAGAAACAGTAACAATAGTTTAGGCCAACTGAAGGGACTTTAGAGGAATTTAACTACAAAACATAAGGATGTGTTCTTGGAATCCCTTTTAGTTCCATGTGTTTAGGCAAGCAAATATGTTACAGGTTTTCTAAGTTCTGACTTGTACAGGCAGAGCTGATCAGGTCATATGTTCTACTAGCAGTCTAAGCACTTGGTTTATGTACTTGTAATCTGTGTTCAGTTCTTGAATGATTTTGATAATTTAGTCCAGTTTGACATAATAAAATAAGGCCTTTAAAAATATCTTTGTAGAAGAAAAAATGGCAAATAGGAGGGAGCTGAACAACAAAGAAAACATCAGAGTAACACAGTACTGATCTTTTTATCCTAAGCCAATGTTTAAATCCAATCTCACATTGTTACAGTCAGTGCCTGATAACTGTTTGATAGGCTGCAGATAGGAGAAATTTACAGCCTCAGTTCAGAGCCTGCCAGAAAACTGTCCACATAATAAAATTTGAATTGCTTGTTCACACTGATGAGGGACCTGGCTCTCTTTACAGATCCACTAAGGACTGAACAAAGAGAGCTGATTTATAAAATGCTTTCCCGGACTTGAAAAGCACTTCAGTACCATGGCAATAAGTACAACCAGAATAGCACAAACTGTTCAACCTAGCACAGATTCAAAAAAATAATATTGGAAATCTCTAACAGCATGGAAGAATGGATCCTTGGAATTATAAATTGCTGTTTTAATCTCTATCCATTATAACATATTGCTTTAAAGGAAGAGAAGGGAGGGGAAGTACTGCAACCCTCATAAAGAAAAGATAATTTCAATTCACATTCAGACTTCACTTGATGAGAATCATCCTCAAAGGTAAATTCAAACAGCAATTTTTAACTGAACTTTCCATTCGACTTTTTAAACATGTATAGCAGGATGCAGACCATAATATTTCACCAAATAAGAATTTTATAAACTATAGTTTATGGTGGAAAATTGCATTGTAAGCCTCACTGTTTAAAATAAAATAAAATAAAATAAAATAAAATAAAATAAAATAAAATA
>JANEHK010000001.1:43970669-44000287 GCA_025960845.1 Tachycineta bicolor | reverse complement strand
TAAAATAAAATAAAATAAAATAAAATAAAATAAAATAAAATAAAATAAAATAAAATAAAATAAAATTAATGAAGAAAATATAAAACTGTAAAATAATTTAAGGTTTTCAGTCCCTTGAGCCTGTGTTCCTCATGATGCTCTTCTTTCAAAATTAACTGAAGCCTCAAATCTATGAAAGTTTTTCAATAAACTTTGGAAGGGGTACTTTTTAGAGAAATTTACTCCATTTGATGCCTCATACAATATTCTCTGTAGTATTCTACTTTGAACATACCTGAAACACATTGCATGACCTACAGAAGGCCTGTTGTGGAATCTTCCAATGCTGCAATTTCAGTCATGCTGGTGACCCTTCCCTCTCATCTTCTTTCTTCTTAGCAGGGTGCTTTTTAGGTTTTTTTCCAGGAAATCAAAGAAAGATAAATATTGGGCAGATTTGATTTCTTCTCAGTCAGTTATGAAGAGTGGCACACCTTCAAAAAAACTGTCTGTTCTGGAGGTTTTCTTTTTACAAGAAAACATTTGTCTCCATTTTCTCTTACGTTAGGCAACAATAGGTAAAATTGTTTCCCAAAGTAGAAAGTGAACAGTTTCACAGAAGCAGTTTCAAACAATACCAGGCATTTAAGTATTTAAGACCCAAAGATATTTAAGACTCAAAAAATAATTTCTTAGAGGGAATGGAGAAATGTAAATGGCACTGTGAAACAGTGTTTTTTCAGACTGCATCAAGAAGAATTTTGTGTTTTGTTTTTTTTCCTGAAAGTAGCCATGGAAAATCAGAAGACATAGGCCTAAATGGAATTTAAATGGTACTATTGTGAAAACCTTACACATTTTGAATTCTATTGTACTCTAAAACCAAATACCCATCTCACATGCTGAAAATGTGTGACATTCACACAAAAAATAAGAATGCTTTCAAATGAACAAGCACTGAAGGGAGGTATTTATCTGGAAGGAGTAATAAGTATCATGATTGATACTGTTCTTATGGTAGGTCAGGCTCAGATGCCAAATCATTGAATTTGTCAAGAGTTCAAGGCTTGAAACTCATGGTTTAGCTGCCAGGAATCCTACCTTTCATCCGATTTGCAGACTGGTTTGAGGAAACAATATGCATTTCATCCTGTGAGGATTGCAGTCAAACAGGCTACTGCTGAGTTTTCACTTACAACCTTGAATTTGTAACAGCAATCACAATTTAACATCAAGCATTAGCTTCCATTTTGCTACACATCTATATAAATATAAGGTATTTTCATTAACTTTCTTTCGTACTTAGTCTTTACAACTGGGGACAGAAACCCATTCTGCACTCTGAATTTTTATATATTCCTTGTATTAAATGGAATATTCGGGATCCTTTATGTGTCTTAAAAGGCAAATGACAAGTACATATAGGAAATAAGGTTGCTGCAACAAAGAAGGTTAACTATACTTTACTAGAAGCCAATGTAATTTATAAGTGTTCTTATTGGATCACTTGAATAAGGGTTGTACATTTTATTAGGTGCTAATTTTGTAAGATTCTTGAGGTATTTCTTCAATGCTACTACTTCACGCAGTAAAGTAATATGAATTTACATAAAAAAATAGATCAAAAGAAGCATCAGATTCTGGCATGTTATTTGCAAAATCTGAACCCATCAGATGTGGGTTTTTTTTACATTTTCTTGGTAGCAAATAACAGAAAATACTGAATTGGATTTTTTTTTTTTCCTTTTGTTTCTTTTTTTCTTTTAAGTGACAAAACATCCTCAGTGTCTACTTCTTACTGGTCAAGTAATCCATCTGATTAATAGTTTTTCTGCTACAGCATGTCTTTAAAATCAGATTTTTTTATTAAAAATGTTGTCAGAAAATGCATATGAATTCACTTTTCATACATACAAGGAAGAGTAGTGTCTGTGTAATCAGATTTCTTTCTAGAAGACTCTGATTATGAAACAGTAATAGCAATTAACATGAACATGTATCCAAATGTTCTTTACTATGACTCTTTATAATGTATTATCAATAGAAGTTTAATTAATTATTTTCAAACAGAACACTTACTTGAATATATTTTAAAATAATTAAAGGAAAATCTATTCTGTTTTAAACTATTTCCAAAATCCTCACTGATTTCTATAGCTCTTGTACCTTGAGAAAACAAAAAAATTTCTAAATTTATCTAGGAACATTTCTAGAGGGAAAAAAAAAAAAAAAGTATACAGTGTAAAAATGTGTATAATGTTAATAATCAGGGCAAGGACTGGTACCTTACTGTTTATCACTTCTGTCCCTTAAAACTGAAGGGGAAAAAAAAAAAAAAAAAAAAAAAAAAAAGTATGGTATTAAATATCTTTGAAGAATAACTTGAATTTTTTGTGACAGTTTGTCAATCAACTCTGATTCCTGTTTTAAAGGTTAGTGTGATGTCTAGCACTATTTTTCTTATAGTGTTTAGAACTTTAAGTTATTTAAAAAATTATTTAAAAAAAATCTAGGTGAAATTGAAGATGACTTTTATTCAGAGAAAAGAGGAAAAAATAAACAAAACAAACAAAACAAAACAAAAAGACAAAAAACAAAAGCAAAAAAAAAATTTCTCAAAACAATAAATTCTTCATTTTGCTCTCCAGGCTCTTACCAGTTCAGCTCTCCTGAATCTGCACCACCTGGGACTCCTCTTGGCCGAATTAAAGCCAATGACCCCGATGTGGGAGAAAATGCAGAGATTGAGTATAGCATCTCCAATGGGGATGGATCAGACATGTTTGATATCATCACTGACAAGGACACACAGGAAGGGATTATAACTGTCAAAAAGGTTTATTTTTCCTCCCTCTTATTTATATGTACTTATCTCTTCAGGTGTTATGGTTATTTTTCTTTTTCCAGAGGAAGGGAGGGTAAATCTCACAAGGGGTCAGGCTGCCAAGTAGCTGTTGTATTAGTT
Organism: Tachycineta bicolor; assembly: GCA_025960845.1. NCBI lineage: Eukaryota > Metazoa > Chordata > Aves > Passeriformes > Hirundinidae > Tachycineta > Tachycineta bicolor. The sequence continues at coordinate 43,997,343 of JANEHK010000001.1, read as the reverse complement.
TTGTTCTTCTCTTTCTTCAGCAGGTATCTGTTATTTTCAAGTCTCAAGGGAAATTTACTGGCATGTCACTTCACAAAAAGCAATATTTCAGTGGCTGCTGTCTGTACAATATATAGTCTCACACACAGTACTTTCAAATTAGGGCTGTGAAAACTTGGAGGGGTTCAGTTCACAGTGGGGCTTATCAGCTGATTGCTGTGGTAAGACTTACAAGAGTGGAAGATTTACCTTGAGTTTGATGAATTTGCAAGTCCAAGGCTAAACTCTCCCTCTCTAATCTGTTCAACAGGCAGTTATCCCCAGTACCCAAAATCTGTCTTGGTTTAAGCCCAGTCTTGTTGATACTTCAGTTGTTGCACATGATGTCAATGAAACTTCAAAGAACAAATATATTCAAAGAACTTTTAATTCAAAATACCATGCATGACAGATTTATTGGTTGCTTGACAGAATTCAGATTGTTAAACTCTGAACACTCTTTTCAATTCTAGGTTTATTAAATAAATCAGTAACATTAATTGATAAATACCTATAAATAAAATACAGATCTATAAATATATTTAGAAACACATATACTTGTTTATGTATATAAATGTATGAACTTTTACCCATATATGCATATATGGATATGTGTGATGTAAATGTCACATAGATTGAAAATCGAGCTTCACAGATTTTCTTTTTACTGAAGAACATGGAGACCAAGGACAAATCTGCATTGCTCCTAGTGCCAAGAATCAATGGCTCATAGGCTCCTAGGCAAGGGTAGATGGTAATAGGTAAAAGAAAGTAAAAGTTAAATAAGACAGAGAGCATTTAACAACTGGAGTAATTGCTCTTTTTTTGCTGCCAGTGACAGGAGACAAATAAGACTTTACACAGCTCCTTGTTGTGGACTCAGTAAAACACCCTGTTTCTTTCTTTTTATTTTTATATAGGTGAAAGACTCCTGTTTTTTTTCAGGAACCTGAACAATTAATAGACAGATCATAACTGCCTTGCTATCCTATAATAATTCTTATTTTTTTAATGCCCAGAATAAAACTTAATATACTTTATCTTCCCCAAGGTAGATTAAAATGTAGAGCTGTTGCTCCTAAAGATTATAACACCTTCTGATTTGGTTTTATAAAACTTTTTTTTTTTTCTTTTTTTGTGTGTGTGTGTGTGTGTGTGTGTGTGTGCGTAAAATTGTGTAATTTTCTTTATTATTATTATTTGCTCCTCAGCATCTGGATTTTGAAAACAAGGTGTTATATACCCTAAGAGTAGAAGCAACCAACACTCATCCTGATCCTCGTTTTCTTCAGCTGGGGCCATTCAAAGATACAGCTTTAGTCAAAATATCTGTTGAAGACATTGATGAACCTCCAGTGTTCAGCAGACCCTGGTATTTAATAGAGGTAGACGAAGATGCCAAAGAAGGAAGCATTATTGGGCAGGTTGCAGCCCAAGATCCAGATATAGCGAAAAATGCAATAAAGTAAGCCATTAAACGGTATAAAATTCCTTAGATGTGGGTCAGGTCTCATGAACAGAGAGTGATGAGAGTGTAAGGTATTAAGAGGCTGGGTAATTAAGCACATGGGGGCTCTTGAAAAGTGAAAAAAAGAGAAATATCTATATGAGCTTGTGAAGGCAAATACATAATGAGCGGCGCTGACAATGCTTTGGAAGAACAGTCTATACGCACCAGGTAAAAAGAAAGGAGAGGTCAGCATTTAATTGCCAGCATGTTCTAGTAGTTTCACCAAGCTGTTCATAAAATTATTCTTTTATACCCTGTAAAACACTCAAAATAGTGTATTTCTATGCTCCCTGAAGCTTGATAAGAGTCAGACTTCCGTACATAACATCTATGTTCCATAGCCTAACTATTTAATGATCACTGTATATTGAATAAGAAATGATTGCAAAAAAGTCATAACAATTAGAAGCAAGAGTTCAGTGCTGTGAAATTTCTGTAATTGTTACCAATCTGCTATTATTATCTGCAGTGAAAAACACAGCACTTAAATTTGTATCTTTACCGTGCAAGTGATTATGAAAATTGATCTCTGCATTTCTGAACAAGCCTTCTATGTCCTGCAGTACGATGTTTTGAGGTAGCGTGAAGGGAAGAAGAAAATAAAATGTTTTAAAGTAAAAGTATGCATAAAATCTCAATTTAACCTGATAAAGACTGCCAACTACTAGGCTGGTTAAGAAACAACCATAGAACAAGGTTTTCCTTACTGTGTAAGAACAAAGCAAAAGCAAGTATCATAAAACAAAATCATATAACAAGAAACTCTTTAATGTGATTTAAAAAAAAAAAAAATCATCTTCAAGAACAACTAATTAAAAGATTTTTTGTTGAGTTTTTTTGGTCCTTTTGACACCTCAAAAATAGATTTTATAAATGCTTATCTCTGCAATATGTGTCCTTTGGTGACAGAGTTCTCCAAGTAACAATTAATTTGCAAAAAAATCTTATCTAAAAAAGTTCACTTTTAATTAATATTAAGAAGAATTGACTTTATGATCTAAAGTGTAATTTCAGTTATCAGTCTAAAAACCACCCACATAATAATTTGCTCCTCCTCCTGCTCACTAGTCTTAAAATTGTTTTTAAGTATTTGTAGCATGCAGGAAGCTATAGGAAAGCTTAGGTTAATTGTAAAGAAAACATTTGATTAAGCACAGTTAAAATTGGAAAACCTTTAGATGTGACTGGGAGATAATAATGGTCACTTTTACTGTATCTTGACAGATATTCTGTAGATCGACACACTGACCTTGACAGAATATTCAACATCTATTCAGGAAATGGATCCTTATTCCTTTCAAAGTCACTCGACCGAGAAGAAACTCCCTGGCACAACATCACTGTTATAGCAACTGAAATCAGTAAGTTGAAGATAAAATTTATGTCAGAAGAATATTTGAACGGAGAAAATAATTAAATTCTACAGTTTCTATGACTTATCTTGCTTCATTAGTTTTGCCCTTATCCATATATTATTGATAGACATCTTTAAACACACATATAAAAGTCCAATTTATTATTTTAAGGTACATTTTTCCTATTTTTAAAAAGATATTTAGGAACTCTCAGGCTCAACAAAACAATGTACAGTATACATTAGACAAGTTAACTGGTTCCCTGAGAATTTGCAAAAAAATAATTTGGTCCAGGTGTGATGCACTGGCTCTATCCCAAGCTAAGTCTTCAGGAAAATCCTTACAGAAAAGGGGAAAGAAAGAAAGAAAGAAAGAAAAAAAAAAAAAAAAAAAAAAAAAAAAAAAAAAAAAAAAAAAAAAAAGTTCCTGACATACATATACCTTGTCAGAATAAGCATTGTAAGTAGGAACAAATTATGCTTTGTTCTGATTTGACTTGTCTCAGAAAACTGCTTATTTGCAGCCAAGACTAGGGAAATTCTTTGCCCTGCATGTCTGAAGTAAACCTTGGCCAAAATCTTTCACTTGGATTCTTTACTATTAGGTATGGATGTCTCTTGCCTAGCTTTTTTCTGAGGCAGCAGTCATCAAAGGGGAAACTGCTGATTTTAGTGAAAAACTTTTCTTTATTCTCCTATAGATTCCCCTGAAGTTAATGTTACCTCTCTGGGAGTTGGGTAATATGGAGAGGTGATTCATATCCCTATTTTCAGAAAGATTTATATCTTTTATCTTTTCCTCTTAAATGTTTATCATTGTTTGGTCAAACACGTTCTATATTTTCAATATGCATAGTGTGAGAATCCTCGCTGAAAATAACTTGAGTTTGGAGATTTGTGAGGAGTGATTGATGATCATATCCTGCACATGTAATTTAATTGTTTTATTTTTTTTACAGTTAAGGGAGAAAGGACAGCTTTGGTTTAGGTTTTTTGTGGTTTTGTGTTTGTGTGTTTTTAGTGGTGGTGGTGTTGACTGACAGTGTTTTACTGCCTTATTGATTTGAAAAGGTAAATGTTCTTAACAGCTCAACCTCATGGAACAACTTTTGCAATGAATTATTTGTTGAACTGATATACAGACTACAACTCCATAACAATTCAGTGACCTGTTTTTAATGCAAATCAATTAAATTAATATTATTTTTATATATATTTAAGATAATAATAAAAAACCTTGTTTCAATTATAAATACATACATTTTTTGTGTATGTAATGTATGTAATCAGAAAATGAAATGCAATTGTTATTATAATATAATCAAGAAAATTGAACATTTCTAATAACTTGTGGGAAAAAAAATTGATTCTTTTCATATACATATCTCTTTGTATTTTTTTTTTTTTCCAGATAATCCTAAACAAAGTAGCCAGATACCTGTCTTCATACGGATTTTAGACATAAATGATCATGCACCAGAGTTTGCCAACTACTATGAAACATTTGTTTGTGAAAATGCAAAAGCAGGACAGGTAAACCAATACTTATATTACCCAAGAACTTGTAAAGAAACTATCTTGCAGTGCCATCATGAAAACTTCAGCATATCTTAGTTTGAAAAACAGCAGACTAGCCCAGCTTACTCATTTCCTATCTTCTGCAGAAAATACAAGTTTATTCAAAAACAGACAGAAAAGATGAAGGATAATATCCTAGTACAATAACATAGGTTATAATAAAAAAATTATACTTTAAGGTGGTTTTCCATTTTGAATATCAGAAAATATTTTTCAGAAATAGTTTTGCATAATGTTACAAAATGCTTTATGCTGTTCAATAATTCCATTTATTTCTGGATTTTTTATCTAGCTTAGTCAATGTAGCCACACCTTCAAATACACAAAGCAGGAAAATCTTTATTATGTCTCAGTAAAGAAGACTTGAAAACCAAACTTTTTCAATAATAAAGAGCAATGCATCTGTTTTCATTATAGGTTAAAATTTTTCATTGTAGGTTAAAAGTTTGGTATTGAATTGAGTCAGGTCAAAGGTCATTTATAACCTTTTCTAAACTACCTCAGCAATTCTGTAAAATATAGGAGACAAGAAAATAAATTGAATATAAAGCAAAGTGATAATTTGGATTTGAGTAAGTAGATAAACCAAAAGAACTCAGAGCCGGCATATTATACAAATGTATTGCTGCTATCATGACATCATCTATTTATGCTAATGTCAGTCAGTCCTTCAGTTTTAAATCCTGTGAATAAAGTTTTTAATTCTGAAAGTATTTACAAAATAACTGGATTTTGTAACAGATAGGTTCTTAAAGATTATCTCTCCAAAATGTACCTGAGACCATGCATGAGCCTCTTTTTAGACATTCATTTTTGACTGGAAGATAAAACCTGAGATCATTATTTTCAGTACCACAAACATGAGTGGGTTCTTACTCTGAGAGAGACAAGCCAGGATGAAGCCTTAAGAACAGCTTAGGTCTATTTTCATATCTCACAAGCTTTAGGCTGTCATCATCCAGCCAAAGCTGGCTTGTTTCACGGAATATACATGGAAAGGATCAGAAGGATCAGAATACTCCATTTTTCTTTAGAACACAGTGATGATGCAATATTTAAAGACTTTACAAAGATAGGTGATATGGATATGCATCAGGAACTATGCTCTCATGTTTTATCTGATTTTCTGCCCAGTGATTATTTAAGACACAGAGGCTTCACCAAAAATAGCATAAATACTGCTTGAGATGAATTTAACTTTTGAGGTGTTGCAGAATTTTATGCAGAGCAAAACTAGGCAATATATCAATTGTAATTCAAGTGATGATTTATGAATTTTTTAACAGATAAAAAAAAAGAAAAAAAAAAGAGAAGAAAAGAGGATACAATAAATTCTTGGGAGACTGCATTTAATTCTATTTATTTTTCACTCATTAAACATAACATCAGAATTTAGACAAAATAAATTAAAATGTCAAAGGATACTTTGATCTAAAAAAGTCACTTACCTTTGAAAAGCTATTTGACTTTTTTTTCATTCTTTTTAAAGAAAGTTTTACTATTTTTCATGTAAATGATATAAATAGATGAATATACATATCAAAGGCAGTGATGAATTAAATTGAAACAGTAAAAGGAATTATCATGTCAGAAAAATGAGAAAAGAGTGTTTTTCACAAAAAAACTAAGGTTTATGATCACATCATCCTGTCTTTACCAGTGACGTAAACTGCCACATAAGAATATAGTTCAAGCCTTATAGAATGTGCAAAAATTCTTCAAATTTTTGACTATTAGACCAATATGGTTTCATTTTATGACTTAGAAGCTGCTTTTTTCATGTTGAATATGTTCAGGTAATTCTAGCCATTAAGTTCAAACAGCTGCCATAGAACCTAAATTCTGTTAGTGTAACAATGTCTCATTGTACAAGACAAAATTGAGGTAAATAAATCTAAAAATCTCAGTGTGATGACTAGTAGAAAAGTGAGCCATGTATTTTAATTGCATAACACAAAGAAAGGTTCAAAACCTTAGAAATTAAGTTCTAATGGAAATTAATCTTGCACAATTTTGCCAACCAGCAAACACAAGTTTTGCATTTATCTGAAGAAGTTCAATCCAGGCATACTGGCTGTCAATTTCCTTAATCCAATTTCCATCTAGTCTAGCATACTTGATGAAATATTCACAAATGTTTGATATTTCATTTACCTTTCTCAAAAATTCTGTGCTTGCCTAACAACAGATATGACCGAAACCCGTTAGATATATAGGCATGTTGTTTTTCAGGCCTCCAATACATCTAAATTACCAACATAATTTCAGCAATTATTTTCCCTCATTGGAAAATCCCACAAAAATGCTAGAAAGTGTATGTATGAAAGTATGCATCAAGTGTAGCTATGGAAAAATGAGAGATACATTTTGGTTTTCTCTTTGTTAACCGTTGGGGTCCTCAAGAGAGGTACCTGAATTCATCTGGACAGTTATGCATACTTGACTTGGTATTTCAGAAGACAGATTACCTTCAATAGATGAGAATACTTCTATTTCAGTGCTTAAAAATAGTAATGAATATAGACATGGAACTTGAAATTTTTGGCCATGGATACTAGGTTCCAGAGAGCCTGTATTGCCCATGTCTAAAAGTCCCTGTGTAGTATAAGAAAGATAGAAACCTGTGTTAATTTAGTACTACTCCAGTCTATTTTAGAGGTCATCTAAAATAGCTTTTTGATTATAACTATTATAGCTTCTTGATATATCACAGCACTGCTTCTACATCTGGTACCTCTTGGTTTTTAGTTCTGGGATTCAGGTGGTTTTAGAGTCTTTTTGCCTTCTGCAAATCTCTGAGCCAGATGTAAAAAAGAGACGGAGTCTTCAGGTTCTGATTTTTCAAGGTTGTGTGCTTTGTTTATTATTTCTTATCTTACAATTTCTCAGTGCCCAACTAAGGTCTGTGCAGCTGCTCGGGCATCTGGTGACTCCTCCCGGACTGGGCTGTTGTTATCTTTTATACTAATGGTTACGTGTTCTATATTTATCATTATTTGCCAATGCCTATCACTTACACTAAACAGATCATCCCTACTCTGACCCAATCTCTTTAAACTACTTTGTGCCACTGTCACTGCAGAAATGGAGTGAGGGAAGAAGAAAGAAGAAGCAGGAGACAACGTCCCAAATCCTCCATCTTGCTCCCATTCACCTCCATACTAAAAACCCAAACCTACTGTTTTCTCACCCTGTGATAAGCTAAACTACTATCTTTCACACTCTTGTGGCTTGCAATCCTTCCTGCAGTGCAGGAAGCCTTTCCCATGGACTGAGAATAAAGCCAATGTCCCTCTGGGCTCTGGGCCGGGGTCCCAGACCCCCTGTCCAGGTCTCTGACCCTCCAGGGCAGCCAAAGGAATGCCCTGGACTCCAACAGGTACCGTAACAAAAACAAAAACAAAAACAAAAACAAAAACAAAAACAAAAACAAAAACAAAAACAAAAACAAAAAAAACCCCACAAACAAACAAACAAAAACCACAAAAAACCACACCACAACAACAACAACAACAACAACAAAAACAGATGGAGAAGATAAATTTATTTATTTATTTATTTATTTTAAAGCAGGAACAGTTATTAATCACACTGTTCTCAGTTTTAGGTGCATCAGAAAGCATCAGAATGATCAAATGCTGTTCTCTGTCACCAAGCAACATTATTAATTCTTAGCATCAACAGGTATTAGAAGCTTCACTTGTTGTGTGTTTCAGATAGCCTTAGTAGGGTCAAACAAAAGAAAATACTACAGGGTTTCTCCTACTCTTTTGACTCCAAACAACAGTGGTATGACTGGAGAGAAACCTCATCACAAAAGATTTATAAAAATCTATGTTCATTAGGCTGAAACACATTTGTCACCATGCGAATCTTATTCCATTGGTCAGTGCACAGGCTAAAGAAAAGGAAGCAGCCTTCCTCTTGTACAATTTACAAACCCCTAATCCTGAAGCCCGGGGGACTGTTGTGGGGAAGGCTTTGGTAGAAATTCTCTCACACCCTTGTCATGGGAATTAATTGAGTCTTTTTAGCTGGATTAGAGGGTGAGTATTCTCCATGGAAACCAGGAAGATACACTTGAGAAGGACATTGATTTAACTGAACAATCTGTTGGTAAATATTTAGCTCCATAGTTTATTGCATAGCTTATTGTTGGCAAAAATTTAGCTATTTTCAACACCCATCAAGAAAACAACCTGAGTCATTATTTTTCCTCTCTGATGTTAAATTCTTGCCTGCCATTCATAGGCTTTCAGACATCAGAATGCAGAAAGTTTGTTTCCTCCTCCTCCAGAGACCTGGCTGATTTTTCTTTTCATTACCCTCCATACCTTCCATTGCTTTTTAAAGTAGAGCAGACAGAGATTACTTTTTTCTCAATTATGCATTGCTAGTTATCAGTCATGACTTTATATACATTGTAGCTGCTTCACTAGGTAGATACCTTTTGGCTTATTTTAGTGAGACATCCATGCTAACTTAACAGTCTGTCTTTTTAAATAAAAATTGAAGTGAGAGATTTCCAACTTTTGATAAGCATTCAGTTGTGCTTAAAACTGCCAACACAGTTGTGGAACAGAGCCAAGATCTGGAAACCAAACTGCTTTGCATTACTGAACATGAAGTTTCGCTGAGTGGCAGGCATCTATTTAAGCTTATACATGTGTGATAGAGGCTGTTTTCTGCAGCTAGCACCTTACAGTTGTATAACCTAGATTTGTGTCTGTACAAGTGTGGTCGCTCAAGCCACATAAGGACAAGATGGACATCCACTGACAGCTGGATTGATTTTGAAACACTCCTATGGACCATATCATCACATCTTTTACATAATCTTTGTCCCATATATTTGGGACTTGCTATTAGTAATGCATTCAAGGTTAGTTAATGATTGACCCTACCTGATCATACAGGCAGGAAAAGGGGCAAGAGAAAGAAAGGATAGGAGAAACAAAGCTGTTCTTCCATTATTTCCCCATAATATTTACACACACTGTTCTCATGTTTGCCAAACGTAGTTTCTCTCACAAATTTTTTCCCCCATAGTTTATTGCAGATAAAGTGATGAGATCTTTCCAAATTCCTAGAAAAACACTTAGAAAACCAAACAAGTTCAATAACTTTCAATAAAGCCAGTGATTCAAGATCCAGAATTTGTTCTGTTCTCTTCTATACCATTTCTAAAAAAATGTTAGACAAAAACAAACACTAACATTTCCCAGACATTCCTTTCTCAAGTGCTTAGTGATATTTTAAAGTATATTTCTCTGTTGTACAACAACCAGGTTTAACTAAGAGCATGATATAACAAAAAGGAAAGCCCAAATGCTTAAAGTGGATGAAAGGCCTTCTCCTCTCTCCTGTTACATACACAAACAACAAGATTCAGCAGCTGTTACTGTAGCTCTACTTTAACAATATCTTTCTCCAGTAGCCTTTATGACTGGAAGTACAATATTCATGCTATACAACAATCAGCATTGTATTAAACTTCAGAAAGGCAATCTACTACACTGACCATCTTTAAATTTATGTGAAAGCAATATTATATTTCATAATTTATAGTGAATTTTGAAAGAAGGAATTTTGAAAAGGAAAAAGCTTTAGAAATAAAATAACTACCACAAATACATTATTGTTTTGAAAAGAAGTAGCAGTAGATTTCTTTGTAAGCATTCTATTTGTCTCAGGTTTTGTTTTATTAGTAGAAATGTTTAACCTGAACATATATTGCATGCGTCCATCCATGGACCTCATCTTGTCCATGTTTCTCCAAGGAACTTTTTGAAGCATGTGGCTGTAGTTTTTAAAGAGTACACACTGGAGCCAAGGTGCAATGGCCATTTATTTGCATGACATGCCAAGCCAGCACACTCTGAAAAGCCCATCTTAAAAGTATCCAGATGGTGCTGACCTCTGTGCTGATAAAACTTAACATTTCCTTTAATGGTTCCTATATTTCTTTTAAAGGCATTCCCAAGGCTGAGCCTACAACCAAAGCCTTCCACTTGTGCAGCTCTCTGTGTATACAAATGCAGCCTCAGGAAAGCTAACAACATACTCTAAAGTGCACAGAGACCCTTCTTATTTCAGAATTTCCCCACCTAGCTTCTACTTGCTTGTTGTCTTTAAAATAACTTGAAGAGCAACCTTTGCCTAAGGATGTACGAGATACATATAAGAATCTGTTTCTAGGCAGTCCACTCGCCCCCAATCACTTTTTCAGAAATGAGTAGGAATAGGTATAAAATAGCCTGAACATAAACTCCAATCATAGTTTTGACTGTGGTGTAAGTCATGGTCCTAATATCACAGCATCCAGGAAAAAAAAAACAAAAAAAAAAAAAAAAAAAAAAAAAAAAACCTCCAAAAACCCACAAAAACACAAAAACAAAGACAACAACAAGAACAAAAAACCCAAAAAACAACAACAACAAAACAACCACCATAAGCAACATGAAACAAGATTATAATTAAATTGTTTCCAAGTTAAAAAAAAAAAAAAAAAAAAAAAAAAAAAAAACAGTGGGAAATAGGTCCAAACCCTTTAGCAGAATCTCTCTTTTCATCATGAAAGAGATAAATAGAATCATGGAATCATACAATGATTTGGATTGAAAAGGACCTTAAAGACCAGCTAGTTCCAAACCCCTTGGCCATGGCCAGGAATGTGACTCACTAGGCTGGTTGGGCTGTGCAGGGCTCCATCCATTCTCGTTTGGAGCACTTCCAGGGATGGATCATTCACAGTGTCTCTGGGCTTCTTGTTTTAGTGCCTTCTTGTCCTTTGAGTGAAGAATTCCTTTGTAACATCTAATCTAAATCTTTCCTCTTTTAATTAAAAACCATTCCTTCTTGTTCTATCCCCATCTGCCTGTGTACAAAGTCAATCTTCTGCTCTTTCACAAGCTCTCTTAAAGTACTGGAGGATGATACTAAGATCTCTCTAGAGTCTTCTCCATGCTGAACAGCCCCAAATCTCTCAGCCTGTCTTTATAGGACAGGAGCTTCAAACACCTAAACATCTTTGTTCCCCTACTCTGCACTCGCTCCAATTGGCCTACATCTCTCTTATGGGGAGGACCCCAGACATGAATGCAGTACTCCAGATGAGATCTCAAAAGGAAAGAGTAGAGCAGTAGAATCACTTCTCATGACCTGCTGGCCGCTCCTCTTTTGATACAGCCCAGGATACAGTTGGTCTTCTGGGCTCTGGATGCACCTTGTTGGCTTATGTCCTGCTTTTCATCCACCAGAATCCTCAAATTCTTCTCTTTAAGGCTGCTCTCAATGACAACTTCTCCCATTCTGTGCTCTTGTCTAGGATATTCCCAGCCCAGGTGCAGTGCCTTGTACTTCAACTTGTTGAACTTTGTGAGATTCTCATAGTTCTACTTCTCAAATTAATCTCAAGATTTCCCAGGTCTCTCTGTACAGGATCCCTTCCTTTTATTTTGTCAACCACACCACTCGGAATTGTGTCATCTGCAAACTTGCTGAGGGTGGACTTGATCTCTCTGCCTATATCATTGATAAAGATATTAAAGAACATCTGTTCCAAGACACCAGTCATTGCCCGAGCACTGCTAAACATCATGTCTGAGGAGCACTGGTCCCAAGATCATTAAGGAATGTTTCCGCTGGGAATAATTATTCTTGTTACTCATTTAACATTGTCAAAATGCCAAAAGCCCCTTGTCCTGAATATAAAAGAGAAGCATTAATGTCAATGCTTATGCTTAAATTTTCATTACCCTCAAAGACAAGTGACCCTTCAAAAGTTGAATTGACCTATTAAATTCACTTGAGAGTATGATACCATTTTTTCAAATAAATACACTGAAGTGTTCATGCACATGCATAGGCAGCCCTCAAAATAGTGACAATACTGCTGTATTTTCTAAACTGTGTTCATTCACGTGGGAAAGTACGAAAGAAAGAAAATAATGAGAATGGTTTTATCTTCTCTAAGCTTGATATGCTTGAAATATATTTGGGTAAAAGTAATTTTCTTGAAATAACTCTTCTGTCATAGATCTTAGAGTATCAGAGATCTTGCTCTGCAGTCTTGATGAAGAGTGATCGTTACTCAATGTCCATAAGTGCATCAAAATGGGTGAATATATGGATTTGCAAAACATACACAAAAGACTAGTAGCTTTTTTTCATATAAATAAGATACTTAAAAATAGCCAGATATCTTTCATTTCTGTGGTGATTATCATCAACATAATTGTCTTTTATTTACAGCTGTATAACTGAAAAAAAAGAAGAAAATCCTTAATTAGATAAGATTTCTAATTTCCTTTCACCTATTCATCATCTGGAACAATTCACCTGCAATCATGGTTTCTCATTGTTCTTTTAATCTCCCATTTTTTCTGGTAGGCGAACAGCTGCTTCTCAATTTATGTTGCCAATAGTTAGATCAGGTAATAAGGTTGGGTTTTTTTCTCCTTCAGCCTTACCCTCAACAATAATTATTTATTGTAATTAGATTCCTCTGTGCAATTGTGCAGAGTACAATTGTACTTCTCCACATGATTTGCACATGAAGGGAATCAAATCCTACAAGCACACACTGATTGCATCTCAAAAAGACCCAAGATACCCAACTACAGTTTCTGATAGTTATTACAGGAGGATATTTTCTCCTTGAGTTTTTAGAAAAGTAATTGTAAACTGCACAAATGTTGTCGCTTACTCTACTCCTCTCTTCTCCCTGGTACTTTTCTATTTCTTATGTCTTTTCAAACTCGTGCTAATGTGAAAGAAAAGTTTTCTCATTTCAAATTGATATCTTAGCCCAATCAAAATGTTTTGGGAATTTTTAGTAATATTTTTAAACTGTGGAAAACTAAAATTAACCCAAATCCTGGTCTTGCTTTCTGTACTAACACCCAAGAGGCAGATTTCAGGAAAGACAGAAGCAATTGAATATTGGAAAGTTATAGACATAAACTGTGATTTAGAAACACACTAAACATGATACTTCACCATAAGGATTTGACTAATCTTATGAAACAGCTAAATATTAAAAGAAAAAAAAAATGGAATATCAATGATCATTAAATACTTTAAAAGTGAAGAGATTTTAATATTTGGCTATTATTCTAATTACACTTAGAAAAACTGCATAATCCTACATTGAGCATAGTCACATTGTTTTGTGCAAGGCTGATGTTCACAAGTTATCTTTCAAGTTCCTCAATATGCCTCAAAATTAAAAAGAAAGGATAAAAAATATTTTGTGCTTGTTTCAGAAAGAGCTTCTGGAAAGTGAATGAGCTAAACTCAGACCTCTCAGCTGTTTCTGTGGTTTTTTTGGTTTTTGTTTGTTTGTTTGTTTGTTTGTTTGTTTTGTTTTGTTTTGTTTGTTTGTTTTGGGATTTTTTTTTGTTTTTAAAATAATAATTCAGTATTACTAGCTGTAATCAAATTATCCCAAAGTTAACTAGCAAAAATGGGTCAAATATTCATGGTGCAGTGCAGCACTAGCAGCAGCAGGTTTCTGAATGATACAGAAAAAAAAACATTTGACTATATTTTATAGCCCTATAATTTTGTTTGCCTAATACTTTGATCTATTCTGTGAGATACTACATACCTTCCAAAATTGAATGGTATCCTCAAATCCCACTCAGGCCAATGTTCAGAGACAGTATATAAGAAATAGAAATTCCTTATTTGATTGGCATAAAGCTTACGGATCACAATAGTGCTGCTTGCCAATTACTATATTTCTGGAGGAAGTCAAGCTGCACCTTCTCTGGAAATAAGAGAAAAACTAAGTCTTTGATAACAAGTGGTTCTGATATCTGTGGGATTTCAAGACACCCTAAACACCGGAAACGTCTGAAAACTCAAAAGTCATTGGCACCCTCTTGGCTTTGAAAGAAAAATGTCTAAATTCTGAACACATTCTTCCTTTAAGTTTAGGTGCCACAGAAAAACCTGCACTGAGTTATAGCATTCTCAGTTGAGACTTACTATTATTCTTATGCCACCATTTTTGTCCTGTGATTGAATGCAAACCTGTTCTTGCAAGGCAAGTTGGACTATGGGTTACTCTCTAGTGTGACACCCAACAGGAAGGGCAGAACAGCCATCCACAGAGCTTTTCTGGAGTTACTGTGACTCATGCAGTGTGGCATGGTGTTAAATGTTGCAAGTCAATTCATAAACCACAGCTGTTCCCAGGTATTTTCCCTTCCTCAGTTCTGCAGCTGTTTCCTTTAGCCTCTCTCTGTCAGTCTAGCAGAAGATAGATTAAAAAAAAAAAAAAAAAGAGTCAAATTGTTAGCCTTTATGTGTGTCTACATACACATTTGCACATTTTGATGCAATGGGAAAGCTTGTGCAATCCAGACACACTGCTGAAGCCTCTTTTTTTAGCCCACTCTGCTCTGACCCTATTCTGGCACTATTTTCACTCCTTCCCAGCTGGGCTTGAGGGGCCTTGTTAGGGCAGCTATTAAGATCCACAGCCAGAGGCTTCAGTTTAGTAGGGAGCAAAGCTTCTCTTTTTTATTACCCCAGAAGAATTGAGAATCCTGCCAGTGCAGTACTCCAATTTTTCGCCAGGAGCAGATGAGGTGGATTGAGAATTAGACCCACTTAACAACTGGTTTGCACAATACTCTCAGTCATTGCTACATGAAGTTACAGGAGGTTTATGGCTTATTCAAAAGGGCAAATGTTTCTGTATCACTGCAAGATACTGAGTACAAATCAAAGCACACGGCTGTTCTACAGTGAGGAAGGGACCCTTTTTCATCCTTTGTTATGTGTTTAAACCATAAACCTATTTGTTTACTGTAACCTCTACTGTTTTTGTCTGGGAAATATTTGGCTTAGGACATTAGTTTTTGGCTTCAGATAGAGATTCATTGGGTTTTTACTGGACATGAAAAGCAGAGAATTGAAACACAACACTTCTAAATAGCATTAAGTACTCTTTTCTTTATAGCTCATACAGACTGTGAGTGCAATTGACAAAGATCAGCCTCCTCGAGGACACAGATTTTTCTTTGAGTTGGTGCCAGAATTTGCTGTTCACCCAAACTTTTCTGTTATAGACAACAAAGGTAACTGCTGACCCTAATACGCGCCCCCCCCCCCCCCCAATATCACATTAAACTTAATTCAGAAACATTTATTGATTCTGAGTTTCCATTCTAGATAACACAGCAGGAATTATGACTAGAAGAAATGGATACAGCCGTAGTAAGACAAGTACCTATCTTCTGCCAATCATAATATTTGACAACGACTACCCGATCCAGAGCAGCACGGGCACGCTGACCATCCGTGTGTGTGCCTGTGACAGCCGGGGGAACATGCAGTCCTGCAGTGCCGAGGCCCTGCTCCTGCCTGCTGGCCTCAGCACAGGGGCACTGGTGGCCATCCTCCTCTGCATCATCATCCTGCTAGGTAGGTACCTGTGATGAGATGTTTACTTGGCCAGGCAAAGATCTAGCCACTTTGAGATCCATGATATACCTAAAACCCTTATTCACATGACCCTGAAGAAAAATATCATCATTATTCTTTGGAAGATTTTGTGAGAAGAGTGAGACTGTGCTATTTGGTTTTAACACAATTGAAAATATAGGTTCAGTTTTAGTTACCATGCTCATTTGAGTAATATTCATACCATAATCAGATCTTCATTTACACCAAGAATTTCAAAATCTTATTTCTGAAACTGAGTGCTAAATTTTGCAATGATTAAATGTTGAGAATTATATTAGCTATTTAATGATGAAAGATTTTCTAATGATGAAAGTTTTTTCTATTCAGAAAATACTTAGCTCTAAAGCATAGGATGGTAATATTCAATTTCTTACAAGTGATAGTGAGAACAGTTGATTAAATAAGTGTGAGCACAGAAGCCAAATGAGCATTTGGAAGGTAGAAACACTAGAAAGAGGTGCTGACAAATGAAGGAAGTAGAATAAATGCTAGCTCACTACCTGGTGTTAAGAACATAAAAACTTCAACTTACATGTTTTGCAAAAAAAGGTAACATCACTGCTACTTTCCAGTAAAACTGCAGAAAACCTCTTTCCTTTTCCATCTGTCCTAGCAAGCATAGCTTGCCAAGGGGTCAGTGGGAAGTTACAGGTGTCAGTTTATATAATTATAAGGGAATTTTTTTCTTTTCAGCCTTCACCCTGGATTTAGGATAACTCTGTGATCCTTCTAATATTTGCTATAGGTATTAGAAGAAGGGCAATATCTATAAACTATATCTGTACTGGGCTTAAGGGAGGGAGAATACTTGACCTCTAACAAACTGGTGGATAAACTGCTTAAGTTCAGGCATTGCTGCTGGCCTGGTTTCAACATCGGCCCCCTTGGATTCCCCAGGATATTGCTCAGGCATAGTCTGAGAGGCAGAACATGAAGGGCACCACTTTCAGGAGAAAATTATGGTTCAAACTCTTCCAGATCTAACTCTTCACCTTGCATAGTTCTTAACACCATATCAACAAGCCATCTTTAAAGCCATCCTGCATACTCTAACACAGAAGATGAAAAAATGGAGCATGAAACACATGCCCTTACTTGTTCACAATGAAAACATTGCTCTGATTGGCTTCAATGCTTTAGTACAAATAGAACAAATCTGTACTAAAATTTGAACTTATCAAAACTCAAAATGTGTTTTATGGCCACAGCAACAGCACATGAGACTCAGAAGAGAATCAGAGCCATCGCTGTGCGGAACAAGTATGACCTCTTTGTGTCTCTCATCCTCAGGGTTAAGAGGCCCTGTTCTACTTAGCACTACCAATATTTATGAAATCAAAGAAACATGTGGCTGTGGAGTATCTAAACAGATTTTTTTTTAGTCTACAGCTAGCGTGATACTCAGCATCTTATTTAATTTTTCAGCAAGGTGTAATGTGTTATAATAATAGATTGGTGTGTACCAGGCTGTGAAAGATACTTCATAATAACCTTTCAGTGATCTGCTCTTTTCTCCTTGGAGATCTTAAATTTACTAAAGGGTGTAGTTTCTTATATAGCATTATGAAAAAAAGGGGACTCTTTACAGGTACAAGGAAGAAAATCCAAATAAAACAGAATGGAACACCTTTTATATTCAGAACAATATATCATGGCATGTGAAAGATCTCTGTTCCCCTCTCCCTACCTGCAGCACATTCAATCCTATCTTTTATTCACCAGTAGTCAGATGATTCAGAGTAAAAACATAGGAACTAAGACTCAACAAAACCATCCAGCACTGTTGTAATTTATGGTTCAGGAACCACTGTTATGTCTCATTGACAAATGGTCTTTCTGGCCTCTCTTATTTACTGCAGCTACTGGAGAGGGAGTCAGATTTTTAAATGCACTTAAGCATTGAATTGCTACTGAAATCAATAGCGTTTAGACACCAGAATGTATTTACAAATCCTAACTTCTTTTTTTTTTTTTTTTTTTTTTTAAATCTCCCCTACTAGAGCTTCATTTTTGTATCAATCCTTATCTCCTCAGAAAAAAGTTATTCAACTAGCACTTCATAAACTAAGGAGATCAGGTTTTTTTCAAAAGAAACATTTAGTAACAAAGACTGGATTTCAATTCTCGCTGTCATTGAATCAAAAGTAGTTTTGTCAATAATATTGATAGCTTAAGGTCTTCAGGTTCTTCTTTTCACAGGGACCTGTAGATCCCATATTCAGAAGCGAATTAGACACTTGTGGATACGTAATTCACTAGTTTTAAAGAGTGTAAATAACTTTTGCCAAGGAGATTCAACTACATTTGATGAAAGGACCCTTAGTGACTGCCAGAAAGGTAGTACTTACAAAATAAAAATCAAAGTCAAACCTTATTAGGATAATATTGTGTAGTATTCAGCTGAAGTTTTCAGCTTCAGCTTAGTTGTAAATGTATTTAAAATATAATTTTTTTATAATTTTGATCATTTTTCCCATAGGTTTAAAAAAGGAATAGGTTTTTGATTGCTATCAAATCATTAATACTTTCCCTTATTAACTTCAACTTGGAGGTAGATTTTATCACTGCATTCCTACTAAAAATCCCACTTCAGCCTTAAAACCTTTCCAGGTCAAAAGATGAGATAAAATTTTGGCTCACTTATTTACTTTCTAACTATCTATTTCTTCATTCATTTTTTGTTTCCTTTTAGTGTTAGTTGTCTTGTTTACAGCTCTCAAGAGGCAGAGGAAGAAAGAGCCCTTGATAATCTCAAAGGATGATGTTCGGGACAATATTGTGACCTACAATGATGAAGGAGGTGGGGAAGAAGACACCCAGGCTTTTGACATTGGCACACTGAGAAATCCAGAAGCAAGGGAGGAAAGTAAGATGAGAAGAGATGTCATCCCAGAAACAATATTTCAGATAAGGCGGACTGCACCTCTTTGGGAAAACATTGATGTCCAAGATTTTATTCATAGACGGTTAAAGGAAAACGATTTAGACCCAGCTGCCCCTCCTTATGATTCATTAGCAACATATGCCTATGAAGGAAATGATTCCATAGCAAATTCACTCAGCTCCCTGGAATCACTTACCACAGAAGGCAACCAAGACTACGATTACCTCAGTGACTGGGGCCCTAGGTTTAAAAAACTAGCAGATATGTACGGCGGAGAAGACAGTGATCGAGACTGAGAAAGTAATCTGTGACCTGGTCAGTGTTAGTGGAATTCATGTTTATGTTCCTAGATAAATAAAGTGGCCTACTCTCTTACTTGGGAATAAAAAATTTACAAAAAATAGGTGTTGTCTAGTAAGGGTTTGCTTAATCAATAAGTCAACGTGAATGAATATGAACGACTGAGGTTTAAAAAAAGCCCTATAACTCATCCTCCCTGCCTAGAAACCTCAGATGAAAGGGTTTTATAGGGAACAAAAAGAAAATAAAAGGCTTTTTGCGCCTTTAATAATGACATGGAAACTCCATATTTTTAAATTGCTTTGCTTTACCTTTCCTATTGTGTTGGACAGTGTGCATCTGCATTGTAAATTAATCTCAAAAAATATACTTTTAAAAGATTATTATTGCTGCCATATTTATTGAGTTAAAGAATGTCTGTGTGTTGATTCATCCTGATATTTTTATATATGTATATTTATATTTTTGTATTTTTATTAAATAAAGTAGAATTTATAAAAAAAACATATTTACTCACATACTTTATTAATCATAGAGAGCTGTCCAATCTTTCTGAAGAAAGGAAACTGTGCATTGTGCAACATGTCATTTTTTAATACATCTTCTTATAGCAAATTAGTGGTAGCAATGTACTGCTCAAGAATTATATGGAGAGACTACATTGTAATGGGAATGCAGTGTAGAAAACAGAAAAAACTATTTTGAAGATGTGATTATAAATACACTCTGACTTGTAATGTATAATGCTATATGTCATAATAATACAGTTTCATGGTGAAGCTCACTCACACATACTTTTTTATGTGAGCAGATGAACGCTTAACAGATGCCTAGGGATCTAAAGAACTATTAGAATTTACTCTGATAGAATTGAAAACAGTTTTTAATATATCTTCAAAGAAACAGAATAATTAAGCTAACATCAATAATGAAAGTGAGGTTATTATGCACTAATCTTATTTAGAGCTTTGAGACAATTAGAAAAACCAGGCATATTGCTAATAGTTTATTTTAAATAAAAGGGAGCCAAAAAATAAAAAACAAAGTCTAGCTAGTATTTTATGAAAGATGTCATTGTTCTAGTCTTTCAAAGAAGTGTGTACATTTGCATATTACCTAAAGCCATAATGACAGTCATCAAGTATATATCTCTGTTTAAAATACATTTGCTGGATATGCTTTTATGCAATAGACTTTTTTTTTCACATTGCAGAATAAAAGGAATATAAGTTGATCACGTGATCTAACAGAGTTGAAGGGTTTATGCATATTTGTTTAAAAAAAGAGAAATATAAGACCTCAAATGTATGGAAAAGAAGGAACAGTTTTGACAATATAGGAAATATGTTATCCATAGCATTTTCATTTTGGTATTGACTTCAAGGAAAACCAATACCTACTCATGTCCAAAATTATAATGTTTCAAGGTTTTCTCTGTTAGCCATTTTTTCAGGTATTTTCATAAAGAAACTGAAGATACACATTGACAATGTTATGTGGACTGTTGAGACACTCATCTCTTACCAAAAAAGTAATAAAGAGGCTGCAGCCTTGGAGATTTTTCAGCCAGACATAAGAACACACTCTTGCCCACTAATTCTCTTTCTACTATATTGACTTTCAGATTATTTATCAAAAGTATTTATTTATTCTTCAGCAAAGAGAGAGACAAGAGGTCAGAATTCCTTCCAGTGATGTTTCTGCAGATTTTCCTCCTTCTGTGAGAGAACTGACAGACTAAAGTCCTGGGCATTTATATTTATGCACATCTTCATTCTCTGTGAAGTCAGCTGGGCTTGTTGACCAAAGTTCCAGATCCATGGAGCTGACTAATGTGTAAGACATCTCTCACTGGGAAGTTCAAGGCCTTGGGACCTTAGAAGAGGCTCAAGTGAAAGGAGACAAGTGATTTTTATGGTGCTAATCTCATCAAGGATCTCTTTTGTGCCACTCAGAACTACTCTGTTGTGGTTCACTGCAAAGAAGAAGCAGTTGAGAAAACTTAGGTTTTACAAGACTAAGTCAATCTCTAGCAGAAAACATACTTGTGGTTGCTAAGGACCAAGATAAATTCAGTAACTCCCAAGGAAATACTGTTAGATTTAGTGATCATTCTGAGGAGACTGAAATCAATTTTGAATGGGTTCTCTCCAGGGTTAAGAACGAATAAACTGTGAAAAAGGAGTAAAAATGAACACAGAAAAATGTCAAGTGAATGTTCCAAGGGGGAAGGAAAAAAAAAAAAGGACAAATGTAAAGCCGTTCCAGCTTGATGGAAGTCTTGTTTTGTAGTACCTATGTATTTTCTATGCCTTTTTCACTTAAACTTACTTTTGTGCTTACCTCGTAGACTCACAAGCTTACTCTGATAAGAAGTCTTAGTAAAAAATAATGCTGGAAATGATCTCCCACAGAAGGTTACATTTTTCAGTGGAATGTCAAAGCAGGATCATCATTATGCCGGGTTAAGCAGCCTAAATGAAACCACCATCATACATAGAAATGCCTACAAGTTTTAGTCCTTTCATTAAATGACTGTTTTTAGAACAGGATAGTCACAAACAGAACAAAAAACAAAGTATATTAAACTTTCATCAGCAATTTCTTATGCACTGATGACAACAGACATTAACACCTTTTGTTCTACCAAAGGCATTTCAACTGCTAGTGGTCTAATTTACAGTGAAAGTCATATTTTAAAGTTACATTTACACTTCATTTCTCACTTGTGCTAAGCAGACAGACACTGCATATAAGTGTCTGGGTCATTACATATTGGAATATTGTTACATTTTATGTTTTACAATTGATTTTGTAGACAAATGAGAAGTTTCAGAAACAAAAAAATAAAAAAAAAAAATTAAAAACAAAAAAAACAAACAAAACAAAACAAAAAAAAACAAAAAAAAACAAAACAAAAAAAAAAAAAACCAAAAAAAAAGAAAACAGAATGAGGATATCACATTTTTTGCTTCTGCCATGGGAAGATGAATGGGAAAGAGAGGAATTCTAGAAGAATTTTTCAGGAACAGGCATGGATATTATTTTTTATGTACCTGATATTTTTGTTCTTATATGCATACATGAGTGTATATGTATGCATATATTTAAAAAAAAAAATAAATCCCCATGTTATTATCTATAACGTTTGCCAACAACAACCTTTAAGTACCACACCTCATTAAAACAGAGATCTAAAAGAAAAAAAAATCCATGGCAGAACACAAGACACATTCAACTAAGTGCAAACTGGACGATATAAAATAACCTGATTTCACAGATGGTTTTATGCTGTTCTAGCATCCTTTTGTTACAAGGTATATTTTACTCTTTGGTTCAGTTTGAGTTCATGAATCATAATTCAAATGAGGAGAGATCTGGGCTGAACTCTTCTTTAAAAATCACTTCCAAATTTGGGATTATTCATCTTTATAAAAATCTCACAGGAACTAAATGCAGAAAAGAATGTTGTGAATATCAACGTTCTTGTGTTCCAAAGAAATCATGTTGAGTTTATTTCTACAAGGGAAATGAGTGCCTTTGCTTGGAATCAGCCCACTGATCAACATCCTGCAACACACAAAATCCAGGAACATGGAATTCTTTCCTTTTACTTCCCACACGCCATCATCCCCATTCAAAGCAAAGCACCCTTCTCCCACTCCAGTAAAACTCATTAGAATACTTTTTTAAAAAAAATTCATATCACCAGTTAGAGCCGAAGAAGTGACAGTGTCTTGTCACAACTCCAATGTCTTTTTCTTGTGCACTGTTTTAGCAGGAAATACATTTTCATAACAGTCCTGTAACTTAAAATATGAGTACATTCCTGATTTTTTCATTTTATCATGGAATTTGACACAGCTCCTGTCATAACACATATTAATATACCTTTTTCAAGCTTAGAATGAACTCTGTAATTTTAAAAGCATTTGCTTTTAGAGTCAGCGTGGCAAGTACTCCTCCCATCACTTTTCACAGGGAAATGACAGGCTGTACAAAGTATGCCTGCACAAACACAGATCTTGATTTTGGTGGGAGTAAAATGATTACATTGTTCGCCACTTATAGTTCTGTCCTTCATTTTACTTTTCGAGTTATGGGTAGACATTTAGTCCAGACTAGAAACAGCTTATGATCTGTTTGATTAATGCAGATATCTTTGGAGGAACACAGGACCCCAAAACATGTCCAAGATCATTACAGCCTTACTTTCCCTTCAGCATCTGGAGGCAGAATGACCACCCCAGCCACTTAATCATGAAAGTGGATTTTTTAGCACATAGTAATGGAAGAAGAGGTGAAAGAGTTTCATGAGTAAAAACAGTGAGAAGAAATTTAGGGCTGGGATTTTTGTTACTTGAGACTTGCTCTTTCAGCTGTCAGAAAGCAGGCTGCTAGTTGCTAGGGGCAACAATAATAATACTTCTTATATAATGCTTTTATCTCTAGTTTTTAAAGCTTTCTTACAAAGAAGGTCAGTGTCATTATCACTGTTTCACAGGTAGGAAAAGCTCTTATTTGTGCACCAGTTCCCCCAAAAGCACCCAGCAGGACAATGCTGAAGAGAGAAGCAAAACCTGTTTTTCTCTCCACAGGCCATACTACCTTGAGGAGAGCTAACGATTCACATTAATTTATGTACCTTCACTGATAGAAATAAGCACACTTTTTTCTTGTAATTAGATTTCACTGCCCCATAAATCTCAGACATCTTAAAAGAAGAAAACCTTTCTTGTGACTGTGAATCAAAGATTATTTCCCAACTAAGATGTTCTTTGGAAAAGCATGTGTTTTGGATACAAATCCAAGAGAGTTTCAAGAGGACAAGTTCAGTTGCTTTCCTGGGCTTGCCTTGTGTAGGAAAGTGAATGAAAGTCTTTTAATTCTAGGTAGAAAGAAAAAAGGACAGATAAAGAAATGTGCAGTAAACCCTAAAGACTGCAGGAATATGCTCAGATTTGGAAAAGAAATAGCTCTATCCTTAATGTCTCCCTTAGGGCAGATTACATTGGTGCAGAAGGCATGGACAGTAGAAGAATAGAGATTGTAGTACCCAACACCAGCTGGTCTCCACTCCTTTAGACCTGATTGGGTTTTAAACCTAAGGACTCCTTCCATGCCTTTTCATTTGATTTCTTGATAAGTCATTATTTTTGATTGCTGGGGAAAAAAAAAAAAAAAATCTCCATCAATTCCAGATTTGTAGTTTAATGACAAATCTTTAGGAACAAGCCTGAACATCACTTGGCAAGGATGCAGAGAGAAAGCGAGACATGAAGAGGCCTTTCAACTTCATCCACTGTGTAAATGAAGGCTTTGTTTCAACTAATGCTCAAATTAGGATACAGAATGGGCACCAGGCAACACAGCAACATCCAATGGGAACCAGAGTGAGAGCCAAAGAGAGTAAAGAGCTTCCCCACCTGCTTACACATATGCTGCCATCTGCAACTTACTGACCAAAGGCAAAGTTTGATCTTTTCCAAAGCAATGCCAGTGTGTTTTCTTCTGTGCCATGGATGAGTGCCTTCAGCCATCCTGCACAATAGTGCCAGAATATTTGTTGTCACTGATGTTCAGCCAACCCTGCACTGTTTTACAGCCAGCTTTCGCACAGCAATAGCAGTAAGGGCCAGATTTCACCCACAGCATTTTTCTTCCCAAGTCAGTGACATGCTTCTATACTTACTAACACTGAATTCATTGCAAAGTATTATGAACACAGTAATTTTTTAGAGGTAAAAAACTCACAAGTTAAAAGACTTTCTCTTGATTTTATGAAAGACTCTTAAAAATAAGACAAAGATGAGATTTACAATACATCATTGATAAAAACACTTTTCAGCTGGTGATTCAATCCAATTGAATTCATACATTTACACATTTGCAATAGAGTGAAAACCTGAGGAAAGAGGTAGCATCTTTTATCCAACCATATTAGCTGCTCTAATAAAGCCAAACATGCTTTTAGACTTATGAACCCCTTCTCATTGGACTATATTTCTGCAGTCTTAGGGCTTACTGCACATTTCTTTGTCCATCTTTTTTCCTGGAAAATACTTTTTACTTTCATGCAATAATCTTGCTTGGAGAACAAGCAGGACAAAGAACAACTATTTATATACAAGTTTTTTACTAATTGCTGTGGATCACAGATTTTAAGTTACAATTTGGGAAACATCATAAAATATCTCGTAAAAGAGAGACGTAACAGAATGATAGCATGAAAAAGGATAGATGTGTAAGAAGATGAAAAGTAACGGAAATTTGGGAACAAAAATCAAAATCTCAAAATCAGACATTTTGAGCATATTTTAAAAATAAGAGTCACAGAATGCAAACAGACTGATCAAGGGACTGAGAATGGACTGTCAGAAATATGGTCTGTGGCAAAGAATAGAAATTAGCTAACCGGAAATCTATTTATGTGTCTGCATTAGGCTCTTGGTTTTAGTAACAAGGAGAACCACAAAACTAGAAAGGCTAAATTTGTGGTTTAGTATTGCTTGTCATTGCATTAACAACAGTGGTTGCTTTCAAACCTTTCAGCCATCAATCATAAAAATATATACATAATTTGTATTGAAAAGATGAATAACTCCAAAAAAAAAAAACCCTTAATTTTTTTAACTAGCTTGGGGTTTTCTTAAGGATTTTGTTCAGTAACTTTGAAATCATTTCAAATACAATTTCTCCTTCTAAGAGAGTATCTTATATTTTGTGACTGATAGCAGGCAATATAGTTTTTAGCCTAGCAAATAGTTCAACAAAAATGGGAAATCCAAATTTATTAACTGACAGTGTATTCAAGATCACATTTTTTCAGTATCCTAGTAGAAGTATTTTTTTTCATTCTTAGCTGTGCCTCAAATGCAGCACAGAAGTAAAAACTTGAGCTGTGTTCCTTCCTGCTCATGCATCACCCATAGCTCTGCAATTAAAACTTCTGGAGTGAAAAGTGAAACAGAAGGGAGGAGAAGATCTCGTGTCATAAAAAAAATTGTCAAAAGGTAAAATTCCTTCTAATATCACATAGGTTAAGATATAACTTGGCCTGTTTGTGAACTATAGAATGCTTAAAATAATTTAAACAAATGAAACAAGAAGTGTCCTTAAGCCCAAGCAAATTTCCACAGAATTGCATCATTTAAATTCGAGAAGAGCAGAGGAAAAGAAGTCCAAATACCAGATGTGGTCTACAAGATACTTTTGTTCAGAAACACAGGATATTCAATATAGAATTATGAACAGTGATATATAGATGGGCTATATGGAAATTCAATATCAACGTACTGATATTTCTTACACTATAGATTTATCTCCCCTAGAAAAATGTAGATACTCATTTCCTCCTGACAGTTTAAATTTACTATGAAAAGAGCAAATAATAATTCAGTAGAGAACTATTGTGCTAGGTCATAAAGAATGGAAACAGAATGAAGGAGTAAGAAAATATGAAACTTTTACAGAGTATCATCTGCAATATTAAATATTTGCACATAGATTCCCTCTTTTTTTTTTTTTTTTTTTTTTTTTTTTTTTTTTTTTT
>JANEHK010000001.1:43959084-43970569 GCA_025960845.1 Tachycineta bicolor | reverse complement strand
TTTTTTTTTTAATAGTGTAGTATTGAGGTACAGACCTGGTCCTGCAGAGCTTCTTCATTGACATACTTTTCTATACAACCAAAATACCCCTATTAAATTGTCTTTACAGGTTAAGGTTTTTTTGTGGGTGTTTGGTTTTTTTGTGTGTATGTGTTTGTTGGTTTGGTTTGTGGTGTTTTTTTTTTGGTTTTTTTTTTTTTTATTTTTTGGGGGTTATTTTGTTTTTTTGGTTTTTTTTAAGAGAAATAAAGGGTCTCATTTCAGAGCATAAAGAGAAGTACATAAGTACTGGTACATAAGCATAAAACTCCTGGGGCATGGGAAAGTCAAACTTAAAACCCTGCTGCGATTTTTATGCCTACATTTTCAAAAAGAAATGTCTATGGTAATACAGCAAAATGCTTGAATCAGCCCAGTATGTGTCATTTATAGGTTCTTTTGTACTCCTAAGGAATATTAAACAAATATTATGTTTCACTTGCCTTAATTTCAGTATTACACAGAAGAAATCACAAGAAAATATTAAATATTTTGATTATGTTTGGAAAACATTAAACATGACATTCAATGTATCAGCTGTTAACAGCATACATTTCTTGTGCTGCTTCTTGGGATGTAATAAAATAAAAACAAATCACCAATATGTCAGATATGGAAATTTAAATCTCAGTAGCATAAACACATTTTGTAAGCTATGTTCATATATTAATATTATTGTTCCCATGTGAACCTTTCCTTTATTCTTCCCCATTTTTTGTATAATATAGCACTAAAATTATTTGCTGTACTGCCATTATCATACTGAGATATATTGAGAACAAAAGCATGAAATGAAAAAAAGGAAGAATATTTCGTTGCTTTCATAGACCCAGGACTTGCTGCCCTGACTGTCGGTGCAACTGGGGAAGACGGTTAGAAGGGTGAAAATAAAGCAGGACCTGAAAACACACTTAGAAACATGGATTAGCTCTTCAAGGAGCTTCCCACACTGAAAGCTGGGGGGAAATTTTCACAATTTTGTTGCTATGGGCTTATATTGACAACTAAATATTTGAGGCCTTGGTTTGAAGCCTATTTCATTGGGAGTGTTGTAAACTGTCCTAGAAAGTGATGGCATCTCAGGTTCTTGTTAATTGACCCCTTGGGGCAGAGTAGAGTGAAATGAAACTTAATGATAAGTGTTGATTAATATAAATAAATAAATAAATAAATAAATAAATAAATAAATAAATACTTATTTTAGAAGATTTTATTTTACAATGCAAATGAAGTATGTAGTGATTTTGGCTATTATTTTCTAAATAATAGACATTTAGACAGCTAAATAAAGATCCTACTTAAGAAAATATATATGGAAGAGACAAATTATAATAGTAGAAAGATCTGACCACCCACGATCCAAGAAGAGGAGTGGATTGTTGCAATTTCAATGTCTGTTGGTTGAAGTGATAGTTGCAGTTTTAATCCATCAGCAGCAAAAAACCCTGGAGCAATTATCTGCCATAGGATATCACTGAATAAGAATGTGGTTTCTACAAAAAAATGCTTTCAAAGAAAAGCAAGTGCTCAGAAACTTTCCATTGTCAAATCCATCCATTGAAATATCACATGACATCATGCTCAGCATATGAAACTGGCTGAAGAAGAAGTAAGAGGGTGACACTTGGATTGATGGTGTTTGTCTTCCCAAGCAGCTACCACACATGATAGGACCCTGATCTCCTGGGAATGGCTGAACACTTGTCTGCCCATGGGAAACAATAAATTAATTCCTTGTTTTGCTTTGCTAGTGTGCACAGCTTTTGATTTCCCAATTAAATTGTCTTCCTCTCAACACATGGGTTTTCTACCTTTTACCATTCTTATTCTCTCCCTCATTCAGAGGGAGAGGTGATGTAGTGAGTGAGTGACCTGTGTGGGGGTCATTTGACAGCCGGGGTTAAACCACAACACAGACAAATCAAAAGCAAGGCCTCAAGCACCAACTTTGAGCAAAATTGGATGTATTTAGGCTATTTCAATATTTCTCTCTTTTAACCTAGGCTCTAGTCAAGACTAGTGCCTTCCCCTACCCTTCTGCATTATTTCCAAAACTTTTTTTTTTTTTTTCAACATACTTCTTACCAGAATCCATACTCAGATCTGTGATAGTGTATCCCAATACAGCTTTCCAGCTGAATGAATATTTAGCTAGGCAAACAACTTCAGAAATACACTGGAGAACCCACTGCGCCTGCTGTGCTCCTCAGAGACATTTGGCAGGATATGACATTCCACTCTGCCAGTTTCCCAGCTTCATGGAAAAGGATGTAGTTGCCCTTGGCAAGGCTGTTCTGCCCACCTGGAACAGCTTGTCTGAAAATGAGGATACTAGCCAAAGAATCTGCTACATAGCACCATGCAACTTAGGCAACAGGAACACACATGATCAGTTTAGAGTGTGGTTACATCATGGTCGGAAATCAGAACTCTCAGATCTCAAACAATTCCTTCACAGTCAATTTTTATGCCTTCTCTACACACATCTCTTTTTGTAGAAAAGGGGTGTTACATCTGCTACGTTTTATATGCCACTTCTCTTTTCCACAGGTGGTCATGACAGATTTTATTAGCTTCAGTCTCGTAGTTGGACTTAATTATTAGAGAGACGTCATGGGTTAGTACAGTTCAGTTTTTTAGTCATAGAGGAATGTGGAGTGATTTTCTGGGTCAGGACCTAGGAACTGCTTTGGAAAAGACAGAGACCTATCAGAGCATTAGTTAGAATATTGGCATCTGTTCTGACTACTGAAAATTGTTGGCTATGACTTTGGGAAGTACCATATAAAACCTCTTGATTTCCTGTATGTGGGCCTTTTCCTTTTTCCTTTGGCCAGAGAGAGACAGGTAACATCGAGCTGGGCCTGCTGCTCCCCCTTTTTGGGGGGGAGCTGGCCTGAGGCCTGGCCAGATACCATTGTCTCCCAGGTAAAGGGAGGGGAGGAGAGGTTGCTGCTTTACAACAACTACTTTCTCCAAACTTCCCTGCAGCAGACAGAGATCTCTCCCAGGCCCCTGATAAGAGCTATGGGCACCATTTAGGCTGAGGCCACCCCGATTTACATTTACATACATATATGATCCTGCCTGTTTTTTTGTGATTCCAGACTGCCAGGGTGCTCTGATCTCTGATGTTTCTTCATGAGTTCTTCCTCCTTCAGTGCAGCCTTGAACATCTAACACCACAAGCTACCGAGGGACAGAAGAGACTCTTAGCAGATTTAACCTTTTCCTGGAAACATGAAGCTTCCAGAGCTTGGCCCTTCTCTGAGAGAGAAAAGGACAGAGTTAACATAAAGAAGAAACAGCATGAAGACAGTAGAGCGAGAGTGAAAAGACTATGTGAAGAGACAGAGGGTTGAAGAGCTGGTTGTTCCATTCTTATCTGAGCTATAGAAATGAACTCTATATTTAGATCATTCCATTAAATCATGGGAGAGATAAGCATTTAGGGAGATGATTGTTTAGATTTGTATGTGGATTTCATGGTGTTTGTGATGGACTAAGTAATATTAATCCTATAAGATGCTTGAACAGAGGTAGAGATGAGAAGACCTCTGCACCAGTGAAGAAATTAGAAGATATCTCTGTACTTTGAGATGAAGAATCCTTTGCTTTTGGAGTTATTCATCTTTAAAAGGTGACACCCCAGTATGCAAAAGTCTAAGACCCATGACTCATAAGCAGCTTGAGAAACTGCTAATGGGAGGGGTCACAAAGGCAGGTTTCCCCGGCAGATGTTTTTGTGACAGTTTAAAAAACCCACAAGAGAACTGTTCTAGGTTGTCAGTGGGATCCATGACTCTCTAAGAGAGACTCTTCTCCTAAAGAATTGATGAAAGATTATTGTCAGATGGTGAAACTGACTGAAAATTACAAGTTTTATCTCTTTATGTTGTTTTGTAAGAAAGTTAACAGTTTGTAAAGGGAGGGAAGAGTGTTTTTGGAGTTTCATTCTGTTTTGTTTTACTTTTTTTCCCCCCAACTTTCTTTTTCCATTCTTTTAGTGAGTGTTAATAATATTATTTGTTAATTTTTAAGGTTGGACTTGCTTTGTTTTTCTCCTAGTTTCTCTCCCACAGAAAAAGAGTGAGTACTAAGGCCAGAATTTAGTGAATGTGAAACCACTGCATTAATTGGTGTTTCTGCCCGGTTTTTGAAATTAAAACCATTACAAGAGAGAACCTGATATTAGGAGATGTGCATTAACAGAATAAAATAAATATAATAGGATATAAATAATAATATATAATATAAAAAGCTAGTTGGGATTTTGGTAAATTGTGCTGCATAACTTGTTGACTCTTCTGAAATTTAAAAAACAAAACAAACCGAAAAGAAATTATGAAATCTGCTTTTGTTAAGTGAAGGAACAGCTAGATTTTTCTGTAAAATATATCTGCATTCTTAGAAAACAGTTATGTCCATCTGCATATGCAACATGAGGACAACTCCATTCATATCTTTATGAAATACAGATTTTGACAAAATTTCCTATTAGAGAAAGTTAAATTCAATTCTCCACTTAGAAGGATAACATCTCGCAGTATACCAGGAAAAGACTGTAGATTCAAGGATGCAATGATAAAATTCTTAGTCCTTATTGGTTCAACACGTATTCCTCCAGTGTCCTGGTGATTTTGTAATACTGAGAGAATCTGTTGAATCTGCCACTAAAACTGCTAAATCTATGCTATCACAAATGCTACTGCCAGAACATTTATTCTAGAAGGCCATATGACCACTAGTTATAACCTATCCCAGCAACTCAATGCACCCAGACAAAAATAAAAAGCAGTGTCTTGGTTTACAATCATTGAGTATAGATATGATAAAATCATAGGGGCTTTTTCAAGTTTCTGAAAAATTAAGTAACCACTTTTCATATAGTTATTTTACATTATTTGCATATTCTTTCACAAAGATGCCAAATTTTTTGTGATTTCATGT
Source organism: Tachycineta bicolor (assembly GCA_025960845.1). NCBI lineage: Eukaryota > Metazoa > Chordata > Aves > Passeriformes > Hirundinidae > Tachycineta > Tachycineta bicolor. The sequence continues at coordinate 43,965,580 of JANEHK010000001.1, read as the reverse complement.
TTTAGTAATAATTCTAATGCCAACAGTTAAACTTGTAACTTGGTACTTCTGTCCTTAAAACATGTAATAAAACACTCATAATTTATTATTGTAAAAGAATAATGGGAACCCACTAAATGTAGACAAAGAAATAGAGGACAGCTGTAGAGCTGGAATGTACAGTGGAAGATCAAAAGTCTAACTTTGTTATAAGAAGAAGGTTATTCAATACAAAGAAGTAGGACAAAAATGGGTTAGATTGGTAGGATAACTAGAATTGCTATGGAGACAATGAAGGGAGACAGGATTATCAACAATGCCAAATACTGAAATCAGGTTGAGAGCTCTTCATTAGCAGAGAATAAAAGGACATTTACTACTTTGGGGAAAGTGGTTTCTATGGAAGCCACAGCAGACGGTTTATTGAATTTAGACAAATAATTTGCCCCAGGGTAAGTAATCACATCTAAGAGCTGTGGTGAGTGACAATAGATTTTACACCCCAAAATACGCATAAGTTCAACATGAGAGAATTTCATGGTACTATTACACGCACAAAGCACTCTGAGCACCCCAAGCAAGAGTGGGAGATGATAAGAACTTTCCCCTATGTTATTTTTCTTTCTTCTTGATCTTTCTTGTCATATCCAGAATCAATAGTATAAGTAAGACATTGTTCACAGATTAAAAAAAAAAAAAAAAAGGGAATAAATAAATAAATAAATAGATAGATAGATAGATAGATAGATAGATAAATAAATAAAGGTAAGGAGGAAAAGGACTGGAGAGAAAAATGGTGCAAGATTTTTGTCTTTTTCTGGGAGAAGCAGCTATGGAGGACAGGTAGGTCAGAAATAACTCATAGGAAGACAGGCTATTTAATTTGTCTTTTTGAAAGACTTGTAAATTAGATTTTGTAGTTCACAGGATTTACCTGTGGGAGATTCTGGTAAAAAAAAACCCTCACACTACTCTCCAAAGGCAGTTATTTTATGTCAGTATGAAAAAGTAAAGGTCACAAAAGCCATATACATTAAATATATTAACTGTTTATTATCCGTTTGTGAACCACAATACAAACATAAGGAAAATAATTGCCACCTGGTGTCATAATTACAGTGAAGTTAACTCATTTTATATATAGTTTAATATTTAATTTTAAAAAGCTGGGAAAGTTTGAAACTGGTGTGTCAAAAAATACTTTTTGGTTTCACGCTCAAGCATGTTCTTTCATGGACTAAGCGAGAGGGTAGTATACAGGAAATTCTGGGTTATTGGTAAAGCACCATGGGAATATTCTCAGATACTGTGAAAACTTCAACTGCTTCTTACAATTGAGGGGTGCAGTTTTCATTTACTGACATCAATCACAACACTAAGGTTTTTTAACTATCATTAATATTACTATTGTTATAAGGAAAAAAAAAAAAGAAAAAAATAAAGAAAACCTACTACACTTCTTAAACCATGGATAAAAGATTTCCTATGTTGCTGCTTCCATTGTTCAGCACATTAAAACCCCCTAACATAAATATACAGCAAAACAGGATTTAATTTTCTGTGCTAGCTAGTTAAGCAGCAGCAACTATACTGATATTTTGAGCAAACTATGACCAGTATTGCTGACAGCTGCAGAATTAGATAATAGCACCAGTGTTACACTCTTTTTTTAGGTGTTTTTCTTGACTTAAGATGTTCTGTTCCAACAATAAAGAAAAATATGTAAATAGAAAATCACTTTTGTTTGAAATTTCAAATTTCTGTTAAGAAATATTTTACTATTATACTGAACAGCATCAGTAAATTCAGATTTCACAAAACCTGAGATCTAAATGTTTTTAGAAACATCTCAATATCTGGGAGCATTTTTATCATAATAAATACACAGTTTTGAATCCCCTGGTGTATATAAACTTGCCTATGTTTTATCTAAAAGTATTAATCTGGAAGAAATGTGTTATTTGTGTTTACCAAATTAATGATTTTGCCATAGAGAATTCATTCTGAGAAAGCATGTTCTGAGAAAGCAGTATCTTCTTTCCCATTATGTCTACAACTGGAAAACACAGATTTTTTTAATAAAAGAAATTTAAAATTTATTGTAAAGCTACTCTAAAAAAAAAAAAAAAAAAAAAAGAATATATAGAAACATCTGTACTAGCCTTATCGATTGCATACTAAACATAAAAAATAACAGCACAATTACTAACAGCACATTTATACTGTAGATGCAACTGCTGCTAATATAAGTACAGCAGAGATCACTATTGTTTTCTTGGGAACAGTTTCTCCCACCATCTTTAATAAAATGTAGACAAATCTATTAATGTATAAAAGAAAACCTTTTCAGATTTCTCTGTAATATATATATTTACTGTGAGGGTGATGAGGCACTTGAACAGGTTGCCTGGATAAGTTGTGGGTGCCCCATCCCTGGCAGTGTTCAAGGCCAGGTTGAATGGTGCTCTGAGAAACCTGGTCTAGTGGAAAGTGTCCTGCTCATGTCAGGGGGATTGGAACAAGATGATCTTTAAGATTCCTTTCAATCAAAACTATTCTGCTATTACAGAAATTGCTTATTGGTCTGGAAGAAAGTCAGACTCATGGAGACCTAGGATATACTACTAAGAATGCATGCAGAACTTATCTTTTATCCCTTAGTGTATATTCATTGCAATAGAGCATTTAATTGCTATTTATATAGTATTTTCCCAAAGGACCCTCTCTACCATCCCATTTCACGTACACCATAACAAGCTTCATAAAAGAAGAGGTATTTTATATTTCCTTATGCTGTTATTACTTAATATTTGTCACATAAATTATCTGTTGCATACTCTGTGGATAAAGCACTGAACACTGAATTTTAAATTTTCTCACTCTTGATTCTCTGAGATGGATCTGGCATATCAGAAACTTTTATGCAATAATTCTTACAGGGTAGGAACCAATTCTTTAGGCTACCAATGACAAATTATATACTGTGCATATTACGCACTTCTCTATCTATAGCATACTAATTGCAGTATACCTCAGCTGTAGGAATCAACTTTTCCAAGAAGGTTTGCATAAGCACTAAAATATACAAGAAAAGAAGACACATATACTGCAGGATGTTGCTGTGAATTGATATGATGTGACAGGGATTTACTAGATACTCTGTTTTAATCATTCAGGGGTATTAAAAAAAAAAAAAAACAAACAAAAAACCAAAACAACAAACCCCAAAAAAAAAAACAAAACCAAAAAAAAACCCCAAAAAACCCCCCAAAAAATGAAAAACCTAATCCGAGGATTTTTTTTATGACTTACTTGAAACAGTATTTGAAAAAATATAGAAATTGTTTTGAGAGAAGAATCCGAGCTTGTCTTTTTTTAAACAGATGCTCTAAAAAAATAGGCTGGTTAAACTGCACTCCCTTCAAATCACTCTCCATCTCAGGGAATTTTTTTTTTTTTTTTTTTTTAATAGTACTAATAGAGTTTCAAATATATGCACACACATATATAAAAGCTGCCATAACCTATCTTTTAGGAGAGAACTAAAGTCTCTGTTCAGTTCTGTAAAAGAGCATTTATCAGATGGCTACCTTCCCAGCAGAGGTGGAGGAAGCTGAGACCTCCCAAAAGTATATTTCCTGTAGCTCTGCATCCCAGTGCTGTGAAAGGCTTCACACTGCATTTGTCAGGTTCAAAGCTAGTTGAAGTCTCTATATGTGCATTGCACAGTGAATCAATGCGCACACCTTGTTGCACAGAAGTTTAGAACACAACAGAAAAGTTTATAGGAATAGAAGTGTCAGATCCATCCTACTTCCTCTTCACACTCTTCCCCTACTCCCCTCCTACAGGAAACAGTGAACTTCTCCAATGTGAGCCTTTCCCATGGGTTGTAGTTCTTCACAAACTGCTCTAGTGTATGTTCCTTACACAAGGTACAGTCCTGCAGGATTAGATTTCTTCAGCATTATTCCCCACATGGATACAAGTCCTTCCCGCAAAGCTGCTCCAGCATGGATTCCTCTCTTTCCAAAAGTTCTGTCACAAACCTATTTCACTGTGGATTTCTCAAGGTCATAACCTCCTTTGGCCATCCACCTATGCTGATGTGGGACCCCCCAGAGGCTGCAGGTGAACGCTTGCTTGTGGATATCCATGTGCTACAGGAGAAAGTCTGCCTCATGGTATGCACTATGGGCTGAGGAGGAGAACCGCTACTCCAGCATCTGGAAACACCTCATCCCCCTCTTTCCTCCCTTACCTCCATGACTGCAGAATAGCTTCTTTCATATATTTTCACTCCTCACTTCTCCCATTTCTTAAATCTGTTTCTGCAGAGGTGTTACCACCAGTGCTGATGGTCTTGGGCATAGTCAACAATGTGTCTGTTTTGGAGCTGGCTGGCACTGGCTCTATCAGACAGGAGCTGAAGCTTCCAGCAGCTTCTTGCAGAAACCATCCCTGTAGCCCCCACTGCTATCAAAACCTGGCCATCCAAACCCAGTACAAATCAATGGGTGGCATATAGACACTAGTTAGAGCTATATAACTCTGATAAATGTCACAATTTTTTTGCTAATGGAGCTAAAATATTATTCATTGCCTTTCACTCTGCATATGCAGTGAAAGGATATTACAGGAATTTTGCTTGATGAGACAGGAACAAAAGGCATGAGCAAAAGGCAAGGGCTCCTTACTGTTCCTGAACACTAGACCACCTTTCTCTGAACTGTAATTTGTTATTCTGGCTGTTATGTTTGGGAAGGCTGCTAAACAGTTGTATCTCAGAGCAAGTTGGTAGAGTAAAAAGCGAAAACAAAAACGAAAATGAAAGAACCATTTGGGTTGTCTTCTTGCTACAATAGAGTTGTGAACTTTTAGATTTGCAATATGTCAAGAGGCAAAACTTTGAGGAGCAATTCAACACTTAGGAAGTATTGCAATTATGTTTAATTCCTTCCTGCATAATGTTGTTACTATGGCAACTAACAATCCGCAAACTGAAAGTTCTTTAAAATTTCAAATTTTTTTTTGTTTGTTTGTTTTTTTTTTTGTTTTTTTGTTTTTGTTTTTGTTTTGTTTTGTTTTTTTTAATAATGCATTTAGACTTTACATGTTTCAAAATGTATCAACAATGAGAGCACAACATTATGTGGACATAGTAAAGAGGCAAATGATAACAAATGATAACTTGGGACAGAAAGATAAGACTCTTTCTTGATAACTAGGGCATGCAGCAAAAAAAAAAAAAAAAAAAAAAAAAAAAAAGCTTATGCTTAATCCAAACACAAGTAAGCACATCTACTGTGTCATCTTTGTAAGGATGATCAGGTTAAGGAATTAAAGGCATACCTTGATGCAGGAAGTATATTATTTTGTTTCCTTATCCTGCTTATGAGTTTATACCATCACTTTTTTTTTTCCCTTTTTTTTTTTATTTCTTTACCCAGAAAACATCATCCAATAATTAGGTCATGAGGCATTTGATGACAAGTGAATTGGCTTGCTGCTTATGTGAAGTGCTACTTTATTGTTCACTGTACACCTTTCCTCTTCTCTTGTAATGCTATTGCTTTGAGACTCAAAGTTTCATTGTCATTTTAAAGGCAAAACTAAATATTCCCTCAGCATCCCCTGGCTTGGTCTATAACAAGAAATATTCACTTTGGAGTAGGAGTCTGCATTCCTTGTAAAAGTAACTTGTTTGATGGCTTCAGTGGGAGTCTTACTTGCAGAAAGAATTCAGGATAAAGCTTATAAATATGTGTGCAGCACTTCTGTATTCCTCATCAGGCAGACAGAAATATGGAACTATACATGCACTTACCTATTTTCAGAGTCTACTTAACAGAGTTACATTTACTTTTAATAAATCCAAACAATGGCATTTACAAAATATGTTGAGATCACTCTTGGAAAAATACTAAAATAGTAGTATTTTGTAAGACAACATTAAACACAAGGAGAGGGGAAATGAGAGAGGAAATAAATGGCATCATAAAGCAATGCACCACTCTTTGGAAACCTCAGTAGATCATGAAAAGCCTCATGGACATCTTAAGTATATAAAGCATCAAAGCGCTTTTACAAAGCTGTTACTTATTTCAATGTTCTGATAATATTAAAAACTTAAAATATGGCTCTTACAGGTTAAACAATTTTGATATATGTGAGTTTGGAATAGGCAGTGGAAGCAACTGGATTCTGTTCCTTATTTGTTTCCTTACAGTTTCACACATAGCTTGGATAGTTATTGTCTCTCAAACAACTCAAAAACTTCTTAGACTCTTCTCATTTCAAAGCACCAAATGACCCTGTCTCAAAAGCAGTTACCACAGACAAATTAAAAGATCTTTCATACTCAGTGCAGTGTATGGTAAGAGCTATTACATGAATTCAGATTCAGAAAGTGGTGGAAGAGACACTCCACTGACAGCCCATGTATGTTTCACAGGAAGACTGCAGACCTGACAAGACAAAATCCAGTAAGCAGGTACAGAAGATTTTAGAGTGACAA
>JANEHK010000001.1:43947301-43958684 GCA_025960845.1 Tachycineta bicolor | reverse complement strand
AAAAAAAAAAAAAAAAAAAAAAAAAAAAAAAAAAAAAAAAAAAAAGCTTATGCTTAATCCAAACACAAGTAAGCACATCTACTGTGTCATCTTTGTAAGGATGATCAGGTTAAAGAATTAAAGGCATACCTTGATGCAGGAAGTATATTATTTTGTTTCCTTATCCTGCTTATGAGTTTATACCATCACTTTTTTTTTTCCCTTTTTTTTTTTATTTCTTTACCCAGAAAACATCATCCAATAATTAGGTCATGAGGCATTTGATGAGAAGTGAATTGGCTTGCTGCTTATGTGAAGTGCTACTTTATTGTTCACTGTACACCTTTCCTCTTCTCTTGTAATGCTATTGCTTTGAGACTCAAAGCTTCATTGTCATTTTAAAGGCAAAACTAAATATTCCCTCAGCATCCCCTGGCTTGGTCTATAACAAGAAATATTCACTTTGGAGTAGGAGTCTGCATTCCTTGTAAAAGTAACTTGTTTGATGGCTTCAGTGGGAGTCTTACTTGCAGAAAGAATTCAGGATAAAGCTTATAAATATGTTTGCAGCCCTTCTGTACTCCTCATCAGGCAGACAGAAATATGGAACTATACATGCACTTACCTATTTTCAGAGTCTACTTAACAGAGTTACATTTACTTTTAATAAATCCAAACAATGGCATTTACAAAATATGTTGGGATCACTCTTGGAAAAAAACTAAAATAGTAGTATTTTGTAAGACAACATTAAACACAAGGAGAGGGGAAATGAGAGAGGAAATAAATGGCATCATAAAGCAATGCACCACTCTTTGGAAACCTCAGTAGATCATGAAAAGCCTCATGGACATCTTAAGTATATAAAGCATCAAAGCACTTTTACAAAGCTGTTACTTATTTCAATGTTCTGATAATATTAAAAACTTAAAATATGGCTCTTACAGGTTAAACAATTTTGATATATGTGAGTTTGGAATAGGCAGTGGAAGCAACTGGATTCTGTTCCTTATTTGGCTCCTTACAGTTTCACACATAGCTTGGATAGTTATTGTCTCTCAAACAACTCAAAAACTTCTTAGACTCTTCTCATTTCAAAGCACCAAATGACCCTGTCTCAAAAGCAGTTACCACAGACAAATTAAAAGATCTTTCATACTCAGTGCAGTGTATGGTAAGAGCTATTACATGAATTCAGATTCAGAAAGTGGTGGAAGAGGCACTCCACTGACAGCCCATGTATGTTTCACAGGAAGACTGCAGACCTGACAAGACAAAATCCAGTAAGCAGGTACAGAAGATTTTAGAGTGACAACATGGAAAATGTAAAGAAACAGAAACTGTTTTTTTTTTTTTTTTTTTTTTTTTTAGCAGAACAGAGTAGCAGCAATTGATACTGACTGTGAGTGTTTGTGATAAATTGAATTCTGAACCAACAAAATTCATTCTCTCTCTGGGCAAGATAATCTGGAGACAAAACAATTGTGACATATTTGAGCACAAACCACAAATGGTTTTGGAAAAGCCCATAAAGACAAACAAACAGAAAGTGAAAGACTACACAGAAATAAGCTACTATGAGAAATTCACTGCTGGTTTTGGGGAAGGTTGCTTGCATCTATTTGCTTGAACAATGAATATTAATTATTTAGTTCTCTTTATTAAAAAATGTTTTTAATTCTTTTTAACACTTAACCAACAGTGTAATATTTAATTTACAAACACACAAGCACTTCAAATATGTTGGAGTCCAGGGCATTCCTTTGGCTGCCCTGGAGGGTCAGAGACCTGGACAGCAGGGTATGGGACCCTGGCCCAGAGCCCAGAGGGACATTGGCTTTGATCTCAGTCCATGGGAAAGGCTTCCTGCACTGCGGGAGGGATTGCAAGCCACAAGAGTGTGAAAGATAGTCGTTTAGCTTATCACAGGGTGAGTAAACAGTAAATTTGGGTTTTTAGCATTGAAGTGAATGGGGGCAAGAGGGAGGATTTGGGGCATTGTCTCCTGCTTCTTCTTTCTTCTTCCCACACTCCATTTTCTGCAGTGACGGTGGCACAAAGTAGTTTAAAGAGATTGGGTCAAAGTAGAGATGACCTGTTTAGTATAAGTGATAGGCATTGGCAAGTAATGGTAAATAAAGAATATGTAGCAATTAGTATAAAATATAGAGACAGCCCTGCGTGGGAGGAGTCAAAGAGTCACCAGATGCCCGAGCAGCTGCACAGATATTTGTTGGGCACTGAGAAAATCGTAAGATAAGAAATAATAAACGAAGCGCGCAACGTTGAAAAATCAGGACCTGAAGACTCCGTCTCTTTCTTGCGTTTGGCTCAGAGCTTTGCAGAGAGCAAAAAGACTCTAAAACCACCTGAACCTCAGAGAAAAAGCCCGAGACAAATATAACTGTGAAGTTATTGCTTTGTTTCACATTGACTGAGGTGGGGCCTGTTGTAGTGTGTTCATCCTGGCTGGATGCTAGGCACCCACCCAAGCCTCTTTATCTCTCCCCTCTGCAGCTGGAGGGGGGAGAGGAATATAACAAAGGACTCGTGGGTTGATATAAGGATGGGGAGAGATCACTCACCAAATACCATCATGGACAAAACAGGCTCGAATTAGAGATTAATTGAAATAATTGCTAATAAAATGTAATAAAAGAGCAAGATAATGAGAAGTAAATTAATACTTTAAAAACACCTTTCCCACAACCCTCCCTCCTTCCCAACTCTATCTGCTTTCCCCAATGGCCCAGGGAGACAAGGAATGAGGGTTACGGTCAGTTCATCACATTGTTTCTGCCACTGCTCTGGGAGAGGAATCCTCCCCCTGCTCCAGTGTGGGGTTCCTCCCATGGGAGATAGTTCCTCATTAATAAGGGTGAGTCCATCCCATGGGTGAAAGTTCTCCACAAACTGCCACAATGTGGGTCACTTTCCATGGGTTACAGCCCTTCAGTCACCCCCTGTTGCAGCATGGGCTCCTCTCTCCATGGGTCTGCAGGTCCCTGCCAGAACCCTGCTCCAGCATGAGAATCCCACAGCTTCACAGCTTCCTCTCAGGCATCCACCTGCTCAAGCATGGCTCTCCTCCATGGGCTGTGGGTATCTTTGCATCCCTCTGGTCCTCCAAGGGCTGCACAGCTGTGTCATCATGGCCTGTGCCATGGCTGCAGGGGGAATCTAAGGCACAGCACCAGGAGTACTTTCTGTAGTGACCTTGGTGTGTGCAGAGTGTCCCTCTCACATATTCTCACCTCACTCTTCTCTGGATGCATTTACAACCGCACAATAACTTCTTCTTAAATCTATTATTACAGAGGTGTTACTGTCATTTCTATTTGGCCCAGCCTTGGCCAGCAGCAAATCCGTCTTTGGCACCTCCAAGCATTGGCTCTGCCAGACATGAAGTTTCTGGCAGCTGCTTACAGATGGCACCCCTGTAGCCCCCCTGCTAGCAAAGTTAGGCCATGCAAACCCAATACATGGCATGGTTTTGGTTTGCTTTCATGGCTTCTTTGTTTTATATTTTTAAAGAAAATCTTCATGAACTTAAACTGGATCTAAATTTAACCTGACATCACCCCTTAAATTAAGGTGATAGAAAAAAGACATAAAAAAGGAGAGAAAGTTGCAAGATTAATAAATAGCTCCTTAAATATCCTGAAAGAAATTGCTTAGGAAGGAATGCACTGGAATCCCAAGTTTGGCAGTACATTCACTATAGCAAAAACAAAGGAACTCTTTGAACCGTCAAGTGCCACAGTGTAAGCCGGTTGCAAATACTCCATGGAACATTTATAAAGCGACCTTTAGAAAATACCTAAATTTCATATACAGTTTTAGTCTAAAGGTGATGGGTGTTCCGTTGTTGCTTTTAATTACACACTATATTGTGGTGTTTCTTTATTAGATCAGATGACTGCTGATGGCAAAAGGAAAGAGACTGCTCTCTCACCGTAGGAATATCACAGCTTTATTCTGGAGTCCTGCTCCTGCCCGCTTTTCTGTCCGCCCCATGCCCGAGAGACCACCCCCGCCTCTTCCGGGGCTTTTTCCCAGGGGGAAGGGCCTAGAGGCAGGGACAAGCCACTGCCCAATAAGGTGGGAGTGGAACAGAGTTGGGTTACATTCCAGTGCAGGGGATGGGCACAGCCGAGCAGGGGCAAACCACATGATAACAATTTCCAAGGGGAACGGGGAATACTATAGAAAAACACTGCAAACCCCAATATAAAAATGAAACACAATATAAACCAAATTAATGTGTTACAACACTCTATCATATGAAAGTTATAGGTACATACCAACATTTTGCATTGTATAATCCTACCATACTTTGCTGAAATGTTAAGCTTTCAGCACTCTCGCCCACAATATGATAATTAGAGCCATTCAAGCACTAAAACTGGCACATTTCTTTTCCACAGAATATCATGGGTTGTTCAGACATTTCACACTCCACCTCCTTCTACAATTTTCTAAGTAGCACTAAGACAGATATAAAAAGTGAAGATGGCAAACAGTGTGTGCCAGATAAGACTGAAAAGCAGACCTTTATCCTCAGCTCTGTTCTTCACCTGCGACACCAAACTCCAGAAACTTGTTCTCCCTTCTCCCTCCCTTCTCCTCCACCCACCCATATGATAATGTAAGATATTCCTCTTTGATCTTTCCAAATATACTTCAAGCTCTTTTGATGACTGCGCATATGTAGTTTTTATAAATTCACTAATTTTTTTATAGTTTTAAAGGCTTCCTGAAGTATAAGAAGCTTTTAAAATTTAATGTTCACACCCCCCATCCTTTTGTGTCTACCTTCCAGAATGCTGTGAAAAGCATGTTGAGTGTCCTTGTTCTTTGTGTTACCCTTCTGGAATTTCATAGCTCCCTTCATGCACAGTAATACAAATTTAATTAGTAAGGAACACCTTGAATATTTTGTACTAGGAAGTATGTCTCTGTAATAGATAGTCACTCTGATTTAGAAAGGCACAGGAAAGGAGTGTGTTATTTCTATATTTATTATAGCAGTTACATGGGCATACTAAAATGTTTTTCTCAAAAAAAAAAAAAATCACTTTTATACAAAGTGTTCATGAGTAGCTGGAATTGAGAAAATTCCTGTAAGTGATAAAGGCTTAGAGAAAATGTTAAAAAATAATAATTACATTAGTCCTGCTATTAGTTTAGCTATTCATTTGAGTTTGAATTATTTATTTGTTTTAAGTTATACAAATTGATATATTCACAGAGATTCATAGGGTCACTTAGGCTGGAAAAAATCTTTAGTATCATTGAGTCCAAATGGTGTCCCACTAAAATGGACCACCTTAAAATGTAAAAACATCTGTGAGGAATTTTAGATGTCATATGCAAGACAGAAGAACTGGGGTTATGGAAATAGTGAATTGAAATTTTATGTCCTTCAGAATTCATGAAGATTTGCAAAGAAAAAGTTGTCTTAAAAAAAAAAAAAAAAAAAAAAAAAGTAACAGACATGAGTATGATAGAACAATTCTTTGCAGCCTGACATCCACAACCCACTCAAGAGCACAATGATGATACTCCTCTGCTTTGTGATTAAATGGATAGATCAAATGGATATCAATGGATATCAAAATTACAGTGATCACAATAGAGGTGATTATTCTGTATATTATTTGTCAGAAATATTATTGTCTTCTATAACATCCTTTCTGAAAATTGACTAATATAAAAATAACATGTATGAAATTGAAAGTAGTTCACTGGTCTTGTAAAGTAGAGAAATTAACTGATGAAGGCTTTCATAAATCACATACAATGTTTTTTATATTTCCCTGTTTTTAGTATGACACTTAAGAGAAAATTAATTAGAAAGTTAGAGCCTATGCAATGAAGAAATAAAAGCTGTTACGGCACTATGATATGTTGGTTTCCTATTTCTCCTAAGAATACACTATTAGAGTAATTTTGCTATTGTGTAGAAGTACTTGAAATGTTTATAAAAACTCAACATGAAGGAAATTTGTTCCTGAAAAGCATCTCCTCTATGCATAAACTGAAATTTCATAGAGGTAAAAGGACTCAAATATTAAAGTACAGAGAGCATTATGCATTCAATCTCGTGAAGAATATTATGCATTTTAAATAAATAAATAAATAAATTGCTTATATAAATGCAATTTAATATTCACAGGACAAAGTGCTTAGATATTCTTTTCTAGTTGCAAAGGGAGCAGCTTTCAAGGGTGAACATACATAATTGGTAGAGGATGACCAGGGTGAGATGACACTCTAATATTTGAAGCCATTATCAGGAAATGTTTCTTCCTCCAAACAGAATTTAAGTCATCTACAAATTATTAAATTCAATAGCATCCCATTACATATTAAGAATAGCACTAGATTAACTTGATGGCAACATTCTCTTTTCCCATTATACAATATATGATACTAGAGCTACACAACAGCTTATTTTAGCTATTTAAAGAAATAAATAACCACACCCCAAACAAAAAAGCCAAGTTTGCAGGACTGTGCTAGTGTGAATTTTGTAAACTGTCCTCACATTTGCTATCAAAGTCGAGGGTGATGCGTTTTTATCCTACACATCTGCTGTGAGCCTCCTTATGACTTTACTCCTTGTTCTCTCCATGCTCAGCAAATGGAACCAATTGCCCCTTTACCAGTGGCTTCTTCCCACTCTGACCCTACCAGCAGCTTTGGAAGGCTGCACACAAACACAGGATATTGTGGGATTACAGTCCAAATATTCAGGAACCATCTTTGTTTTGCCCTGCTGCCTGTTAGCCAAAATTACTATTAGTACAAGTCTCATGTTGATTTAATGTGTAACAGATCAAATAAATCACAACTTTGCTTTAATTCAACAATTGCTGTGATATTTGTTTTATTCTCTACTAGTTATAAGAAATTCCCATATTCCTCATTTTTTTGAGAAACTCCTTCATATTGAACTATCAAATCAGAAGGTTCTTGATGCTATTGCCACAAGAGAATGATAATTTACCACAAGGCAACAGTGATTTATTTCCACAGGATTTGTCTGAAACATTTAATATTATAATGATTGCTTTTATTTTGCTGTTAGGGATTGCTGTCTGTCTTTGTAAGTTGAATCCTGATTTTTTCACCTCTGTACACAGAGATTTGCAATGTGTCCATTGCTTCATTACCTACAAGGGATACTGACACCATCAATAAGGAAAGTGTAGGTGGTAGGATTTTCCTTTTCAAGCTTGGCAGCACCAGAATTACAAGTATAAGCTCTGTCTATTGAAAGAGCTCCCTTCTTTTGTGCTGAGAAACCAGCCAATATTTGTCCCTAGAGTAACACTGAGATGGGAGCCACTTCTTTGCTCTGAACATTCAAAGGTATCTATTTTCTTTTCAACAGGTTCAGCAACCCCCACTAAAAATCAACGAGGTTTAAGCAGAGCCCCAGGATTTCTTTCTAAGAGCAGTACCATAACTGGCCCACAGAAGAATTGGTTTCTTTTGTGTTGATTTCTTTCAAAAAATCTTAATAAATCATTTGGGTTGACCTTGACCAAAAATGCTGAATTTGCAAATTAATTTCTGTGGATAAATATTCTTTAAAAAATACAGGAACTAGCTATTTACAGCATTACTTACTCATTTTCACTTCAACAATGTCTCTATTAAACAGTATTAGAAGCATTAACATATATAAAAAACCAAAAATTACTTTTAAAACTAAAAAAAAAAGGCCATGAAAGAAAATTAAATTCATTTGAATCCTTGAAGAACTATCTTGCCCCATTTAGATTAGAAACATTTGTCTGAAGAACCCTTATGAAGTGAAATGAGACTCAACAATTCATCACGAGGACCTACACAGCATGGATATTACAAGCATTCAGGGACATAACAAGTATTTCTTCCATTGATAGAACACCATTTTACCTATTATTGATCCATATATTCTTTTTAAATCTGATGATGGAAAAGAGTGGTGAGAGAAATATAAGTTAATGTCTATTAGTTTCAAAGGGGTTTTATACATCTTTAATTTTGTTTATTATTTCTCTAACCCAAATCTTATATTAACTTTTATTTACCTGTCCTCATTTCCAATGAGAATTTAATATATTTGAGATTGGTTATATATCTCTGCCTCACAAGAGATGGAATATAGCAAAGAGAGAAGAGCTCTCTGTACAGGTAAAAATAAAAAGACATAAGAGAGAAAGAATGAAGAGAAACAAATGCAAATTAATTCTGAACCTACTGCTGGATAAAATATGAAGAATTTCAGGCTATGATTTGTAGAAAATAGTAAAACACAAGAAATACTCTCTTATGACAAGCAAAAAATCTTTTTCATGTGTATATTCCTTAAAGGCAATATTTCAATGATAAGACAATCATGCAGAACACTCTTCTGATCTGCTCTCAAAGTCCAAGCAAGCCTGGGAAAAATTGTTAGTAAGGCTTCAGCTGAATCAGGTTTGTTCAAATGTTATTGTATTCAAAATTTCTAGGAAAAAAACCCAAATATTTCCAATAAAACCTGGTGTGTTTGTTGTTGTTGTTGTTGTTTGTTTGTTTGTTTGTTGTGTTTTTAGTGGGTTTTTTGTTTGTTTGTTTTTGTTTTGTTTTGTTTTGTTTTCCCCTAAAAAAAATACATGAGGCATTTTAGGAATAGTCAGTGACATGAACAGTTTGAACAAGATCATTGGTCAGACTGTATAATAAATGCAATTTTTCACAAGATGACGGGACAAAATTATGAGGTATCGGGTGTAAGGGGAAACTCATGCAAAGGTGGCAAAGACTGAGGCTGGGAACGGAAGGCTTTTGGAAGTAAGACAGAACTCTAAAGAAAGAAAATAAATCTATAACAAAAAAGAAAAAAAAAATATCTAGAGAGTGGAAATATTTGACAGAGATGACAAAAAGAGAGTCATTCAACTGATCAAACCTGTCTACCCATATGCATCTACTTCCTTAGTCTTCCTTTCAATTACTTTAGCATTAAGTCTTCATCCCCAGAGACAAGGAAGAACTGCTGCTGGAGATAATTATGCCATAGTTTGTTGGAAGCATGGACTTGTTTCTGAACATGCTGAAGAAGTTCAGCATTTGGAAACAGCTAGATAAAAAAATTAATAGCTGCTTGCATTTTCCTCACAAGTAGAACTTATTGATGAGTCTAAAATCATCTAAAATATGTTTACAATTTAAGAACAGTTAAAAAATTACTGATAGATGAAATACAAGCAGATAACCTTATTGCCATAGGAAATCAAATTGAAAACCCTTTTGAGAACAAAATAAAACCAGATACCATGCAGAGATCTTAAATTATATAGCACAGCTGAAGTGATCACCTTGGCATTCATACTGTAGTGACATGTAAAATGCTTCAGAGTTTATAACCAGAGCCATCTCTGTCTTGTTGAAACCTAGAAAGAGATGATTTTTAAAGGTACCTGGAAAAGGAAGAAAAGAAAAATAAGGGGGAAAAAAATGTATGGGAAGATAGTGGAATATCAGCAAAATTACTTTACTACTTCCTATTTTTATCCCTATATCTTCCTCAAAATTCTTATCTTATGCTTGCATTGTATGTTCATTTTCAAATAATTAGATGGTCTTTAAGATGCATCTTTCCAACACATCTCTATTCCATTTAACAGATAGGTAAACCAAGGCAGCATGATTTGAATCTGTATAAGATTCTTGTGTCTTGCAGCCCACAAAGAAAATGAGATAATTCAATTCCAGTTTTTTGCCATTACAGGTTGGCCAAAAGATTTACCATATATCTACTAATTTTTTTTAAGAATGAATAAATAACTAAAAATGTAACAAGATGCTACATCAACACAACATTAGAACAAAAAAACGACTCAGACATAATTAACAAAAGAGAGCAGATATCCTGATATTTTATATCAGGAATAGTTTCCAGTGGGGTCTTATTCCCTTCCAAAGTAAGGGAGATGCTTTACCTTCAACTCTTAGTCTCCTAATCTTCCCTTCTGTCGTAACTGGAATAATTAGCTTGTCTCTCCACAGCAAAACAAACACCACTTGAAAAATACAGTCCCATTCTCTCTTAGAGACAACAGTCCCAAACAGGCAAAACCAAAAAGAAAGGCAACCATAAAACTGCCTTTCATAATCTACACAACATCCTGCTCCCTAGTACAATTAGTGCATCTCCTTTTGCAGCCAGCAGTCAATGTGACATTCTTACTAATGCATACTATGTACAAAAGAATTTTCTGGGAAGTCTTGAGCTTCAATTTGGTGTCCTTTTTGGTACAGATATCCAAGTGGGTCTTGCCTTGGCAGAGTAGAGATCTGCTCTCGATAAGTTGCTTCAGCATAACAGAACAGGTGTCGCACTGAAGCCAAACATGATGGGAAAACATAAATACGAAGTTCTCTTGTGAAAGAGGCTATATTAACCAAGCTAAGGAAGCAAAATTTAAAGTATGGAAAAATACTTCTCTTCAGGAAGGAATGTATCTTTTGCATAAACTAAACTAATGCCACTGCTTATTAAAGGTGCTCCAAAAATTAAATTATCACCTCTCAGAAAGACTAGGCTTTTGTTTTGTACTTACTTGTCTTGAATCTTAACTGAGAATTGCTGTTGAAGAATTTCTCATGGAATAAAAATACAAAGTGTTTAATTCAGAGCCATCAAAATATACTGATTCAGTGCTGTTGAATAAATAGAACTAATTAATTAAACTAAAGCACTGCCACTTCCTCTATTGATAGAGACATTTCCAGAAAAGCCAGCACATATGCAACTGATCAAAATTCTGACTACTGCAAAATCTGAGGTGCAATACCTTCTGAGTGAATCTACATGACAAAGTGTAAGTGGCTTTGAGGCCAAGATTTATGTTTTTCCATAATATTTACCCTCAGAAACACAAGCGTAAGGCCTAATGTGAATTGCATTGCATGCACAAAGGGAAAGCCCAGGGTACACTCTATTTAAAAGGGCATGTTGCTACCTGCCACATTGGTAAGATTCCAGAATGCATGATCATGTACTCCTATGCAACATTTATAACACCTTCATATGATCAATATCAAGCTAAAAATACAGTCTGGCATGCTTCATGTAAAGGCACAACATCATTTGCTGTGAGGAGTGGAATTTCAATCTTCTTCCAAGAGCACTACTCATAGCTGGAGATGTGTCTTGGGAGTACAACAGGACTTTCCAGCCCAGAGACCCAGAAACAGTCTATTTGTAAGCAAACACTCATATATGTTCTGTAACAGTGTATTTTTTACAACTACCAACTGAAGTGTACTTAGCCATTCTTTCTGGAACAGTGATACTTGAAACAATAAGGATTAGGATAAAGCAAAAAAAAAAAAAAAAAAAAAAAAAAAAAAAAAAAAAAAA
>JANEHK010000001.1:43919526-43947201 GCA_025960845.1 Tachycineta bicolor | reverse complement strand
AAAAAAAAAAAAAAAAAACAAAAACAAAACAAAACAAAACAAAACAAAAAAAAATATGTTGCATTGAAACGACCTTTTCAAATAATGTTTCACTGTGTAAACAGGACTCATGGTGCAATTCACCTACAACTAATGACTTTACTGTAAAATTAATGCTATATTTAATCCTAGTTTGTAAAATAGCTGCATTCCTGAGGTGTGTCATAGTCTGAACACAAACTTGAGCATGCAGGAATTGCATGGTATTTCTGATGGAAAGAAAGATAGGACACCGTGATTGTGCACAACTGACAGAAAAACAGTTTTGAGAGGGATTTGGAAGAAAAAAAGAGAACTGAAACTTTCACCCTCAGCCTATGGACTACCTCAATAACTGCTGCCATTGACACTGGTAAAAATACTTAGCTCTTATCTTAGTCCTAGGTATGAATCTTCAAGCACATTATTACAGTTCAATTCAGCACTGCACAGCTGGTAATTCTTCATGTAACTTAACCTGAACTGGAGTAAAAAAGAGAGTAGCTCTAATAAGACTGAAAAGGAATTGCAGTTGTTTTTAACAGTATCCTTTGAACTGAATACTTTTGCAGCTGCTCCTTGATGATGAACCGTCAGCTTGTTTCACAAAGTCTGAATACGAATGGAGTGAGCAGAAAGTGGAGTAGCAGATGTGTCGAAGACTGGCACATCCCTCCCACTGAGAGCCACAGGCCACCCAACCGAAGGAGCAACTTCCCAGGGGAAACTGGAAGACCATGAAGTGTGACCTCAAATTACACAAATCAGTGGACACAAACTCACAGCAATTGTTGGTGGTGCATAAACTGTGGCTTCAGTTACAGAATGGCTGCATAGATGTCTGACTGAAGTGGGTGAACAGGATCATGAATAAATTAAATGGTTCAATTCTCTGTGCTAAGTGAAAAATATCTTGCAAGAACTACAGATTCCTCCAAGTTATATGAAAGGCAATGACTAAATCATTATGACTAAATAAAAACCCCATAAATTTGATTCTAAAATATATATATTCACAATTCACAATCTTCTTTTTCTCTTCCCTTGTAAAACAGACATGGGGAGGAAGGGGGAAAAACCAAAACAAACAAAACAAACAAACAAACAAACAAACATAACAAACAAACAAAAAAACCCCACACCAAACACACAAACACCAACACCACACCTGCACAATTTCAAAGATGTTTTGGAGTTATAGATTTAGGCATTTGGGTTTTGGGAGGAGGTAGTTGTGGGATTTTGATTTTTTGTTTGTTGTTTTTGTTTGTTTGTGGTGGGGAAGTTTATCAGATGAAATGAAGGGTGGAAATGAAACAAAACCAAAAACAAACAAACAAACAAACACCCTCCCCCCCCAAAAAAAAACCCCAAAAACCCCCAAAAAACGCCATCCCCCCAAAAAAACCAAAACAAAACAACCCAACAAACAAAAAACCCCACAAAAACAAAACAAAACAAAACAACAACAACAAGAAAACAACGACAACAAATAAAGAACCACAATCAAGAGAGGAAATTTTGTTTCCACACCAAAAGAACTCCCAAATATATTATGGCTGATTACTTAGACCCTATGGTGTCAGATTACCATGAGAGCAAGTGAATCTTTCCACATCCTTCCTGATAATATAATTATTATGAATGACACTACCACAGATGGTGAGTTTTCTGTTTGTGATCACATTTAGCTAGTAAGCCAATAATGCTAGAATTAAAAGGCAAATGTTTGTCACAGGAAAAAAAAAAAAATGAAATAGAAGCTTCAAGACATTTGACATGTGCTAAAGTTTATTGAAAGAAGAAAGAGTGAAGTGATGCCTCTTAATATTGTATGACAATGACTTTGGTTTTCACATCACAATTTATTATTCTTACTCTCTCATCACTATATATATATATATTTTTTTTTCCCACTTCTTCTAAGTTTTTGTAGTGCTATTTATATTTTAGGTAAGAAAAATAAATAAGTTGTTTCTTTACATCCATCACTGGCCTCAAGTGGGGAGAGTAGAAAGGAACAAGGGAGGGGGAGAGTAGGGAGGAAACTCTTCTAGGCAGTAATAATTATTTTCAAACAATGTTATACACAGTTGCAGAAAACACCTCTCATTCTTTAACAGTGAAGTGCATTGTGTATTGTCATGACTGATTTGATGTACAGTGTATACCTGCTGGATACTTGACAGTAGCTGAGTGCCACATTTGGACCCAATTACAATATCAGCAATTCTAATAATTATACTGTGTTAAAATATTTTGTCTTCTTAAAAACAGCTCACTGAAACAAGCTGTTTATATGAGATGATCATTTAAAACCACACCAAGTGCCCAGTCCTTATGCTTCCACAGAAAAATTTCAAAACATGTTTAGAATCTATTATAAAACTTCAAAATAAGTAAAAATAATTATCAAAACTCTACACAGAAAATATATTTTTTTAAAATCTACCTTGATATTTTATTATACCCTGATTATTTTCAGGTCATTTGATATGTAGATTATACTACAAACTTAGCGCAACAGAAATAGTAATTAAAAATTATGAACCCAGATATTTTGTCTTACCCATTTTGTTGAATTCATTGAATTCATATTTCTTTATTTTAGAGACTTTTCCGCTTGTCAAATTTCTCCCAAATATGCAGTAAGTAATATCAAAGGTGTTTGTGTCAATTTCATTGAAGTGAGGGGCCAGTAGAAGGAAAGAGCCTCAAAGATGTAATATATCTTCATTTATCAGCCATTTAAAATTGGGGGGGGGGGAGGCATCAATTAAATCACAAGCATTGCTAGTGTTTTACAGATTCAGATATGGTTTGTGGTAGGAGAAAATCACCAATACCCTGGCCTGTCTCTAATAATGGAACTCTGTTGTTGTGAAAAACAGGGAAATGTGCTAATTGCTTCAGCCAGCAAAAGGCACTGACTTTTTAAAAGCAGGCAATTTGCATTGTGTAAGACTCTACATAGAGTGAACACTGTAATAATTTGATCAATCACCTCCTTTTTATGGGTAGACAGTACTGTGAAACTGGAATCTGTAGAAACCAAGGGGAATTAAGATACTTGAAGTCTTACATAATCACAGTCTTAAACTACAGATGATTTTACCAGCAGAGGACTGCCAAGGCCTCTAAACATAGAGAGCATTAGAGTTTCATTGTTGGTTCAGCTTTCTTGACTCCTTGTATTAATCAGGATAAAATGCACGACGTCATTTTGAATGACAAACTTCTTTTCACTTGATGTGAAAGCAGCATAATGAATTGAACGATTCTGAAGTCAGTTGTAAGCACAAAAGCCAGTAATTAGTGCTTACAACTTCTGACTCTAAGAAATTTACATAGTCGTTGAGCTGGCATTCAGGCTTTCATGGCTGAATTAAAATTAAACATTTACAATGCAGTTGTTTGCATGTAAGGCAAAAATTATAGTCCCCTATAAAATCTATTTACTTGTAAAATGAAAAAAAAAAATAAAAATCATAACACAATTTGTTATAGATTTTTGAATTTTTCATCAGCCATATACAATTGGCTGCTCCCCCCAGGAAAAAGACTTTCCACAGTTACAAACTGACAGAAAAATAGAGAAATGCCTTAACAACCCTAGCAAAACTAGTATTTAAAATGCAATGTACTGGTTTATTGAAAAAAAAAATAGGCTTTTGATAATATATATACACTTTTTTTTTTTTTTTTCCCTATTATAGAGCCTAATCTAATTAGGATTATCACGATAAGCATGAAATTTAACATATTTCTTGACGTCATCTCTATGACACCAAATGCTTAGACCAAAATTTTTCAATATTATTCTCTCAGGATATCAAAAGAAATGGGGAAAAAAAAAATCACTTAGTCACAAGCTATGCTCAGTTAGCAAAGCATATTGATTAATACAAAACTTCAGATTGGTTATTATTTTCAGAAGATCTATTGTTAAAAGTGACACATTAAGATTTTCTATACAACTAAGAAAAAAACTGGCCTTTGGACAGCAGCACTGAAAAACCAATATTTACAAAACACAGAGGCATACAAGCAGTATGAACTTGATAGAAGTAAGAAAAGAGCAGAATTGATAATTCTCTCTATTTTCCAGTAGAGTTGTTTGACAGAAGAGTTCAAGCAATCCAGCCTTTGATAACAGCAAGAGGGGAGACAATAACCATCTTAGAGGTGGATTTTAGAACAAAAGGAGAGAAACGAAAAGTTTCCATGGCAGACATGTTTGTCTTCAGCCTTCTGGCCTGTATTTTACTAAAATTAAATATATATATATATATATATATATATATATATATATAAATTCAAAAGGGACTCAATACTTTTTCTACAAGAGAAAAGCTGTCAGCAACAAGACAACTGAGATGGTTTTCACTCAATCCCAAGTACAGCCAACTGATTATGAAAACTCCTCACCAATACTCCTCTTATGACATCTGCCTTTAACATGCAAACCTCACCTGGTTTAGAGTGACAAACCAGAGGTGTCTGGCTCACTAGATGCAGCTGTTCATGGTACTCAGTAAAATACATTACTTCCATTTCTAGGGTCACTAAGATCCTCAAAGGTGGATCAAGGAAGAGAAGAACACCTGATTACAGGACTATAACGATGCATTGAAGAAAGAAGCTCCATGTAGGAATACATGAAACCTATTTCATCAATCATTCTTCAATTGTTACCAGTCCTTTCTTTTGTTCCACCCATCCTCAAGCTCAGCTCTTGAGCTCATCTCGTATTTCTTTCTCCTCACTCCTTCAAATTTTTATTTTTTTAACATTTATCAAGGCATAATTTCCCATAACCTCATGACAATGTATGAAGATATACTTTATCTAAGGCAAGCCAATTTTCTGCTTCATGTCACATTATTAATTCTTAATCACATAAGACAGACTAGGCAACTCCTGAAGATAAATATCTTGTAAAGCATGTTATACTATACCCATCTTGCTATATTAGGAAGACACTAATTGAAGTGTGTTATCTAACTTTCCAACCAAGAGTAATTCTGATATAAAATAAATTATACTGAATAGGATGAACTTTGATGAAGTAAGTTAGGACATATTTTGTATAGTAAGCTCCTTAAGGAATGACTTAATTTTTTTCCTATTATAAAAAGACTTCGAGTGTTCTTATGGGGTTAATGACTTTACTGGCAAACAACATCATGACATTAGAATATCTCAGTACATGTCCCACAGGTCATATGGTATTGTTTTATTTCAGACTCATATAACCTGACGTCATCCTTTGGTGATCCTCCTTTTTTATTGGTCTATACACAAACTCACACATCTCTCAATATTGCTAACTTTTCCAGAAGAGAATAATCATACACATTTTTCTCAATATTTTCAAATTAAGAAAAAACAAACAAACAAAGAAAAAACAACAAAGAAACAACAAAAAAAACCAACAAAAGTCACAATAGTCACACAAGACAAATGAAATTCCATTGAGAAGAGAAAAAAATCCATTTTTCTATTTTTTAAAAATATATTTCTGAACCATCATTACTATAATAACTAAATACATCACACATTCTAACATGATTGTCTTCACATCACCACTCTAAAGTAAAGCTGTGATATTGTTTCTGTTTTACAGTTGGGCAACTAAGACATAGAAACTCTACATAACCTTGCCATACTACTGGGTCAAATTAAGAGAGGATTGAAGTCCTCGTAGCCCCTGGTAATCACCCTCCTGAATGTCTAACAAACTGGTCATCCACTTTACCAACAGGCAACTGAGTACATTGAATCTTAGAGAAAATACCACAATAACAAAGAAATTAAAATATACACGTGCAATAATTTCTGAAGAAGTGTTTAATCCACATCTCTGCAACTCTTGTCAAATAATCCATAAACATAATACAGAAATCAAGGAACAAATTTTCTTCCACTTTGCCCAACATCTTGTTTCTCTTGTACATCTGCCTTCTTTTTCTTAGTTTTCAATATATAAATGGAACATATGGGGAAGACTGGAAAGCCTGCAGTTTTTAAATATGTCAAGACCAAAGGCAGCCAATTCTGTATCTGGGTATCAATCACCAACCCCCGCAAATGACACATGAAATGCTCTGTATACATAGGGCCCTAAAAGCCTGCTAAATGACACTGATTTTTTTTTTTTTTTTTCCTTGTAGTTTGCAGGAATTAAAAAAAAGAAAAAAATAGAAAATAGCATCAGTTAAGGGAGGGCGCCTGCTGTTCATCAAAGTGTATAATCTGAGATATTTTCTTCTTTTCTTTTTTCTTTAATACTGCATAGAATAAGCAATAGATCTTCCACCTGCATGAGGCCAGGAGACACATGATGTGGTGGCTGTAATATTTTTCAAGAGTCAGAACAGGACTAGAAAACCTGGAGGGGATTCCAATGCAATCTCTCATTTATCTTCCTATGTAATCTAGGATGATTTCTGCATCCTGACCATGACATTCTGAATATTAACCTGTCTCTTCATTGAGCATCAATAGAATTTAGACTTTTACCCATAATTTGCACCCTTGCAACTGCTAAAACCTCCATGACTAATCCATTTATGTTAAAATACATACTCAAAGGTATTGCTTTGTTTAGCCCTTCTGTCAGTCAATGTGACAGAATGAATGTATATGAAGTGCAAAAAACTTAAACTCTTTCTCACCCAAAAAATTCTTTTGCAAACACTTCAAAACCTTTCCAAGAAAATAAACATTACCCACTAAAACCAAATCAGTAGAAAAATCTCAATTTCTTCTGGAAATAAAAAACAGCTTGACTGAAAATTTTATTATCCAAGCAACTTTATATGAATGTTTTAATATAATATAGTTCTCAGCCTTAAGGTTTAGGAATGCTTGTGGATTTTGAAAATTATATTAGTGATATCTACCCTGGAAAATGGCCAATAATTTGATATGTCTTTCTGTCCAGTATTACTGATTTTATATAACAAGCAGCATAACAAGACAGAGAAGGATATCTCCACTCTGAAATTGGGGTACTTTGTTCTAGAAAGGGATAAGATAAAGAGTAGATAAAAAAATAAGTTTGAAAGTGAGCTTAAGAAAAAAAAATAGTGAGGAGCTATACTGGCTCCTGGAGAAGAGCCCCTACTCAGCTGGGTCTGGATGCAAGCAGCAAAGCCACAGCTTCTGCCTCCTCTTTGATAACACTTCAAATGGAACTCCTATGAGCAGTAATTGAAAAAGTTAGTACATGGAAGGTTAGCCTTTGTGCAGGACACCTGAAAATGAAGCAAATTTCTTGTGTTTGCTTTCTTTCTTACCTCCCAAGTACCTATGGAGAGCAGAATCACCATCTGCTTCCCCTTTGGGAAAATGTGTAAAAGTCAACCTCGAACTTCAATGGCAAGCACCTGCTGTGTGTTTGCTCTAAAACACTTATCACATAAAACCAGTTTCTGTGGATTGAGGTTTAAGGTCTAAGCACACTGAGTGGAAACAGATTGCTCACATCTATGTTTATTTCTGTATAAATGCCTTTTGATAACTTTTGCTTAATACAAAATTAGAGACTGCATTGCTCTTTACGACAGCACTCTGAGGACCTGCTCTTTTGTTCCTACTGTATTAGTCCAATTTCTACTTTGAAGCAATTAAAAGCTTAACCTTTCCATTTGTGCCAAATTAGTAGGAAGATGAATCTTCTTTTAACCATAATTGGCAAGCATTTCCTTTGCTCCTCAATCTAAAAACGTCCTAAACTCTAACACAGATGTTTCATTATATGACACCTGTGTAATTGTTCCCATGTTGCTATGGGAAACTCAGCTTTTTATACCTTTGAAATAATTAAGACTCAAGCAATAAGTGTTGCTTATCATAAGGCCTGACTAAAAAGTTTGTCAGACAATTTAATGAATAATAATAATAATCTCCTACATGAGTTTAAAGTTGCTAGATTTTCTATTTGCTGAAGTGTGATAACCAATTCATCATGATAAAACTGACAATCATTACAGTGTGAGATATATATTTTTATGATATATTTACAGGGTTTAAGATTACACAATGGAAATAAAAGTTTTCTATAAAAGGATAGATTGAAATGGATGATGCTGACAAAAGAAATCAGTAGCTCAGATTTTCAAAAGAACTACTAGATTTAGTCTATTCCAAAGATAAGTCAGGGGAATATGTGTTTTGTTTCTTTACTTTGTCATTGAGAACACCACAAAACAAGATCTTCACTGGCATCCAGTCATGAGTCTCAGCAGTGGGCATTGCTGTGATTCGCCTTCTCATAGATTATAGAGTCCTGATTACATAGTCTTTGAATTTTAGTGGGTTTTTTTGTAATTAGCGAACATTCGTTTCAATAATCATTATTTAATTGATCAACACCCGTTGTTTTTATTTGGCATTGATTCTATGAAGATGATCATCCTTCTCTGTGGTTGCAGGGCCTGTAATTTGTGTCAAAGCAGCAAGTTACGGCTCCACAAATGAACCCAGCACTGTTAATGTATGAACAATATGCATTCAGCTGCCTAAATAAGGTCTCAGGATACCAGGAAGATTTAATCATCTAGATCCCAGCTGGATTCCAAATTCAGGTACAAGTTCAATCCCTGAGTTTTTTACTGATTTCTCCTGTGAAACCAAGGAAACAATTTCTTTCTGTATGTTCAATACCTCTTCTTCAACAAAGGAGAATGATCTCCACCAGTTATGAGCAGAGCAATTACCACATAAACTGGTTGATACACAACAAAGATTAAAATACTATTTATGGCATTAATGCCATTATTAGGATGATTACATTGGAGGACAGTATTGTTTAGAATTTCCAGTCAAGATTTTTCATCAACATTAAATCCATGTTAAAACAAAAACAAAAACAAAACAAACAAAAAAAATCTAAACATAGCAGGAATGCTGGGTTTGTTTCTGCCTGAAGGAGACATGAATCTCTCTTCTTTTATTCAGGCTACTGAAAGTAGTACAGATTTTCATCATCAGTCCTGACAATATCTCAGAGAAAATCAAAGAATCTGCAGCCTTGTTTTTAAATTGAGATTGCTTTTTTTATGAAAAACTGATGTCGGAAATGCTTCTAATCTTAAAAGGTTTCAAGAGATGACAGCCTCAGTTTATTTCCTACTCTAATAATTGATGTACTATTAAGAAGTCTAAAAAACTTAAAGGTAATGTTAAAGTCCAATATAGGTGACAAACTTGAGTGGAGGAAAAAAAGATAGGAAAAAACCTAAAACATCTATAGAGGAATACAAATTTCAGGAATGTTTATGTAATTAATAACTTAGAAAAAATCCCCAAGATCCCTGACAATATTAAAGAACCTATTTTATTGATACAAAGTACAAAGAGGCTTCCTAATTCTTAAGTTTTTACACATAATAATCATTGACATATAAATATTATTTTATCAATTAACAAAAGGTTAGAAAACTTTAAAGCTTCTATATATGAAAACCCAACCCAACCAACCTAATTTAAAAAACACAAAACAAATAAACAAGCAAA
The DNA here is from genome assembly GCA_025960845.1 of Tachycineta bicolor. Classification (NCBI taxonomy): domain Eukaryota; kingdom Metazoa; phylum Chordata; class Aves; order Passeriformes; family Hirundinidae; genus Tachycineta; species Tachycineta bicolor. Next base: position 43,937,661 of record JANEHK010000001.1, on the reverse strand, counting down.
CAAACAAACAAAAAACTGAAAACAACCTAAACAAACAAAAACATAAAAAAAGTCAATAGAAACTGGAAGTCTGAGCATCAAAACAAATTAGAGAAATAAAAGGAAAAATTCAGTTTCAATTTAATTTTAAAATGTTTACATAGAGTCATTCAAGACCTATGTTTTAAGAGTTGTAGACAAACTTCCAAGCTGAACTACAGGTTTCTTCAATTATTTTTTAGATTGTTAGTCTTAGGTGTCCATTGTAGTTTTCATATTACTCTGTGAAATTTTCATGGGTTTTTTTCAGTTTCATTGAGAGAGTACTAAGTTATTCTCAGATAAATGAACATACACTTGAAGACCTAGATTGATCTAGTTACTAATTTGATCCTTTAATTTCACATATAAATAACAGACAAAATTTGGAGTAAAAGGTTAGTTCTTTTTTCTTTATTCATGTATGGCTCTCATATATTGAATTACACCACTTCAATTTCAGTGTCAGATTTTTTTAATAAAGAATATAAACAGATTAATGCAGTTAATTTAAAAAAGAAAAAAAAAAAAAAAAAGAAGGAAATCAATAACAGACCAATGAGAGATAAACTTAATCAGCTTAAAGTTATTTATGTTAAAAAATTACAGAGAAAATATAAAGCACTGTATCAGTTATCACAAACAATGGAGACCTATTTTGATTGGGCAAATTAAAAAAAAATCCTCTGTTCAAAGTCAATGATAATAAAATCTAAAACCTTTTGTCTGCTTTTCATCTTTCTTTTTTAAACAAATTTGGTTTAATTATTTTTCTTATAGATGTATATTAGTGAGGTTGTGAGTTTGGGTTCAGGTTATTTTGGGAGTAAAGCATCTTTTTATTTCCTGAAATATAGACCAACTAGATATTGATTTATAATTGCATATGATTTTTTAAAATTTATGTTTATGTTTTCATTCATCAATTGTTTTTACCGAAGCAACAAATGCCTATTTATCTGTTGCTCTTATGATGGCTCACACTATTGATGACATTTTAAGTTTTTATTCCTGTGGCATCCTTTCATAAAAAAAAAAAAAAAAAAAAAAAAAAAAAAAAAAAAAAAAAAGAAGTTTATGTATGTGTAAGTGTACGTGTATGTGTATCTGTATATGTACATGTATATGTAGTAGTCCCCCAGAATGTAATTTTTCTCGGTGCATGTTGTCTGCAACAGGGACAGTGGGAGAGAAATGTCCTTTGCTTTTTAAGTTAGGTATTTTTTTTTTAATTAGCTGAGGCAGAGAAGTTCCCTGGACTGTGGCTTTTTTCTTTTTCTTGGGAATGATCAACCTGCTCCAGACTGAAAACCCAGAAAAACACTGGGAGCTCACACCTGTGGCCCACTAGGGCCTGGGACGCTGCATTCCAGTGCAGGAAGGACTGATAAAAGACTGGGTGAGCTGAGCTACACCTCATGACAAGGACTCCCTCTGAATTTGCCATCTCTTCAGAGCAAACAGAGGTTCCATCGTTTAATATTATTCATTTTTCCATACTTTGCTTGTTAAATAAACAGGTTTTTCCACTTTTCTGGAAGGAGTTTTAACCTCCTGAACCAGTTGGGGGAGGGGGCACTTGGATTTGTTTTCTAGAAAAGAAAACTTCAGAAGTTTCCTCCCCAGATTTGCCCTAAATCAGGACAAGACATTACATTGTTGAAACTATGAGGCTTCAAAACCCTGAGTATGCTAAAGCTACCTTTGAAATACTTAACTGGAAAATGTATGGTTTCCTACTTGAAAATTTTTACTTTTTTATGTGAAAGAATAACATCATGAAACAATTAGATTGTGAAATATTACTTAGAAATAACTTGTGATCTCTGATAGGAAGTGATATGAAGTCTCTCTATCATACTTCATAAAATGTTCCTAATCACATCTTTATTTCCCATAATGTATCCTGGTCTTGCCTTTGAAAACAAATCACAAAAATCCCAGAATATTTTGACTTGGAAGGAACACAGAAGGATTGTCGAGTTCAACTTTTAGGTGAATGGCCCATATAAGGATCAAACCCATGATCCTGCCGTTATTAGCACCATGCTCTAAAAAGGAAAAGAGCAGATATTTTTCACAAATATTTTCCTTGAACATTCAAAAAGAGAGGCTCAAACAAAACATTTAAATTCCTTTAAAAACCCATGCAGGGATGTATTTTTTGTAAGTCAATTATCTCACACACCTCCTGAGATACTTTAAGACTTGATATTGAATCCCTTCTTTCAGAACTAGTTGGAGATAGGGATTAGAATCTAGATGTGAGGAATTAAGATTATTTTTAGGAAAAAAAATATGTGTTTCAGAATAGGCCTAACTGGACATTTTAATTGTATGTCTTGACTTAGAGTGATAAACATTCTGTCAGTTTTGAAAAATTAAAAGGAGAGCCTTTTCTGTTCCAAAATATCCTAACACTTTCTAATTTACAGCTTTGTAGGATTCAGACAGAGAATGGATTTAAAAGATGTCTTCTACAGGCTGAGTTACCAAAATACTTGACTAACATATAAAAGCCAAAAATTGGTCTAAAGCAAATGAAGTCTAGACTCTTTATCTCCCATGACTTTCCTTCTACTGAAAGTGCCTGAAACAAAATGCCTAAACCTTGTTTCATGTAAAATGAAACCTATTATCAGTGTGAAGCTAATTTATCTATGTACCCATTTCAACTGGGACACTCCCTTCCTTCCCAGATTCTTCCCCTCAGCCCACAAACTTACAGAAAACTGACATCCATCCCATAATCCTAATGAGAGGCACCAGAGCTGAGAGTGGTTTTGAAGCTGTTCAGAAACTGTCAAAGTGAAATTGTTTCACAGCTTGCTGCTGCTTTGTCTCCAAGCTCACTTTTGTTCTGTGCTAGCCTATAGCATGTCAAACATGGCTTAACATGCTATAACTCAGTATTTTGTCTGTATCTGCTGTTCTTTCTCGCTCCCTTACTGCCCTGTCATGCTGCAGTGTCAGATCCCTCATACAGTTCAATCTACATGCTGTGGACACAATGTTTTCTGTGCAGTAGTAACCACCAATGCTATGTCAGCTCTAAGCGCACAAAAGAGCTTTAGAGTATTATTTTACCTTCACAGGTTTCAGATGGTTGTTTCACAAGAGAAAACATACAAGGAAAATTGTATACTCCTCTAAGGAGAGATTCCAGACCAAAAGGATCTGCAACACTGATGTGAGATAAAATGTTCATTATGCTTTTATTTTTTGAAAGAAGTATTACAGATCTAATAAGCTCATCCCATCTGTGTTGTTCTTTATTCTTTGTCCCTAGTCAATAGAATTTCATGTCCCAGTATTGTCAGAGGTCCTTAGGGTTCAGAGCTCGTTTTTCCTTCATGTTCATCATCATTTTAGATGTTAATTCTTTACAGCTTTTTAATACAAACCTCTGTGTTCCCTAGTAAACATAGCTGCTCAGTACTGAATGTGTAAATTCAAAGACATTAGTTGAATACCTTCACTTTTCTTCTTCTCTTCAAGAGATGCCTATAAAACTGGCAGTGATAGAATGATGGCACATCACTTACGTACATTTATTCAGTGAAAAGATCTGGCACACCATTTGGTGAGAAAGTAATTACAATCTATGTTAACACAATATGCATGGTATGTCACTGATTGAACATTGAGTTATGTTTGGTGTCAGTCATTTCTGGATTTATTTTTTTTTTCCCCTTTACTGACTGCATATATTATACAAGCAGTGAGGAAAAAGAAACAAAAATAAGATTATAGGCATTTTATTTTGTTACATATTGTAGCAAGTTTGTGTTGGTTTTTTTTTGGTTTTTTTTTTCCTTCAGATTACCCGTTTGAAGGGAGGGAAAAATATATTGTTAACAGTGATAATAAATTAAGTTATATTTAATGACTTTTTCTTAAGAAAATTTAAACAACAAACGTAATCCCAAAGCATTATCCCAAGGGAGGAGGCACCCTACTGTGAGGTACTATAATTCTTTTGTTCTCCAACCACTGTATGTGGAATTCTTTGCAATAATTCTCTGCATCGTGGGAACAAGGCTGAGATAGTACCATTTCTAAGACTTCAGAATGCAATATGGGAATTTTTCAGAACTGCTGATTTCATGCTTAGTCCTTAATTTTTTTTGTTAAATGTCTCTTTACTGATTGGCCCACATTTAGCAGTGCCTGTTTATTTTATGAAGAAAATTCTATCTGTTTATTTATCTGGTTATGATTAGAAAAACATCATACTCACTATTTTGACACTGAATAAGTTTTCAAAGTAACAATTTCAAATTATAGAGGGGAAAAAAACCCACCAAAAATGAAAGCATCTCTCAGTTTTTTCAACTGAGGCCTGTTTCATTCTTGTTCAGAACTGATGGGAAGGAAAGTACTGTGTATCTTTTCAATTTTCATATTGCTTAGACTAACCAGTCTCTTCAGAGATTTCAAGGTCATAGCTTTTTTCTTAATTATTATCAATACATTTGTGGCTAGCTGATTCTCTGAAGATATGTGATCAGCCGAGACATACTGAAAGCTAATGCCCTTTTTGTCATTTAGGTGGTATGATGGTAGCCTGGTCTAACCACATGCAGCCACCCACGGGTGAGACAGCAAGAAGAATAATGAAAAAAACCTTGTGTGTTGAGAAAAGAAGTGCTTAATAATTGAAACAGGGTAAAACAAACAAACAAACAAACAAACAAACAAGAAAAACTGCAACAACTAACACTAGTAATTAAAAAAAATAAATGAAAACAAAACAAAACAAAACAAAAAAAACCCCAAAGTTGCACATTTTCTTTAAAATTTTAAAATTTCTCACCACCTGCTGACCGATATTCAGCCAATCCCCAAGCAGTTGCTGGCTCTTCCAGTCAAATTACCCCAGTTCATATACTGGGTATGACATTCTATAGTATGGAATATGGTCATCTGTCCCACTTATATTTTCCCTGCCTTCTTGTGCAGTGGCAGACCATGGGGAACTGAGAAGTCCCTTACTTAAGCTAAGAACTTCTTAGAAACAACCAAAATGTCAGTGTCTTATCAACATTTATCTCATACTGAATTCACGACAGCATTGTAACCAGCTACAAGGAAGAAAATTAACTCTGTGACAGTGGGAATTGGAACAGGTAGGTTCACACTGGTTGGATGCCAGGTGCCCACTAAAGCCACTCTATCAACCCCCCTCTTCAGCTGGACAGGGGAGAGAAAATGTAACAATAAGTTCATAGGCCAAGATAAGGACAGGGAGAGATCAGTCCTTATTATCATCATGGCTAAAACAGACCTGACTTAGGGAAATCTGTTTAATTTATTGCAAGCTATCTGTTTTATTTATTACAAGGTAGGACAATGAGAGCTAAAACCAAATCTTAAAACACCTTCCCCTGACCCTTCCTTTCTTCTTGAGATAGCCTTAGTCCAAATTCTCTACCTCTTAACCTCAGTGGTGCAGGGACCAAGGAACGGGAATTGTGGTCATTTTATCACCTGTTGTGTCAGGTGTTCCTTCCTCCTCAGGGAGATGATTCTTCACATTCTTTTCTTTGGCTGCAATTGCTCCTCTTATTTATGCTATCCCAGAGGCACTAACAGATGCACTATTGCTGATGGGCTCAGCTTTGGCCAACAGGTCTGTCTTGGAGCTGGCCCTATCAAACAAAATGGAAATTTCTAGAAGCTTTTCACAGAAGCCACCCCTGTAACTCCACCACCACCAAAGTCCTGCAACACAAAGCCATTAATATTGTTTATGTCAACATTCAGTAACATATCTTTGAAATATGATAAAATGGGATATTTTTTGTCCCTATATATGTTCTTTCTCCTAAGATTTTATTAGGAAATCATGCTTTGGTAACCCTGAAAATGGCTGATTCTCAGTACAAATTCCTTAATTCTTTAGGTACTTCAAAAATTTCACTTTTAAGCAACCAGACCCATCTTCTACCACTTGAAAAGTCCTTCAAGAGTCCTTGGCCACTTAGCATTACTACTTTTCCCATATAATGATATTTCTTGTATATCACTTATCTTTGTATCCCTTAGTCTTATGGAATTGTCTTTTTCCTGTAACTAGGTGTTTTCCCAAATATCTAACAGAATGGGTTCTCAGGCCTTCTGGAAAACAACTATTGAGCATATTTTCCTAACAGTCTTGAGCATGTGCAGAACATGTAGTAAAATTGGCTGTACTTTCTTAATTTTCACATAACATGCAGTTTATCAATCACCTAATAAGAAGTCCCAGTGCTGTGCCCAGGACAATCAAAATCCTTAAGCTAAATTTGCTTGGTTTTCAACTATTAAGACATGATTCATATTGGTACTAAAAATATATCATGGCCAATTCAACTGAGAATGGACATATCTCTGCAAACTCAGAATCTCTAGGATTCTCATTAAATGTGAGGTATTTATCAGACTATTTAACTCTGGTAGAAACAAATTTTCTAGAGTTATATATAAGTTGGAGTTTGAGATCACACTTAAAATATATGGAACGGGAATTTGTGTTATCTTTTGAGTACTTATGCATTAGAACCTCAATGTACTATGATTGACTGCCAATTGACCTTATCAGTAACATTACTTTTTGGAGCCCCAGTTCCTCTGAACTTGTCATTTGTTAAAATTCTGGACATGTTTTAGAAAAGTGGGTGGAGAAGGCTACCAAATTTGACTATTTGAGCTTAACAAGCATCTTACCCTGGCACAATGTATTAGTGTAGTTTCTGGACAGTTCATTTCCTTTCACCGCCTGCATTTCTTGCTCATGGTGCTGCTACGATGGTGTACCCTGTCACAGTAACATCTTTTGTCTTTCAAAACAGGATGCATGTCAGAAAGGTGTATCAGAATACCACAAATTCCAAGACCTAGGCCATTTTGAACCAAACACATTGTATTTACATCTCTATTGCAACTGCACCTCCCTCCCTCAGTCTGGAATCAATAAGATATGCGGTAGTTTTTCTCAGACTTATTGTTTCCTTCAAAATATTTTTCTTAGTGTTTATCTGTGTCTTATGCATTATTCAAGGTGACCCCTTGAAAACATTTATTGTTAAACTTTAAATGTTCAGTTTCTGGATGTTATGAGCTTCAGGGGATAATTACAAGACACCTGGCAAGAAGTTAAGTACTTTATCTGAATGATCACTGTCTGGAGCTTCACAAATATTTTCTCTGTCATAGATACTGTAGATCTCTATTTTGCTTAGAATTGTTACTGAATGAGAAATTGTTTTTCCTGCCTCCTGGGACATTAATACACATCTGTACCAGTCAGGAACTATTAAGATTTGGCTACTTTGGTACAGCATTACACCAAACTGGCACAAAATTTAAAAAAGGAAAATATGTATTTATTTTGCTATCAAGTTGCATACTAACAGCAGTGGAAGAGTCCAGTCTTCATACTTTCATTGACTAAGACAGCAGTAGTATGCAAATAGGAGTTTTCAAGTTTTAGCAAAAATCATGTCAATAGTTTTATTTTTAGAGCAAAGCTTTAGCTCACATACTTTAATATAATTTCTCATAGCTTGTTTTAATAGTTACAATTTTTTTATGCTTGTGTCTTGATTCCTTAGCAAAACACGTAAATTTTATCCTCAGCAAGAATATTCTGAAATATCAGAATTTCTATAGAAAATATAGCCTCACATCAACAAGGTTTACTTTATCAATTATGATAAAAAGGCTCCGATTCGAGGCAGAGTTTCCAAAAAGCCAAAGGTGATGTTTGTGACACCTAATAAATTTGAACTCTAATCTGTTAAAACACAACAAAAACTAGAATTCACACAGATGCTAAGCCACTACATTTTATTTTCATGAAAGTCTTGATGAAAGACTCAGATTCTTCAGTAGCCCCAGATCATTGTTAATGAATGATGCAGACAGATTTCTATGTGCAGCAAAATCTAAACTGTGAATAGTGAGATTAGACATATATTCATCTTTTCATCATTTCTAGACATCTAAAATGTGGATAGGAAAGGCAAAATGTGGAAAAGAGGTAAAAGAAAAAAGACACAGAATTCATAACTGAATAGAGACTACTGCTGTTATAAAAGAGAATATTTGGGTCATCAACACTTATTGACAACATGGGAGAGAATATTTGAAAGGAAAGAAATTTATAATGGACAGAGATGCTTTATTGTAATATAATTTTAATTTATTTTAACTTCAAGGGTCCAGTGATGTCGTGGTTTCACGTTTGCTGAATTTTGGTTGCCAAATTTAGTGTAGTGGTCCTATGGTTTATTCTCTCTTTGGGGGAGAAAGATTAGGAGAAAAAGCAAAGCAGGCTCAAGCTTAAAACTAAATATTTTTGTTAACACACACTAAAAGAATGGAAAAAAAGAAAGTTGGGAAAAAAACTAAAAATAAACAGAATGAAATTCCAAAACACTCTTCCATCACTATGAAGTGTTAACTTTCTTACAAAACAACACAAAGAGACACAACCTATTATTTTCAGTCAGATTCACCATTTGAAAATTTCATCAATTCTCTAGGAGAAGAGCAGAATGGAGTGAGGGAAGGGGAGGAAGAAAAAGGAGACAACACCTCAAATTCTCCTTTTTGTCCCCATTCACCCCAATGCTATAAACCTAAAATTACTGGGTTTTTACCCTATGATAAACTAAACTACTATTTTTCACACTCCTGTAGCCTGCAAACCCTCTCTCAGTTTAGGAAGTTTTTCCCATAGACTGAGATCAAAGCCAGTGTTTCTCTGAGCTCTGGGCTGGGGTCCCAGACCCCCCTGCCCAGGTCCCTGACCCTCCAGGGCAACCAGAGGAATGCCCTGGACTCCAACAAGTTTCACCATTTGAAAATAATCTTTCATCAATTCTTTAGGAGAAGAGTCTCTCTTAGGCTCATGGATTCCACTGACAACTTAGAACCATTCTCGTGTGGGTTTTAAACTGTCACAAAAACAGCCATCCAGGGAAATCTGCTTTCGTGACCCCTTCCATTAGCAGTTTCCCAAGCTGCTTATGGGTCATGGGTCTTAGACTTTTGCATACTGGGGTGTCACCTTTTAAAGATGAATAACCCCAAAGGCAAAGGTTTCTTCATCTCAAGGAACAGAGATATCTTCTCACTTCTTCACTGGCACAGAGGGCTTCTCAACTCTATCTCTGTTCAAGCATCTTATGGGATTAACATCACTTAGTCCATCACAAACACCTTTGCTCAAATCCATACACAAATCTAAGCAATACTCTCCTCAAATGCATATCTTTCCATGATTTAAAGGGATATAAAGTTCATATAAACATATAAAGTTCATTCCCATGGCTCAATAAGGATGGAATGACAAACTCCTCAACACCCTGTCCCAATAGTCCTTTCACTCTCACTCCACTGACTTCATACTGTTTCTTCTTTATGTTCACTCTGTCCCTTTCTTTTCTCTTTCAGGGAAGAGTTAAGCCTTGGAAGCTTCATGTTGCCAGGAAAGGGTTAAATCTGCCCAGAGTCTTTTTCTCTCTCAATGCAGCTCATGGTGTTAGATTTTCAAGGCCACACTGGTGTGTGGGGGAAGTGGCGGGGTGGGGGGGATTGGGAGAACCCATGCAGAAAGATCAGAGATCAGAGCATCCGGGCAGTCCGGAATCAAAAAACCGGGCAGGATCATAAATGCCTTTTTTGCCCACCCCTCAGTTTAAATTGGGGCGGGCCCTGGCCCAGCCAGGCCCGTAGCTGGTATCAGGGCCCGGCCGGCAGAGCCTGCCTGTTCCCCTTGCTGGCAGCAGCTGGGCCCGGAGGCACAGCCCGGCCAGGGCCGCTCCTCTGGGCACGGCTCAGCCCGGCCCCGGCCAGGGAGGAGGGGCCCGGCCAATCCCTGCCTGCCGCACGATGTTACCTTTCTCTCTCTCTCTGGCCGAAGGGAAAAGAGCTGACCTGCAGGAAGTTAGGGTTTTATATGGGTACCCAAAGTTGCAATTGACATTCTCAGTGGTCAAACCAAATGCCAAAATCCCAACTAACCTTCTGATAGGTCCCTGTCCTTTCTATAGCAATTCCCAGTTCCTGACCAGGAAATACATTCCACATTTCTCCATAACTAAAAACTAAACTATGCCAACCCATGACAAATGACATGTTCCTTTGCTTTCAAGACTATAGAATATTGTGAGGCATCTAGCTAAGTATTTGTAATGGCTGGGTTCATAATTTTAAACCCTGTGAAAATACCTCATCCTATCTTCATTATGTGCATATAATCGAGGTTGTTCTTTACTGTATTTGTACAGAATATAGGGTTCTGTACTTAATTTCTGTATTGAAAATAATAAGGGAGTTTTAAAAATATTAAAAACAATTTAAATACATATTAAAAAAACTTTACTGAAAATAGAAGACATCTGAAATAGGAGAAAATTTGCCGAGATAGAGGATTAACACCATACTTCTGCACTGCACAGAAGAGTTGACAAATCGCTCTCAATTTCAAGGTGTTGATTATAATTTGTATTGTATAGGGACTTGTCAGTGTGCATGCATGTATCTTAGAAACATGTGTACAAACTTAATTAAAGGAAGTAAGTGCGGTTCTATGAATACCCAGAAGCTGTAACTGCATCATGGTGTTATGTTTACCATCTACTTTAAAATGTTTATCTAGGTATCTCTATCACTTCGGTGCATGGCGCAAGAATGTGCGCACAGGTAAATGATCATAAAGACCAAAATGATGATGTAAGCAGCACCCATGCTGGCATGATATGCAGTGGGGTGATGTAACACTCTGCACAAGAGTGCTTCCTGAACCAGAGGAACCTCAGTTCTGAGGGGAGTTCATCAGGAGCCAGTGGCTCATGCAATAGTGGCTCACAAGATGTAGGCAAGGCTGGGAGCAGTGGTGGGCAAGAAACGCCACAATCACCACATACAAAAGAAGCCCCTTGGGAGTGTTAGGGACCAGGGCAGATAGACAGAGCGTGTTACATCAGCCAGAGCTGTGGGGCAGGAGTTTCCATGGGAGTTCCCCTGGAAGACTATACACAAAGGGTGCTGACGTCCTCCCAGCTCAACCAAAGAGCAATGGTAACCATTGGGCAGAAGCCATGGCCACTCTGAGGTCTACAACTCCACAACAGATGCAGATTTGCAGACAGCTCCCATGGGAGCATGCAGGGCACACCCCAGTGCCAGCTTCAGGGTGAGCCTTCTCTTTACACCAGGACCGGCTGGCAGACATGAACACCCCTGTGGGAGGTGTGCCCAGATGCAGGGACTCCTTTGGTTAGTGACAGAGCTCCAGGAGGAGGTGAGTAGGTTCAGGAGTATCAGGGAGTCTGAAAGCATGATAAACTACTGGAATCACAACCTACCTTCCCTGGGAAAGGCCTCACAGGTAGACAGGATGCATAGAAATATTAAGGCTGGAAAAATTTCACTGGCACAAATCCTATGAGAAGCAACTGAGGGAGTTGATGCTGCTAAGCCTGGAGAAAAGGAAACTTGGGGGGAACTTATTGCTGTGTACAACTACCTGAGAAGAGGCTGTAGTGAGGTGGGAGTCAGCCTCTTTTTCCTGAGTAAAAAGCAATAGGACAAAGGAAAATGGCCTTAATCTGCACCAGAGATAGATTGGATATTAGAAAAAAGTTTCTTCACCAAAAGGGATATCAAAAATTCCCTTGAAACTGCGTTACCAGAGAAGTGATTGAGTGACTGTCTCTGGAGGTATTGAAAAGAATTGCAGATGTAGCACTTAAAGATATGATTTAGTGGTGGGACTTGATCCCAAAGAGCTTTTCCAGTTTGCATGATTCTATGACTCCAGTTTCATCTAAACTGTTTGCAGGGCATGACACAGCAAAGCAGGTGCACTTGTAAACAACAGAACAATGTTGATCCTTTTCTGTTTTATGCAGTATAACCATGTCAGTAAAGTTTGAACAGTATGTTAATGATTCAGACTGTTTATTTAGAACCTAAAATGAAGAACAAAATAAAAAGTGGCTAAAATCAAAGGGTTTTGCTTTATCTTTATTTGCTCAATTGTCAGGCTGAAAGTGTTGATATCTTCACAAGTTACAGGACAAGTAAATAATTCTCTCACATTTTCCTTGTCATTCAAAAATATAAAAGGGGGGTAAGATGGGTATTATATTTGAGGTATTTTTTTGATATACAGATATTATCCTACCACTCCTGTCAAAAGTTTGATTGTCGCAGATAATACTCAGCTAATTTAACCACAGTGCTAAAACTGTCAGTGGTACCCTTTGTGCAGTAATTGAATGGTGCTAAGGAGTTTCATGACCTTTGAAAATGCCAGCTCCCAACCAGGCCCTGATGTAGAGTCTTTGCAAGCACACACATCCTTCCACAAGATGTAACTGCTGCAGCTGTCACACTCAATTTTTTTAATGTCAAATTCAGTTTGTCCTCTGTTTGGTATTTTGAATTCTATGCATACTGGTAGATGACAAGTATTTTTATTTATTTCATTTAATGGTTTTTAGAGACTTAATCAAACCATATTGTTGGAAGGTTTTTGTGTAAATGGTGAAGGATAATGTCTTTTTTCTGACTATTTACTGAGGCTTATGTATTAGAGGTCATGACCTGAACTATCTGCCAGTTTCCATATTCTGTTAGAATAGTATTTCACCTGAAAAATTTCAGCATTTATTTTAGAACAATATATAATGGAATCATTTATGTGGGCCCGAAAATCATTTATATTCTTATTATAATGATGTTCAAGAGGGCCTTATAGACTTAACAGGTTTAATAGTTCAAGAGATTTAAAAGATCTATTTATAGTCTTGTTTTATTAATATTATATGCATATGTTTCTCCACATTACTGTATAATAAACCAATATTTCCGCACAAAGAGTAAAATAAAGAATTACAAAAGAATATAAATCATAGATAAAAGGAGGTGATATTTCCCACATGAGATTCTGAGCTCAGTAAGGCTGTTCTAGGTAGATCTCAGGAACACTGAAGGAGTCATTGCCTATTTTTACACATTGATACCTCTGACAAAGATTACGAATTACCCTTAAGAAAGAATACAAACAGGGATGCACATTTAATAGCAAAATGCATTATACAGAGAAGTCTTCTGGCAGCATGTAAGAGAGATTGCAATAGAAGACAAAATATGCAGAGCTAAAGTACTTTTTTTCAAAATTATTATTAAAAATAGATTTTTCTTTTGTATTTAAGAATAGGTAAAATATACTGAACATAGACACGTTTATTTTCACTATTATAGTTACTTGTTTGCTTGTCTTTATCCCAACCCACGAGTTTTCTAATTTTATTCTTAGGATTCTCTTCCCCATCTCACCAGATGGGATTGAGCAAGTGGCTGTGTGATGCTGGAGTTAAACCAAAACACATCTCAAGTGGAATTCAGTGGAGAATTAGAAAAGTACAAGGAAAATTTCCATTATTATTTATCCACACAATGCATTCTCTAGGTAAATAGCTAAAGTACTTCATTCATGGGATGTTCAGTGTTCCTTAGACTGAGTAGGCTCTCAGTTTTTGTTACGACCACTACCTAGAATACCAACAGCATTTCACAAGCCTTCAGAATATCTTACAATTTATGAAAATTTCTAAATTTTTCCTCACCCCACCCAGCTCTTCTCAAGCTTTTCTTGGAAACTATAGAGTATTTCTTGTGTACTATTATTACTGTACAACTTTTTGTCTATATAAAGTATTGATACATTTACTCTTTATTATAAACTAGATTCATATTCTGCTTTCTTCCTTACTTGCAGTTGTGAGTTAAATTAGGTTACCTGTCTTTGAATTAGGTTACCTATCAGTGACCTAACCATGTTGATTAAGATTTTATTGACAGCAGTACTGTTTTTCAAAAGCATTAACACTCTGCTGGGCTATTCTGCAGACTGTCTTCAGTCATGAAATCTTTTTCAGTTTGAAGAAAAAAACAACAAAGACTGTAAAGGGTTTAGAGAAACATTTTAAAATTAGGGAACTATGTGACCTTTGCCTGCGCGGTCCATGCCATTCTCTAGCAGTAAAAAAATTCTTTAGACACTCAGCTTTTTGGCTGAGATTTCTTAGTTGTATTGCCTTCAATTGGGTTAGAAACTCCTGCTTAAAGTCTCCGTTAGGCAACAGCTTGAATGTCTTCTGCCGCCACATATATTTTCCTACATTACATGTATGATAGATGTAAGTAAAAATGCAAATATATTTATTTGTTCAGTTTGAAAATAAAAGACATATTCATAATCATATTTTTTGCCAGATTTCCTGCATAGGTTCCTATCATAGTATCTGATTTGTGGCACAAAAAATGTACCACGCTGTGAACAAAAGAGGGAGGCCTAAGCTAAACTCTGGAACTGTGAACTATACAACGTCATTCTGCCTCTGTTGTGAACTGAAACCTAGCACTACTGGAAGAAAAACAAGAAGAAGGGACCTGGATTTTGGATTTTATTAATGAAATTTTCTGGTAGAACCCCTGTCACCCTGGTTTTTCTGAGTTTTTTAAAGCCTTTTGATTGTTCATAAAATGGAGTCAGACCCTTTAGCTACTGCACAATATTAGGAGCAATTTTCACTTTTTCTCACACATGTAACATAAGCAAATCCTTTGTTTTTCATTCTCTGTCCTTTGTTTGCATATTTCTAACCTGAAAAAAATTGTAACTGACAGCTGGTCTGGCCATTCAGCTAAGGGGTGAAAACTCCAGAAGCCAATCTTCAGCCAGACCCACAAATGTATAAAAAGTAAGAAATAAACAGGCAGAGGGCTCTCCGCCTTGTTCTCTGCCTTGGCTCAGCCTTGAGCTGGCTCGGGGGAACTCTCTGCCCTGCGAAAATCTCTTGACTCCGTGTGATTGCTTTGTGTATCTCGATCACAAACCCCCACATATATGCTGTATACATAAGTTTTGGTCCGTGCCAACTCCAGAGATGTGGTAGGTACACTAAAATTATGCGCTGTTATTTGGCTGGACATCATGTCCTGAATATTTCCCTAGTATCTTCTCTATAGCAACCAAAGTTAGAGAACTAATATTGGGGTTTCCAATACCTCCGAGAGTCCAGCCCTGTTCAGGTAAATGACTTAAATCACATAGTGAGACAACTTTTCTGGACATGCTTTGTAAAATAAAAAGGTTTAATAAAAAATAAAATAATAAACATAGACAAACAAAGAAATGTAAGTTGAACACAGTGTAGAGAGCACTCTGACACTGATAAGGCAGTCCAAAAAAACCCTTGAGTTCTTGTGTGTAATCTTGCTAGTACCTAATGGTCTAGGTGGGCTGTTTGGCATGCAGTCTAATGAAATTGGCAACAGGCTTTGAGATACACTGTCAAAGCCCAATCACTGCTCCTGTGCTGGCATTGAGCCAAGACTGATGAAAAGGGCACAGAACTTTCTAGTTTGGTTTCCTTATATGTTTAAGGTACACTGAAACCCTTTTACTTATACAGAAATGCTTACTTGGCGGTGGGGAGTGCATTACAACAAACTAACAAGAGCATAAATCTCCAACACAAAACTTGATCACTAAACCACCTTTTTTTTTTTTTTTTTTTTTTTTTTAATTTAGCCTGACTATTATGGCCTAATAGCCTTTTTAATGTCAATAATAGGAACATGAATGTATCTCAAATTCAAGACTCACAATGATGCAAGTTATTAATAATTCTTACTAGGAAATTCTTTGAAGTTATTATTTGGCTTAATCTATATAAAAAGCAAAAAAGGAAAAAAATAGCCATTTTATATACAGAGACATATTCATCTGCTGGAACAAAAAAAAATTAAAAAGTAGAATAAAAATCATCAGTCTTGGTCAAATTGCAGTTTGTCATAACACAGTTTCTGTGTATTAACAACACTACTGTGTGAACTAACATGGGAGTAAAAATTCAACTTTTGTGCTCTACTGCTTCAAACAGTACAGGCTTGATCAAAAATCTCAGTCAAGTTAATTTTAGCAAGTTAAATTTAAGTTAAATTAATCAAGTTAATTGATTTAAGTGTGTCTTGGGTCTGTCCCTTTGTTTATATAAGTAACACTTCCATAGTTTTGTTCCTAGTCTTTGAAAGGTAATTTGCATGTTGCTTATCAGAAAGGTTGAGGTATTAAATTTACTAGTTTCTGACACTGGAATTTAGTTTGTAAGATTTTATGAACAGCAAAATGTTGCATCACAGTGACTTCCTCATAAAGGTGACACTTCATGCTTTATTTTCCTGCAATAAAATGCAAATTATACTTTTTGTGTCTGTATGTTTTCATGGTGACATCTGGAAACTTAGAAAACTGTAGAATGGAATTCTGCTTCTGTTGTTTTGCCAAGAGGCTATTGTTTTGATATTTACCACAGCAGTACTGAAATTCTTGTGTGCTGGATATCAGACATCATCTCCAGGGAGAAAAAAATAATATTTCAGAATATTTTAGAAAGAAATTTGCATTACTCCATAGCCTCAGGGACCACTTTCTGTAAAACATACCTAGAAATCAAGAATGTCTTCTGAACGGAGTCACATTGCTCTGCTAGTGGTCTGAAAACCAGAGCTTTTCAAAAGCATAGAGCTGAGAATGGGTGTATAAATTACGTGATTAAAGGCATTCTCCCTGTGGAGCCCATAAGTAAACATTATACCCCTGAGAATTTCTTCAGAGGTGACTCTTGAGGTAAAATGCCTGCTGTTGAACATTCCGTTTCCTTGAACTTGAATTTCCTTGAAATATTGTTTCTCTCTCACAAGCTTAGACTGCTACAATTTTGCCCTGATTCCTACTTCAATCTGTTTTACAGACCTGACCTAGCTGTAAATTAAGGGGAAAAAAAAAAAAAAAAAAAGAAAGAAAGAAAGAAAAAAAGAGCCTTCTATGAGAGCATCCGCAAGTAACATTAAACCAAATATATTCAAGATATTTAACAATCTAAAGTTGCTAGGTTTGAGCCCCCAGGTGGCATTAGCTGATGCAAGATTACTGGCTGGTGGCAGGTTCCTTTGTTCTCCCATTTTTTACTGAGATTAGGGAAAAAAGAAAAAAAGAAAAAAAAAAAAGTTTTTAAAGTTTCCAAAGCTTAAAATATAATGGGGGAAATCAAATGTCAGTTACAAAAGGCACACAGGATAATTACCCCACACTGCATGTCTAAAATTTTGGAAAACAAAACCCCAGACTTTGACTTCTAAGGCACAGGAATCCTACATTTTAGGATTTTCTTAGGAAAGGCACATTTTCAGTAATTCTAAATTAGAAATACTGTTCTTGACACAGATGGAATCCATTGTACTTTTAGTACAATTTTTCTATAAGTAGATTTCCAGAATAAGTTAGTTGTCTTCAATATTATACTAAGTAATTGTAATTTTCATATGAATTATTGCTGACTTTTGTGCAGAGCTTCTAGAGTTTTGACAATTTTTTGCTTGCTTTCTCAGTAAGCCGTTTCAAAATTAAGCCCTACATGAGTTACACATCTAAGATCAAAATTTTTTTTCAACTCCAGCTCTAAATGACCAGTTTCCTGAAGATAACACTGCTCAACCCCTTAATAAGATAAAGTCCAGTGCTAATATGAATTAATATGAAATGAAGATGCAGCAAAACCAACACAGTAAAACAGGTATAGTAATTGTTTCAGAATACAAAAATATCAGTGAGGAATAATCTCGTCACAGATGTGGTGACTTTAACTTCAGGTAAAAATGCACATGGATGAGCTGTCAACATTGATGATAAAGATGTTACTCCTGCTCTCTTACAGCGTCTCATCACCATCACATTTCGTATATGTGACCTGATACTATCTGCTATGAATGATCGGTAGCCCTAAATGACTACAGAAAGTCACTTAGGGCTACTGATCTTCACAAAAGGGTTTTAATCAAGAGCATAGGTACACCAGATTAATCAGTGTTCATGTTATGCTGCAGAAAGCATCAGACATTGGTGTACAGCCAAGGGTAATTTTTTTTCCCCCAGATATTTATTTGTTGCTTGGTTTTTTTTGTTTGTTTTTTTCTCTCTCTCTTTCTTTCTTTCTTTCTTTCTTTCTTTCTTTCTTTCTTTCTTTCTTTCTTTCTTTCTTTCTTTCTTTCTTT
>JANEHK010000001.1:43880072-43919516 GCA_025960845.1 Tachycineta bicolor | reverse complement strand
TTTCTTTCTTTCTTTCTTTCTTTCTTTCTTTCTTTCTTTCTTTCTTTTCTCCTGATAGCACCCTTATGACATGGAATTACAGTCATGCTTTTTTGTTTTTGGAATGACATGAGACCAGTTGAATTTGATTCTATCAGACAAAACTTATGTATTTGTACCATCTAGCTCAAATTCCTAAATTTCTTGTGTAGCTCATTATAAGAGAAGAAGCATAATCAATTTATATTTCAATTCTAATTCACAGAAATATTTGAGAGAATGTAACAAAGGTTACACAAGGATTGACTGAAATTAGCTAGGGAACATAAACCCCATGGCTTTTAAACTTTTATGGAAGTCCAGGTAGCATTGTTCCACTTGAATGTTTCTTAGTTTCTGTAAAGGTAGCAAAACATGAACACCGTGTGATTAATCAAATTGCAGGCCTCCTTATCCTGCTCTATTAATGGTCGTTAGCTCAGATATAGGAGTGAAAGCACAGACAAACATGCCAATTTCTTTAAAAACAGCTTCACTGAACAAGCCAGAGGTAATAATTTAAGTAAGAATGCAAATTTTCTTGTGTAGATAAACTGGTCATTGTGTTTAAACACAGGTCATCATGTATTTATTGGGTTTTGATGTTATACTGAGGAGAGAACAAAAAGAAAGTGAAGAAGATGACAGAGGAAAAATGCAAAATTCAATAATTTAGCTGTCTTTTTTTTTTTTTTTCTTTTTCTTTTTTTTTCTTTTTTTTTTTTTTTCCTTCCCCTCTTTCTTTTTAATTGGGAGGAAAAAAAATGTGCAAACACCAGCAGCAATTAGTGTAAAATGATGTTCACAATGTCAATGTATGTCAAAACCTTATTTGGAAGGATAAGGTTTTAAAATTAAAGAATAGCTGCACTCATGTCCATTTTATCTCTAAGCATATACTTACCTGTGTAGTTTCTGGATTGAAATAAACTACTTTCAGGCTGGCTAATGAAAAGCACCAGCAGCATGGCATAGGTCACCACCAGTGTGATGCACATTCAAACATCCTGACCTAGTGGTAATCTCTCATCAGAGTCTTCAGCAGCAGAGAGAAACCTGGCAAACTGGCTTCCCAGCTTTCCTCTTTTAACTGACAGAATTTGTAAGACAATTGTTAAATTTATAGAAATAATAAATGACTAGATGCTTTTTCCAGTAAATACCCTTTCCAGCAGTGCAAAAAGTCAGTCAAGTCAAAGTGTTCATATGTAGTCTGTACACACACACAGAGGCAAATATATACAAATACACCAATGCACGTCAGTGAACAGCCTAAGGATTTCAGACAGCATTCAGGGTCTTTCTTTCTTTGTCTTCTTTTTTGTTAATGACCTTAAAGCACAGATCGAGGGAAGCCAGAAGGCTTTTGCAGCCTTGGCTTTCTCTTGAGTGACGAGTAAAATATAGAAACCTGCTAAAATAGTTTTCATTATGTTTAAGTATTTTCCATTTCTTGCCAGACATAATCTACTATATTTTTACTACCTTTTGTAATCAGTTCTTATTATGTATTTGAGTGTACATAAATAGAGAGCTTTGTTAGTGCTTGATTTAGAGCAGTTATAAATGTCCTGAAATAAACATGTAGATATGAAAATGTTTCATGTGTTTGATACTACAGAATCACCCATGTATCATTGCTAAAAAAATACTTTCCTAATTTGAAAAGTAAATTAATAACATTTTTATGACTTAGGAATGAACTAACGTAAAAGAGTATTATAGTTTGTCATTCTTTTAATGATTTTTATTCCTTCAAGAAAGAATGAACAATTTATCTTGTCTGAACTAAAAAAATAAAAGGGAAAAAAAGCTTACTAAAATAGTTCTCAGTGCAATATAACATAGAATATTACAGCTTCTGACTTACTTTGTTTAACACACACTAGTGAAAGGCTGCAATATAACTTAATTTGTCATTTATCACTAGTCTGGTCCCAAGTGGTATGAATGATCTTTGCATTGAATGATCTTTGCATGAACAGATATTTGATACAGGGGATTTTAAGATTTTTTTTTTTCTTTAGTGTTTTTCTAACTATTGCATATTATATACTGTAATATCCCATTAGAATAGTATTTCTTTGCATAAATCATAAAGCAATGAAAATTATCTGCATCTTTTAACTGAAATTGGATACATCACCCTAAAATAGATAAAATTAAAATATATTATCAATAATAATCTCTTTAAGTAAATTACTCATAATTGTTTTAAAAGAAAAAAAGCAAAAAACCAAAGGAAATGTGTGGGGAAAATGAAAGAGTAAAAATACATTAAAAATAATTATTTCCAAAGTTTTAGAAATGCAATGAATTTCTTATGGTGAAAACTTGGACACTGACTTTATGATACTGATAGGAGTGTAAAGCTGGCACACAAGTCATAACTGTAAATGTCAACCTTTAACCTTCTCAGCTGAAATGACTTCAAAGAATTCACTTGACCAAGGCATAACCTGAAAGCTAATGGGTTGAGATCATTCTGGCTCTGATGACCTAAAAGGCACATGAGGGTCATGCTTCAGCACTTAGTTGTTAGTGAAGCTTCTTAGCACACATGAAACTGTGGGTATTGAAATCTTTAACTCAAAAAGAATTTTTAAAATTCCTCAGACTGGCTGAATTTCTCTGGCTCATTTGCTCTGCTTCCTTTCTCTGTGCAGATAGAGAAAGATAAGTAGAATTCATGCAGAACTGTGCTATGCTATCAAGGAAAAAGCGACTCCCTGGGACTGACTGTATAGATTTCTTTATGATTTTAAAAGCCAGCTGCATTTTTTGCACTCAGTAAAGATCCCCTTCCACAGCATAGCCCCCATTAACCCCTCTGTTTCATAGAGCACTTATGCATGGGGAGAGCAGGGCCTGGAAGGAAGACCTGAGTATGATCTAAGGCAAGTGAAATTATTTTCACTCTTATATGAGACTATTCTGGTGTTTTCCTCAGATGTTGCTGATACTTTGAGCTGTATTAAATGATGTTGTTTCCTCACTGATCACTCAGGGAAAGAGGGCAGAGGCAAGAGCCTGAGGGATGGATGGATGGATGGATGGATGGATGGATGGATGGATGGATGGATGGATGGATGGATGGAAGGATGCATGGATGCATGGATGGCAGAACAGAGAAATCTCAGTTTGTGATTAAAACTCTGCAGGAATTTTGGTGCCATTTTCTGTGTAACATCGGAGAATGGATGCCTGAGACCACAGGTTAAAAGACATTTAGAAACCTAAAATAACATTTCTCCTTTCTGGGGAAGTAAGACTGGAATTGTTTGTTAACAGGTTCTTCAGGAAACAGGGATTTAACTCCTTCCAGAGGTTCAACTGCATTTGACCTACGTTTTGGGTTTGATACAGGATACCTAGGTTATTTTGGTTCAACCATCTGAATGAACAAAAGCTATATTTTGAGAAGGAGCTGTGAAGTCTAGAGGTCAGAGATACCCAAGTAAGAAAGGTGAGATGGCAGAAAGAGGTAAGACTGTTGAGACAGCAGTAGTTAGCTGCTCAAAGATTCAAGAGGAAGAATAAGACATGGAAAGGTATAGAATTCTAACAAAAAATATAAGGAGTCATAAGATGGCAACTCAGAAATACTGAGGATGAGCCGTTTCCAAGGAGGAATGGACTCCGACCCTTCCTAACAGTCTGATGACTGCTTGGACAACAAAGGCTCCCCTGTAATATTAATGGTCACTGTAATAGCTCATTATCTCTAACTACCTAATCTGTGATTTAAGTATTAAATAATTACTTTGCAATTTAAACTGTGTATATCCTTGCAGAGGTACTTTGCTCATTTTAAATGTCTTTTGCACAGTGACACGCAGAAGAAGTGCAATGATCATACATCAGACTAACCTGGGGAAGCAAAAAGGGACAGAGTATTCAGCATTGCCACAATTTATCAAAATTAGATATAGCTGAAAACAGCCATTTAAAAGAGTATCACATATACTGTGTTCACACACATTACCTACCAAGTCCAAGTGTCACTACCAAGTTCACACACATTATCTTCTTTGTCCAAGTGGTCTTCATGCATCTCAACCTGAAAGGAATGGGCCATTTTTATAGGGGTTTTTTTTTGGGTTTCGTTTGGTTTTGTTGTTGTTGTTGTTGTGTTTTTTTGTTTTTTTTTTTTTTTTTTTTTTTTTTTTTTTTTTTTTTTTTTTTTTTTGGCAAAGAACACAAAGATTAGCTGATTGAAGGAGGGTTAGAAAAAAGACATAACAAAGAAAACCTGTCAGGAGTACTGCACATTGCTACAGTCTATTCCAGCTTCAGAGCTTTGTCTTGGACATTAGGAGAAAAGGTCTACCATATATAATGGGAAAGTAGTGCAGAGCTGTGACAGGCTATGCACAGAAGTTGAAGGATCATTGTCCTTGAAATTTTCCAGGATTTGCATAGACCTGACCTAGTACTGGACATAGACTCAAATGAAGGTCAGGCTGAAAACTGATAAGCAAGTATGCAGATGATAAACAAGAGAACTCCAATGTCTCTTCTCACCAAAAATTCTATGAAATACTGTACTCTACAGGTAAATTAAGTGAAAAAAAAAGACAAAAACCCCCAACCAAACAGTTGTCTTTTGTACAAGATGCAGAAAAAAGGACAATCTGTAAGCAGTGTTTCCATTCTTTTTCTTATCTGCACATGTGTTTTGATGTTGATTGATGTCTACCAACTTGAAAATCAGAATGAAAGCTTGGTAAGGATGCTGTTGGTACTAACCATTTCTGACCTGAATCTCTCCTTCTGGCCATCAGGATTTCACAGCATGTGCATTAGACTTATTCTTTCTACCCCATCCTCTGTTTTATTTTAACGTCCTTCACGCCTTAATCCTTTCTGACTTTATTCTGTCCTTCCAAATCAAATAATGACAGAAGAATGTTAGCTTTGAAGCACACTGATTTCTAAACTGTTTCCGCACCACAGAAGCTTAACCTGAATGTCACAGTGTAACTACAGTTAAGAAAAATAGGTATGTGTGTATCTATTTGAAATCTGAATCTCTCCTTTAGGAATGTCTCTGGTAATTGAGGGAATATTATGAGAAAAATTCTTTCAGATATGATTCACAATTCACAATAAAAGTGTTCATACAGTAGTATCAATTTACCATTTATTATCTTCACACTTGGAGTTGGCCCTGAACAATAAAATGAAGGGTAACTAGCACTACCCTTCTTTCTTTGTACTAATACAAATTCTTGAGTGCTCAACTCAAAAGCACTACTAAAGAAGAATTTAGAGACTAATTGAGAATTTGCTTGCTCCAAGAGGAGCAGGACATGAGAGTTTGTTGTAAGGAATATGAAATTCTAATATTGTGCATCCCCTTTTTCAAAATGTATCTAGCAACATCTAAACAAAATCTAAAATCCCAGCTTTATGCAAAATGCTGAACAGATTAAAGAACTTCTAGAACTGTGAATTACAGCTGCTGCTGTTATTTAATTTATGTTTCCACCATTCTGTGTTTAAAAGAGGGATTACTAATTTTAATCTTATTATAGCTGATGAGTATGTCATTCACATAGGCATGTAGATTCCACACATCCTGAAAACTGATAACCAAGAATATAGATGATAAACAAGAAAACAAATTCACAATAAATTATGAGTCAAACTGCATTTGTATTGTGTTTTAATGATTATTGAATGTAGACTTTATAACAAATATGTTGTGGAACAAATATGTACAGCAATCCAGTTATAACAAAAATATACAGTGCATAATTTTTTGTTATCCATGAATACACTATACACTTTTTCAAGCATCAGATTTTACCCAAAGTCTCAGAATTTAAGTGGCAAAAAATTAACAAAAATATATGAATTGGTTAAATGCATTTTTTTTTTTTTAGAACAGTAAGATTATCTCATTTGATTCCATTTTCCACTGCTGCTTAATTATCTAACTTGAAACTTCAAAACAGTGATATAAACCTCTTCTAAATTCACTATTCTTTTGCAAATTACATTCATGACAACATTATAGTTTCAGAAACAGAATTAGATAAGTAGAATTTAGCAGCTTAATTATGGATTTTGGTAACTTAGTAAATGAAAATCCTGAGCAGGAAGGTGCCATTAAACTACCCTCATTTTAATCCATGCAAATTGAGCTCCATAAATAAATTTAAAAATAGACATAATTACTCTTACAAAGGCAATCCAAGTGCCATCCTTGGAGTTTAAATTTTAGGCTGTGTGAAGAAAATTCAGTTGAGACCTCACCAGTGCACAAAGCAGAGAACAGGGGAAAGAAAGCTCCACTCGCTTTATATCCCAGTACATCCCAAGATATTTTTTCCCCTTACGTGCCTCATATCATCCTATTCCCATCATCATTCCAGTGACATTTACTTGCAGTGAAGGATGAGAAATCAAAGGTCAGAAAAATGAGACAGAATAGTCCCTTATATGCCTACCCTCCCTTTGCCCTTGTGGTACATCTGTGATTCTTGCAACTGGAGACCCTTTTCCTCTCCCTCTCTCCTTCTCCCTTCCTCTTCCCTCCCACCCATGCCCCTCTTACCCTCTTCTCAACATATATTTTAAGCCTGACCAAAAAATCCAGTCAAAGCCTTGCCGTATTCCTTAATCTTTCTGTATGCTCTAAAGTATATAAGTCAAAGTTGTTTCTTATTGAACTGCCTCAGAACTCTGCTATTTCTTCCATGCACTAACAAGAGTATATCCAACTGCTTTCCTCTGTACCAGGTAAACAGGATGGAACATTTCAAGAATTTCCCTTTCTTCACAGAATCATTTAGAACTGATCTACACTAGAAAGGAGCTGACTTGTAATTACTACTGTTGATGTGTCCCTTAAAGCAAAAATGTCTAACAGTATCATTAACATAGCAAGTGAAGTGTGCTTTATTTGCACACAGCCACATGCACTGGACAGAAGCTTTTGAAATGAAAGTATCAACTGGTGATTACTTGAAAGAGAAAACATAACTGTTCATAATAAGAAGTCAAGGGAATTAGTTTCTGGCAGATGAATTCCTAGTGGAGGGGGGATAAAAATTATTGTCTTTGCTTTCATTTGTGAAGTGGGATATCTCAATAATATAATAATTCCTTTTCTTGTCCTATGCACACAGAAATGTTGCTGCAGAACCTAAGCAGATATGTAAGTACTTCTAAGAAAATAATGAAATGCTAATAATAAAGAAACACTTCTAGGGATGGCCACATTCATAAACCTTACCCATGAGGCTTCTGATATCCATATCAGCATATCCCTATCAACAGAAATATCCATGTCAACATTCGGTCCAGACTGTTTATACCTGCCAGACTTTGCTTATATTGCCTTTGAGCACCACAGAATGTTGCTGCAACTCCTTTCAGCCAAGCCTTTAATATCACAGAAACAATTTTGGAACCTCCAAGACTAGCAAATATTAGGATTCAGGGAAATGTTGAAAGACAATGATAAATACATTAAAAAGCAAAACAAAACAAAACATGATTTTCTGGCTTTTCATTAGGTTCCTGCACTTTTGAAAATTTCTTCACTGTCTATTATCACAAATAGCTTATAATGTACAATACAATTTAATCAACAAACAAAACTCCCCAAAAAACACTACCAAAAAAAAAAAAAAAAAAAACAAACCAAAAAAAAAAAAAAAAAAAAAAAAAAAAAAAAAAAAAAAAAAAAAAACAAAAAAAAAAAAAAACCAAAACAAAACAAACAAAAAAAAACCCACCACCTAATCTTATTCCTTGAAATCAGCTGTAAATTTGTACCCTGGTGATGACTTCCATTTCACTGAAGTATTGTCTCCATCAGTTCTGAGGATGGATTAAACTTTTCTTTTTTTTTTTTACTGGTCAGCCACTGAGATCAAGAGACTTCTTAGTAGGCAGAGTGGGAAGCATTCTGGGGATAACATAGCCAGGGAAAAAAAAGGATGACTGAAAGGTGAGCATGTAGTCTGAGGCAGTGTGGACTAGGAATGAATTCAGTATGACTGGAACAAGTGGAAGGAAGGCAGACAAAGTGGTTGGAAGGGTTTTCCCTGAATGTTACAAAAGCAGTATTCCTGATGTTATACAGGAATGCTGCATCATACACATTAGTAGTTCAGCTTCACAAGGTACAGAAAGTTAAAGAAAATGCAGAATATCAGAATATCAGAATCCAGACATGACATTTGCATAACTGAGAAACATAAGAGAGCAATACTACTGGTAATATATTTTTTTACTGTCAGTATTGGAGCGGCCATATTCCCACTACTATGTAGCTGGTTAGAGAAAAGGAACACTTGGAGAGCTCTTTAGTTTAATCCTGGCAAAGCATTCAAACTCGTTTCCCAAATTTGTGCCAAGCTGCCTAACAATATTTTGTGATCACATCCCCTGAAACCCATTCATGAATATATAAAGCATTATCTGACAAAATGTTTCCAAGTTCTTCAGGCCTGTTACTGAAGAAAACAAAATAATCCTATTAAATATTTTCTGTCTGCCCTTATTGTTGTACAGCAATGCAGCTCTCGAGCAATACCATTTTCTTCAAACTCTGTAATAAGCCATTACAAGCTTTTGTGCAGCTGCCACTGCTGCTGACTGGCTTTTGTACAAAAGAGTCATTGCCAATTTACTGTTTTGCCCTGAATTTGCCAGGGCAAGAGCCCTTACAATGAAAAGATTCTGAAGCTGGTCAGCCAAGCCTGTCCCAAGTCATCTCAGAAGCTGGCCTATTTGTAATAAATTACTACAACTAAGAATCCATTACCAACTTATGGAAACTTTGGGGAGTTAAGAAAGATGAATTCATGAATTCAGGTTTGCCCTAAATCAGAAAAAAAAACCCCCAAAAACCGAAAAATCTCAAACGAACAGACAAAACCAAAACCAACCAAACAAAACCAACCAGACACATAACTCGAGGAATTAGTTGTTTTGTTTAATCATTGTTGAGACCCGAAGGTGAAGAATGAGAAAATGATGCATTGTGAATCTGAAGGACTTCATGAGTATCTCAATCACTTGCCCTCAATAGTTCACCTTTCACTACTACTCATCATGCCTTAACTGCTTTTCCACCTTACTAGACTTTTCTCTCTTTTTTTATTGGGATCAGAAAAATTGTAACATATTTTGAGAGAACTCTTGACAGTTTATTTTGAAAAAACCCTTGCCAGCTTGCCCTCAGCTTTACAATAAGCGACAGAAAAGAAATCCCAGGTTTTATCTATGTTGCTTTAAAGCTCAGTTTCAGTTGTACCTTTCATGTTCTTGTTACACTATTTGCCTTATAAATGTCATCTGTCTTGGGGGAATTACTGCATCTAATGCTAGAGATACTGTGAATCAGCACGGAATAGTGCTGTCTGAAAATAAAATACATAATTCTCATTTGATATATATTTATTGCTTTAAAAATTTCCTGCATTTAGCTACAACTCAGCAGTAGGTTGCTTACTTGATTTAATAGGCTAAAATTCTGACTTGTTACAATTATGGCAGCTCTGGAAATTTTATTCTTTTATTTTTAAGCAAAGCAGCTCCAGTTCTCGAGGTTTTCAGCAGATAACAAGGGAAAAAAAAAGAAAAAAAAAGAAAAAAAAAAAAAAAAGTAAATGGAGAATGGAGGACTTGATCTTACATTTTTGTGGTTTGCAGGAGGGAGGAGAACAGAAAAGCCCAATGGTGCATTAATGACCACCTCTAAATGTCTTGCCTATCAGCTAAGGCCCACAAGACAGGAATAGAAGGTAAGCACATAATTTGTGGTTTGGTTTTTTTCAACCTGTAAAGCTTTTGGAAGAATTGAATCAAAACAGTCACAAATGTTCAGACAAATACAGTGGTTTCCAGAATGAACACTGCAAAGATGGAAAGAGGAGTTGTGTGTGTACATGAACTCTAAATTAACCTGCTTGGGACTAGAAGCAACCTAGCTGTAAAGCACTGATCATTGCCCAGGCAAATTTACCTTGCTTCTAAAGTAATTTAGCTCCTTCATAGAAAGTCAGAAATATAAACTATAAAATTGTGTGGTGGGAGTATTTTGAGGACATCATCATTTGAGTCATGTATCTTCTTCTTAGCTTACTTATTGCTCCTGTTCTCTTGCCCTGTTACTCTGAGGATTTATATAACAAACTTACTTCTTTTCAACATATATCCCAACATATATCCCCAGCACTGAGATATGAATAGGCAAGTGAAAATTTCTAACATCATTTTCTCAATACAAAGCTTAGAACTTCTCAGGTTAAAGGAGTGTTGCCCAGGGGATGCATCTAATTGTAAACAATGTCATTTAATAGCAGCTAAACACATGTTAAATGGCCCATTTTCACCCATGTCCTTTGCCTTCATTCCTATAGGCAAGAATAAATATTAAGATTCTGAAATGCTTGTAGTGAAAGCATTTTAACATTCACATATTATATTAGAGGATAAATTTGGGATTTAGACAATTTTAGAATATCTAATTTTACTTGTTTCTAAGCCTTACGAAGTTTATTTTACCCTAGTTATTCCAGTATGTATTTTAGCTTTGGGCTGCTTACCAGTGAAATCCATTTATTGTGAAAGAATGATCAAGGACAACAATTAAGCTGCTTATATGGTCAACCTGCTGATTAACGATGGTGGAATATTTTATTCTGATGGAATGAGAATAGGTCAGTTCCTAACAAATTTGTAGCTGGTGAGAATTAAAATGTTAGTTAGGACAGTCTAAAACATATTCACCTTGCATTTAGACAATAAATGTTGCCTAAAATCTTATCTGATTTATCATGGCATGGCTGATCATTAAGTGTAAGAAAAATGAAATTAAGAATATAATGGGAGATATATACCCAAGACAATGACTGATATCAACAACCAATTCAACAAACACATATAGACTGACCCATTACAACTGTGACCAAGGTTAGTCAGAAGACCAAAAACTGAGCTATAATTTCTTTCTCTCATTCAGATTCTTCATGATGCACCAGTGGTTCAGGATATTACAATCACATTGTTGAGGAGGTAGACTTCTTCCAGGTGTATGGTTATATCTGTGCTTGTAGCTATCCTCTCATTCACACAGTCACTCAAAACCAGTGACCCAGGGCTGAAAATTATGAAAGCTGAAACAGTGCAAGCAAGGTGAAAACAAAAAGGGCAACAAAACATGATTTACTGGCTTCTCATTAGGTTCCTGCACTTTTGAAAATTTCCTCACTGTCCATTATCATAAATCGCTTGTAACGTACAATACATTTTAATCAATAGATATAAACGGGTGGGTTTTTTTTTTGGTTTTTTTTGTTTGTTTGTTTTTTTTTTTTCAGAATTTGATGATAGGTTCTTTATTTGAGTGTTTCCATTACATGATACCTTTCCCTTCAACTAAAAGCTAAATTGGAAATTTCACCTTTTTTTTTTTTTTTTTTTTTTTTTTTTTTATCACTAAGATGCACTCAACTGTTCCATTTTATTTCTGTAATTATTCCATGACTCCTTAAAAAATCATATTTAGAATATTGTCCTTTATATTTTTTTCATGGTATTTTCCTTTAGGACAGATGAAATAAAAGTTTGAAAGAGAGAAATACAGCGTTGACCACTCAAAGAGTTTAACAAGTCTCAAAAAACAGGCAAAAAGAAAACAGATTCTTTAGAGTTCTGTCTCATACAGTGGGGTTGCCTCAGTTTTCTGGTCTTTGATATGCAGTAGCTCTGTAAGTGTGAGGAAATAGAATATTGAAAACAATAAGTTTGTCAAAACAAGTTTTTAAAAGCAAAGAAAAAAAATCAAAAATTCAAGACATAAAAAATAGTGAATTGTAAGGAGAATCAGCCAAAGGCAGGAGTGAATCAAAAGAAAATGAAAATGGACAAAAAAGATGGTGAAAGGTCTAGAGAATAGATTGTGTGAGGAGCAGCTGAGGAAGTGAGGGAGCCCAAGTGTTTTAGCTCAGAAAAAAAAGAGGGTCAGAGGAGATCTCATTTCTCTCTGTAACTCCCTAAAATGAAGTTGAGGCCATGTCAGGGCCAACCTCTTCTCCCAGCAACTAATGACAGGACAGAACTCAAACTATGCCAGGAGAGGTTCAAGTTGGACATCAGGAAGAATTTATTCACTGAAATGATGACTGAATGTTGAAACAAGCTGCCCGGGGAAGTGGTAGAGTCACCATCCCTGCACATGTCCAAGATATTACTGGATGTGGTACTTAATGCTTTGGTTTAGTTGACATGGTTGTGTTGGGTCAAAGGTTATACTCAATGATTTTAAAGGTCTTTTCCAGCTTTAATGAATCTATGATTCTATGAAGAGACGTCACCACTACTGCTGTATTAAACCCCCCAAAAATGTGAGAAACTGAGTGCAATGGAAGTCTGTGTAAAACTACGCCTTAAATGTCTAGGTGACTAGGTTTCAGGGTAGTGTTTCCATTTTCACAAGTGCCACATTGGCACCTTTTAGTAAAAGGGAAGGCTACTAATTAAGTTATGCAGCTTTTTAAGCTTGAATGGAAATATTCTATGACAATCTGATTTTTGCTTTCCTTAACAAAAGCTTTTAAAAATGTCAGTGGCAAAACAACAACAGAAAAGTGATTCAGAAGATAAATCAGTGTGTAATGCAGAAAGAATTTGTCTTAATGTAGAAAGAGGGACCAAGCAATGTTTAAGGAAGAGGAAGTCAAGTGTACACTTCTGTTGAAGTGTAGGAAAGCTGAAAGAAGACAGAGATAGGAAGTACACAACTAATGAATGATGCTGCAACAGAGGAGGTAAACTGATAAAATACCAGGCTCAGTAAAGAATAAGAAAATGCATTAGAGAGTAGAGAGTCAACATAAAACAGAGAGTTGATTAAAGGAGGAAAAGGGTTAATATAAAACATTTTACAAGAAGTGGGGAGGAAAGTGAAAGAAATTCAAGCAAATAGAATGAGATTAATGAACTTCATCAACTCTGGTGAATGCAAGTGAAAAAATAAGATCTTTGTAAATAAGAGCAACAATTGCCTTATTTGCATTAAGGCTTTCTTATGACTTTTTCTTATTCCAACAAGTAGAAATTTTCAAAAGGCTGTAGCTTGGGTGACATTTCAAAAGCATGAGACTTGCAGTCTGATAGAAATTCACAGAATCACAGAATCACAAAGTTGGAAGAGACCTTCAAGATCATCAAATCCAATCCATGCCCTAACACAACCATGACACCAAGCCACATACAATCTTTCTTTAAACACATCCAGGGATGGTGATTCCACCACCTCCCTGGGTAGACAATTCCAGTACTTTATAACTCTCCATAAAAACCTTTTTCCTAAAATCAAACCTATATTTCCCTTGGCACAGTTTAAGACTGTGTCCTCTCACTCTTTCAGTTGCTGCCTGGAGAAAGAGACCAACCCCCACCTGACTACAACCACCTTTCAGGAAGTTGTAGAGAGTCATAAGTGATAAGTGATAAGGTCATCTCTGAGTCTCCTTTTCTCCAGGCTGAACAACCCCAGCTCCCTCAGCCATTCCTCACAGGGCTTGTGTTCCAAGCCCCTCACCAGCCTCATTGTCTCGTCTGGACGCACTCAAGCATCTCAACATCCTCCCTAAACTGAGGGGCCCAGAACTGGACACAGCACTCAAGGTGTGGCCTCACCAGTGCAGAGTACAGGGGAAGAATGACCTCCCTGCTCCTGCTGGCCACATCATTCCTGATCCAGGCCAGGATGCCATTGGCCCTCTTGGCCACCTGGGCACACTGCTGGCTCATGTTCACTGCTGTCACCAGTGCCCCCAGGTCCCTTTCCTCCTGGGCACTGTCCAGCCACACCGTCCCCAGCCTATAACGCTGCAGGACTTGGCACTTGGATTTATTAAACTTCATCTTGTTAGACTCTGCCCATCCATCCAACCATTCCAGGTCTGTTTGCAGAGCCATCCTATCTTCCAAGAGATCAACACATGCTCCCAGCTTACTGTCATTTGCAAATTTACTAGTGAAAGACTCAATACCCTATCCATGTCATCAATAAAAATACTGAACAGAGCTGGCCCCAGCACAGACCCCTGAGGGACACCACTGGTGACTGGCCCCAGCTGGATGCAGCACCATTCACCACCACTCTCTGGGCCCGGCCATCCAGCCAGTTCCTAACCCAGCAAAGAGTGCTCCTGTCCAGGCTGTGTGCCAGCTTTTCCAGGAGAATGCTGTAAGAAACAGTGTCAAAGGCCTTGCTGAAGTCCAAATAGACAACATCCACAGTCTTTCCCACATCAACCAGGAGGGTGACCTGGTCATGAGAGGAGACTATGTTGGTCAAACATGACCTAACCCTCCTAAACCCAAGCTGGCTGGGTCTGATACCCTGGCTATCCTGTGAGTGCTGCATGATGACCCTCAATATAAACTGTTCCATCACTTTACCAGGTACTGAGGTCAGGCTAACTGGCCTGTATTTGTCAGGATCCTCCTCTGACCCTTTTTTGTGAATGGGCATCAAATTAGCCAGCTTCCAGTCATGTGGAATCTCACCAGTGAGCCAGGACTGTTGGTAAATGATGGAGAGCAGCTTCGCAAGCTCAACTGCCAGCTTCCTCATCGCCCTGGGATAGATCCCATAGATTTATGAATATCCAAGCAGCTCAGCAGTTCTCTGACTGCTTCCTCCTGGGTAACAGGGGGACCATTCTGCTCCCTGACACCATCTAGCAACCCAGGAGGACAGTTGCTGTGAGGGCAAGCCATCTTCCCACTAAAGACTGAAGCAAAGAAGATGTTAAGTACTTCTGCCTTCTCCTCATCTGCAGTTACTAAGTTCCCCTCATCCAGTAGAGAACAAAGGTTGGTCTTAACCTTCCTTTTACTATTGATATATTTGTGAAAACATTTTATATTATCTTTAACAAAAGTTACTAAATTAAGTTCAAACTGAGCTTTGGACTCTGTAATTTTTTTCATATATGGCCTAGCAACCTCCTTAAATACTTCCTTAGAGACCTGACCCCCTTTACAAAGATAATGCATACTCTTTTTATTCCTAAGTTCCTTCAAAAACTCGTTGCCCATTCAGGTTGGATGTTTGCCCTGTTAACTCATCTTTTGGTACGCAGGGACAGTCCATTATACACATCCTGTGTGATTTTAAGCAAGCAATTTCACTGTAGAAGCTCCATGTAAAATAAAATGAAATGTTATGAAGTGCTGTAAGATCCTTAGAAAGAAGATGAAATAAGAATGTAATATAATTTATTATGTTTTTCTGTTTCATGGAGACTGTGAAGGACTGTTTAACACTATTAAGTCTTACTTTTAGAAGAGTATTGGTCTCATAATGTGGAAACAGAATTAGGCGGGACAAACTGTCAGTAGAGTTGGTCACATGGAAAAATTATCACATTTTAAAGTGTAAACACAGGATTAAAGACAGCACAAATTTTACCAGACAGAATAATTATTGTTTGGAAATCACCAATTACATTCTTGCCCATAAAAGGAAAAACTTGAAGTTAAAAATATATGTATTGTACTAAAAGGTACATATTCCCAAAGAATGTGACAGACCACATTTTTCTCATATTTATATTACAGTAATTTAAGCAATACTTAAGACAAAAATAAATCATAGTTTTACCTCAGGTTCACTAAGCCAGGATTTACTGAACAGCTCATCCTTTCCTCTTCTCATAGCCACAAACAACCCAGGAATTGAGAGGACTGGCAACTGACACTCAGTTTTTGAAGATCCACATCCTAGAAAGAGATATAGTATCATATTCCATAAGAATAGAGAGGATACATCCATACCTCTATACAGCTTTGACTGAAATACATCTATACATCTTTGTATACATCTATACAGTTTTGACTGAAATAAGTCCACGCAAAATTGACTTTATTTCAAGTGTATTTACCTTAATCATTTTAAATCAGTAGTTAATAACATGAAGCAGAAAAATTATTTCTAAAATACATGATCACTTTGCACCTAGGAAATTATAATATATCATACACGTGTGACTGCTGCATTTTTTGTGTCCCTTTGTCCTACCACTGACCTTATAAATATGTATTCATATCTATTCAGTACTAAGCACTTGTGATTAGAATTAGTATTAGTGCATATTTAGAGCTGATTAAACAAGTGAAAAAATTAGAGATGTTTGTTATAAAGACAATAACACAAAAGTGATTTGAGTTTCAAGGCAGAAATATTCAGGGACTTGGGATGAGAACACGCACCTTGTTGGAATTTTTGGAATTATGTTAATTTGGCAGCTAGATATTTTTTCTCTGTATATATAGCTTAATAATGTTTCAAATTTAACAAGTAAACATTCTGATTAGAAATATATTATGATCTATACCTCTACAAGTTTTCAGAATGTCATTCTCCACTGTATATATTAAAGACTGTGATCTTGAAAGACTGTGATAAGGACACATACCTAGTCAAGGCATTACAACAGGTTAACATCAAACTTGTAGAAGAAAGAACTAAAAATGAAACAACCTAAAAATCAATTTCATTCAAATTTCTTTAAATATCCATGTACAAAATAAGTGGAAATGTACTTTTGTGCTAATTTGATTAATATTAAGGAAAATCTTATTTCTGCCTATGGTAGGCAGTTATCAGAAAAGGCAGAATACCAAAATACATGTTTTCACCTTACAGACTTTAACTGTTGTGAAACCTATGGATCAATATAATTAAAGCCTTTTACCTCAGATAATTAACCATGTAATTGGTTGAAATAAAAGGGCATCCTATTATTGCATACAGTCAGGCTTACTTATCTGCTCACTTCTGTTAGTCAGGAAGCAAAGGAAAAGGTAGGAGGTATACCCTTTACAAGAGAAGAAGAAAAGATCCTGCTGTAGACTTTCACCTAGTAGTCCGATGGTTCACTGCAAAATAAACCATTTCATCTGACTTTTTGTATATCAATCTCAATTTATCATAACCTTTTTTTCCCTAACTTTAAATAAATGCTAACCCATTTGATAAGTTAACTGTGACCTGTAGGCAGTTTGCAATTACTTTGTTATGCCTTTTGGCTAAACATTACTCACACTGTGTTTACTCACTGAAGTTTGCACTTATCTTGCCATACGTGGATCACTCAGCTGCTTAGAACTGGAAGTAGAAGCAAGAAATATTTTCTGAAATTCTGGTGATCAGTGCCAAAATTTCACCTAACTTCAGATACAAAATCACTTTTAAGAATATATCATCTTAATCATCTTAATGTAGAAATATCAAATAATAAAGCTCCATAAATACAAGGCATATAAAATCATCTGTTCATCTAAAAAATATTTGCTATTTCATTTCCAGTTAGCCTATAATCCCTAATCAGTAATGCAACTGTACACATGCTATGTAATATATATAGCTACATAGAGTTAATATGTGACTCTGTGCAGGGCTTTTTTCATCTGCTCAGCTGCTTGCAGCTAATGGACTGTAGCAATCTTCTTTAGCGAAGTGTTTGGAGCTAACCGCCCACCAAGTCATTTTCTCTCCCACCCTTATACTAAATAGTGCATGACATCTTAGTTATGAGAGCTTCTTAGGGGCTGTCACAGCTGAATGGGATACATCACAGAAGTCTTCTTCTGAACCAGGACACTAGCACTGAAGGTTATAAACACAAGAATGGAGCTCACTTGTGGTGCCCTCTGTCCTTTCAAAATAATATGGAACATAACTTGTGTGAATGTATAAGGGCACAGTAACACCTTTGAGCTGTTTCATTTACTACACATTTTTGGTAATCTACCTCTGTGAAGATGAAAAGATATTAACCATTGTGTCATTGGATCTATGCTTACAGAATCAGAGATGATCAGCTAGGGAGGCAGAATTTAGGAAGAACTTTATGGGAAGTTGAAAGTGATGCTGTTGTCTCTTAAGGATTCTATATTTCTTGAAATTTCATTTGTTTTCATCTAAATGCTTTTCTCATTGTAAATGAAATATCTGTGTGACTTTTGACCAAACTTATAGATAGTTGAAGCACTAAAGGCATTATTAAAAGAATCCAAGGCTTCTTGGTACATATTTACCATAGTACACCCTTCAGGTGCTTCTCTTTTGGCTTTATTGGACTTTAAGATAATAACTTGAAGTGAATTTACCCCTATTATTTGTAAGTCCCTCAAAAAAAAAAAAAAAATTCTTGAAACAGGCCACAGAAAGGAAATTTTTAATACACTACTGAGATGCAAGATTTTTTTTTTATTGGTTGGAAGTATCTACCAAGGTAAATCTATCAATTGATCTGTGACAAAAAATCTTTTAAGATCAGTTTTAAATCAGTAGGGTTGGGAACCACCCTTGCTGCTCCTATACCCTGTGTTGTCTAGGGGCTCTGAGGGTGAGGCTGGTACTGTCTGGATGTTGCAGCTGTACAGGGTGCCATAAGGAGCTGGGGACGAGGCAAGGGCCAGCCCTCACTGACCATTTTGTGACCAGGGGACCAGATCAAATTTCCCAGTGGGGCTTCCTCTCTGCTGAGTTTTATGATTTTTCCAAGGACCTCACTCTTTCTTTTGGATGAGACATCAAACATGGCCTTTATGGAGCTGAGTTTTCTGCTTGGGGTTCATGTTGCTCTGCATGTGCTCAGCACAGGACACAGTTTCCTAGCACACTCCTAGGGGAATAGGAGAGAGGCTCTTCTGAGCCCACTCTCCAACTGCTTCCCTTGGCAGCAGGATGGAAAAGGTGAAGTGGAAGATGAGGTTGGCAAACCTGTCCCCACAGAGGCAGGCAACGTGGAGCCTGCAGGGAAGATTGGTCTGGGGAAGGAAAATTGGAGAGAACTCTCAGGGAGGAAAGCTATCATCTGGGCCCACAGGGCAATGGCCACGCAGTGCAGCAGTGGAAGCATGACCCTGCCAAGGCTTGAAGCTTAGTGCCAGAGCCTGTTTCCACTATGGATATTCCCAGGAAGCAGAATCCTTGACCCCTTTGCATCCCTGCTCTACCACCTTCTCAAGCATGACAGTGAAATTGGCCAGCATGTAGTTTGTTGCATCTTCCTTCTTGCCCTTGAAGATTAGAGTGATTTTTTTTTTTTTTTTTTTTTTTACCAGACCGAAGGACCTTTCTTAAGTCACTATGATGCTTTATTTTCATAGAAAATTTTATTTTCATTTTTATATCAACCAAGTGAAACAGCATAAGCTGGATGAAATAGTAACAACTTTTTAGGGTTTTTTTAGTTTCTCAGTGTACATTCCCTTACTAAGTTCAATGCAGACATTGTCTCAAGTGAAGCAGGTGCTACCAGCAGCCAGCTGTTGAGGTGGACCATGGCTGCAGTCATTAAGCTGAAAGTACTTGCTTGTCCAGCAGGTGTGATGGGTAGGCATTAGCTGGGGAGAGTCCATGTTCAAGTCAAATCATTCTGATAATTTCCATCTGAAGATACAGAGTGATTTGTTGGCTAGAAATACACCTTTAGAAGCCTCACAGCAGTGATTCTAATGGATTTGTCAGAGAGAGTTCTACAGGGGAGTTAAAACTGGCTGTCATTCCACAACATTAGCAAAAGGAATGAAATCCTTTGGTAGAATATGATTTTGTTTAGAAATAACAGTGAGCTGTTGCCTTTAAAAAATGTATGCCTACAGCATTCAGCTGGTTTTAATATCTATGAAACTTTTGTAGTATTTAAACTTAAGGAGGGGAAATATTATAAGGTGACATAACATTATATTTTTTTTTTTCAGTCAGTTCTGTTTTATACTATTTATTCAATCCATTTCCACTCAGCAAAATGAAGGCATATCTGGAGAAGGAGTAACAAGAACAACATTAAACTCACAAGACACAACATAGGATGAAGTCTTTAATGGAAATTTTAAAACGCTTAAACTAAAAAAAATGTTTTAAACCTTTAAACATAATTAAAATTAATAGTTTTTTCAAGTTTTGAATAGGTTTACACTTTGTTTTCATACATACCAAAGATGTCTACTTCAGAAACATATTCTCCTATTATGTTAGATTTAATAAAAGAGGATAAAACTCTATTCAATATAACAGAAATTAATAATCTTTCCACCAGGAGCATTCTGAATTATGCTGTGTGACTACTTTCCCAGCTGGGACTCCAGGTGGCAATAAGTATGCCAGAGCGGTAATAAAGCAGACTGCATTTACCCACATAAGCTCTGATCTGGAGTAAGTATTTAAAGCTCCAATTTTTACAACATAAATTTAAATGCTGTGTTGGCCTGCTGTCTCTAAATGCACATGTATCTTCTTTTTCACATAAGAAGAGCTACACTAATCTCTACAGAAAACACTCACTTGAATTAGTTAAGCCTAACTGTAAAGAATGGGTACAATCATTCTCTTAACAAGCAATTAATCAATTAAAAAAATATTTTCTACAAAAGCCAAACCAAATGAAAATACTGTTTTAATAAGGAAAGCATGTTTTCCTGTATCAATTAATTTGAAATATCAATTTCTACCTTATTTTACACAAAAATTCACTTA
Organism: Tachycineta bicolor; assembly: GCA_025960845.1. Taxonomy (NCBI): domain Eukaryota; kingdom Metazoa; phylum Chordata; class Aves; order Passeriformes; family Hirundinidae; genus Tachycineta; species Tachycineta bicolor. The sequence continues at coordinate 43,898,974 of JANEHK010000001.1, read as the reverse complement.
GATAAAACTCTGGGGTGTTTTTTTTGTTTGTTTGTTTGTTTTGTTTTGTTTTTTTTTTTTATTGCAAAATTCATTATAGATACCTCTCTAACTTCATTGTGATTTTCATTAAGAATAATATAATTTTCTGAAATAATAACTGACTTCTCTCTAAAACCATAGGCAAAAAGACAAACAAGATATCCATTTCTAAACAAAGCTAGAGTAATTTTTTTCTCTAAGCAGTTGCATAAAAGCTAAAATTAACCATTTCTAACACATCAAAGTTATTACAAATCACATCCTCTGATTACAAGAAAAAAAAAAAAAATGGCCATAATTTGTTTTAATATTTTGTTTCAACTGGATGATACAAACTTCTGTATGAAATGGGAATGATCCCTAATATTAATACAAAGTATTATAACAAGAAAAAAAAGTGCTAAAATATAAAGTAAGAATTTCTATTATATAGCACATTGTGGCCTAGGAATATGCCACATACATGTAGTGATTTATTAGGTTTTTATTCTAATGTGATGATTTACATAAATGTTGGTTCTCTGCAGAGATCACTGAAGTATGAAAACTGTGGTAATAGGTTCCATTATGATATTAATATATCTCTTCTTGAACACAAGTGTTTGTCTTGATTTTGCTTTAAAGCACTTATTTCTCCTTAGTGAAAATCTTTGTAAACTCAGCACTATAATATTGCTGAACATTAAAGGACTTAAAATGCACAATTTACTTCATTAAATCCTTAGTAAAATACTTCCGACACTTTGCTAGTGCTAAAATATTTTGAACATATTTTAGATCATCCAATGTTAAGACAGAGTCAAATGTATCTTAAACTTTTCATTCTAGTACTCTACAGATTAATTTAATTTAAAATATGCTACTAAAAGCCAACTATTTTCTTTTGTTGTTGCTTCAGTAGGCTAGTTACACAGTCTCTCAGAGCTTGATAAAACAATTTGCACTAAATAGAACAACTAACAGAATGTGTGTAAGGTAAATCAATATAAATGTAAATTATAAGATACTAAGATAAAACTGACAAGGCAGAGTCAATTTTTGTTGTTGTTGTTGTTGTTTTTTTTTGGTTCTTCAGAAATTAATTTCTCAAAATAAGGATCTAATATAATTCTTACTCATATCTCAATTCTTCATTCAAATGAAAATAATGCTAAGATCCGGAGAGTTCTGCTCCTCCACTGAAAAGAAATTCTGTTCCTCAACTGCACTGCTCAGTGTCAAGTTAAAAATAGACACTGCTGAAGACTTTCCATAAGTCTGTACTTGCGAGGCATTGCTCACATACTTGTATCATCTTCCTATTTTATGATCTTGCAGACACTTTCAGTGTCCTCATAGTTTATTTTCCTGCACTGGGTCTGATAAAGCCAATTTTGTTTCTGTTCCTAAGTGTATTTGTATTAATAGAATCAAAGAAATGAGGATTTCATGGGGACTCTTTCAATATTTCACCAGAGGGTCCTTTTTTTTCAGAAACAGTCTTAGGAACTCTATATTTCAGATTAACTCTTACTTGCTTACAGTAAGTAGATTAAAAATATGAACTAAATTAGCAATTATTAAAAGAATCAACAAATAGGACAAATATCTTACATATGTTGGGACACAATTTTCAGTGAGAGGACTACTTCTGAGGAAAGACTTTGACCGTTGAAGATGTTAGTGGTGAAAGGTGTGTTGCCTCTGAAAATGAGATCTTATGAGGGTGTTACAAAGACAGACACTTCAAGCCATTTATAATTTTTCAAAATTCTTATTTTTAATTTAATTTTTAATTTAGTGACAGTAGGTTAGGAAATAGCAATGAAATTAGGAGAAAATTCTGAGGTGGCAGAAATCATACATCTACAGTGATATAGCACAGTGCAAGCATTCCCATCTTTGTCTACAATTCTAGGAACATACCTGCCTAAGAGACACACTAAATGGTGTCACTGCACCTTTGCTTGAGGCTGTCCAGGCAGAGCACATAGCCCAGGTGTCGAATTACTAGGAAGGTTAAGTGTGACGTTTGTTTCCCAGACATCAGAGTTACAGGCTAGATATAGAAAAATAAAGCTATGCTGCTGTGCAGAGACTGAAAATTTTTAGTCCCCCACCAAAATTCATCCTGCAAGTCCAACCCCTCATTTGACTTAAAACAGGGACACGACCCTATTTTCACTTGTGTCACAGTTGAAGTCTCCTGTGATGCAACTGTACCAGCCTGCTACAAGCTGCTGCAAGAATCTCTGACATGGAAGTACGCTGTCAAAAAGATATGCCATGAATTTTAATTTCCAGTTTATTTTGGACCATATAAAACTTCAAAAAATACTTTAAGCTGCAAAGAATAAAAAACTGGAAAAACTGCAAATTGCAGTCACTGTATTAAACCTTCAGTTATCTATTACACAAGCAAATCTACAATTCTGTGTTTATATAAAGTTCTATTTACTGTTATAGCTAACTCTTCTAATTATAGTGACATATCTGCTGGTGTTTGATTCACGTTAAAATAGTGAGAAAATAAAGCTCATCAAATAAAAAATTAGTGAGTAAATAATACCAAACACAAAAGTGCACACCCATATCAGTGAAACTACAATTAAGACCAAACTGGATTACAGAATTTTGTTCTGCAGACTGAAAGGAACCTGTGATTAAAGGCATACAGTGACTGCCAGAATCCTTTTGAAGCCTCTGTGTTTAGCACACTAGATTAATTTCTGTTTTGTTTGGTTTTCTTTTCTTTCTATGCCTATTTTTGAATCTCTGATAGCTAGGCTATTTTCTTTTCTCTTCCATTGGCTGGACTTAGTACGTGTCAGGGTCAGGCAAAAATGGAGGTTTGCATTTACAAGAGAGACATTGACATACTGTTGTAAGGCCAGCAAAAGCTGACTGACATGATTAGTGCACGTGCACAACCCTATGACACGGCAGGAAAGGGTGAAAACTGGATGTGTCCAGATTCAAAAGAAGAAGATTATGGAAGCATGTCTTGTTATCTACAGCTACTGAAGACAGATGCAGAGATGTGCCCCCAGCAAGTGATGAAATTCTCTCATTATTAATTTTAACGTTATTTTAATATCAGCAGAGCTGTGATTTATTTAGGATAGCTGTTAGTTGTAATAAAGACTAAAACTTTAGACTAATAATAACACTTCTAGATCTACTTGTGTGATAGACAGCTGAAGATTTAATAGGGTATCTGTATTTTGCAGTTCATTCAGCTTGGCCCTCTGTGACAGAGCAAAAGCCAACAGACACCATCTGCAACAAGGAGAATTCTGTCTAGACATTATAAAGAGTCAGGATGGTCAGAAACTGAAACAGCTACCCAGAAAGAGGGAGAAAGAGCAAACTTGACTAGTCTATACTCAAAGAACTTCATTGATAGAAGCATCATGCTAAGACAGGGATTGATTTGTATGCCTTCCAGGAGTCTTGCCCAACTGTAATTTTCTAGAATTCTAAAAACTTACATTAATCTCCAAGTAGTGTACACACTGCAAAAATAAAATTAAATGTTTTATTAAAAGTACTTAGGAATTTCTGAATGTGAAATACACATCGGTAGAAAAATAATTCTGGGAGTAGTTGGAAACAAATCTTGGAAGTATCTACATATATTGAAAAATAACTGAATTACTTTCTTAAAGACCTTAAATAAGGGCTTTTAATAAGATTTTTTTTTCATTTTTTTCTGAAAAGATTTCCATTATTTTGTCCAGAAAAGCTTCACAAATGAACGTCGAGTATATATACACTTGTAGGATACATTTCTTTATATTGGCTCCATATGATTACTTAGGACTGACTCCCTGTAGTTGTGAAAAGACAAAATAGAAATATTTATTAGCAAAAGTTCAAGAGAAATAAATATATTTTTCTTTGTTAATTTCTCCTCACACTATCTCTTGCAAACTTGAAAAAATATCATCCTTTTTATAGTTTTATATATAATTCTTAATCCTAACCTTTTTGTGTTCTCACTTCCTAACAGTAGAATTAATCATTCCATCTCACTGAATTCACTGATTGCATCTAGAAGAAGTTTAAAAAACCAAACTCTTCCTGCTTAAAAAATTCCTTTCTTTGGGGATTTTTTTTTTTTTCCCACTTACCAGGGAAATGTTGAAAAAGGACTAGAAATAGTTGTTCCTACATATTCAAGTACATGTATTTAAAGTTTCATCTATCCTTGCAGTCACTAAGATGTTTTCTGTTTTCATTGCCAATTGTTGGCCTTCTAAGTATGTTACAGGAGAAAGAAGCAGGAAGTGCAGTAAGTTAAAAAGGTGTCCATTAAATTACTTGATTTCTTTGTTCATCAAATAATATTTCAGACATTTCTGAGAGGCATCTAAGTTTATTGACTTACCTTTGAAAAACATCTCATAACCGTCTTTTTTTCTTTAGCTTCTGAATAAACTGGAAAATAATCCAGCCAAGTATTTTACATATTTCTTTTCCAAGAGCTGTCTTAGTCTCTGTTACAATTGGATTGCTTTTTTTGCCAACTAGAATGGGAATCTCTTGCCCTAAGAAAATAAAAATAAATAAACAAACAAACAAACAAACAAATAAATAAATAGGTTTTACCTTAAATCATCTTCTATGACTTAAATTATTAGCAAGGGCTTGTACAAATTCCATCAAGAGGTCTTAAGAGCTCATGCAATTTGGACAGTACAATAAAATTACACTAAGTCTAGTTTGGCAAGGACAAAAAGAATTTATTTTGTGATATCATTAGACAGAAATATTTGACAACCTGTATCCAGATTTAACTGCAGACATCTAAATATCATTGGCCTAAACATTTACTCTCCGATTGCATCCATCCTTTCTCAAAAAACAACACAAAACAAAACAAAACAAACAAACAAACAATTTATCTTGTAAGCATTGTCTGCAAACAGTTTAGGCAGGTATTTAATTTTAACTGTCTATGTTATTACAATCTCTTGCAGTGGCTAAGGGTACTGAATTGCATTGGGAAGCTTCTGTGACACAATGCAAAGCCAACAGCTTTGAAAGATTTCTTGTGAAATAGAGGAGAGAGGAAGATTTAAAATCAATGTAGCATTAACCTTCTTTTACTGTCATGAGACTTACCAAGTCCTGTTTTCATAACAGCAATTTAGCTTTCCTTATACAGAATCAGAGGTAATAATGAAATACATTAGAGAGTACACATTTCTTACCTCAGCAGAAATTAGATTTTGCTTGCATAGGGCACAGAATTCTATTGTGATAAATTGCAATGCATTTTCTAAGCCATTATATGTTTTTATGGCTGGTTTTTTTTGTTGTTTGTTTGTTTGGGTTTATTTGTTTGTTTTTTTTTTTGTTTTTGTTTTTTTTTTTTTTTTTTGCATAGTAAATCTTATTGAAAAACAAAACAAAACCAAGCAAGAACCACAAAATTTTATATTTTTAAGAAAATATGTTTTCATGGATGAGAGGTTTTCCTAAGAACAAAGCATCTCAAGGTATTTTCCAATACAATTCTAAAGAAAGAAACCAGTAAGACAAACATATTAAACATTCTGACATAATTAACATGAAGAGATTAATGGGAAATATTATAGCAAAAAAAAAAAAAAAACTATGCAATTAATGAAAAAATCCTTTAACTACAAGATAAAAGATCTTAAAATCTAACCAAGTAAGTGCACAAATACTTTAAAGAAAAACCAAACAAACAAACAAACAAACAAAACAAAAAAAAAAAACCAAACAAACAAACAAAAAACAAAAAACCCAACAAACAAACAAACAAACAAAAAACCACCTCTAAAAAGCTGTGGAATGTGTCTCCAGTATTAAACTTTTATAGTCATGATGACTAAAAGTTGCTATCACTAAGAACACAATTAAGTTAAAATTTCTAAGTATCATGAAATGAAGTTCTAATGCAGATTTTAAAATCGAACTTGCTTTCAATCTCAGATAAATATGGTTTTCTTAAAAGCACATATATATATATATATATATATATATATATATACTGTCTGAATTGGGGTGGGTGGGAATATTTTCAACCATAGAGTGGATATGACAGAAAATACCAGCTTACTCTTTTCAAAGCTTCATGAAAGAACTCACAAATGATTCTTAGTGTGTTTTAGAGATCCTTATTACATAGATCCTGCAGAAGAGTGACACATAAACAGAAAAATATAAACTGCATACATAGGATCACTAAGTGCATAAATTTGTATCGTTTGCAATGATTGAACAATGTGTAAAATGTTAAGTAATACTCTCTATTGATAATAAATCATGTGAACTATATTCATTTAAAGAATAAAGTATCTCAGGGAAATATTTTAATGTCTGGTAGTCCTGTAAATTTGATGATTTTTTTTTTTTCCCTCTCACTCTTAAAAGACCCCAGGCTCTTCATTTTCCTGTAAAGTATTAATATAGGGATTAAAAATTACAGATGATTGAAAAAATGAAAAAAATATGAAAGTTTCCTGAGAATATTGAAAGGGCTTTTTTTTCACTTTCTATTCTTTCCTACAGAATTATAATACTTTTCATAAGTACTCTTAAAGAAAACATCTAATCATGCAATTGCATCCTCCTAATATCTGTTGTTCAGTGGCCAATTTCAAAGTAAATTAAAAACAAGCAGAAAGTTTTCTGTGTGTTTTGTTTTTTTCCTATTAAATGTCTTCAGTAGTCAAGAAATTACTTTGTGTGATTATTTAGTTCTGCTGTGCAGAACAGGTAAAGAAGTGCACCCTCAGCAAATGTGTGGATGACACCAAGCTGAGTGCTGAGGTTGATACACTCAAAAGGTCAGGTTGCCAGAGAGACCTGGACAATATCAAGAAGTGGGAGTACAGGAATCTCATGAGGATTGATAAAACCAAATGTCAGGTGCTGCACATGAGTTGGGGCAACCCCTGTTATCAATACAGGCTGGGGATTAATAGATTGAAAACAGCTCTGCTGAGAAGGACTTGGAGGTGCTGGTGGGGAGAGGCTGGACAAGACCTAACAAAGGGCAGCCCAGAAAGCCAAATGTGTCCTGGGCTGCATCTAAAGCAACGTAGCCAGCAGGGCCAGGTAGAGGATTCTCTGCTCCACTCTGGTGAGATCCCAGCTGGAGTGCTGCATCCATCTCTACGGTCCCCAATAGAGGAGAGATATCAACATGTTGAAATGAGTCCACAGGAGGACACCAAGGCAATCAGAGTGATGGAGCACCTCTCATATGAGGAAAGGCTGAGAGAACTAAGATTGTTTAGCCTGGAAAAGAAAAGGTTTTGGGGTCACCTAACTGTGACCTTCTAGCGTCTGAAGGGGAATACAAGAAGATGGAGAAAGAATTTTTTACAAGGGCTTTTAGTGACACAGTGAAGGGGAATGGCTTCAAACTGAAAGATAGTGTGTTTATCTTAGATTAGGAAGAAATTCTTTACTGTGAGGGTGGTGAGGGACAGAAACAGGATGCGAAGACAAGGTGAGGGTGTCCCAGCCCTGGAAATGTTCAAGGCAGGGGTGGATGGAGCTCTGAGGAATCCAAACCTGTGAAAGGTATCCCTGCCCGTGGCAGAGGGTTTGAACTAGTTGATTGTTGGAGGTTAGGTTTGTGCCTTTTTTTTTTTTTTTTTTTTTTTTTCTTTTTTTTTCCTATAGAATTTTTACCCATAAGTTACTAAGAGACTAAGTACTGGTGCTTAGATGGTGCTTGACCAACACAAAAGACTGGGCTGAAAGTTGAGAGAGGAAAGATCACATGAGTTTTGGGGCAGGAATAGGACAGGGCTGGGGGAGCTGGGTGTTCTTCTGGCTCTAGGCATAGGAGAGGATGGCCAGGCTGCTGCTTGCTGCGAGAGAAGTCTACTGTCAACAGAAAGTCCAGTGCTGAGATCTACCATCATCTGCTCGTGTGCCCAGGAATTCTGAGCTCCTTCGCCTGCCCTTCTGGAGCTGGGCCAGCCCTGTCCAGCAGCTGCAGCTTCTTCAGCACTGCTCTTTTTGCTACACTATAGCCCTGCACACCCCTGCCTGCAGGGACACCCCCCTGCCTGCTGGGGACATCCTGCCTTTCCAGCCACCAGCCCGGGAGTTTCCACCATTCTAGCTTGGTGCTCTCAGGGTCCCAAGAGATCAGACTGCCCCAGGCTTTGTGAAACAAAGCCCCTCGAGGTTCCTGGTTCTCTTTATTATTAATGCTGTGGTTGTTGTTTGTTTGACTTATTATATTTACTAGTAAATAACTGTCATTCCGTTCCCCATACCTCTGCCTGAAAAGCCCCTTTAATTTTCTAAATTTTAATAATTTAGTGGGAGAGGATTGGAATTCCCCATTCCTAGAGAAGCCTTGCCCCTCCCTAGCAGATACCTGTCTTTCAAACCAATACATTGATCTTTATGGTTCCTTCCAAACCAGGCAATTCTGTTTAGTTCTGAATATCAGGATGGTGAGCAAAGGATGTTGTCTCAAGAATATTTGCTTGTGTGCCTGACTTATCACAGGTGATACTGCCCAACTGATACTTTTGGATGATGATGGAGTAGTTAAGCTTGCAAGGGCAGCATAGAAGAGCTGTCTTGAAGTGATTACAGACCTCTCAGTTTAACTAACAGGCCATGTATATACAAAAGCATGCACATTTTGGATGTGTTCCTAATGACTAGAATAATACACTAATTGTCTGTCAACAAATATGGGAATATTGTTGCTGTGCAGTCCATACTTATTTGTTAAGAATCTGCAAGACAAGGGACTAACTTCCAATGAACTCTCAGAAGTTCTCCCAAAACACTCTGGGCCACAGCAAGCTACCAGTTTTGGCTTCTTAGATCAACTTTTTTAAAATCAGTGTATTTCCTTTAGCATAAAACTCAAGTAAGCCAGGTCAGAATTAGCCCTTTCAAATCTAAAGAGGAAGCTGAGATATAGGAAAGGGAAATACCCTCTGAGGATAAACAACTGACTATCTATAATGAAAATCTTTGTCGTTGAGTTAGGGAGAAAAAGATTCATTGTCTATAGAAATGCCATTCTTGTTCATTATTCTTGCAACAATGTAATCACATTTATAAAATTTTGCTTACATGCTCAGTAGTATAGTCCAACCCCCAGCAATTAATACGCTAATTATTTGATGCAGATAGCTAAAAGTACTCTAATTATACAGATTGTTTGATGAGAAAGAAAATTATTTCATTCTGCAGATCATGTGAAAAAGATGCTTAAAATTGACGGCTTTGCTTAGTACAGAACATAATAGGAAAATACTGTTCACATTGTGAAAAGCAGGGAAATAGGAGAGCAATAAAAGCAGATGTTCATACAATTGCATGAGAGTGCTATAAAGTTCACACCACTGTGGCTGCTGTAGCCAGTCACTGTTATCTGTATTGCAGCCTGCCTAATGTGACTATTATAATTGATTTTAGCAAGTGATGTGTCCAATTTTCACCGGTAAACTTAGAAAGTTTTGCAGGTGTTCTTATAAATCAGGAACTCAGCAAAATATTTCTGTGAGTCTTTAAGACAGAGTACATATATATAATGTCTCTTGTACAGTGCTTGATATACTGTCATTCCTTAACCAAGCTGCACTCATAACCACTTGGGCTAGATAAAATATTTGTGGAAATATGACATGTTTAATAACACGTCTGTGTCTTACAGATATATTACCTTTATATAAAGACTCAAAAACTCTGGAATTTTGTTGGGGATGCTGGCTGGATTTTGTTGTGTTTTGTACTTTTTCCTTTTTTTCCTTTGAGATGTTGACTATTCTGAAGTCTAAACATCAAATTAGAGCAGAATATGTAGGTAGGTAGATATCAAATAAATACAACAACAACAAAAAAATGCTGGATCTGAGACAGAATAAAAACTATAAAGAATAAGAGAGAATAAGAAAGAATAAGAAATTCCCCCTAATGCACACCAAAAAAGTGCAAACAAAACATAAGCTTTTGTAAAAATGGAGCGTGAAAGCAGAATTTAAATTATATAATTTCTAGAATTTCAAAGTCCTATGCAAGATTCTATGCAAAATATTATCTTCCAATTTGTCTTGAAATTTAGATGGTATTTTTACTTAAATATTTTAATATACTTACTTAAATATTTGTTCTTATTTACATATTATAGTAGAAAATTGCATGAAATCTTTAGGATTTTTCCTGCAATATTGCTTTTTCCATATTCTACATTTTTAAAGCAAGATCTATAGATTGCTAGTTGCCATTAGAGAATTCTATTTACCACCTTTTCTCTGGAGAGGCTGGCTACACTGTAAAGGCCATAACCAAGGACATCATGATCCTTAAAGAAGCGCTGCAACTCTTGTGAGAAAATAAAGATGAAGCAGATATTCTTCAGTAAGGTTAGCCTAGGGTTTCTGTGGCTCTGCAGATAGCTTTTACTGAAGCCAAAGGATTGCAATTTATGTTATCCACTCTGATGTTGAAGTCTTGTGTTAGTTATACATATAGTCCATTAATTTTTTCTCTATCATGTTCAATCCCCATAGTGAAAGATAACACACAGCAAAGCACAATGGAATTGCAAATTCAGAATGAAAGTTAGGGAGGCAGAAGTAAAAGAGAAAATTTTCATTGGCAAGGCAAGTCTGCTAAAGGTATGAGTTATTTTTATTTCAGGTGTTGTCCTGGTCCTATCCTGGATAGGGTTAATTTTTGCAGTAGTCAGGATGGTCATGACAGGACCTTGAGATTATTTAGACCATCTCACACCTCACAGAAGAGCTCCCTTCTACTTGGGAGTAATGTCAGACTCTACATGATGAGCAATCCTGTGTGAATCATTTGTGTCTTTTCTTTTTCCTTATTAATACTGTTACTGCTACCATTTGTTTTCTTATTCCATTTGCCATTTCCTGTAAATTGTTCTTATCTCAGCCTGTGATCTTTATCTTTTGTGCCTCCAATTTTCTTCTCCCTCTCACCACATGGGATGGGGAACAGGGAAATGGGGCAGGTAAGAGAAGGTTCATAGTTTGGAGTCTTAAAGAGGGAACACTAAATTGTGAAATACCATTCCTGAACCATAATATGTGTTTTATAAAATTCCCTGTTCTTAATTGTGTATGGAACTCAGTTAATCCCAGTGTAACACATATATTTTTAATTAAATTATTTTGGATTTACTAACATTTAAAGTAAATGTGTTATATCTCAATTGAAATGCTTTCATTGAACATGCCATGTGCAGTAACATATATTTTAGTTTTTGGACACGATTGACTCATTACTTGTTGTGACCTGTAAACCATCCACAAAGGACAATTCACTCCTTTGGAGAGTACATAGCCCCTAGGCCGCCTCAGTTAGAAGGGACTCCCCTTTGGGAAGTCCCCTTGAGAGATTTCCTTATAGGTCTGGGTGAGCAAAAGTGCTTCAACTCATGTGCAACATCTAGGCTGCCTCAGTTCACAAGGACCATCCTTTGGGAAATCCCTTTGAGAGTTTTCCTTGTAGCTCAAGGTGAGAAAAAAACAAAAAAAACCAAAAAAACCCAAAAACAACAACAAAAAAAAACCAACAAAAACAAAAACAAAAACAAAAACAAAAACAAAAACAAAACAAAACAAAACAAAACAAAAACAAACAAAAAAAAAACCCCAAAAAACCACCTTCAACTCATGAGCCTTTGCAGTTCTACGTCAATGTTTCATACCCCACTTGTTATTCCCCTTGCTCCTTTTACCCCTCCAGATTGGTTCTTTTTGGATCCTTCCCCTGATTGGTCCCTTTCCCAATCCTTTTCCCTGGTTGCCAAGTTGTGAAACCTCTCCCTCGGGACCATTTGGCTCTTTTCCCCTCCAGACTCATGAAATAAAGACACTTTCCTGGAGACTGGGAAGACCCCATCCCACTGCTTTTATTCCTGTGTGGCCTAGGGTGGCAAATGCATCTCTGCCCTGCTCAGCAGCCATACAAAGAGCAAATCACTCTGCACTTGAAAGTGGACCAAAGGGTTGATCACACTGCACCTGAGTGTGCACAAAGAGCAAATCACTCTGCCTGAGAGTGCCTGTGCCTCCATCAGTCTAGGTGTCTTTTTAAAAATGCTTCTAACCAGGAAGGTCACGGCACCTTCACCACCAGACCAGACAGTGACAATTACTTATCAACCAGAATAAATATAAAAAGTGACTAGATATTTTAAGTGTGAATTTGATTGACTTCGCAAGCAGACAACTAGACAATACTTATTGTGTAAGGAATTATACAAGAGTGGTTTTTTGTTTTGTTTTGTTTTTTTTTTCTCCTTTTGGTAAACTAATGTGCTAAGAAATAAACTTGATTTACACAACATATTACATGTCAATTACAATAACTAATAATAAAATGGATACTGATGGTTTAATGCAAATTATCTGAATGCCATGTTAATAGGGTCAGAAATTCCATTTTAGATAAGAATATTAATAAATTGTCAGTTTTTGTTAAAAATAAATTGATCAGGTAAAATATAGCATTGTTAAGTTAACTACTCATATGATTTACCCCGATTTTTGATTTAAAAGTTGTCCTCAAAAAGATGTAATCTACACCTAAGATAAAAGTTTTCCATTACTAGTTGATCATAAAGAAAAGGCACTCAATTATTTTTGGAATTTTTTTTTTTTCCTTGTCTTTCTCTTACTCAGAAATTAATATCCAGAGGGAAGCCAGGATAAAATTTTGAAAATTAGATTGTATTAAAAAATTGCTGTAATTTCCTTCCATTTTTTTCTGACCTGAAAATGGTTGACTTCTATATTCATATGTCCTGTACTGAATTATAATTATGTACCTGGAACAATGAAATACTACAAAGGTTAAAAAAAAAAAAAAATCTAAATATAAAATAAATTATTTTACTGTTCAGTATCACCTTCAAAATTTGTGCCCTAAAATACATTAAAATGCTACATAGTGGTGTAGTTATTTTAGCAGAAATTATAAACAGCTCCAAAGACTTACTGAAGTATAAAAGCTTTTAAAAAGTTATTTTCTGGCACTAGTACTTTATAATTGCCTAGATGAACCTTGTTTAACATTGTTAATTTAGCTGGATTTAACCCAGCAAGCTGCAATGACAAAATTTGTAGGTAAAAACACATGACAGATGGAAGTTACCTCACACTGGAATAAAATTCAATTAATTAGGTAGGAGAATCTTTCTGATCTTTATTATACCTTCAGGAAAAACATCAGCAATTCACAGCCAAAAAATGGGCAAGCAAGTAAACAAAAAAATCCTACCAAGCAAACCAGTAAACTACTTGTCTCATCCCACTCCCTGTTCAAACAGTATTATTACAGGTTTTCATTTTGGTCTGTGAATGACTACAATGAAAAGATGAATCAGATAATTAGCAAAATAACCTGAAGTAAGAGTCAAATTGTTCATCTCTGAATGCCAAATCATCCTGCATTGATCTTTTAACACCTTATTGCAATGGGAAGCTTTGCATTATAGCATTGTAAAATTCAAGTTATAGTAGAAATATTTTATTTTTCATTTATTTTTTTCATAAAGGTCATACTACATGAGTCTTGTACACAGTTTCTTGAAGATAGTTTGAAATTATTTTTTGGGCTTGGAGTTTACTGAATTGTTCACAAATTCTTGCACAATTTAGAGAGAGTAAAACTTAGAATCACACAGATGCTTTATAGTTTGTAAGGACAGACACATCAACAAAGTACATAAAATTTCAACACATAGAATTTCTTTCATTTATTTAAGGAAGCCACTATTCAAGCACAGAATGACATGAACATATAATCTTACTTAATTTTCCTATTAACATATGAGAGTTTTGCTTATTCAAATATTTTTTATTGAAAAAGAAAAAAACAAAAAAAAACACTGTAGAAGTAAAGCTAATAATTTTACATTTCACAAGATCCAAGTGTTCTCTTACATGTGAGATTCTTTTTGATGCAATTTAAAATTAGCAGCTTCTGCAACATCTGCTAGAGATAGATGCTTTGGACACTGGTAATTACTAAATCATATGCAGCTGTAGACACTTTTGATAGCCCTTATAGCTCACAAAACTGCTTCAACAGCAATATATCTAAACAATTCCCTCTATTATAATCAGTGTTATCAGGTTTGATATGCTTGCAGGTTTGGAAGCCAAAAATTTAAAATGCTTCTGTTCAGTTTACATAGATTACATCTATTTTAAGATACAGTGATTTTTCTTGAGATTGTAATAATGAGGAAATCACAGGGGAAAAAAAAAATCTTGTTCTTCTGTGGAAAATAGTGTCCTTTTTGCAATCATTTCTAGCATATGCCTTTCAAATGAGAAGGAATTTAAATTCTTCTTATCTTGATATCATAACCATGACATTCATACTGGGTTTATACTTTGTTGGAACCTCAGCAGTAGAAAAATTACTCAAGTTGCCATGAAAGAACCTAAACCAGTGGAAAAAGAAGACATGGAGAGCTGCAACTAAAAGAACTCAATGGTATGGGACCTCAGTTATAATTTTCTGGATCCTCAGCTTGACTTACATATTCTAGAGAAGCAGATGGACTCCCCTGAACACCAGTCACAAGGTGTTATCAGGGAAGGTCAACACGATTGTGCAGACAAAGAAAACAGGCATGTTCAGCCAAGGATCTACTCAGTCTGTATTGACAGCAGGCATACTCTTCGCCGTCTACAACTTCCTCCAGGGAGGCTGTTGATTTCCTCTGTCTTGTGACCAGTGATAGGAACAAGGAAATGGAATGAAGCCATATGAGGGGAAATTCAGACTGGACATTAGGAAAAGGCTCTTTGTGGAGGCTGTTAAAACAGACAATGTTAATATAAACACAGTCCTCTGGAGAGAAGACAAATAATAATAGAAACATGATCCCCTAGAGAAAGAGAGCAGTTAATCCAGAAAGTATATAAACACAACCCCCCAAAGGAGTATCCCCAGCAGAGTGCTCTCTCTCTATTTGGGTAAATGCGATCGCCTCCCCCGCCCCACCTCCCAGAGGTTTTGTGGTTGATATGTTAATCCGTTATACCCTGTTGGTTCTTTCCTTATGTCCTCATTTTTACCGCATCTGATAGGTCCATTTTCAATTCTTCTCCTAATTGGTTCATTTCTCAATCCTCCACCCAATTGGCTTAGATGAACCCTCCTGTGGAACTTCATACAAGGGCTCCGCCTCTTCTTTCAACGTTACCCCAAAGAGCTGATTTCACTGAACAGCTTTAAGTCACTCAGCAGGCAGCAGATGCGTCTGTGCCTCTGAGAAGTCCTTCTAAGGACGCTTCTCCAGGAAGGTTGTGGCACTCTGCCCACTGCGACAGCTTTTCACTGAGGACCTTTGTGGTTGGTCACTGAGCAGGCACGCCAGGGAAATGATCATTACACCAAGCCTGTCAGAGTTGAAAGAGCATCTGGACAAAAAAATATTATTTAGTTCAGGTTTTCCTGTGAGAAACAGAGAGTTGCACTCAATGATTCTTAAGGATCATTCAATTATTTTCTATGGTACTATGAAAAAAAATGAAAAAATCAGCTGACAATCAAAACAACTTAACTAGATAGCACAATATTTTCTATACCCTAATATCCAGTTTTCTAGCAATAGATAAGAAATAATAATAATAAAAATCTCTTTTACATGGACATTGAAAAAATAGTCATGAATGTTTTAAAAATGAATCTAAAACAACACCACCAGAGAAGAATTCAGGGAGAAAATATATCTATTTTTATTCAGTGTAAATATTTGTTAGTGTGCACTAAATGAAGTTTCATGTAATGTGTTGAAGGGAATAGAGGGATTAAAAAAAGAACATCAAAACAAAACATACCTGCTGAGTCATGTAAGTGTTCTCTTGGGAAAAAAAAAAAAAAAAAAAAAAAATATCATATGAACATTGTTTCCTATGAATAGCCTATCTAAAATAATTTTCATTGTTTAGAGAGTGCTCTATTTTGTCCTGGTTTTTAATTTGGTTTCAGTTTAAGTTGGATAGAAGTAATATTTTAGTGAACTAGAAACTCCTTGGATACTGTAAGTTCTGGGTGAAATTTAGGATCATGACAGTTCTGAAGGCAATAACAGTCATTAAGCTGATGATTACACACTTGTTCCCCACAGAACTAGAGAAAGCTGTATGAACAAACACTCTCTGGGAAGATCTACCAGGTGTACCCGCTCTAGGGTCAGGCACCCTGCAGGGTCCATTGAGGATGTTTTCCCCAGAGGGAACAAAGACATAATTTTTTGGGTCTGGAACTCAAGGCTCATAATATCATCCCTACCATCAGAAGGGTTCAGTAGAAAGCTGGACAAGATCTGTTCAATATCTTTCAAAAGCATATTTGGTGAAAAAGCATTCTTCAGTAAAAACATTTTTTCATCAAAAGCAGATGCATTTCAAAGATCTTTTGCCTTGTAAGATGTTATTTTTGCAGCCTTTATGGATTTCTAAAACTGCTTTACATACAGGATGGTAGTTTCTTGGACAATATTAATGGAAAGTGAAAATTCATAAGCTTTTCACTGAATAGTGACATGCATGCAAAAGAATAATTTTTCTAGGGTTTGTACAACTAAACACACTATAACAGAAGAAGTCTATACATGTTCACAAATAGAACAAAATCCTATGTTGAGTTCTAAAAAGGATGTATTTTAACATGACTGACTCTATGAAGACTTCTACAATCCCATTTAAGCATTAGGAATTTTTGATAGTGAGGAAGACACCACCCAGAGAAAAGAAAATCAAGAGTTAACATCTAGTAATTTTAAAGCTATAGCTGTCATATTTTAAAGCAATATATGCTTTAAAATTAATAGCTTTAAAATTAAAAGGGAAGATAGTTTTTTATAATGGTATAGCACAACTAGTAGAAATTCTACCTTCTACCGATTGAAAAAGAACATGTACTTTGCAAATCATAAACAGGCAAGGACAGACAGCTTTTTTTAATGTCACAAAATATTTTCTGCTCCCATTCCACTCAGAAAGGCAGTTTTGAAAAGTTAGTTTTTTAGACACATATTTGAGCACCCAGATTTGACACCACTGACCTTAATCTTTAATGTAAAAATCACATTTAAATAAGGTTCTGACATAAGAATACATCTGGTGTTAATTATTTTTGTTGGTTTGTGGTTTTGTACATTTCAATATAAAAATTGATTTTTTAAGATGCCATACACTTGGAATATGATGCCATAATACAGAGTCATAGAGAGTATGTTGACTAACACTAAACAAGACAAATTGATGCTAGAAAGAGCACATCTACATTTCAACAGGTTTTTTACTTGTGCTAATTTACCCTTCTTCAGCATTTCACAATTGGGTCTAAGCACATTAGTAGAGGAAGAACTCTTTACCTGTGATTAGGTTGCAGTTTACTTCCATTAAGCAAGAAATCAGAAAAGGAATTTGGTGCTTTAGAAATTCTTTTTGTCCATTGTTTTTTACTCAATCCTATGTATTTGCAAAGAATTTAAAGTTCTTTTTCCTTGAACGTGTCACAAAGCAAACAATAAACAGTTCTTTTGCTCAGAGTTTCAGGAATGTTTTCAGTCAACACATATACCCAAAACGTTTGCTCTCAAGCACAGCTGTGCTCAGAAAAGAAGAATTAAAGAAGTAATTCATTTTAAAGGAATGATAGGGTCAAGTCTCTGGCTAGATTACTGAAGAGAACAAAAACTCTTCAGCAGTATCAAAAGACACCATAAGACACACAAAAGCAGTGTGTTCCCTAAGCTTTTTTGGAAATATTGATTGCTACCTACTCTTCTATTCTGTAAAGGATGGCAGTTATCTCCTCTGAACACAAAATACAGAAAAAATACCATGTAAAAAGGGAAACATTACAGCTGAATTTCCTGACAGAAGTCAGACCTCTGCTTTCTCAGTGAGAGAATTAGATCTATGAAAAGAGCTTTCAAGGAGAGAATGTAAAGAATTCTGCTCTTATAGTATATACAATTCTGATCTCTGTTATGGCAGTACAATTATGATATTGTATCATAACCTCATTTTGTTGATATTTTAACAAAACCAGCAATTTTCATTTTTTCCTGTTCTAAGATGTGCGTGCATTTAGAGGCATTATAAACTTCTATGTGAAAAGGAAGAATTACTCCATTTCAATGATAAAAATGCAACAGATTTTATAAAAATATGCATTTTATTCTTACATTATTATGGCTTCTTCACTTTGCTCACTGGTTAATATATCAATAAAAAACACTACTCCTAAGAGTAATGGTTGGAAGGCCTTTGGTTCCTTCATATGTTATAAGAAATCTGAAGACAGAAAAATATTCTTTGACAGGATTTATTCCCGTCAATAGCTCATTATATAATCTTGGTTTAGCCCTTTGTTTAGAAAGAAAATCTAAAACGATCCTGTACCACTTAAAAAGCTGTTATATTCTGAGCCACTCTTCTGCTCCTGAATTAAAGTAATTGCTAACTAAGAAAAATATAAAGCAGGCAAAGAAAATGAATTAAGTAATTGATCTTGATCCTCTTTTTGTGTGTGGCCTTGAGTGTAGTTAGCTTAAATAGCATCTAAAATAGGACATTTCACTTGTTTATAAGATAAAATTTATTGAAGGACCAATGAACTTTCAAGAATAAACATAAGAAACACATATTAAGTGTAAAAAAAGATTAGCTTTATATGAATGCATATTGGATCTGTTCATATGTCCTGTTTAATAAATTCATGGAGTCTTTTCGACAATAAAGTTAATTACAGACATAATGCCAGTTTTGTAACCCATCTCAAAATGCAGCTTCAGGATCCTGTGTTTACTCTGAATCATTGCCACTCAAACATGTGGGAGGGGAAAAAAAAAAAAAAAAAAAAAAAAAAAAAAAAAAAAAAAA
>JANEHK010000001.1:43851498-43879972 GCA_025960845.1 Tachycineta bicolor | reverse complement strand
AAAAAAAAAAAAAAAAAAAAAAAAAAAAAAAAAAAAAGGCAGAAATAACAACTAGCAATCAAGAAAAGTTGAATTTGGAATTTTGTCTTATGCTGCTTCTACAAAAGTGGTTAAAAAACAATGCCAATATGATTTTATAATAGAAGACACCTTTTTTATTTCTCCAATACACTAATTTCTTGTATTAGTAACTATCAGCATCCCACCATTTTCCTTACTTTCTCCTTTGCTATAAGCTTGCTTGCTTTACTGCCAGCTGAATAAGTACTTTATTTTGTACAAACTCATCTGTGTATTCTGATGAATACTGATTATGAATTGTGTATGTATTAGACATGGTAACTATTTTTTCTTAGAAAAATAAAGAAAAAAAGTTTTCCCTTGGTACTGAGCTGTGGTAGGCTAATGTAGCATTAAAAGGAGCAAAATATATCAATTTTTTATCCATATACATTCAAAAATACAACAAATTGCCTGAATGAAGTTTTATTTAATTTAAACTTTTATAGATGAAGTCACACAAATATAACATTTGATGCTGGTAACAATTTTTATTACACAGATCAGAATATTCATTCAGAACAGTCTTTAACAATGTTTTAAAATCAGTAGCTTCTACCTTAGACTGCTTAAAAACTTCACCAACTTTTTCTCTATGTTGATCATAAATGTTCTTCAAAGAATCTTAAGAGTTCTTATTACCTTACCTCTAAGTTCTCTCTGTTGACACTCATAATCACCTGTGAACTCCATCAAAATACCTGCCCTCTTTTCTGACTTTTGACTCCATACTGAATGGGAAACTGAGAAGGGGACCATGAGAAATTTCTGTGCCTAATTTAAGAATGTCACTTCTGAAGGATATGAGACAGAACATATTTGAGAGATGACCACTACAACAAACTACTACTTTCAAACTAATTTCTTGAAGAGAAATTTTAATGAGGTAGTGAGAGCATTAAAACATCACCTCCCAGAACCATTAGATGCAATGGAAGATGTCTCTCACTGATTGTTTTATGAATACAGATTCTTCTATCTTTCAGCAGAAAAGAAAGTACATATTGAGAAGCATGACTGCCTGCTATCTGACTTTATTTTTTCAAACAATAGGCCTAGTTTTAAAAAAGTGAACTAGTTGTCTAGGGAAACAGTGAACAAAAGAAAATGTTCCATAGTGGAGTTCTGGGTGCTTTGAGAAATTCTCACCTGGCCTGAGGAGTACTGGTGAACATGCTTCTAGTGCTAAAAGTAACAATTTAAAAGTTCTTTTTTAAAACAAAACTGGGACATGCATGTCTATTTCCAGACATCCACAAAGGAGATTTGTGTGTCAAAGTTCAGTTAATTGTTGGGAGAAACTTTGACTAGAGAAAACCTGACTTATGATTACCCTGCTTGATTCAAAGATTAGCAAAGTAAGGCAAAAATGTTTATTTCTTTTTTGTGACCCAAAGATGTTGTGCATGTGTGTATGTAAACATTTCAGATTATTTTTAGTTTGGTTTGGTTTCATGCGTAAGCCCAGCTAAACAATGTATTTGAATTAATTTGTAATACCAGATATTGTATAGCAGGGTTCTGATTTCACAAGAAAAATAATTGGACTAGTCTTGCTCATTCACTTTCTCTTCACCTTATTTGTATGTGTGGTTAAGTATTAGGATGTTAGACTTTTGTCAGGTTTTCTTGCTAAGGTTGTCCACAGACACACTTTTTTTTGCCAGATTATTAAATATACTGAAGAAACCAAACCACTGGGTTTGAGGCATTATCTTTACATCTGGCCCTGGAAACACTCTTGCTCCATTTACCTAAATGGGGATTTTTCCAGAAAAAGTGTGGAAGAGGGTAAATATTTAAAGTCGAAAGTATATATAGAGAGATAATATGAATGTGTGAAAAACAAATTCTATTTCCAAAGGCCTCAAAATAAACTGCAAATACATTATCATCTCCACAATCTTCCTTGTGAAATCTATTTTAACTCTTTTCAGAGAGAGTGAAACAAAAGGACAAAGAAACAAAATTACTTGAAATTATCAATGAAAAATCCAGAAGCAGAATATATTCAGAAAGCTCTTGTAAATACGTGAGACATTTGAGTAAGTGTCAATGTAAGTCAAATGAAAGTTCAGCTACAGAGCTGCTGAATTGCATTCTGTTCCTTAAATAAGAGAAACAGACTCTCCGCAGTGTCACTAGTTGTGCACTTGGTGCCAAGTACACAAGTGGTTTCCCTAGTTTCAACTTTCCTCTTTGACAGACTTTGTTGAGGGACAGAGAAAGAAAAGGAAAGACTCTATACTGCAACAGTAGAACAGAAAATACTGTCCCTGTATGAACACATTATTTTTAAAATGCCCATATTCAGTTATTTTCAAATTATAACCCCCAAATAAATTATTTTCAGTTAATTTGACATAGTTTAGTCATTTCTGTGGTTGTGTCGGTAACAAAATCTGCTTCATCAAAAATATTAGTCAAGACATTTCAATGGTGCATTGGCCAAGAGGTCATTTTTCACATTTCATTTTTTGATGAATTCATGAAACAACAGTCAAGAACAGTTCTCTCATTACCTATTCAACAGTAGCCAAGCTGTTGCTTACTGATTGTTAACAAAATATTACTAATGGTAGAGAATTATTCTCACATGATTTTGGTGATCAGATACAGAAAAGCATGTGCATTTCTGAAGGCTGAAGGAGAAGGAAAGTTAAACCTGCAAGTACCTTTGAGTACCTGGCTCTAAATGATCTCAGTTTCCTTCAACTTTGATATGAATTTAAACTTCACAGTCCCTCACTGAGTACTAAAGACTTTATTTATTCTATGACCTCAGAAATTCTGGTCATTATTTTCATCTCTCTGGGTCAGAAAGGTTAAATTTTGTCATAAACCCAGCTGACATGGTATCACATTAATTGCTTTCACTGGGTCAAAGTTGATGGCATTGCAGCCCATTTTACTGTACTCTTTAACCCCATACTTAAATCTGTCAGATACTGTATTTCAGTTCTCTATCAGAATGTATTTTATTTCTTCAATAAATAGTAATTTTTGTTCCTTCTGTAATGTTTGCAATCACCACCCTCTTTTTTAACTGACATGCCAGCAAAGATTTTCTTTCTAAATGCATAACTATATATTTTGAGAGAAATCACCATAAAGAATTTACTGCCTATCTAATTTAAATGTAGCTAAAATATGAGTACCAGAATCTTTCAGAAACAGAGGTATCTTCTCCTTAGAAGAGGTGCTAAGTTTCTGCTCATCACTATAGGAGATGCAGGAATGCACAGAGCTGGAGATAAGCACTGCCTGAAGTAAAGGACAGTGCTTGCTGCAGTTTACCAAAAGAGAATGCACAGCTGGCTCATGACTTATTCCCAGTAACCTCCTTGTTTAAGAGAGCAGCAGTTTGCTGTTATTTCTATTGGGTGAAATAAAGAATCTTCACCTTTGGGTGATAACAGTGGAAATCGAAATCTGTTCATTGCTCTTTTAGGGATTTACATGTGTTGAGATTGAATGTTAGCCCTGTTGGAATTCTGAAGGGAGCTACATCATCAGCACTCTGCTCGCTGTCCTTTTTGATCAAAATATCCAGATATTTTTCACAAGCTAATAAAAGAATGGAATGCTTACATATGTGCTTTTTTTTGAGTAGGCTGAGCAAAACAATGGGTTTGAGTCAAAAAAATTGCATGAATTCTGTTTTTGTGTGTGTGTGTGTGTGTGTGTGATTTTTAATGCTATAATTGTGGAAACCCTGTAAAAATTGAGATAACACAGTTTCTAATCCTAATTAATTTATTTTGCCAAGCAGGGAGACAATGCTGAATCTTCCTTGTGAGCTAATGGATAGATTCTAGAGAAAAATTATGTTGTCAGCATGTAATTTGCTAGTGAAAATATTTCCTTTTTTTTTTTTTTTTTTTTTCCTGAAGGGAAAACCATCCATAGTCTGGATACATTTTTTTTCCTTGAAATGTAAGCCAAATCCTGGATTTATAAAAGGAACAGCCAGCTATGCCCAGGTGGCCAAGAAGGCCAATGGCATCCTGGCCTATATCAGCAATATCGTGGCTAGGAGGATATCTGAATGTTCACCTGTACTTTGGCAGGTCTTTTCCCAAAAAAGTGCATGTATAACTGGATGCTGCTGTACAAGAGAGCCTTCCTAGTGCTTTATCTCTTCATTCACACACAGGATGACATTGCAATGCAGGAAATACTACAGCTCTTCTCTTTTGCTTTATTCTGACTATGTAGAAGGCAGACATTTTTTAAGGCAGACATTATTTAAGGCAGATTAAGTTCATTTTCTGCCTTTTAGAAGACAGGCAGTTTTCAAGAAGAAAGGAAAAAATCTGACACAGTTATGGCTACTTAAGCTGCCAGTAAGACAGTCTTGAAATCATATATGCTCCAGAATTAGACAACAGCAACTAAGATTAAACTCTTTGGATTCCCTGTCCTTATTTCTCCTCCATCACAAGCAACATGAGAACAATAAAAAAAAGTCTTCCTTTTATTGAAAGGAAATGGTCTTATCCGTGCTCTACTGTACTTATTAATGCTTTAAATCTCAGTGATGCTCCCATTTATTTTATATGACATATGATTACATATTTTTGTGGTGATTTTTGCTCTCATATATTGGGTCTTTTTTTCATGAACACTTCTATTCTCCTATGTCTGCAAGCAAAAAGTAGTTACCTGTAGTTTACAAAAGTGCTACAGACAGAAGGGTTCAGGGGGAATTTTTTCCTTCTTGTTGTTTTCTTCTTATTTGAAATAGCCATGGCCTTTATCTTGACATGAATGAGTTCTGTATACCTGGGAAAAAGCAGTACAATTCAACAGTGGTTTTAGTACACTTCAAGAAGCATTTTCTAAATTTCAAACATATTCTAATGGCTTAGAAAGAAGACAAAGTATTTTTTTTCTTGAAATTTTACTCATGTTTTTTCTTTCTACTAATTTCTGTAAAAGAAACAACAACATAACAATATAGGTCAGGGAATCTTAAAAGGAGACCTCTTGCAATTTTTCTGAAATCTTGACAACATTAAGAAAGAGTAGAAGGTGTTTCAGTATGAGTTTCTGCTTGGAAGTATGCAAAAATATCATGAGATTGCCACATGTCCTAGCTTGTGTAGCGTATTTGTTTAAGAAACTGGCTATGGCCAATGCCAAAATTGTATTATTAGGAACAGACAGCAAACAATCCTCTAACTTCCCTAAGGAATACTCATGAAATATATCCTGGTTTTGGCCAAGAACAGGGCTAATTTTTTTCTGTTACTGCAAAGGGATGGAGCCTGTACTTGTGTGAGCATTATTTTCCTGATGTCATGGAATACCATCAGACCTCACTGCCTTATGGGGGAAATGGTCTGCATCTCTCTTCTGAGAAGGATGTACCTTTCCAGTGGTGCAAATGTGAGGAGTATCAATGGTCCTGAGCAGACCAATGGACCATTGAGGAGAGGATTGGGTGGTGTGGCTTCAGTCAGGTCAGCCTCTGCAGTCTCTCTTTTGTGCACTTTTTAATTAAAATTGTTACTGCCACTGTTCATTGTCTTATGTCATTGTTGTTTCAGGTAAATTATTCTTATCTCAAGGTGTGATCTTTGCCTTTTGTGCTTGTAGCTGAAGGGGAAAAGGAGGTTCGTGGAGACATGGATTTTTAGTGTGACTACTGGATTGGAGAATACCATTCCTAAAACATGACACCATATTAAACCTAAAAAAAATATGTCAAGAACAGGACAGAATAAAAGCATGCAGTGCTTAACCCCTTATTATATATGTGTGTTCCAAACTATCCACTGATTATTATGGATTGGTGGTGTTAGTGGGAAAGCTGCTTCATGCTTCTATTGGTCTGTCGTAAGACTAAACTTCCAGCCCCTGCTCACCATCTCTTCTCCCTCTGGCTCAATCCCACAACAAGCCAGGAAGCTGCCGCAGGGTATGTGAAACAAAGTGTAAGACTTCTTCCTAGATGCCACCTAAACCAGAGAGTCACCAGTCTTGTGGGGAGTCTTGTCCCAATGCAAGACCATGCTATCTCTGTCTATTCACAGGGAAAATGTCACCCTGTCCAGGGACAGTGTTTCTATATTATGTAATAAAATTGCAGTCAACACCTCTCTTCACAGTGCATTTCCTTCCATTTACACAGAGATAGAGACCTTTCCTTGCGGCTAGCTGTTTAGCCTGAAGATAATGAGATGACATGGGATCAGCAAAGTGAAAACAGATTTTTCCCAGGCTGCAGACTAAGAGTGAAAATGAGCCCTGAGTAAGACTTATGTACCATGTAACTCTTGTCAGGATAACTGAGACTTAAGTGGCACATAGATAATGTTTGATTTTCTGGCAAAGGGATAAATTCCATTCTAACTGCAGCATTGTAAAGCAAGTTAAAATGAAGTATTACATTATTCTCTGTTCCCTAGTGTATTGCCTTACCTGTGTTTCAAGACATTACCTCATGTTCCAAGTAAAATAAAGTCAGGAAAACAGAAATAACTCTAAGGCATGGAATGAAAGAATTCTATTAAGAATGTGCAGAAGTTAGGTAATAATTTCAGTTGTTATTTTAGTGCTTATGAGACACTCTTGGGATGCTATTATTTATGTTCCTAAAGTTTTGCACATTAATGTCACACTTAATTGGAACACAACCTGTGCACTGATTAAGTAGTCATAGCAGTAATATTCTAGGTTTTACAGTCTGATTCAGGATTTTTAACTTGTAGGTAAGAGCAATTTATACTGTTAGCTGTAAACTAAGTTTATTTTGTATGACTGTACTTGACAACTTCTTGGAAATCTTTTTTCCTCATTGTTACTATATTAGTGATGCTTATTTTGCATGCTGTTTGGTAAACTGCAATCTGTATTTTTAAAATGCTTTTGTTTTTTTTTACAATGTCCAACTACATCTGAATAAACTTCCTGTTGAAACACTATCATCAAGCTGTGTCATTTGACCCTAGATGAATAGCATCAAAGATTGAATGTGCCATTTGTTAAGAACTGAAGCTATATATACTAACATACCCAGAAATACTAGATTCTACATTGTTCTTGATTACAACACTCAACAACAATCACTAACGAGCCACCGACACATAATGTCAATATATAGAAAAGCTTGTAGAGGTTATCAAAATAGGGGTGAAATGAACAAACTAATATAAGGCACTAAACCAAAATTTAGGATTCTTTTTGGTATTTTATTTGTTGTTAAAATTAACTTCTTAAGTGACTAAAATGTTTTAGAAAGCATCATGTGGGGAGTGATAGTATAACAAAGTAGTAATACTCCTGATCTGATTCCAGGGTAGAACAAGTATGAAAGAGCAGCTCTATATAATCCTTAAATATTAAGTTGTGGTTTTGATGAGAACATATTTCCAAAAAGTCATTGTAACTCCACAATTTAGGGAAGAATATTTCCCTGCACATTAATAGGCCTGGCAATCAGCAAGATAAGCCATTCAATTTGCATCATGTTTATCTTTTCTGCTTCCTATTTTTGCATTTAATATATGCAGAAGCATTTTATTGTATGGCACTTTGTTTTGCTTGGCAACATCACAGCTGTAACAACCAAATATACAGAAACAATGAAGCCTCTTTTGTGAAGAATAAAGGAAACATCAGGAGAGATCTATAGTTCCACCCTAATGAACCAATTCAGCGCCTGTTTATTCATCATAGTAACAGCTCACATGGGAAGGCCAGAAGCACTAGCATTGAGAAGAAAATTGAGACTCTGATACTTTATTTTACTTTGTGCCATAGCCGGTTTCAAATTCTAGTAGTTAATGGGTACTTAAATCTGATAACTTTGCACTGCATCAATAAAAAACTAAATTAACAGAGAACTGAAGAGAGGAGAGGAGAGGAGAGGAGAGGAGAGGAGAGGAGAGGAGCAATTGATGTATTTGTGTTCTGTAAAAAATTATGCCACTAAAACAGCTTTATTTTGGCAAAATTCTCAAATTACCTTGACTTAGGGGCTTATTTTTCAGCTATTTTTATCCTTCTTTTTAATGGTAAAATTTCATATTCACAATAACAAGAACTGGCACACTACAAAGCTTCCCATACACTCTGTCTAGACTTTGAAAAGTGCAGTGAATACGGAACATGTACAAAAGATTCTACAATGCATCCCTGTAATGTATAGCACAGGTGGGTTTAAAGGACTAAAGACAGGTCAATTGGAATGAAAGCCTCAAGCTAATGTTAACGCATGGGTATTTCTCACTCATTTCAGACTCTCCCATGTTTCCAGAACATTGTAATTTATCTCATATTATTTAGGACTCCATAGGCTACTTCTCATTATGCAACCATTATTCAGGATTGATCATCAATGGTTAAAGCTTGTTATTTCTGTCTACATTAGTTTCAGATTCAGTTCCATGAGGACACATTACCTAAACACATTCAACTTGGCTCGGCTCTCAAGCATTGATTTCGCACATCATTCCTCACTGTATTCCTCCTCAGAATAATCTCTGCATCAGCTCTCCCTCCAAAGTCTTGGAAGAGATTATCTTTGAATGCAAGAGTGCTTGTCCAAATTTTCCTGATGCTATGCTACAGATGACTAGATGCAGTGAAGTCAGAGACATACAGAAGGTAAAATATCTGTAACTGACACTGTGACTGAAAAGCAGATGAAATCAATAAAGTATGATCCCTTTCAAAATAAATTCTCTGAATTCTGCTGCATATTTCTGATGGATGTAATTTTTATTTCAGTGCAGCCAATAAAACTTGTGATTGCTAATAAAAATAACAATAGTTTTCTGAAGTTACCATGTAACACCTCTACATGAGCATCTTCAGAGGGATCTGAGGGTTGCACTTTCTGTATCACTAATATTACCAAGATAAATGTGGCATAACCCTGTCCTTATTATTCTCACCAAGAAATACAAGAAACCGTTCTACCCCTTTTCTTGTACCTCCATCTCCAGATTAAATAAGCTAGATTTATTCCTCCAAAAGTGGCCTAAGAACAAATGAAAATCTTTACTTTGGTTTTCTGGTTTTCCTGGGCTTTTTCAATTAATTTTCAGCTGCCTTCCAATGGGTTAAAATTACAAACAACTTTCTTATTATTCAATATTATACTAAGGAAATTTCCTAGGAGACAGAACAGGGGGCTATTTCCTACATATTTTGAAAGATTCTTAACAGCTTGACTTCTTTTGCTAAGCAATATTATGAATAATATAATGCCAAAGCATCTTTTACTTTCTTCACCTTGGATGCACAGTGAAGATATCCATGTACAAAATGTACTACAGACATGAATGTGCTCAACCCCAGACTGGCCCCTTCTAGAGTCTGTGTGATTTTGAAATTATGATCTTCACACACAAGATAGATAAGAGAGATGGAATCAATGCAGGAAAGTGTCAAAAAATGTGTCTTCAAATGCTTTATTTTCCCCTCTTATGTTTGAGTATGAGCCACATTTGAAGAGCCCCATGGGAGAAACAGGTTGCTGATCACAGAGTAGCTTAAATGAGATAACCCTTGCAGCAAGTTGTATAAAGTGTGTGCTTCACTGTCAAGCAGGACAGCATAAAGCTTTCTCTTGTTCTGATAAAAGACCTATCCAATGGGAAACACAATTTTAGAAACAGATCATAGGAGACCATCACATTTAAGACATTTTTCCTGGCTTTGTCTCCTTTGAGAGAGACTGACAGGCAAATTTGAAAGTATGTCTTTTCCTCTGAGTTTTGGAAGGTTATCTTTTAGGTTCATTTTATGTTCTCTGAAACATTGATAACAACCTGCCAGAGCTGATGTGTTTACATCGATTTTCAGAGGTAAGAAACATATAACTCAGGAACTGAGTGGGTCTGAAAATAAAAATCATGGTGGAGTTCAGTAACAATCACTTTGTTATGAACAATTAAATTCTACTGTGGAGAACTGGTGTTCTGAAAATTGGATTATTAAAAAAAAAATCCTTATAATTGTAGATAGTTTGTAAATTTTTTATATTTAATTTAAATTTAAACAAAAAAAAAGGCTGAATATCATTCCTCTTTCAAAATATTTTGTCTTCACTTTGGTAAAGAAATCAATGTCCTGATTAGGAGTGAAGAAATGAAAATGAATATGAAATTAAGAAGGAAGATATTACTATTTTTCGTTTGTGCTGAAAAAAATTAAGAACCATAAAATTACAAGTGAAACTTTGGATAAAATTATATATTATATGCATAACATTATTAATAGAATCTGGAACTAAACATTTATCACCCTTTCTAATAATGGCATTTATAGGAAATGCAACGGCTGACACTGGGTCTTGCAATGCAGGGCCACAGAGATATGCTCTGAATAGTTGCCTCAAATGTAATACTCAATGTGTGTTAAATCCAAACACATGTGAAGAAGGCTCTGTACTAGCTTGATTGAAACTGAAGATGCATAAAGAAATAAGAGCTAGCAAAATTTGAAGACACATTTATACCTTTTAATCAGTCTATCTGGCTTCTTACTTGACAACACACCTTCAGCAATCTGGAAAACTCATCCATGCAATGCAGGCATTTTCAAGGCTCTAAGTTGTGTGGAACATTACTTGGACTCTCCATTGAGAATTCTTTATGACTCTACATTCCTTCCAAAGCCCTTGATACCTCATGTTGGGGCTACTTAGTGGGATGTTAGAAAGCTGATAAGTATTTGGGGGGGGGGGCCCCCCATGCTGTTTGTACTGCAAAAGTGCAGACAGAGTTTTAAAGCTTCATTTTGCCTCTCTGTTTTTTGTACTTACATATGCAGCATCAATACTTAATCTAGAAATATTTATTAGATGCTTTCTACACCTATGTATAACTCCAGTCTTTAAATTAATATTGGACATTAGTGCAAAGCTTTCAGCTGACAGAGTGAAGAAATGCCAGCTTTTCTTCAAGCAGGTTTGCCACATTACCATTATTTGCTGGACATACCTCCCAAAGTTGTCCTCAGAATTATTTCTATTTAAGGCCCTAGTGAAAGATATCAAGAAAAGAGAAAGCATGCAAAGAGCTCCTTTTGGCTTTCACAAATCCATAGACAAATTAAAATGGTTAAAAGAAAATCAAGATATGCAAAGTATTTGAAAGAGTCATTATCACCTGTACCCTAATCCTTTCCTTTACACATGATTTTAACAGCAGCTTTCAGATAAAATTGTTTTATAAGGATGCCAGTGCAAAGAGTCTCTTGGGGATGCCTGATCACGTATACAGTTTTCTCTTTTAATCTTTTTTCCATTTTGTCTGGCCTTCTGCTCATTGACACTTTTCTCTGGACTCCCTTCAAAATGTCATTTTCATATTTTAATAATCCACTAAAGTTTTCTTGTTGACTAATGGAAAAATAATAGCCTTCTTTTGCAGCAATCTTCAAATGTGTGCTTCAGTTCTGTTACTGATTTCAAAACCTACTCCAATAGTGCTAAGACTCTTGGTGTTAAAAATCTCTATAGATCATGGCTAGGGACTGTATTCTTTTTAGCATTGTGCTGGCATGTCAACTCTATCATCCTGCTGAAAATATCCACAATCTTTCTTTCTGTGACAATGGCTGAGTGCCTTTCTTGGCATACAGATAGTTGAAGTATAGATTTAAGTTTCCCTCAGTATTCCACATCTGTGAAACTTGATTTATCTTAACAGCTTTGTCACATTCCTTCAAAACAACCTTCCTCTCAAGCAGTCCTTTGCCTAATTTAAGATAGTCTTTATTTTAAAGGATAACAAAAAAACCCCATATCTTTTACCGATATTTACTTCAATGTTCTCTTTAAGTGTAAAAAAATTTTACAAAACTTTAATGACTGTAATTTAGATTTTAAAGGTTTTCTGTATGTAAATCATATGACTAAAATACCCATGCACTTACCCTATGAAGCAAACAATCCACTAATATTAGTGTCTTATTAATGTTAATAATTTTGCAACTCCTTGAGATTCTTACTTAATTTGGTGTATGTCAGCAGGTCTACTGTACTGGTCTTCAGTTAGTACATAAAGACTTATCTGTTTTATTCTTTTATTTCCTTCTGAGTCACCCACTTTTTAATTTTTTTTATTTTATTTTATTTTTTATATATATATATATATATATATATATTTATTTATTTATTTATTTATTTTTAATATATCATGTTTTGAATGGGTCTTCTGAGCCTGTTCCTCTAAGAATTTTTGTCTATTTTCCATCTAGGAGGAAGTATGGCAAGTTTTGGCTAAGGCATATCAACTTAACCAAAAGCACTGACTTCTGAGGATGTTCATCCCTTAACACATGTCTAGCCATCATCTCTGCCTGCTGAGCTGTCCTTAAAGAAAATAAAACATAACAGAATAAAATCTGAAATCACTTTAAAATGGCAATTTAAGAGCAATTTATATACAGTTACCCTTCAATTTTGACATTACTACAGATCCATTTTTAGATATTCAAAGGAATATTTTGAAAGTGTTCTCAATCCTGAGAAATCTTTATACTTCAACCAAAACAAGTAGAAACAGACTTATTCAAATTTACTATTCTGTTTTTTTTGGTGTGTTTTTTTTTTTTTTTTTCCCCTGCCATAGGAATAATGTCACTGCAGTTGACATGTTCCCACATTCCAGCAAATGTTCCTGTATTTATTTCATTGAAGTAAGATTTTCCAAAAGAAAAACATTTCACAGCAATATTTTACCAACTTTACTGTATTGTTTTGTAAAAAAAGCCCCTGCTGTTTCTTAGGTTATGTGCTTGGGGACATTTCAATAATTGTTCCCTTATAAAGATATATTTTCCTTACTGGATTACTTCAAGTCCTCATATTCTGAGTACAAAATGAGTTACCAGAGAGTACAGTGTGGGAGGAAATGCTACAGAAGAGATTCCTTCTAGTAGCTGTATTGGGAGCTTGCAGAAGACATTGTATTGCGGAGCTGGTGACCTTGAACAGCCCAAGTCTCCTGTCCTGGGGCTTGTACTCCAGAAACCTGCACACAGAACAAGCAGCTGCAGGGGAGCTGCTGGAGCACCCCGTGCCAGCTTCTCCTGGCTGCTGCAACAGAGGCAACATCCCAGACTGTCAGAAAACCCTCTATTAGCTGAACAACTTCCTAATGGAAACTTGGAATATGTTTGGGAACAGCAAAGTTGGATCAAAGGGTGCAACAAGGTGGCTCTGACCACAGGCTGTTGTGTCTCAAGATGTTGGTGATCCACACTGCAGCTGACATGAGCACAAGCAGACCAGTGCTGGCTGGGCCATTTGTTCGGTGTAGCTTCAGGCTGTGTGGTGCTGCACAAATTCTCGGCCACAGGACAAACTCAGCCAGTGTCTGATAGCTGAGAAGCCTGCAGGCACTTCCCACTCACAAATATGTGTAATGATGTGCCTCGATCTGAGGTGTGAAGCAAGAAGTTCCTTAGATGCAAATGTCTATTCTGTTTGACAGTACCACTGCTGAATAGGTTTTGTTTCTTTGAGAAAACTGTATGTTACAATGCAAATGGTAAAAATGGAAGATATTTCACCATAGACAAGATCTGTGCAGCACATAGTTGGGAAATGCATCAGTGGAGTACCAGATGCTGCATACATGCAGAGTGCCCAGCATCTGAACTGGTGTAAAATTTTATTGCTGTCTGTATTCCTCATTTTATCCTACCTTGTTTTAACAACTACTTTGTTAAACTATTTATTGTCCACCCTTGCTTTCTGAGATCCAGATAGAGCTCTACACCATCTCTCTCTATCCCTTCAAATACAAAGTGCTGGAGAGCAGAGAATTCAGAGACAAGAATCTTTTTCCAGAAAGAGTTTGAAAAATAAGACAAAGAAAATGTGTTGATATTAAATGATATGTTGGAAAATTTAATTAAAGATCAGTGACATTATAAACCAGAAAGTGTCATCAAGTTTCAGCATCATGGAAATTTCAGTTTAACTTTGGATAAAAGAGATTTTGCCCTTTGGATTGGTACCAAAGATTAAAATTCACATTATGAAAAAACTGTGTTCAGAGTCAAGCGGGACAAATTTCTTAATCTGGTAAAACACATTTAGTAACTTGCAGCACAGCCACAGAAATGGCAGTCTGCAAATGGAGATTAAAAGATCAAGCTGAGAAGAAAATTACAGTGAATCCAAGAAGGAGCTTATTTCAGTGTAGAGAGGGAAAAGCTTGAGATGACTATTGCACCTGCTATTTGGCTGCAAGTCACAAACCAAGATATTAAAGTGCATTCCCAATACTTGTTGCTACACAAATAGCAAGTTAATGGTCCTAATACAAGCACCCCGTGCTTGCAATACCAAATTAATATTGCCTTTAGAACACATAAACAAGTAACAAAGGAAGCTTTTCAAGGCTTCACAGACTTAATGGCAAATTATTATTAAGTCCTTGGCTTAAAGGTAAGTCAGGAGAATGGATGTTGTAGATTCAGCCTCCCAAACACCACAAACTTGTCTTACAAAACAGATTTGTAAGAATCACATCCTGGGGATGGGTAGTAATATGGTAATATCAGCTGGA
Source organism: Tachycineta bicolor (assembly GCA_025960845.1). Classification (NCBI taxonomy): domain Eukaryota; kingdom Metazoa; phylum Chordata; class Aves; order Passeriformes; family Hirundinidae; genus Tachycineta; species Tachycineta bicolor. The sequence goes on along the minus strand of JANEHK010000001.1, from coordinate 43,865,375 downwards.
TTAGGAGTTCTGATGCATTATATAAAGCTTAATTATGGATGGTATGATCAGATTTAAAGGTAAAAGTGACCCAGAACTGCCTGTCACTTATATTTCTATAATGAATGAATGGATTAAATTCTCAGCTGTCCTTAAGTATACAGTTACACCTCAAGAAAGTTTACTGACTATCTCCTGATACTTTTTTCCCACTAAAATCACCTGGGAACCCAATGATTGCCAAATATTCTTTTAAATGTTTTAAAATGAGTTTGTTTCTAAGCCTTGCATTTGATAGCCTGAGGTAGGTACAGATACAAGGAAAACATATGAATTTATGTTAAAATTTTCAACAAAATAGCTTTTCAACAAAATATACTAAAATATTTTCAGCATATATAAAATTAGTCCATGTAATTATTCTCTTACAGAAAAACACCTTCACTAACCACTTATAACATGGGCATCTATTGTAGTAAAAAATGCCCAGAAATATTATCAGAATTAATTTAGTTCAGTACAGGCAAAAGAATTTTCAATAACTTCTTCCTTTTAAGTTCTTTTGTTCTTGAAAATACACCTATAAAACTTCAAGTATGGATTTTGAACTTTATTACCAAACAATTTATTTTAACACATATATAAATTAAAAATAATATGTTAGTGAAATTACTTAAAATAAATAAATACACTTAAGTGCAGATTACTGTGTAATGAGCAGCAGTTTCCAAGTCATTATTAAACCTGAACAATCTGGAAAAAATTCTAATAGTGAGTCACCTATACCACTACTACCAGCAAGTTTTCTTTTACCTCTAGCTGCCTACACAAACAACTGAACAGAATTTCCAGACCCACCATAATCACACCACGTCGATCACACTATGAGCTTTTTCTACTGTGCATTTATGGCTGATTAAGTCTCTTTTAACCAGCTACACTAGACTGAAAGTACTGCCATACACTTTTAATAGATACTCCTGAATAGATCATGTTGGGGTTGCTCTAATTTTCTCCATTTTATTGCAGTACTAAACAACTGCAAATGTTTTAATTAAATGGCCACTGCATTAATATGAACCCAAATTCTCAAAGAAGACATAAATATAAAAATACTGTTTGCATAATATTTCTAAAAGCAATTGTAAATTACTTTCTTATTATACTGAAATGCAAAGTAGTTATGAGGCATCGATAACAATGCTTCAAAAATTTTCTAGTGCTTCATAAAATATTTTTTTTTACACTCTTTCTGCTAATTTGTCATCTGAACCATGGTAAGATAACCATATTTCCAGGAAGTAGGACATATGGGTAAAGGAAACTTGAGCAGCAGCATCAGCAGAGGAAGGCAGGAGCTCTTTTAGAAAACTACAGATTTCTTTTCAGCAGACCTCACCCGAAGCACAAAGGACCTGAGAAAATAGGAAGAGCATCCCTGAATCACACTATTTCAGCTCTATCTAATAAAGTAAGTAAACCTAAATTGATAAAGCTAATTTTGATAGAAACATTGATATGTAAGATCTCTGACAGAAGAGATTGGTGATTTTTTGCAGTAGTTTAAGACATTGCTGAATCTTTGTCACAAATTATCACTTTATGGAAAAATGCAACATATGCTAACCCTGAAGCAACTCCCATTCTTAGCTCAGACTCTTGGCCCGAGTCCCCTTGTCAAAAAACGAAGCTAATTTGCTGAACTAAACTTGAACAGCTGAAACACACACACATACTCCATTCTGCTGACTCTACTACTACAGCAGTAACATCTGAAAGAGGGGAAATTTCAAATGCCTAGGAACTATCTTAAAGAGCATCAGTTACTTGTTTGGCGTAGGTGATTCAAGTCTTTAAAAACTTGTGTGTAATATTTTTTTCTTTTAATTGAAAAAACAAATAAGAATATTTATTTTTTCATGTCTGTATTGCAAAGCAGAGGAAACATTCAAAGTTGCTTGGTTTTGCTAATAAAGCATGTACTCTGAGTCTTTATTAAGATTTATTATAAAATATTAAAATAAATAAAGTTCTTGCAGTCTACCAACTAATCAGTCTTAAAAAAAAAAAAAAAAAAAAAAAAAAAAAGACTCTCTACTCAGGATATTAAAAAAAAAAAAATTAGTTCTCTTTATCATGTTGATAGAGAAAGAAAAATTAGTCTATCAGAAAAGCTCTTATCCATGTTTAATTTTACTTACCATTAAACATAGATTTAGTCTTATTTTGCTTCCATACTGGTGGCACATTGGAACAAGATAGAGGTAATTTAATGTTATAGTTCTTATAGTTCTTATTTGTAGACTTTGCTTTTCATCCTAGTAGTTCTCTGGAGAACCTGAATTTTTCAAAAGTCTTTACCTCCAGACTGGCAATAGAAAAAGATCCTTTCTCACATATGAGCCTGATTTTCTCACCAGGGATTAGATCCATTCCCAATTAGAAAAGCCATATTAATTAAAACTTCTCCAGAATGTTGCACACTGGGAAATTTGAATGGAACAGGTACAAGAGCAGAACCATCCACTCTATGATATTTAAGCTGAATTTCATTTATTAAGCAGAGTAGATTTAAAAAGTTGATAGCAATTTTAATTTAAAGATTTTTATCCTGAAGCATTATGCATTTTTAAGAAGAAAACCTACCCAAAAAACCTACACACACACACACACACACACACACAAAAAAAAAAAAAAAAAAAAGCCCAAAACAAAAACAAAACAAACAAACAAACAAACAAAACAAACAAAAACTTTAAAAACTGAAACAAAACAAACAAACAAACAAACAAACAAAAAGCCCCACAAAACAAAAACTGGAAACTCAGGACAGTTCCACACCAGCCATTACTTTCTAACTTCCTTAAGAGGCTTATTTTTCAACTATTTATGGCTTCTAGTGCTTTTGTTTTGTTTTGTTTTGTTTTGTTCCCCCCCCGCACAGATAGATTGCTAGCATAAACCATAAGCATCATCCATGGAGCCTCACCTCTTTCTGTAACTTCCCCTCTCTGTAAGGCCATTCAGGGTTCACTCTTGGGGTGCTATCCCTCTTTGGCCTCCCAGCCCTGTGATGGTGTAGGAAGGCAAAGGTGCTAACAGTCATTCTCCTTCTTTTCCTTTGTTTCTCTCTTCTGCAAACTGGAGTAATCCTCATGGGGGGCAGGTGTAGTCCAGGTCTCACTTGAAGGTTGCTTTTAGATGAACAACACCCCACAGTAGAGTCATAAGAACCAAAGTTTCCCTAATTAATCTTGTAGCAACATCTGCCTGAAATTAATGAGGAAAGTGTAAGAATCCTTTTTAAGAATGTCATAGAATCACAGAATCATAGAATGATTTGAGCTGGGAGGGACCTCCAAAATCATCTTTTTCCAACCCCACTGCCCTGGGCAGGGATTTCACTAAAAGTCAATGAAAGAAAGAGGAGAAGAGCAGGAAATGGAAAGAGAGAGCTAAATATTTCCAAAGAAAGTGGAACAAAAACAAATTTTAAAACAATTTATATTTGGCTTTGCAAAACTCTGCAAAATTTCAGCAAAAATGGGGATATATCAAACATTAAAACTGAAATCCACTAGCTCTTGAAAAAAAAATTGTGGTCAATATAATTCCCTGAGCCTTATGCACTAGAATTCAATATGAAAACCAGTTCATAGATGTACATAATGTTTATAAAACCTTACACAGAAATGGATTTTAAATTACTTTAGAAAGAAAGGTGGAATAAGGTTTCAAGGGGAAAAGAAAATAAACAAAAGTAGCAACACAAAGTAAATAGCCTTCATTTATTAAGGTTTCTTATGTTAATAAAGGTATAAATGAAGTTGCAGTTAGCTTTTCTATATTTATTCTGGCATTATACTTAGCATGACTGATTTCCTAATTTTCTAAATAAATACAAGAATATACATTGTTTTAATATAAAATAATTCATTTTAGATTAATAATAATAAAAATTGTACAGTCATTCTTGTAAAATCAATTAAACAGTTATATGGGAAAAAAAAAAAAAAAAAACCACAAACAAAAAAACCTCAAAACCAAACAGAGAGAACAAATATTTCCTTATTTGAATTTTTGCCTGAGAATAAATTATGAAAATATGTGAATATGAAAATATGCATTAAAGAAAATGAATCCAAAATATCTCATCAATAAATATTTATTTGTTTTCTAAGCAATCATAATCCATATCTTTCTGTGGTAGCTAGTAGATTTTAAACTGGACCTCAATAGAGCTCATCAGTGGTCTATCATAAGTCTTTCACTGAACTTAAAATGTATTTAAAACACTTAGCTTTATTAACTTTCTGCATGTTGAACTCGAATTTATGTTGTTGTAAATCTAATGTAACTCTCTTGATTTCATATAATATTATGTAGGTTTCATACCAATGTAAAGGATAGAAGAATCAATCCATAAACTTGCTCTAGTTCCGCTTCATAATTACTATGTTGTGGGTGGGACTTACAGATAATTTGAAAAGAAAATTATTTGAATAACAATGCATTCGTTTTCACAGCACCATTTCCATCTGCTTAGCTTCTCTGGAGGGTTTTTTTCTGTTTGGCACATCATTATATTTTTAGTTATAATCTTTTATTAACAACAAACAAATATGTTGACAGGGCAAAATATTTTCTTTCATGAGCAGTAAGAGGCAAACTACTTAGCAAATAGAAAGAAATATATGACAGAGTGGAGGTAATACAAATAATAGGTTACATTGAACATAAACACTGTCATAAGCATTAGATCAAAGTCTTGTTTCTAATTAATTCATCCCATTTGAATGTTTCCCTAAGTAATGTTGCTCCATTGCTACATGTTGCTAGCAGTATTTTTATTCCAACTCTCTTGTGTTTTTTACTGCAGTAAGCCATATTCCTTTAGGGCTCAATTCTGCAGTCTTCACTCAATCTAAATTCCCAGTTCAGTCTGGGGGCAAGATTTGCTTGAACAAGGACAAAAGAATTTAGTCTCTAGTGTGTAGTTATAACAGTATTCTCAAAGCCTAAATGCATTATATTTTAGCAGAGTCTAGAATTTAATATGGAGCACAAGTGTCTTAAATTCTGCTTCACTTTCTGCCTCTGAATTTTGTCAGATAAGTGTCTTGGCTTCCTTTTCCATTAACGTTGCCACCAATAAGATAAGTATAATAATGAACAATAAGCTACACTGACAGAAAATTTGATGAAAGGCTCTGGGTACCTATTGTAGGTCAGATGCTGTGAGAGAAATCTCTCATATAGTATAAAGCTCAGATCACCCACTTAACATTTTCCATTTTATGTGACTAGGAAGGGATTCCAGAGCAAAGTTCCTTGGGCAATCTGGAGTCAGTCACAAAGTGTTTAAAGGACTAATGTTATTTTGCAGCTGAAGCATTAGTTCCCAGGAACCCACAACTTTTGCAGTATGGAAAAGGAGCCTGCAACTATCTTTGCTTCTCCCTCTCCAGCTGTAGCAGGCATACAAGAATTATACTCTGGACGTGAGGAAATATCATTAGTTTATTTTGCAAGGTCTTGCACATATTTCAACATATTTTCTACTGCCCTGCATGTTTTATGCTAGTTAAACATCTGTCTTGCCTATCAGAAAAGTGTCATAGTTCTACTTCTCCAAGTCAAATAAGATACAACACAACTCACATTGTTCTGTTCCAAATATACTGTGGAACAAATTAACCATCTGTAAGGCTATATACAATTATCCTATTCCAACAGAATTTTGCCTTGTACTTTGAACTCTCATAGAAAATGTCCTCTAAATCAACAGCCTTTTACTGTTATAAACTTCTAAATAAAATTTGAAGGACTAGAACAGAAGTTAATTTAGATTACCACATACAGTGACTGGAATTACATATAACAGAGCTCAAAAGCAATTTTAGACTGCTACAGAACACATAACAGATTCACTGAAAGAGCACAGAAGGTTTTCAGAAGAGTTGAAGAATGTGAACTCATTCCACATTATGCTGTGCACAGGTCTGTAATAGCAAAAATATTTATCAAAAAGTAGCATATGCCCATAGGAAATATTTCCTTGTATGTGAATCTAATGCACATTTGTGGAGAGGAACATAGTAAAGTCAGGCCTGAGCTTTAGATTTTGTATACCATAATCTGAAATCTGGGTCATCAATGACTTTAAAGGACATGAGGAGAAACCCTTTTTGTCCCCACATGTCCTTTTATACAGTTTTAGTATCTTTCCTGTATATCCCAGGGGAAAACAAAAGAAAACAAAACAAAAAAACAAACACAAAAAACCCCCACAAAATAAACAAACAAACAAACAAACAAACAAAAAAAGAAAAAAAACCCACATACCCATTTATGTCATATATTCTGTTTTTCTAATGTGAATTTCCTAAATATTTTCCTTCATATGCAATCAAGTGGTTTTTTTTTTTAACACCTTCATTCTGTCATCCTCCCAAATGTTCAATTAGCTTTAATTTCTCTGTTACATGTTCTCTCTCATTGTTTTATCTTTTTTTTTCCTGCTTGAAGCCCTTTGTGTCTGTGAAGTTAAGCTAAAAAGATAAAACTGAATAAAATCTTCATAATGTAACTAATATAAAGTATAGGCTTATCTTAAAAAATATATGTGTTCTGGCTGACCATTTTTTAAAGAACACTATTATGATATTTCTAAAATTATTTCATTTCCCTAAAGCTATGCACAAAATTATCTCTTTAAAAGTGAACAAATATCTTTGACCAAGAAAAGGAAATTTGATCCAAATGGACCTAGTTAGATGAGGATTAGTATACTCTTTTCAATCTGTAATTTCTGAATGAGCTATAGCCCTGAAAATATTAATCAAATTGTGAAAGTGTGCCTATATTATAGTGGCAAGAATTGAAACAAAACATTTAATAATTGGAAGTAAAAAATGACCTTTCTTATGTTTGTTTTTTTTGTTTGTTTGTTTGTTTGTTTTTGTTGTTGTTGTTGTTGTTGTTGTTTTAAGAGCAGCATATTTTGAAAGCAGGCTGGATTGTCCATATACAAGTTTTATTCATCATTGTTACTATGTTATTAAAGAGACATTCAATAACAAAAACTTCTGGAAAAAATAGTATGGGATGTTAAAGAATGTGAAGCAACCTCTCATTTTCTAATGGATAGATTTTTCTAATCTGATCATTCCTTATATAACTTTAATAATTATTTATTTTTCAAGATCCCACTCATGACTTCACTATCCATATGTGAGAGCCAAAAGAGCTGTTCAGAGATGATGAGGTCCTGTGTGAACTCCTACTTAATGCTTAATTATTGTAAACTATCTCTAACCCACATAAAAGCCAATTAAGAGGCAGCACGAATAGCCATATTAAATATAAATAATATCAATGGCTTGTATTCTCTCAGCATGTTTTTGTTTAAACACTTAAACGATGAATAATGATGGATTTTTTTTTTTTTTTTTTTTTTGTAGCACTCTTGAGATAAAGTTTATTATAGGAGCATTTCTTCAAGCTATAAAAATTTGCATTTATATCTAGACTATGTTGTTCTAAGCCACAGGTATTATGAACAATTAAAGATCCCTGTCAAACCCTGGGAGAATCTGAGACACATGAATATGGTATTATTTCATTAACCACTGTGTGAGATTAAGATGCTTTGTTGGATAAAACAGAACAAAACAAAAAATTTGGAACAGCCAATTATTGAAATTAACCATACATATTATGGAAATGTTTTAATCAGTTTGAGAATTCCAAGGAAAAATACATCTTTTTTTAGCATAATGTCAGCAAAATATGCTGATGTACATTTCTATCCAAAAGTTCCAGTGGAAAAATTTAAAATAATATCTTGTCTATTACTCTGCAAGTTCAGACAATTTTGTTGTGTAACTGAATCTATGGTTACTGGCGGAATCTTTCTGCCATTTAATTTGTGCCCTGCGTCTCAAACATGACTGTCTTTTAGCATTACTAAATTAATGGATTTCCAGATTTCTTCTCCAATAACCTGGCTGTGCAGAATTCCACATTAGAAAGAACAGCAGAGAAATGAGCTAGAAATCTCCACCTGAACTGCTAGTTCCAGATATTCAAGTCTTTTGGAAAACCATAACTGGGTATTTAAATGAATACAGAGTTGTTTTCAAAAGCCACCATAAGTATAATGGTAATTCATGATAAAGGGAGGTCTAGGGCTTTGGTTTTGCAATTTTTTTTTCGTTTTGGCTTCCTGCATATGTGCCAATAAACAGCCAAACTCACAGAATAAACAAAAGCCTGGCACTGCTGGGCGCAACTGCAGATAAAATGATAACATACCCACACTTCCCCAGAGTCCCTTCACCCTGGAATGGAAAAGCAGCATTAAACAGCTTCTGGTACTTGGATTCTGGCCTTCTAAAACTGTGGGGTTTCTTTTCCTTCAGAAATTACTCTATGTAGATTTATATAAGGAAAAAAAAAAAAAAAAAAAAAAAAAAAAAAGCTGATTAATTATCTTTCCCTCAACTATTAAGAGGGTGATATACAAGCTCCCTAGTCTGTGTATATCTTCATGATTTAAGGAATGGATCCAAAGTATGATCAAGAAGAATTTTATATTTGCTAAAGTAGGTTGTTTAATCAAGCATTCTCTGCAGAAATGTTGCAAAAAAAATTCTAATTAAAATTTAACCTGAGGTGGCTTCACCAATTCTGATCTAATGGGAACTAATCCCTGTTTTAGGTAAATTAACTCTCAGGTCTTAATTTGCTCAGATTTCCCTTAGAGTCTTCTTTATTGAAGGAAACAGTGTCTTGCTTGAATGTTTTGACCTTCTGGGCCCATGGCTTCATGCCCTAAATATTTGTCTGTAAGATGAATATACATTCCATATCCAGTATTTTCTATATTAGACAACAATAGGATTTTTTTGAGAAGTGAATACCATCATAATATTAATATAGGTGAGTATACATGCACTTGTGTGTCCCCTCATTGTGCTCCCATGTCAGCCATCTTAGATCCAGTATCTTTTTGCTGGTCACATTAGATACAGTTGAAATATTTGAAAGTAAATATATTAGGACCACTCTATGTCATAACACACAGTAAGACAAGAGTAAATTTTCTTGAGTAAATTCTGAATCAATAATTAGTGTCAGCAAGACAACAAAATTAGACCTATTTATATTTGAAACACTGCAAAATACTACATAAAGTCAGAAGATTACTTGACATTGTTTATGATTTCTGTTTAAAATGCAAAATTTCCTGGGATTTCTAAAGTGAAGTAATTTCAGAGGATATTTATTACCAACTGTGGACTATTCCTAGTTTTTAAATTAATTATTCTATTTCTCATGTTTTAATTTAGTCCAGCAATCATAACTAGTCTACCATTTAACTACACTGGGCAGAAAAGTTATAATTTTAAGATTTTTTTTTTAAACAGATATAATCACTTTGAAAAAGACTGGTACACAAGAAGAAGAAGAGGAAAAAAAAAAAAAAAAAAGCCAAACTAAAACAAAGAACAAAGCCTCAAAGACAGTCTAATCAGACTTACATCCAAAATAAATGACAGATTACTTTCACTGTGGTTTTGCCTACTGCAACAACCAGCATCTGAACCATGAGATAAAAAACCTAAATAAGAATGACTTGATGTTTGATGGATTATATTAATATATCATTAATATTGGAATCATTATTTCCTGATATTAATAGCAGAAAATACTCCTACGTGGTTGTGAACATTTCTTTTACATTGGTTAGGTACCTAAGAACATTGGGATGTCAAGAGAAAACCACAAAAAATATGACACAAGGATCAGAAATGAATAGAATCAGCATAAACATGAGAAATATTTAACACTATGTTTAGATTTTTTTTCTCTATTTGCTTTAAAATAAATACACAAAATATGCAAGTCTACTGATAATCAATTTTAATATTGCTTTAAATCAAGTTCTGTTCTTGGAGTGGTCTATGACTTCTCATTTTAGAGAGCTGGTCACAAGAGGGCAACATAGTTACATACATATGGAGCAGCCCTGACACTCCTCCCAATGAAAAATAATAGTATGAAAAAAATGCAATGATAAGGCATGAAAGCTGGTTATTGGCTAATGTTTCTAAAAGAGTAAATATCTGATTAATATTACAAAAATCAACCTTAACACTGTCCCTCTACATGGGTTCCATAATACAATCTGGTCACAGTGTAATAATGGTCTTTTCAAATAAAATGTCAAAGTTTCATTCAGTATTCACTACTTTCTTTAAGGAAGTGCCTGCTCCTGTTGGAGATCTGCATTAATTTTCCCAGATATGTGCAAGTATCTCTCAAATGCTACAAGTAAACCAGGGCATAGTCTGAAAATATCACTGTGATTTCATCTCCTACAATATTCTGATGCCTTTTTTAAACTCACCAATTATAAATTATTTTTATCTATGGAATGAATAAACTAGGTATCTTAGTGACTAAGGAATGTGAGCTGTTCTAGGTAGAACATTCAACTTAATTTTTTTCATTATTTTCTTAAGTGAGCCAGGTCTTAAAGTAATGATTTGTCAGTTTCAAAGACTCTCTTTTTAAAAGCAGAGAAAAATCTTCCAAAAACATTTTATAATTAGTTTTTAAGTAGAACCAGCCTTACAAATATTCTGATAGAGAAATCTTTGTAGGTCTGATATTCTGAAAAGACAAAGGCTATTTTCTTAGTGCTGATCATCACTCTCAAGGTAATTCACTGTGTTTGTATTGGATTTAAGTCATACAACACACAAAGGAGCCACGAGAATTTCCACTATGGGTACAGTGTTGATTGGCAGTATTGTCATTATTAATTACTACAGCAACATCACAAATTGTGTACAGGAAATCAACTGGAACAAGACTTCCAAGGACTCTCTGACAATGTCAGACAGAAATAAGTAGCAATCGCTATAGTAACAGCTGCAAGCAACATTGTGGTTGTGTTGCAGTCAATGGGCAAAGTTCCCACAAATATCAGATCGGCCTAGAATTCACTTTCTGACAGTCATCCATGAGCTACACAACTAGAAATGACATTTTAGACATGGAGTAAAAATATTGAATTTCTCTACAGCTTGCTTGTAGATGAGTTCATTTACATTGTCTATAATGCTTGAGTGCCTAACCAATATACTGAAAATTCTGTAAAGCCAAAGTCCAAACTTCTTAGAGGACAGAGGTCTAAATATGCAGATCTCACTTACTGAACACATTTCTGAGAAAGTTTTGTAAATTGTTTTGTTTTCTTGTCACAATCAGCCTACCAATAAATTCAAAAGTTTTCAAATTTCTCTTTTATCTGGAGTGAAAAAAGATGGGAAGAGGAGACAGAGGAAAGAAAAAATAAAATTTGAGATTAAATTCCAGGAGAAAGTCTGGTCATACATACTAAAAAATTGAGTATTTTATTACTATGAGAATTTTTTTTAAAGTCTTATATCAACATTTTAATTCTTCTAAAGTTTTACAATTTTTAATTTAAGGAAAAAAAAAAAAAGGATTTAAATAAGTTGGGATTTTTGTGGATGTTGTTTTGTTTTGTTTTTTGTTTTTTGTTTTTTTCCTAGCCACCTGGAGCAAAATCTGGACTAATGAGAATTTCTCTTATATTACATTTTACTGTATGGAAATTTCATTGAAATTGTAATTTAGCATCATAATTCTTTTGAAAGTGTGGTCTGTAACACACCAGTCTGAAGCAACTCTCTCTCTCCCTTGGAGCCTGTGCCCTGTTTTAGCCTCGGCTAGCTTGAGAGAGCCCACACCAGAAGGAAACTTCCTTCAGGGTCCTAAAGCTACCAGAGGCTGCAAATCTTTTCTTTAGAGAGAGCAGGCGTCCATCAATAACAAAAGGAAAGAGTCTGCTCTTTGTTTGGGGAGGATTATGGCTTTATTCTGGGGTCCTGCTCCCGCAGAGTCTGGAGCCCAGTCCGGTCCCGGTCCCAGTCCCGGTCCCTGTCCCTGTCCCTGTCCAGGCGCAAGAGAGGGCCCTCCAAGCAATTCCAGGGCTTTTCCTCAGGGGGCAGGGGCTAGAGGCAGGGACAAGCCACTGCCCAATCAGGGACAAGGTGGGAGTGGAACAGAGTTGGGTTACATTCCGGTGTGGGAGGATGGGTACTGCCAAGCAGGGAAAAACCTCGTGATACATTTTCCAGGGGAACAGGGTGGTACAGAAGAAACCATTACAAAACCCAGTACAAAAATGAAATACAATATAAACTCAATTAATGCACTACAACACCAGTCCACTTAATCTTAGACCTTCAAACACCATGATCATTCTCCATATATAAATCACAAAACAAGCAGACAAAGATGAGGTGTTATCCATTTTTATCGCCTTTTTCATCATGGTCTCACTGCTTTTTATTATTTCATTTACCTGTTCTCAGATGAACTCCTGAAGACTTACCCTAGTTTTTTAAAGTAGAACCCAATTTGCACAGTTACTGACCAGCAACATGAAATAATTACATTAACAGCCAAAAAGCAGTTGGACTACACCCTCTTGATAGATCACTCAAGGTGAGGTAAAAATGCAGCCACATTAGACCTAATTCAGGTAAAATAAAGGCATGTCCTGCATATGATCAGTCCCACTGATGGCTATATATCTGTGGAATCTATACTTAAAACTAATGATTTGTGTGAGAAAGAGCAGTGACACACAGAAGATGACCACAACCTAACAAAAATTCATGCCCTGATGGCTGCAATCTTAAGGAAGATAAGAACCTGCTGAGGACTTTTTTAAAGCAAAAATCTCATCAAGCTGTAAAACAAAGAATTAAATCAGAAAACAATGTAAAATGATACATGTATAAAATAGTATGGACAGCAAATTACAACATTAATTCCTCCGTGGCAAGAGTAGAAAACTAAAGAGCTGATTTTTTCTTAGTGGTTCTTACTGATTTAAAATGTCTCCTGAGTGCAATAATTGAACCTGTCTTCACTGCTTGAACTGAAATGTCCCCTTAACCTACAAGAAAACTGTAGGTAGGTGATTCCAAATACATAATTTCTAGTGTTCTTTCTTTAATTTTACAATTTTACTTTGTTGCACATTTCAATAAAAATAAATGTTGCGGCAAAACATACAATAAGATTTAAGAACGGTAGTGGGCTGTGAAAAGTAAATGTATGAAGTATTCAATTTTCCATATACTGTAGAGATTTACTTTAATCCTCATGTATTCACTTTCCTGCTTCTGAGAGAAATCTTTGTGTGCTTCCCTGTGGAACACAAACCATCCTCCAAGGACAGGTCAGCTACCTCAAAACTCCTTCCACTGCTTTCTTCAAGGAACACAACAGGAGTGAGTAATTACAGAAGTTTCAACAACCCAGACTCTTCTCTCTCCTACTGGTCAGGTCTTTTAAAGGCACTATTATCCCCTAATGACCTGTTAAGTCTCTGAAAGAAATACAGCACATAAAATTCCAGCTGCTTACTTTTTCTGCCTAGCTTCACCATGATGGAAATCAGGAACCCCTGACTGTGTTATGGCCCTGTGTCAACTCTTCTGCTGCTTATGCCGTCCACAGCAGCTCTCTTTTCATGACAGGTTCCTCCTCATTAACTTTTGCTTTCCTACCGCTAGTGAAATCCACGTACCCATTCTGTTGTACAGCTGTATATCAGGCTGTCACTTAAGACTCAGGACCTCATTCAAAGTCCAGTGAATCTTCCCAAAATTTTAAGATTATTTGTGTCTGACCTGAGACCTGAAAAACATGAAAGGACTTGGTAAATTGTTTTTATGTTTCCTGCTTTCACTACATTAAACACAATTTTGATACTCCTTCCAAAGAGTGAAGGAAATATACACACTGACATGAAATTTTTTCCCATGTGATGCATTCTGAGAAAAAAA
>JANEHK010000001.1:43820975-43851488 GCA_025960845.1 Tachycineta bicolor | reverse complement strand
TTTTTTTTTTTTTTTTTAATAAATAGTCAGCTTCTGCAGCTTCTTATGGAGTCTAGTGGGATTCAAATGCACTCATAATCATTAAAACATGTTTTCACATTAGCTACACAGACAAAAATTTCTGAGCTGATTACTGATGTCAGAAATTGAAATGTTGATCTCAATGAAGCAATCAAATTTTAGAAAAGTCAGCAGCTTATTTGACCAAAATTTAAAGAGGTCTTTTTATAATGCAATTTAAAAATTAGTATATATTTAGAACCAGAAGATGTCTCCCATGAAATATGCTCAAAGTATTGGTAGGGTTATTCCTTTTTAAAAATACGGTGTGGAACATGTAGTACAGTAATATTCCTAATGAGGAGGTTCACTTAATAGCATGCATAAAAAATAGGCAAGTGGATTCCACTTAGATTTTTCTGCGATTAGTTTTGTGGTTTTCTCTTATAAAGTCTGAAATATCAGCAAAATATGTGTGCATGCTGGAGGCTTTTTGCATGAGGGATATAGCATGGTAGAACCTCTTACTCAGAACTCACTACTCCAAAAATCTGACTAATATTAACTAGGTGGTAATTCTGCAAGGCTTTCTATTCCACATGGGCTTAAAAAGCTACCATTTCCTTAATTTCATTTCCTACCAAAATTCAGTAACAGGAGCAACTCAATAATCTAGGAAAAATATTTCTTAAAATTAGCAGCCATCGCATCATACAAAGAGGGACGTAATTCACTTACATTCACTTACCTGAAGAGCCATAACCTTCAGAAACATTTGAATCAGTAAGCTTCCGCTTCATCCTAGAGTTCAAAATTCTCACACAATTACAAATAACCCTTCATAATTTGATTTACTATATTCTGGGTCAGAAACTCAGGATTTAAATTAAATTACTTAAATAATTTCCATATTTAATTGTCTTGAAAATATGCTTTGGACAAGTTGGGGCAAAAGGCAACAAAAATCTTTTTTTTTTTTAATAGCTGTAAAATGGGCAGATAGGCAGTAGATATCACCTCTAGTGATACTATTCCCTGTTATCGCAATTTTTGTAAAGATGGCAGAACTCAAGAACAAAATCTGCTTGAGTTCCGAAAAAGACAGCAATAGTTCGAGTCTTCCTCATAAGAAGTGATGGAGATGAGCAACACACATCTGCAACTCCTCTGTCTCCAAGACATTTTAAATATATTCATTTTCAGTCTGAAAACATTCTGCGTATTGTCAACAAAAATAATACTGTGCATTGTCAGATGTGCTTCATTTCCACAGCTCTGCTTTTTTGTCCGAAAAGACAAGTAAATAACCCCCAATCTGTTTTTACTTTGCTTAATTCATTTCTGTTATCTCAAAGCAAATTATTATTGTGTTTATAAATCAAAGTGTAATGCTTCTTAACTTCATGACAATTTCAATTGGGTTGAACAATTTGGGGAACTAGAAGCTTCACACATATCTGCTGGTGAGGCACAAAGATCTGTAAATACACAAAACTGGCAATCTGGGCCATCTCCCATGCTTCCCTATCATGAACACTGTAGCTTGTGCTATATTGAAACACTGAAATAAAATAAAATAAAATTTAAAAAAAAAGACAAAGCTAAGAAAAAACATGGAAGTTAAGAAGCAATTTAACCCCCCAATCCTAAGCCTTCCCTACATAAGATTAAATTATGAAACATAAACAAGGGGACTGCAGTATCAAGGAAAGCCTTTAATGACTTAACTGGAGGGAAAGATGGCACACCTAGGATAGAGTCAATTAAGAAGTTCATAAAACTAGACTGCCTCTCTCAGATAACTGTCGTAGCTCATGGAGCAAGCTAGAGTACTCCAGTAGAGGCTAGACACACACAGACCTAGGAAAATCTTCAGCAAGTGTTTGCTCATTTCTCAGTGAGCCCTGGTGGAAAGACTAGGTTTTTCTCCAATTAATGCTAGCAAGACTCTGAACCGTAATCTCCACTCCACTGCAATAATCCTCTACAGCTGTTCTAACTCCAAAATCGACATATCTGAATATCAGTTTAACTCCTTCAGACAAGTATGGGTGCAATTAGGATTGCAAAAGTAATTTTTGTCTTTAGTGGAAGAGTTAATTAAGGAAGAACCACAAGGGTAAAACCATTTTCAAATTATACATTGAAATCACGAATTTGGATAGATCCTGTCCCCTCTTTTTCTGGGGCCATGTTCCTTATTTCTGTGTTTAGCCCCAATTATATTCTCTAGTCCTTCAAATGTTGTATTTAAGATCCTTCTGATAAAATTTCATTGTTTCAGTTTAACTGACAAAAAAAAAAAAAAGCAGATTAAAGCAGAAATAAGAACTTGAAGAAGTGATGGAGACAGTTGCTGATATAAAGTAGAGATATGGATTTATTGGTGTTTTGTCAGTGTAGGCAAGAATTACTTGCATCACAAAATTCATTCTGGCCTTCCAAATTTTCTTAAAGAAGAGCAGATTACAGCCAATAAAAATCTCAGGCATATTTGCAGAAAAATAAAGAATTAAGATGCTTGACTAAAAGTGGAAACCTGAATATATCATCATCGGATATTACTTCACAAATTGAAAATATTTGTTCAAAAACATTTTTCTTCTTCAGGAAAGTGGTGCTTCCTTTGCATTTCACTTACAGAGCAAAGCTACACTTCCTGTTACAGTGTGTTAATTGGGTTTATATTGTGTTCCATTTTTATATTGGGGTTTGTAATGTTTTCTATTGTATCCCCTTGGAAAATGCATCACGAGGTTTGCCCCTGCTCGGCCCCACCCATCCTCCCACACTGGAATGTAACCCAACTCTGTTCCACTCCCACCTTATCCCTGATTGGGTAGTGGCTTGTCCCTGCCTCTGGGCCCTTCCCCCTGGGAAAAAGCCCTGGGACAGCTGGGGCCTCAGTCTCTCTGGGACTGGACAGGGACGGGGAAGGAGCTCAGTAAGAGCTCTGGCCGGTGGGGGCAGGACCCCAGAATAAAGCAGTGATATCTCACGGGCAGAGAGCAGGCTCTGTGCCTTTTGCCATCGATGGTCGTCTGGGTCTCTCTAAAGAACCACCACAACTTCCCCTCTTTCTCTTTTCACTCCTTCTCAAAATAAAATAAAATAAATGTAACATTAGCAATCTGAAGACTGGCATCAAGATATCAAAGACTACATTCTAATTTAAAAATGTCTAAAAAGACATCTGCATGATGTTTTTATTAAAGATTTATGGCCTTGATAATACTGTTAGTTCTGTATTCCATGGCAAACTACAAAAAATTGATATGTGATATTGTTAAAACTATTTAGGAGCAGTTTGGACAAAAAAGAAGTGTACCCTATTATACAAGAACTTTATGTATTTACTAATAATTCACCTTCTAAAACTAGGAAAAAATTAGTCTTTGATTTCCATTTCCACTAAATAAGAACACAGAGAAAGGTTAGCTTTGTCATACATTCCCACAGAAGTACTGAAGGAGATGAACAATGAACACTGTTATAACAATTAAAATTTCCATTATATCTATAAAACCTTTGACTCTCAAAACATTTGTTCATATCTTGGGAAAACATTTTCTTACTTTGAAAAAGAGCTGTGATGAAAAGTATGTTGACATTTTGAGAAGATGATTGATGTTGAACAAAATAAATTAATCTCAGCTCTAGACGAATTACTCATTATATATATATATATATAAAACTAAAAAAACATATATTTTATTCTCATTAATTGTGTAACAGGAATTTTAATTTGAGTTCTGGTAAGTAGAGATCTGGGGATATAATACATTAATGAAAATTTTTACTTCATAGTGTTATAGACATATAATTTTTATAGATACAGAGAGAAAATACTTTAATAATGCAGTTGGTGTGTCTAGTAAAAATAAATCTAAAACTAGTGACCTGATCTAGCATACCCTGGAATTATGGAAGGCTTCTTATTAATTTTAATTGTTATCAAAAAGATCATAGATTTCAGTGAGGTTTCATTGTAGTTTCAGTCTGTTGAGTACTCATTAAAATTTTGACTGCTAATTCTGTGATGTCACTGAGGTAAATTGAAATTCAGAGTGATTTAGTAAAGTTTGGTAATAATTCTTTACTTTATAGCTCAAAGACTTTCATCATTTACTCTCAAGAATTCTGCATTTGTCGAATACAAGATGCTTGAAGAGCAGTGGGGAAGATGATCTAGCTTTGATCATATTTTGTTATCTCTGTTACAGAGTACTTCTGTTTGCATTCATCATGACTCAGGGCCCTGAAAAGGGATTGAGACTTCTCTGTATTCTCTATTCAGTGCTGTGGGAATTCAGCAAACATGCTCAGCTCAACTGGGAGAGCTTTTCTGGCATTTGTTGATTTTGCAGTTTGCTCTCAAACATAGCAGGAAATGTTGGCTGATGTTTTTAGAGTTGCATAAGGGATTTTGATGACCAGTTCCTATTAAAATTAATGAGCATTGAGCATACAAATCCCACTGGTAATCTCACCCTTTCTGGTATTAAAACAATAAAAGTTGGAGAGGAGTGACAAGTCAAATAAAATTTATGTTGCATTGAAAAAAAGAAAATCTAGCTATCTATTAAACCATTCAGCAGTCCCTTTCCTTCAGTCTTCAGTGAAATCCTTTATGGAAACTCCATGAAAGCACTTTTATTACAACTCTAGATGCTCATACATGGACCTTGCTTTATGTGGATTATTTGATTGGTACTTATTTTATATTGCAGTATATTTCTGAAGTTTTAACCTCTGATTTATTACAGGAGGAGCCATAGTAATAATAAAAAAATGGCAGCAAGAGCTTCAGGTTTTAAAAATTTTGCTGATGCTTTATATCTTTCACATTACATTTTCATTGAGTTATTAAGAGTTTCTGAGCATTAGACATATTTTTGTTCAAATTGTTCAGGAATCCATCCTGCATGATGTAATCCTAGAAATGGAAAGCAGGAAGAACATACTTGAAGCATTTATACTTGAAGCATTTAGTGCTGCCATTAAAAACTACATTCTTTAGGACAGGTTCACTGTTGATATCACTGAAGATTGGGAATAGAAGAGATATACTGATACACCACAAATGCATTCAAAAGGTTTCTTAGTGTTAGGAGGGAACTGAAAGAATTTTAGTGTTGAACTCAATAAAGCAGTGACAGATCTTAAGTTTATATGACATATAAAATGAGTAGAAAAATAATTTATTTTCATTATACAAAATGAAGCAAAACAACAACAAACCAAAATGTTTTTGAAAAAATATTTATTCAAAATTAGACAAAATGTTGAAAAAAAAATCAGAAAACTATCAGTGAAGTTTGTTTGTTTTTTCTGTCAGTTTCTTTTTTTCTGACATTTATTTGATACAAAGGATCTTTAAATGTCCCTTTGTGCTCTAGGAAGCAAAATAGACATAACTCTTCAGGAACAGCAGTCAAAAAGCTATCATTTAACTTTCTTGATGGTATTTTACATTTTTTGACAAAAGTGTTTTTTTCAGATGGAAAAATGGTAATATGGAAATATTCTACAATAATTTTTTTAATCTCAAAAATACAGAACACTTCATACTATTTATTCCATTAATACTTTTGCATAATTTTACCTTTATGAATCATTGGTAAATCAATTCCAAAAAAATTATATGTTGACTGTTATGTTTTGGCGGGGTTTTTAAATCATTTACACAAATATTTTATTATTGTCTTTCTTACTTAAGCTAAATCTTTTATAAAACTTTAAATTCCATGTCTATACTTTTTCCTGTCCCCATTTACTTCTGGAGTATCTCTATGTCTGCTTTGCAAAAAATAAGGACTTGAAATTCTTGGTGGAAAAGCTAAACATGATTCAGGAGTGTGTCCTTGCATTACAGAAGTCCAAACAAATATACAGAGATGTAATCATAAATTCAGACTGGAAGGGACCTCAAGAAGAGTTTAGTCCATCCTGTTACACAAAGCAGGGTAATCTGTGCTGTCAGACTAGGTCACTTAGGACTTTGTCTAGTCAGGTATTGAAAACATCTTAAAACAGGGAAAGCACAGCCTTTCTGGGCAGCCTGCTCTACTGTATGCTTGTTCTCAGAGTGAAAAAATGTTTCCTAAAATCCAGTCTAAATTAATCTTGCACTCGCTGTCTCTTATGTTCCCACCTTGCCCCAGTGGGAAGAGATGCTCTCAGTGTCTCGATAACCCTCGCAGAGGTGCTGAGGCATTCCTGATAAGCACTCCTGAGATGATCTCTCCTCTAGGCTCACAAGCCACAGGTCCTCAGAGGGCAAAGGCTGCAGTCTCTGGCCAGTATCCTCTGGCATGCTAATTTATTAATTCCTTTCTAATATTGAGGGACTCAAAAGTAGGTGTAGTATTTCAGCTGGGATCTCATTAATTCCAAGTAGCAAGAGTTTACACTTCCCCTCAGCATTCTGGCAATGCCCCTATAAATACCTCCCAGGGCACCCTCTTCCATTGCTATGCATTCTTAGTCAGATTTGTTGCAACTTGTTTTATGTTTAAATTTCCTGATTCTCTTTTCACAGTTTCACTCTTCTTTAGTGCTCATCCTCAGGAATTTGTCTTAGTCACTTCCTGTGACGTTCTTCAATTTTTATTCCTTGAATACAGATTTGTGAAATTGATACATCTTTGAACTGACTTTTCCTTCATTTATGATCTTAATATTACCTCTGTCACTCTCTTGACCTTCTTCTTTCTTTAGGAATGAAGCCCAGGTAACTGTACCTAATACCCTTCTTGGCTAACTGCAAATTGCTTTTGCTAAATTTGTCCCCCAGTTTCACGTGGAATTTCTTTTACCTATTCCATGCTACAAATCCTATGCATTCATATATGTCACAGGTAATGTTAACTTGAGACTAGTTCTTTTAATAAACAAAAACAATTTCCCACTTTTCAAGGTATAATCTATATTTTCAGGTTTGCCCTACTTGGGTTTTGAGGTGTGCTTATCATAGTGCTAAATCAAATCCAGTAGTGCCAAATGTCTATTAACACATTCTGAATCTCAGAATGGATTAAAAAACTCAGACATGACTCTATTTGTTCACCATTCACACACCTTCAGTCCAATAAAATATTTTTTTTTATAAAATGGTTCAAACCAAATTTTCTTCGTCTTGGAAAATTTTTTTTTTTTTTTTCTTTTTTTTTTTTTTCCCCAGTTCCTTATTTTTTTGACCACAAATGCAAATAGAAAACTGGACCAGTCTTAAATTTTACTAGTTATGTATAGCACAGACAATGATATTTTACAGAATATGAGTACAATCATGTATTGATTGTAGTTAAAAATGAAAGACAAAAGATTAGAAAACAATAAGTAACATTTGTTCTAATTAAATGAGCCATAAGTATTCTGGCTGAAGGTCAGAATATATTTGTTTTTTTGTTTTCTCAGAAATATTAAATCAAACCATTGAGTGTTGTTCATCTGGAAAACAGTTTTTAAGTATTCAGAAAAAGCATTGCAATGAGAAACTTTCCATGTAATTTCTACTATTGTCACTGTCATAGTGGTTTTATATAGTTCTTTGAGACACCATTCAGGGGTTGTGATTTTTTTTAAATTAAATTAAGAAAAGAAAATGCATGAATGAAAATTATTGTTTTCCACAAAGAGCTTAGGATTTTAAAACAGTGAACATAGGAAAAAAAAAAAAATATAGTAGATTGGAAGGGATTTTTGAAGATCAGCAATGTCCTATTCTAAGCAGAATGAACTTCAAAGTCAAAGAACACTACTTAACTCCATGTCCACTTGGGCTTTGAATATCTTCAAATATGAAGATATTGCAGCCTCTCTGGGCATCTGTGCCGGTGTTCAACCACCCTTCAGTGAAACAATACTTTTAAGGTTGTATAGATGTTGTGGGCAGATTGATTGTTTACAAGTGAGGGAAAAAGGGCATATGATAAGGGAACACTTGCCTGTGAAATTCAATTTTTTAACAGGATGGTCAGTTACTCATCAAATGGCAATGGGAGCCCCTGTTACAATGGTCCTTCCAGCTACATCTTCACCTGGCTCGCACAAGACTCCTTTGTGCTCAATTCTAATAATCCATGTGTCCCACAGCTCTGCCAATTACTCTGGCCCATGCAAAATTAGTCACTACTTATTTCTTAAATATATCATCTACCTATTGAAGACTGTTCTGCCTGACCATCTGTGCAGGAAAGTTTCTACTGTCCACCATTATCTAAACAGGATAGTTTCTGAACCAGCATCACCTAAGGGAGTCTGTGGAGGGAATGACCAGATTCTCCCTATAGGAAGTTAACCAACACACTGACACATACAAATTGGACTATACACAGGGGACTCATTGGGGCAATTTCTAAAGCTCCTATATGTCAGTTAAATACTTGTGAAGGTGATTTGGACTTCAGTCACTCATCCAATTTCAAGACAGCTTGTTCTCTCAAATTACATCTTTATCTCATCTACATAGTTGAGTAGTGAGACCATCCAGGAGATTACTGATTCAGGTGCACTGGCTGTCCACAGAGACCCTAGTATCTAGCTAGTCCACTCTAACAAAAAATATCTTGATTTTCACGTCTAATTATGTAGTTTGTGTTCCATAGTACCTGCTACATATATAAATAATCAGAATTCTTTGCTCCCTGCCTTTTCACTGAACTTTAAAAATAGGCTGACTCCATCATCTCTGTCATCTTTAAAAAATCCTTTTAGGCAGTGGAAGAATGTAATTAGGTCTCCTCTTAGCCTTACTGTCTCTTCTCCAGAATAAGCAAACCCAGTTTCTTCAGATTCTCATCATCTGTCCAGTGCTCCAGTTTCCTCCTTGGCTTTGAGTTTCTCCTTGTAATCAACATTTACTTTGCATGGGGCAGACCAAAGCTGACTCTCTACTTCAGATACGGTCTCATACAGCCACCTCACTGAGAAGCCGCACAGTTTCCTTCTTCATTGAGGCATTTGATACCAGAAAGTTGTCACACCAGCCACTGAAAGGAAACCTGTCCTGTGGTGTTTTGTAAACTTCATTGCATTGATTCTAGAAGTCTTGATATCAATCCACTCATGATTTTAGCCCCTCAGGCTTTAAATCAAACTTTGCAACTTTTTCTTAGTTGTTAATTGTAGCGAGATAGTTATAATTCAGCAATTGCACTGTGATCATTGTATGCTTGGCTAGGCTTTTTTTAAGGAAAAGGGAAGAAGTCCCAACATTAATGGCTAGTCTGGAAAACGGCCATCAGTAGTGAGCTCAGCAGAACTGAACAGTAACTGAGTGAAAAGTTATTCCATGGTGGGAGATTCTGAGCACCCCCATTGACCACCCACTCAAAAGAGACTCCAGACTCAAATGAACGGAAGAACTGCACGTGTGGACTAATTAACATGAAAATTGAGAGATACAGCAAGTGAATATGGTGGTAATTAATGGGAAAAAAAAAAAAAAAAAAAAAAAAAAGGGTTATATAACAAATGAATGCCAATGCCTTTTTTTGCTATAATGTATGGATTGCTTAAAGTTTGGACGATGGTGGAGCCAGCCTTCTGTGACATACAACTTAGCTTCCCAATTGGTGCAAACAAGAATAAAAAAATTAGAAATACTCTTCACCAGGAGCTTGTGTTCAGAGCACTGTAGTCTTAAGCAGCAACTCAAGACACCCTGAGCACCCAAGTCACATCAGTTGCCACATGAGCTTATTGCATACACCATGATCACAGTGCTTCTGGTTACTGGCCTCTACAGATTTCAGTCTTTTCAAACTACTGAGGTTTTATAACTTGGCAGGCAACTGCTCCCACTGCCTTTGGTTACCAAATGTGTGTCATTGTCCTCATGAAGACTGTATCAGATGCATACTTCTTTCTGTGTTCCAAAAAGGAAGCAGAAACTAAGTAAAGGACACAGTTAGTTGTAATGTCACATTTTCTGTACTAGTCATCAGGGGCCAGAGTGCAAACCACACTTCCATACCAGCTCTAGGAATTCAGCTGCCCAGGCTTAGAGCCAGCAGTTGGTGCTGCTGTGTGTCTGTTAAGTCAGAGAGACATTTGAGAAGGAACTACAAGAGGTAGGCACATGGCCAAATACAAGCTAGGATGAACAGCCTTGATCTTCTGATGGGCAACCTTGGGACTACACCTGTTCCTGGTCATGTAAATCTCTGCTCCTGCCCTGGCACTTTTCTTGTTCTCACAGCTTGTCCAGCCAGTTGCCAGCTGTCACATGAGTGCACAGATCCTGGGCTCAGCTTGTTGAAGGGCAGCAGTGCCACATCCTGGCAGGAAGGGACAGGAGGGGCTTGCTGGCCTGCACCTGCACATGCAGACCCCAGACACTCAGGTCCATAACATGACTGACAACTCATTGCAGTCCAGAACATCTACCTCCCCTCACACCAACCCCACAGCATTTATTTCGGTTCCATTTTCATGAGATTATTGAACTGTGGTTTGGATGCAAGGTTAAGAGGTTTTGTTGTTGTCGGGGTTTGTTCTTTTGTTTTTTTGTTTTCCCAGAATAATTTAATAAATATAATAAATATAAAGAGATTAAAAACCTGATTGCATTCCAAATATACAGTGGTGAAAACTGAAATTGGTCCTAACTGTCCTTCTTTTTTAAGACGATAAGGCTTACTGCTTCCAAATAATTTATTTTGTAGTGTTTCACACACATCCTGCCAGAAAGAAGATACATAAAATTCCCTCATTTTTCATGATAGAAAATATATTATTTTTTTTTTAAACAAGGACTTCAGGTTATAACTATTCCATGTTTCACCAGTATATTGTTACTTGAGTTGTGTTAAAGCATTGAGTTGTATCAGAACCTTGAATATTTTATTACATATATCACAAAACCACAGGAAATAGTGCAGATTTCTGAAGTTTTTAATTAATTATATCTCTGTTATCATTTTTCACCTGATTTAAGAGAAAGAAAAAGATACATGCATGTGCAAATTGTAAGATACAATCAGTAGTAGAAATAGATCTGAACGTACTGTGTTGCTCAGCTCTTTGAGTATTCCTATAAAATTCCGTTACTAAGGCAAATATTTTCTTCATGATTCAGTAATGAGTAAAAAGTACCAGGTTTTAATACTCTATGTTGATTTATAATTATCCACTTCATCCAATTATTTAATTATTGACCTTGGCCTTTTTGTTTTTTTTTTCAGAATACTTCAAACCTTTCCAATTATCTCTGAATTTAAAAAAAAAAAAAAAAAAAAAAAAAAAAAAAAAAAAAAAAAAAAAAAAAATTTTCCTCTTCCTCTTGGTCACAAATTAATGGAATAACACTTTTTATTGTCTTATCAGTACTCTGTCAGATATTGCACCCTACCTACATTTTGATTTTACATGTCTTCAAAGGGTTAAGGGTTTTTTTTGTGTCAGGATCACATGAAGGATAGCCATCAGACCACTGAAAATTACCTAAGGAAACAAACTTCTCTCTATTATGTTTATCAAACAAATGCAAAGAGAGGTAGTAAATTTAAAGCAGTCACTTTCCTCTGATTGTTACATAATTTACAAAAATTCCTTTTCCTAAGTTTCATACTGATCATAAAGCCCTTGCTAATTTTATTTCTTGGACATTGATAAGTTGGTTAGCTCTTTCTTAACTTGTCATGGAAAAGAAAAGGTGCAAAGAACCTGCAGGCAGTAGGTGCACTCCTACAGAGTGGCTCCCCATCGGAACCAATTAAGCCCCAGCACAAACAGACTATAATATGCTCATCATATTGGAACAAATCCTGCATCTTCTGAAACAAGGCAAGGGCCACTTTGATACAGAACTGTTGGTATAGAGTGATTTTGTGAATGCAAATATAGTTGTATTTAAATATACCCCAAGCACTAAATCTTTATGATGAAACAATTTTCATAAAATTAGCAGGATCACACTGAGTGGCCAATGAGGAACAGAAGTTTTATTAAGAGTTTCTCCCAAAAATAACATTTTTCACTTTCCTTACATTAAAAAAGCATAAAAATAAAATTAATCTAAACCTTAAAAATTATAAAGTATTATATCAAATTTGAATTAAAAATAAACAAGAAGGAAAGAGAGCTATAAATGTTCAGTATTCATTTGATGTAGTCAAATCAACTAATCTTCACATAATAATGGTCATATAAATCCTCCCTGTGATCACACTTTTATATTTTTCATGTTAAAAAAATGAGTGATAGTGAGTTGAATAAATTGCGTATAAATAAATGCAGTCTTAGGAAAAAGCACATTAAAAAAATGGCCTGGACACCATTGTTTAGTAAATCCAATTATATTCATTTAGTGCCATGCACACACATGCATTAAACACAGTAAAATTATTTTGTTTTCTGTTTCCCACTATTTTAACTTAAGTAAAATACATTGACAATTTATTTGTCACAATACCAGATAAAGAAATAAAAAGCCCAATTGTAC
This sequence comes from Tachycineta bicolor, assembly GCA_025960845.1. NCBI lineage: Eukaryota > Metazoa > Chordata > Aves > Passeriformes > Hirundinidae > Tachycineta > Tachycineta bicolor. The sequence continues at coordinate 43,839,040 of JANEHK010000001.1, read as the reverse complement.
AGAACATGTGGAAAAAAATATTTAATTTACTTGTTACGCTACAGAATATCACATTTACTTTTTGTGTTATGATTAGCTATGAAGTAAAAATTTTCAACTGCATATGATCTCTAACTTTTACCTCCTTTCTAAACAATGCTTCTTCCCCCCCCACCACTTTCTAAAGAGAGAAAAAAAAAAACAAAAAAAAAACCTGCCTTCCTTTTCCTTACAGAGCTCATTGCTCTGTATGTGAAGAAGAGAAACTTTATTGTCCTTTTTTTAAACACTGAAGATAGAATTTTTTTTATTTTTATTTTTTTATTTTTTTTTCCTCTTAAATAAATAGCTCTTCAATGTCACACTTAGAAGTTTACTATTTGCTAAATGTTTTCTGGTGGTTTCAAACATGAGAGAAACCAAAATTATTAATGTATAAAGTCTGTGCCTTGTGTGCCTGACTTGTCAGTCTTATCTGACTTGTACTTAGTATGTACTATGCCACGGTTTTGAAAAAGAACAAGACTACCCTAAACAAATACAGAGCTGATTTGTTCTTCTGTACTGAAGATATAAGTAGACTAATGGTTCAAACTTTTGCCTACATATTTCTCTTAATTAATTTCAGAGAAGGAGATGGATGATTTATTACATACTTAGGGTTTCAGAGCCTGATTTTGCTTCCTTTATGAATCAAAAATGTAATTCAGGAGTTGTGAGACTATGCAAACCACAAACAGTAATACCCATTGCATCAGTTGATGCCTAAGTAGACATCAGTGAGGGCTTAACTTTTTTTCAGTAAAGAAGTCATGTGAGGATCTCAAGGAACACAATGGTTTTCTATGAGTTTCTTGGTTTAACATTATAGTCCTTAATGTAGTAAAAGAAATAAAATCAAGTTTTTCTGACAGATATTATTGCAGCCTGAATGAAATTTAGTATTGCATTTTTCTAGTGGGATATTTAGAACATGAAGTCCAGTTCTAAAATGAATTATTCAAAGATATCTAAGTTTTATATCACATTGCAGTGCTCCTTTTTCCCTTTTCCTTCAGTAAAGAGTAGTGACATGCAAGTGCCAAAGAAATTAGCTAAAGAAATTAGCAAAGACTTTTAAAGAAGAATAAATTTATCATACTTGTAAAAATAAGAGAAATATGCTGCAATAAAATAATTTAAATTAATATCATAGTGTGATATAGTATTTACATAGACATGGAGTTATTTGATTTGGCATAAAAAAGTCTTACCTATATTGTAAAAATTCTCCTGTAAACACAAAGTACTAGAGAGTCTTCCTTCAGAGATATAAATGTTTAGCTATATAGATTGTTCATGCTTGCCTCACAGATTTCACTTAGTAATAAAATCAGATGGGAACAATACTATTTAATCTATCTGAATGCTGTTACCATCTCTTAATTTTCACTGGCTGTTTTGCATAACACCCATAAAAGTGTTTAGGAAAATAATATACCATCCAAGACTTCTACATAAGTTAGAAGATTACAATCTGATCTCTGGATCCTTTTCAATGTTCTACTTTTTGTTTTTCTCTTCTTTAAGTTGCAAGCGTTCTTTCACAATGTCAAAGAATGAATTACCTTTGAATGGTACTTTCTAAAAGATTTATAATGAGAATGTAAGTTGAAGGAAACTTTGACTAAAAAAAAAGGAAGAAAAATTAATATCTAGGACCTTATACTTGCATTTAGTACAAGAGTACCAGAGATTCAGAATATATAAAGAAATTATTCTCCTCTTCCCCCCCCTCCTTTCAAATTCTAGGTATTATTCCTTTATAAAAAAAAAGAACAGAACTGAAGGGGTTTTGGACTGATAGCATATCCTTTCAAAAATTAACTTACAAGTGTGACCAAAATTTTAATAATGTGGTTAACTTTAGAAATTACATATTTGCTTGCTTAAAACAAACCAAGCCACCTCTCCACAGTGCATACACTACACAGCTATTCCATCTAATCTTCAGGTGCTATACACACACACACACACACACACACACATATATATATATATATATAATATATATATATATTCAACTACAGGAATGTAAGTCACGTTGCTTCAGTGGTTAGAAAATACAGTATATAAGGTATGATCCTTTCTCCAGTATTCTCACAAAATAAACAAGAGAATTTTTGAGTGGAGATGTTTCTATTTTCCTTCAGAAATAGTAGAGGGGAAAAGCCCCCAAAACTAAAGCTGTAGTATGATTGAGCTGTATGGTCACTGTTAAAATGAATGGAGATAGCAATTTAACCTAGTTACTCCAGTCCCAGTTTAGTTCTTGGCCATGACACAAGTTCTTGTGTTAAGAAGGAAACCAGGAGAAGTTTCTCAAGAGGTGAAATCATAAAGCAATTGATTGAGTAAATATAGCCATTAAAATAAATATGGAAAAAGCAGTTTGGGGAGCCATCTCTCTCCAACAGAATATCAAATAGACATGACTACACGCAGGCCACTCACTAGTGGCCTGAGTGTAATGCTAATGTTTTTGAATTATTTGTCTCTTCATGAAAAACCCTGTTTGTTTCTCTGTGTGCCATATTAAAAATGCCTAAGAGAAAAATAGTTCAGTAAAAAACTTTTACTTGATAACTGTAACTCATCAGTTCCTGAACAAAAATTTGTCAAGCAAATGAAAGAGAAGTGATCTCCAAATGGGTATGGAGCTCTGAGCAACCCGGTTTAGTGAAAGGGTCTCCGCCCACAGCAGCAGGTGTTAGAACTAGATTATCTTTCAGGTCCCCTCCACTGCAGGCCATTTTATGATTCTATGCTAATTTATCCTTTATTCTCACTCAAAGCCTATTTTCTGTTTTGAAACTGTTACTGTAATTTGCAATGCATTGATTTTCTGAAAGATAGTTCTATGTAATGACATTTAAATTAAGTCTTTAATACATCCCAAACTAACTTCTTCCTCATCCTTATTAACTGTTTAATGAGTAGAGATTTTCAGATAAAGTGTTTAGAGCTGCATGACACACAATATTTAAATTAAAAAAACAGAATATTTAAAGAAAATAACAGAATATTTAAAGAAAAAACAGCCACTCCTGTCAGCTACTTGGCTGAACAACCTTTGCAATACTTAAATAGACTGTATGAAAAAAAAAATTTAAATGGCCGGATAGTGGAATCCACCTTTCACAAAAAGTGTGCTGTAGTAGTAGTATATAAAACTGGCATATCAGAAAGTACTAAAATGTTTTAATTCCTGGGCCATCAACAGACAAGGAAATTCTGAAAAAATACTGTCTGCAAACAAGACACAATGAGAGGCCAAGGACAACAATGTACCTTTTCCCACCAGCTGTTTTTGTTTCATCCTGAAATTTAAAGGATTTCAAGAAGAAACTAAGCAGACTGAGGCAAAGCCTCCTCAACAGATTCTCTCTACTTTGACAGTTATTTCAGGGAGATAATTAAGTAGCATAATTTCATAGACCATCACATGCATCAAAAGTATGGACAAGAAGAACTGCATTTCAATTTTTGGGAAAGTTGCACTGGTTCTGGAAATTCTGACAACTGGATACTAGTTCTGAAAGAGCTTTTTTGGGTTTGGTTTTGTTTTGTTGTTGATTTTGTTTGTTTCTTTTTTATTTTTTATCATATATATTTTGATATTACACTGTTTAAAAACTGGCAGTTATACAGTTCTCCCCAACAGTCAAAAGCAAACATCAGATGAATTCAATTACCACACTACAAATAATGGATAAAATATAGTCTAAGTGGACAATTCATACATACCCCCTAGACTGCAAACTGTTATCTAAACTGTTCAGATTACATTCATGCATAAAATTCACATTTAAGGAATGAAGCTCATTTGATAAATGATTGTCTAACAGAATAAGGAAGCTGTAATTGCTTAGATAATTTATTTTCACAGAAAAAAAAACAACTCAACCATTTCTAGAAACTATATCATCAACCTCCTAGAGCTTGACAGCCCACTAACTCCCTTGATAGCAATTCTGAAATCAAATGTCTTACCTACTAGTACAAGTATATCTGAATAAAAACAACATGTTTTAAAAAATTAACAAAAGTTTCCTATCTGCTTTATTTTGGAATAATAGACATTCTTCTTAATCTTGTTATGGAAAACAAAATCTGTCAACAATCAGAAAAGGCAATTAAAGAAAATTTTCCTGAACTTGTGCTATTGTGTCAACAGTATATAACACTTATGAATGAGTTCTTCAGGGGCCATTACACTCCTAAATCAGCAATATGCTTCCCTGAAGTAAACTCACCACTTTTGTCTCTATCACAGCATCTGCAGTGACAACATGCTCTAAACTCTCTACATGTATACAGCACAGTCCAGTGCTCAAGTTATTAATTGAATATAACCATATGTCCATTCAATGAATCCATGTTGCTATTACAGGCACTGCAACAGTTGGAGAGTTTTCAGACCAATTATTATTATAAAGTGTTTAGTTGGCTTTTTTTTTTTTTTTTTTTTTAATGGGATAATAATTTGTTAACAAAAGCATACTGAGGAATCATAATGAGTCTTATAAATAGCAGTTCTGAAAATATATAAGGTGTGTATGCATATACCTGCAGAAATGCTGGTGAATACAGCTGTGAATGCTTATTATGGTCAGTTATCTTGAGAAATACTTTTGCATTTCTATGGGAAAGATCCACAAAAAACAAATATATGCTCTTTTGTAACAATAAAAAATAATTTTAGTTTATAAACAGCCCATTTTAGTTCTAGATACACTTAAAAAGTTGTAACTCAATGCAGAATACTTAATGTGACAAATTACTAGCAGCGGAGGTGAAATCCAACACAAATTACTGTTATGTTCCTGAAATTTTAAGAATATTGTTGGAATAAGGTCTTTCTATCAGAGTTCTCTGTTTGTGACCTTCTTAAATGATCTCACAACTTTGTTGGTTTCATCTGGGGTAGGGTTAATTTTTCTTCACAGTGGCTGGTGTGGGGCTGCATTTTGGATTTGTGCTGAACATGGGGTTGATAATAAAGAGATTTCTTTTATTGCTGAGCAGGGCTTACACGGAGCCAAGGCCTTTTCTGACTTCTGTACTGCCACATTGGTGAGGAAGCTGGGGGTGCTTGGGTGTTTGGGAGGAGACACAGTCAGGACAGCCTGACCAAACTGACCAAAGGAGTATTCCACACCAAATAGCATCATTCTCAGTGTATAACGTGGGGGAAGCAGGAGAAAGGAGAGGGTCATTTGGAGTGATGCTCTTTGTTTTTCCAAGTCACTGTTATGTGGGATGGTGCCCTACTCTCTTGGAGATGGCTGAGTAGTCCATGAGATGAATGTCACTGTTCTGTGTGACTTGGTCCTGCACTCCTGGGGATGGCTGAACACCTGCCTGCCCATGGGAAGCGGTGAATTAATTCCTTGCTTTGCTTCTGTGTGAAGCTTTTTCTTTCCTTCTTAAACTGTTTTTATGTCAACCCATGAGTGTTCTATCTCTCACCTTTGCAGTTCTCTTCCAGTTCTCACTGTTGGGGGTGTGAGAAAGAGGTTGTGTGGGCTTTTGGTTGCTGGTTGGGTTTAAACCACAACAGTCCTCTTTGGGTGAGCCAGGCAGGAATCAAACTGCTAAGATAAATTGATTGATAGGGATATACTACGCTGAATTTATATCTGTTAGTGCTATTTAACGGTAATGAGCAAGCTCCTCTGCTTGCCATGGGCCCACTTTCCTGACTGTGTTAGAGTCTAGTGCTTGTGAAAGGCTGTTTTTATGCTTTTGCTGCTTGCTGGAGTGCTGAGTTGTTTATCACCCTACTGAATTGCATCTCCTTTGATAACAGGCACGGCAATGTGCCTGGGTTGGCAGGTGGCCAGGACATTGCCTATGTTTTCTGAGCTGCTGTACTGGACAGGCTGGAACTCTACTAAGAACCGAAGCAGAAGGGACTGTGATGTGTGAATTAGTCCATGATGGATCAGAATCCACCTGCAAACTATGTCAGAGCAGGTGGATGCCTGAATGAGAGTCCAGCATGTGATCCCATGAGACAAGCATGGCCTGGAGCAGGTTTGCTGGTAGGCCTTGTGACCTCACAGGGCACCCATGCTGGAGCAGTTCTTGGATACTGCAGCCTGTGGTAAGGACCTGTGTTGGAGAATTTCAAAGAGGACAGTTTCCAGGGAGTGGGATTGCAGGCCTGAACAGGGGAAGGAGAGATTCCCTTGCAGCCCATGGTGAAGCAGGCTATGCCCCTGCAGCCCATGCAGGGCTATGATGTGGACTAGACTAATGGTGGACTCCAGCAGGAATCCCTTTTTGCAGCCAGGCTGGGAAAAAATGGGAGGAGTTCATTGCAATGCCCAAAAGGGCCGGGAATGGAGATTGCAATAGATATGCCTTTAAATTTTTGTAAATCACTATTTGAGTGGTATGTTACTATAGCAGCAGCCACTGGAGCTAATGGAGGAGAAGCCTTAAAAGAAGTAGTTGAAGCACAGCAGTGATGTGACCTGAGCCGGCTTGGTGCCCAGGAGCCCCACACAACATGCCAATTTTTCTGTCCCAAGCGACCTCCAGAACAAATGGAACCCAAAGTCATGAATTAAATTAATTGGATAAGCATTTTTTTGTACAGCTTTTGACATTTTGAAGGGGTGGTTCATAGACTAAGGGAATATCTGTATTATATCAAAGAATGGGAAGGGGTATGGTGGGTAATGAAGTTGGGTGAGGAAGTTGGGGGTGCTTGGGAGGTTGGGAGGAGTCACAGCCAGGACAGGTGACCCAAGCTGACCAAAGGGATATTCCACACCATACAACATCATGCTCAGTATATAAAGTGGGGGGAAGAAGGAGAAAAGCGAAGGACATTTAGAGTGATGCTGTTTGTCATTTCAAGTCACTATTATGTGGGATGGTGCCCTACTCTCTTGGGGATGACTGAACACCTGCCTGCCCATGGGAAGCGGTGAATTAATTCCTAGCTTTGCTTTGCTTCTGTATGAAGCTTTTGCTTTCCTTCTTAAACTGTCTTTATGTCAACCCATGAGTGTTCTATCTTTCACATTTGCAGTTCTCTCCCAGATCTCACTGTTGGGGGTGTGAGAAAGTGGTTGTGTGGGATTTTGGTTGCTGGTTGGGATTAAACCACAACAAGAGCAGAAAAAAATGCCAGTGTTGCTAACTCTTGTCAAGTCTTAAGCCTGCTTGATGAGTGCAAGGGGAAAGGCAATTATATTAACTCTGGTGGTACATCGGCAAAAGAACTAAATTATCAGGGAGTTTAATTTTTTTTTTCTTGCCAGCTTTAAAAAATTTAGATAGAATAAGACAAATTTTAAAGCAACATCCAGACAAAATAAGGGACTTGATTGGATTTTTTTTTAGTCTGACTTACAATATATTTCAAGAAGAGGAGGTTAGGAGAAAAAGAGAGAAAGAAAGAGAGAGAAAGAGAAAGAGAAAAAAAGAAAAAGAAAAGAAAAAAGAAAAAGAAAAAGAAAAAGAAAATGAAAAAGGAAAAGAAAAAGGAAAAGGAAAAGGAAAAGAAAAAGAAAAAGAAAAAGAAAAAGAAAAAGAAAAAGAAAAAGAAAAAGAAAAAGAAAAGGAAAAAGAAAAGGAAAAAGAAAAAGAAAAAAAGAAAAAGAAAAGGAGAGAGAAAGATATATATAGTTACCCCCTTTGACCCAGTGTAGACACAACTGCTTGTAAATCCAAGGCAGTGGGGTGTGTCTGCTGCACACCCTTGCCACAGCTTTTTATATTCTCTGGAATATAAAAAGAGCCAGAGCCCTCCCTCAGGTGTGTACCTGTGCTTTAATGTTCTCCAGCGGACCTATGTGATTGGCCAGCAGTATTTTGGGGTTTTCAGTATGCCACATGGCTTGACAGCCATTTCAGAACCATACCAGAGGGTCCAGGGGGTAGCTTGTGGAGCAGTGCACCACTCTCCCTTCCATATACACACACTTTCTCCCTAGGTGTTTTGATCCAGTAACCATTCTTCTCTCCTCCTGAAAGGTGGTAAAAAACAGGTCTTCCTAGGTCATGAAGTTAGATTAGTTTGAATGCTTTTACCAGTGCTCTGTATAAACCTTTTTTTCTGTTTATAACAAAGTAGATTTATGACAAGCATCACAAATCCTTTCATCTCCTACAGAGTGGATAAAGGAGGCCTAGTGCTCTACTTTTATTCCACAGACATATATCTCTTCCATGCTGTTTTTCATCTTCTCAAAACATATTTATTAGTATTGAAAGGCAGTCTAAATATCATAGAAACTTTCCTCATTCATAAAAAAATTATTCAAACTCAAAATATAACTTTATTCTGAGAAGTTTTGGGAGAGTTTTATGACAAGGGAAAAAACTGCTACAGCAAAGGATGTGGACTACACCACCTATTAAATGTCCATTAGCTGGCCCAGCTTCGGCAGCTCTAGTACATTTAGTTCTTCTGAGAGAAAAAATAGTCACTGTGCTGGGAGATGAGCCTTCCTTTCAAGTCACCCTTTGCATTGCTTGCACCTTTCTTTCCCTGATTACTCCCTAGTTAATCAAGAGCAAGAGCTGTGTCTACACCCCAGCACTTAGCAGTGAATGGATGCTGTGACAGCTGCTAGAAGCAATTCCCACATAGCAGTATATTAACTGCACTGCTACTGCTGGCTGCAAAAGCAATCATTAGACCAGAATTTCTCTCTCTCTCTTCTTTTTTTTTTTTTTTTCCACCCTTTTAGAAAGGAGATATGAGCTCATTAGGTTCTCAAGACTCATGAAGTACTAAGAAGGAAACACACTGCACTCAGTTATAGCCTTTGTACCATGCAAGAAGAAGATGCCTTTTTTCTACACCATTAATCTATTTAATATTGGATTAGCGAGATAACTGACATATGAAAAAAGAAAGAAGAGCAGAAGAAAAGATTTTTTTTTCACTTTTAGATATGCCAAGGGTCAAATCTTTCCCATGTGTATGAAGTCATTTTCCTATTGGACTTTCTTGGCTCAGGATTTATATTTATGATAACAGTCAAACAGATATTATACAACCTTAAGCATAAAATAATATAACAGGATATATAATCTCAATAATAACACTAATTTGGAAGCATTCCACTCCTCCATCCTAACAGTTTCCAGATTAAACTTATCTGATAAAAGGAATTTGTAGTAACAGAGAATTTCTTCTGTGTGTTGTCTCTTTGCCTGATAGCAATTTATTATGAGCCAGAAAGTTCCTTTTAAACTGTGTTTAGAGAAAACAAAAGTCTGTTCTTTCAAGAAAGTTACTAAAAATTTTAAGAGCTGTTGCGACACAAGGATCCACTTAGGTTTTATTTTACTATGTTTCTTCTTTGGTTGAAAGACAAATTTGGGAGAATGAAAGACAAAGACTGCCCCCTCAGCAGAAAACCTGATCAAATTCAAAGTAATTATGAATTGTGATTTTAAAAATATTGTCTGGTCAAAAAATACGCTTGTTTTCATGGAGGCAGTCATACATCTGAGCAGATGACCAACAGTAAAGCTCTCATTGCAGTTTCTTCATCCAAAAAAACAGTTTCTGGATTTTCAACTCACATTGTCATATACTAATGTTTTTTACTTGACTTCTTATCATTTTCCCATGCATTCAGTTTTTTATTCAGTTTCAAGAAGAATATGTATAGACAGAAAAAACAGAACTGTTCAATAAATATTGCAGCCATTAAAAATATAGCCTTCCAAATTTTAACATTATAACTTTGTCCGATGCTTAATAGAAAAACTTTTCTGTGAGAAGACTGTTGTATAATAATTTTATTTATTAATATTTAAGAGTTATATTGATATATTTCTACTTTCTGCAAAGAAATTACAGGAAAGGAGTAGAAAAAAAAAAAAAGAAATTGAAAGGACACTACAGAGAAAACTATAAATATTATTTCAGAAAAGTAAGTTCCTATAGCTGCGACACCACATGTAGCATGTCTCAAAAAATTATCTTTCCAAGTCACTATTTTCCAGTTTGTTTCTACGGCTCATGGTAGAAAGTCAAACCAAAAAGCCGAAGCCAAGCCTGAACAAAATTAGTCAGTCAACCCAATATCAAATACTGTTTATTTTGTTTAATTCAGTTTTTATTCATGAATTAAAAAAAAAAAAAAAAAAAAAAAAACCAAAAAACCCCACCTCTAAATTCTTCTTCTTTCTAAATCTCCATTAAAACTCTGTGGCAAAAGTGGTCTGGAAATTAAAGTTTCTGGAACAATTCAGACTAAGTTTTAACCATTTTTTCTGGAAAAAAAAATTCTAATAATTCTGTCTGAGGTCTATGACATGGTTGTAACAACAGAGGTGAGTGCAAGATTTACTATATTAGCCCATCCATCTGGGTCTAACAAAAAATAAGTTCCAGCAAAAGACCTATTCAATATGAATACAAGAAGAAATAATGGAGAAAGAAGATTGGTCATGTTGCTATGAGAAAAATAAATCTTAAATTCAAGAAGGAAAAGTATTTTTCTGTGTATTTTCAAATTCTGTCATCATTTGTTTCTTCCCCACAGCCCAGAGCTTCCTGTTTCCAAGTGAACTGGAACGGGATGTGTTGGAACAGACAGAAGGGAGGTTGTTGACATTTTCTATGCTGCTTAAGCAGATAAAGGGGAGTCTATAGTGGGGAAAAAAAAAAAAATCTTTACGTTATAGTCTACATTCTAGAAAGGTTTGTCAGATTGAATAATGTATAGTTTGCTATTGCAGATTTTGTCTGCTGTGACAGTTTTGCAAGCAAAATTATAATATGCCCATGAATCAGAAACATTCAGGATTTCAAGAACAAAATTAGACACAGTGGGAAGAAAGTTTCCAAAACATAATAAAATTTGCAATGTTATTATAATTTCCTCTTTCAGGTCAAATTGTCACAGAAAAGACCTAATGTTTCTGCAGGAGCTGACAGTCCATAGTGACTCTGTCCAGCCTCCCTACATCCATCCCCATGGCCCTGCTTAGCCATTCCAGGGCTGTGTTTGACCCTGTTTTCATTCACCAGTCCTGATCATGTTTCCCACTAGCAAGACCACATCCCAGTTCAGCCCTGGCCATTCCTCATCACCATGCCTGGTGTCCTTTGCTGTGCCCTGACACTGAGCAACAAAATTTCTTGCTGAAAGGCATAAGGTCCTGTCACAGTTTCTCTCTTGCTTTCTCCCATTTAAAATTTTCTGGTTTGTTTTATGAAATTCTTCAGGGTTGGCTTCACTACAGGAAATTACCACAACAAAAACCAGTTGATTTAATCTAATTTGAATCTATGGACATAAAAAAAAAAAAAAAAAAAAAAAAAAAAAAAAAAGCCCCCAAAAATAACCAAAGCAAACAAACAAACAAACAAACAAACAAACAAAACCAGAATAAAAATCCTTACATTTTATTTAAAACTAATGTATGTTCTACTGAGACTCTACATAATATTAACTAAATCTGATATTGTTGTTTTGCTTTATTTATATAGCACATTACCTAATCAGATTGCTGATTTCTTGACAGGTATCAGAACCTCACAAAAATACAGAACAGAATGTTTTGAGATGGGAAAAATTTCATGGAGATTTTTAATAAATCAATTATTATTCATTTTTAATTTTTAAATTTAAAAATTATTTTTTTAAATAAATTTGAGACCAAAGGCAAGTTTGTTTTGATGGTTTTAAAGTCAGATGGTTCTTGTCTAGCAGTGTTCCATTTCCCTTAGTATTACGTCAAATATAAAATAACTTCAGGGTTATAAGCATTATACTATATAAATGTCAAATGATCAAAAGAAGAAATATATAAATGAGACTAAAAACTTGACTGCTCTGATGATGAGAAATTTTCATTGTCTTTTGATGGTAACTTTGGCCTTCTGCTCTACTTCATAAGGAAAAAAATAATATACATTTTTGTGAGGGATTTGGAATGTAAATGATCATTCCTTATGAATATTATCCTAAACACATAGGTATTTCCAAATGTACTTTTGAATAAAAGTTAATTTTCTTTATCTATGTATGTATATAGATATGAAAATACTCAATCTCTTTACAAATATATTTATTTAAAAAGTACTTATTTATGCACACACAATCATAAGCGGTTTATTGACTTGAGTTACCTATGTAGATTTATAGTTACTTGATAGATTTAGTTACTATATTTAGTTACCATAGATTTATAGTTACTTGATTTATAGATTACTTGAGAAACCTATGTAGATTTATAGTTACTAAGGAACGAGGTAAATATTCTGTGGTCCAAAGAAAACAGACTGTCTACCAACAAATTTATCTTTTCTGGTTTTGAATATCAGAAAGAGCCTAAATATAGCAATTAAAAATAATGCATAGACTAATATACTGCTTGGGTTTTGAGCACAAAATAAACTACTTTTGGTGCTTTAGGTAGCATTTTAAAGAACTGTAGACATAAAATAAGACACAGTACTGGTTTGGTCTTCTTCTCAAACCTACATTTTAGACACTCAGCTCATTTTTGTAGGGGTACCTTTACAGCAGCAAATCAAAAGAAGAAACTCAAACTTCCTCAGCATATAAAGTGCACAGTGTAGTCCAGTAGACACCATGGCCACTGCAGAAATAAAGCCTGTTCCAGCTGGTAGTGCCTTGTAAGTCAATATTCTTAAACTTAGGATAGCAATAAAAAATAGCATAAATGAATTGCAACAAAGCTATTTTTCCCTAGAGAAAAATACAGATATTGACATAGGTGTTTTTCCCATGTGAAAGTGAGCCAAAAACGCACCTTTTTTCTACTTGAAGATAATTGGTGTAATTGATTAAAATTTTATTTATTTTAAATTCTGAGCTGCCTTTAAAACAAAAAACTAACCTGAAAGATGATGTCTAATGAAGCATTGAAATTATTAATATCCCCCTAAGAGTTTCAACAGTAATTGGTGGAAGACTGAAAGACATGGGATTGATGATCATCTTCCATACAGTCATTGGTGGAATCTCCCTCACCCTGTAGGGGTAGTTTTCCATGTGCATCCAGCTACCACATATGCATAAGAATTTACAGAAAGCAAAAATAAATCTCTGATCAAAACCCAGTACACACTTTGCAGAGTAAGGACCCTGGAAAAAGTCACTTACAAAGGAATTGAAGGTTTCAGATGGATTTAACAGCTTATATGGTGATGACACTAGAGCTGCAGTCTCAGTGGAATTAAATCTGACTTGATCCAATTAACAACATGGAATAGGAAATATAAAAGTCTAAATAGGCAGGAAGGCAGGAAGAGAGAAAGGAAGGAAAGAAGGAAGAAAATCAAGAGAAAAGAATAAGAAAAAGAAAAAAGCTTTCAGAAGAACTATGGAATTTTCCCATTATCTGATATGATATTATAATGGATCTAATATGATATTATAAGAGATCTGATATGCTGCCATTGAGATTTAGATTTATCATGGAATCAAGCTGACGGTGTCCTGCTCTATTTTTTCCTTTTAAAATCTAGAGCCTTTGTCTGTGATCACCAGTAGTTTGGCTACATTTGTTACATAGAAAGGGTAGAAAATAACAAAATTAAAATCAAAGAAGAAAAGAAATTCTGTTTTCATGGGTTTTTTAAAATAGTTACCTATTTAAATAGTTGCAGTTTTTTCCACTGTTTCACCATTGTTTATTTTTAAACACATTTGTACTGCTTTAATCAACACATTGTAACTGATATTGTAATTTTTTTTTTAATATTTTAATATTTATTAGGTATTTTAATCCCTCCTAGTCTTGTGTAAGGCAGTTTACATATAAAAAGCCAAAATACAAATTTTGTATATAATTTTTGGACTAATTTTTTAATCTTATCTCCCCTTAAAATTTGTATTTGTTCAATGCTTGATACATACTGATTTTCAGTTCTGAAAACCACTGCAGGTTGTCATATTTCTATGGCAGAAATGTAGACCTTTTTAAGGGATGGAAGCAAATAACCATTTCACGTGTCCTCACCTTGGCATCCTTTCCCATCGTTGCATATAAGCTTGTAATCCCTCTCATCCCCTAAACAGGTAACTTATTATTACCCTAGACAGTTTTCTGTCCTTTATCTCTCACATTCAGGCTGTTACTAAATCCTGTCATTTCCCCTTTAGAACATCTACAAAATCTAGTCTTTTCATTTAATTTGTGTTTTCGGGAAGGAGTAGTCATTCAGGAAATAACTGAGGCATAACAGGAGCACCGACACGTCTATCATGTACTTCACTCCTTTCTTTCTAATACTTCAACTACTCCTTCCTTTGGCTTTAGTTAACCTTTCCCTCTTTGTAATTCCTTATCCTCTGCCCTGAAGGCTCTCTCATTCTGTGTCCAATATAGGTCAGTTATTACTTAAATATTCAAATCCTTTTAAAAGCACTTTGGTGTCATGATCATGACTTCTCTCTATGCACAAGAGTTCAAGCTTGATCCTTTACCTAACAAGACCTTCTGTTCTTTCAGACAGGATTCCTTATTTTCACAGTTCTGTAAACAATGGAAACAAAGTACAATTTTTAGAACATTCACGGCATTTTTTTTTTTTTTTTTTTTTTTTTTTTTTTTACTTCTTCATAGTTTAGCTGTGATTTTTTTCATGACTCTTTATACTTGTATTGTTGTTTTGGATTTTGATTGTTATTAGACACTGGAAGCATTGGCTTTTAGCACTGAAACCAGAAGTACAACTTGATAGATAGGCTTAACATTTATGATATGTTTGACAGTTTCCAATTCTAATCATCCATCTGGTATAATATATTCAGTGGAATCCTTGTTTATCAGTCTACTTAGGATGTCCTTGGGGTTCTAAAATCCTCCTACTAGGAATTTTGAAAAAAAAATCATAAAATGAGTCCCAATAATGAGACAAATTTTGTTCTTTACTATGTGCACATCAATTTAGTGCAGCAAAAATTTTGCACTGATCAAAAGAGGAAAATATTTGCATGATTGCCTCTGGAATGAAAATAATTCTGTATCATATATTTTGCAGAACTGCAGGAGACTATAAAGACAACGTAGGTGTAGGTTGCATCCTCCTGCTTTACCAGTATCCTTACTCTTAAGATGTACCGGATTTAAGAGGATAAAGAAAGAAGATAAAATGATGAAGGCTTTTTTGTGTTTGGAATCCATGATAAACCTCATAAATGAAAAGTTAGCATGTATTTTCTGGTTTAAAAATCTTTCTTGTATTGTGGATCCCTTTTTAATGTTCAAAAAGTAATTTAGTTACCTTTGGTGCAGTATCGGCTGTGAGGAACTGATGAGGCTGGGAGAGAACTAATTAAGCAAAATTAGATTGCTAGTCATCCCAGGAAAAGAAGAGAAGTTAACTCTTGTTATGCATTTAGAGGCATGTGAATATGACTGCTACAGTTGCTCTTTTTTCTTCCCTTATGCAGAACTGCATATTCATCAGTAGGACTAGAATACTTAAGTAACTGCTTCTGCATTGCTTAGACCCTTGTTTATATTTTCTTTCCTTCAAGGAAAAAGAAAGGGGAAAAAAAAATACAGTAACCACTGAATTTTGTTATAGACTAAATACCATCACTGAGTTTGGTTTTGGGTGTTTGTATTGCTCTCATGAGGTAGCAAATTCACAGTGCCATAATCTGAAACTTGTAGTACAAGCTTTTTTCTCCCTTTAGGTAAATATTTCAACAATAATCAGTAGGGTTTACTTCAAGATCTGAAGAATTTGAAAGCTAAATTATAGTGAAATATGCAGTAATGTGTGGATTTTAATCTCTTGACAGGGTATGCCAAAATTAGCTTTCTTCTACTGAGAGCTTTTATAATTTCCTATGATCATTTTGGGGAATTTTTAGAGTGAGAACTCATTTTAAGTTCAGGAATATTTTGGTCATATTCAGACCAGTTTAGAAAGGTAATCCAGTTTTAGACTGTTACAAATGCAAAGTATCAAATGTATTTCTAAACTTCTTTCAATTGTTTTAGCTTTAGATTTCATCACTTGGACTTTCATACTCTTCAAAAGTTAGATTTATTTACATAAATTCAACAGTAATCTAGTACCTTAAAGCAAATTCTTGCTTTGATTGGTGTGGTATCCATGAAAGACAAACAAAAACAAAAATAAAAATTAACATCCCTACGCAGACTTCTAGACTACCAACTTCTTCCTGTGAAATGATCTAAGCAGTTCATTTTATTGCTCTACTTCACATGATAATACAACTATCACTAATGCCAGGAGGATAAATAATGTGCTTAGCACGCTCTGCAGAGGATGGAGGGTAAATTTTTTGTATGAAGAAAATTGAATCACAACTAAATTTCCTTACCCTGACAAATTACCTCTGCTACATTCTATGTCTCTATTCAATTAAACAAATATTCTGTCAGTCCAGCATTATTTAACCATGATTAAAATCACTTAAAATAAAATTATAATTTCTTCCTTATCAAAGGTACTTTTGTAAAGAGCAGCACTTTGCAACATTCTGCCCTTATTTGTGACAAAGTAGCCAAGTTGAATTCTAACCTTGACCAAATTAGTAACTGAGACTCCTTCAGAAGAAAGAGTTTAATCTCAGGGGTAAGAAGTTGTCATTAAGTTGCTGTCAGAATGCAATGTGATTTAAAAGAAAAAAAAAAGAAAACCAAAAAAAAAAAAAAAAAAAAAAAAACAAAAAACAAACCCCAAAAAAAACACCCCATGCTGCATGAAATGAACAACATACTTGAAGCTCTTTGAAAAATGCCCTTAATGTTTTTGAAACCATATAATCACATCATGATGGACTTGTGCCAGAGCTTTTGACAACGATAAAATTTTCAGTTGCATTTTTATGCTCTAATTAAATGCATTGGTGCAATAAGATAAGGGCACTTATGACCAGCCCTTCTGGCTGCATTCAACAACTTCCACATTTTTCTTAAATTGTGAGGCCCAGAACTGCACACACTGATGAAGATGAGGCTGCACCAAAGCTGAATACAACAGGATAATCACCTCTTTGACTGGCTGGTGAAGCCGTGTTTGAAGCACCAGAATGCAATTCTTCCTCTTGGCTGCCAGGACACACTCCTGGTTTGCACTGAGCTGCTACCGACGCCCCAGCACCCCCAAATCCCTTTCTGCAGGGCTGCTCTCCAGACACTTCTCTTCAGATTTATACTTGTGTCCAACATAAATCTGTCCCAGGTGCAAAATCCGGCATTTCTTGTTAAATTTTATGCCACACCAGCACTAACTGCTGCTGCTCCTTTGTGTATTGCATAGATTGATATAATTTATGTATTTAGACCAAAATACATAATTCCAATTAGTAGAAGTACATGCTTAGAGATGTTATCTTTCTGTTTCCAATATAATGCTTAATTATGCCTATGGAACACTATTAATTTATTTGCAAATACACCAATTGCTATATGGATTGTTCAGCTTTTCAAATATAATGTCTGTATCTATATCTGGTTGGACCAATGTCTACAGAACAGATAGAAATTCTACTTTACAAATAATCTCAGAGACTCACACATGCACACATTACACATTTGGTTGTAAAAATTCTCTTCTACACCTGCTTCCAAACTTCATGTAATGGTACATGAATAAACAACAAGACACTTCCACACCTCAGGTTGAAATTTACAAAGCTGTTCACAATTTTTTGCTGCTTTGCCAAGGGGCAGTGAGGGTTGAACAGCTTTCTGTGTTGTTTTCTTTTCTTATTTCCTTTTAACTTTCTTTCCAGGCAGCAGATGCTTCATGCACTTGAACATTCTAGCAGACCTAGCTAATCATAGCAATCATGCCCCAGGGAGGAGTAAAATACTGCTCCTCCACTTAAAATCATTTCTTCATCTGATGCTTGAGAAGGTACTAGTTGCCATTAGAGACTGGAGATTATGGAGAAAGGTTCATAGACAGAAACTACTGCCTGAGCATGCTCTGCAATGGTTTTGGGAGGAAAGGCAACAATCCCAGATGTGTAAAGATCAGAGCAATCAAACCAAGAAAGCCTACACAGTATTATACCTCAAAGAAGGGGAGAGGGGGGCGGGGGGGG
>JANEHK010000001.1:43776774-43817925 GCA_025960845.1 Tachycineta bicolor | reverse complement strand
GTACTATAGCTGTATTTGTATTCAGTAGTCCCTACAGTGAGTGAAGAATTATACTTTGTGGCGAAGGGGCTTTTTTTTGTGGGGTGATTTTTGTTTGTTTGTTTGTTTGTGTTTTTTTGTTTGTTTTTTTGTTTCTTTGTTTTGTGGGTTTTTTTTTTGTTTGTTTTTTTTTTGTTCTGTAGTAATTGTATACTCTTCTTTTTGTTCTGTAGTAACTTTAATACCTAGAACAATGACTAATCTAATTTTGTATCTTGCCTTTGGGTTTTATTCAGAATTCCTAAAGCTAAGCAAACACAGACATGGGAATATATCTTTCTTTGAATATGTCTTTATTTATGCAATAAGCAATGAAAGATGAGATGACACTGTGTCTCCAGCATACAAAGCACATGGAACTGTGGAAACAGGTCCAGAGAAGAGATGCAAGTTTGATAAGACTGGTGCATGTCTCAGGTGAAGAAAGGGTGAGAAAGTTGGGGCTGTTCAGCCTGGGGAAGAGATTGTGTGAAGACCTCATAGCAACCATCCAGTATCTGAATGAGGCTTACCAGGAAGCCAGAGAGGGACCCTTCATCAGGAAATGTAAGGATAAGACAGAGGTGAATAGCTTACAACAGAGAGTAGGTTAGATTATATACTAGGAGCAATTTTCTTATTCCAAAGGTGATGAGGCACTGGAACGGGTTGTCCAGATAAGATATGGATACCCCAACCCTGCCAGTGTCCAAAGCCAGGTTGGAAAAGGCCTTGAAAAATCTGTTTGACTGGGTGGCCTGCCCACGAAGGGGGATTTGGGGCTACATGATATTTAAGGTCCATTCCAACCCCTTAACATTCTATGATTCAATGAAAAAGGATTTTTCCTACAATTCTTAACCAATGAGGCCCAATAATAATAACTATTATTAACAACTCAAAACTGAATAAAATGTATTAGAAAGGTATGAAGAAAATTAACTGGAAAAATATATTTATGTGTCTTGGTCTTGAACACAGCCAGTTCAGAGAGATTTGTAGTGACACAAGATGAGAATGATGAAGAGGTAGATGAGGTGAGAGGTAGATCCTTTATCTTCCCACTGTCTATGCTATAAGTGCTGCCAATTTGCAGCTTCTAGATGCACGGTTAAGGAGTGATTAATCCTCACATAGACAGTAGTAAAGATAAAGGCTTTTAAAGGACAGTGGACAGATGTCCATTATTAATTCTTTTCTTTATTCCTTACACTCTTTCCTGCATCTTCTCAGATGTTCTTACTTAAAATTCACTCCCAGCAACCTGAAGACCAGCCATTGGTTTCATGGAAAAAAAAAGTTGCACAACAACAATTGAGTGCAGCATTTTGGGTTGAGTTTCTAACATAAGTGAAGTTTAAAATGCAGAAAAATAAAGATTGTGAGAGAACCTTATTTTTCTGAAATAGTTCTGGTTTTTTTACCCCCAGTATTAAAATAGGAATGACTAGGTATACCCAAAGCTATTTGCTGCTCAAAATGGTTCTTATAAAGAAAGCCAAAACGCGTTTAAGCTTTTGGCCGAGAGTTGATGATACAATATTATGCCATATTTTATAGAAATAGTTTTTAATCATTTAATGGTTATATTACTAATTTGCAAAAAGTAAATTGCAAGCAAGACTCATCTATTGCATACATTACATGTGGTATATTTACATAAATGTCAGCAATTTTCTTATTCAACAACACATTTTTTTTCTTTTTTCAGCAACCAGTGTTATTTTCAAGAACGAGGAAGTGCCCTCTAAGAGAACAGAAATTTGATCAGATTTGCAGGTAGTTGCAGCTTCATGATTGCTTTATCTTGCAGGGAAAAAAAAAAAAAAAGAAAAAAGAAAAAAAAAAAATCTAGGGACTAATTCCAATTATCCAAGCCATTCCAAAATCTGACCATTTTGCTGTATTGTCTTGCTGTACTGAAGTGGAACTGTTTGACTTAGGGTATAGAGAGATGGAGAAAGAGAAAATTAAGGCAAACCATGGCCTGACATCTATGCCAGGTATGCATACTAATAACTAATGGATATTGATAGACTCTTACTGAGGAATATTTTGGGACTTTCAGACTCCAAAATATTGTATTTATTTATGCTGCAAAGACAGGAAGGCAGAATGCCTTTGTTTCTGTGCCTGTTAAATCTGAATAAGAACGGGTTAGCCTCTAAGCACTTGCAAGTATTTATTTGATTTTTGTTTTGGGTGACGCCAATTATGAAGGAACTAATAGTGGATGGTAACATTTTGAATTTTAATTGCTACTACTAATGCAGTTTATGCATTATTCCTGGAATCCTGGAAAGTATTTTGATCTGAATTACTGTAATAATTTTTTTGATTCTTTATCTCATTATAAAGAAGCCCTTAGAGAAACATTTGGCCCTATGCCTTTAGATTCTAGTTCTTTTAAACACAGCCACAAATTCAGCTTTCTTGGTCAGTTGTCATTCATCAATATTTTGTTTCAGTTTATTGAGATGGTATTTTAACATTTTAACTTAAGTAATGGGCATTTTATTTGTTTCTTTGAGGCAAAATAAGGTTTAATATTAGCAAGGATTCAGGTGAAAAGGAAAAAAAAATGTATCTTATAATAGTAAATAAGAATAAAATTAAATTTGGAAATTTATTTTACTGGCAATAGAGCAGAGGAACCGAAGGCAAATGAATGTGAGCAGAGGAGCCAAAGATAAATGAATGTAAGCATCATGTTAGCAATGATTTATTGGAAGAAATTATTAAAGGAGTCTCCAGAGAGAGATAGCTTACATTTATGATTTTATAACACTAATGATAATAATAGAATAATACTGAGTGGTCTTTGTTCTTTTTGTTTTCTGTGTATTTCATGGTTGCAGGGATTATGCTGAAGCTGAAGCATCACATACTACCCAAGCACATGATTTTGCATTTTACAGATTTTTGTCCATTGTAATATGATTTAAATTCTTTGGCTAATTCTTTTGTTCTGTTGTTTCGTGCTTTTGTATTTATGCCTTGGAACAAAAATATTCATCAGTATCAGGATAGCAGATATCCTTGGACAAAACTAAATTACTTTCTCTTTATATTTTCACCCCTTCTTCTTCCCAGACTCAGCTTTACTCTTTCATTCCCAACTATTCCACCTCACACCTCACCCCCTCCACCCTCAGTAGCTCAGGGAAATGGCAATTGTGATCACTCACTACTGTTTATTTCTGCTGCTCCTTCCTCCTCACACTTTTCCCCCACTCCATTGTGACTTCTTTCCATGAGCTGCAGCTTCCTTTAAAGCAAACCTACCTGTGTGGGGTCCTCCACAGGTTGTATTGTAGATATCTGCTCCTGCATGGTCCTCTCTATGAACTGCAGGGAATCGCCTGCCTCACAGGTAAAAAGGCTGGAAACTACAAGACAAGAAACAAGATTCTCAGATGTTAGGGAACAGTGTATCTCCATCATCTTAATCAAATCTCCAGCTTAGGCTGGCTTATGTTATGCTTGAGTTCTTTTAAGTTTTGTATGGTCAGAGTTGGTTCTGCCTTGTCAGAGGTATTTAACTAGTTAAAACTTTCTGCAGTGAAGTCTTAGCACAGAAACAAGGAGGATGCTTCAGAGAATAACAGAATATTTTGCTAGTTTTACTATGAGAATATACCTGTTCATTTCATGTTAAAACAGGTAGGCATCATATGATTTACAATAATTTAGGAATCTGACACATGTAAATTCTTACTAAATTGTATGAGTATGAAGAAAATATGGAACTTTGAATTCTGTCATTCATTGTTGTCTAACCACTCCCAGAGCAACACAAGAACATATTTGCTGCTCTCAAAAGGTGAGTGAGGAAGTACTAATGATAAATTTCTATGCTGTCTTCACCTTTTTGTGATGGGAAGGAAACAAAATAAATACACAAGCACAAGCACTCAGCCTTGCATTAACATCCCCACCCCATAAAGCCTTCCACTGCATCATTTTGCTAAGAAGCAGGTGTCACACACACACATAAGTCTTGCTAGATATCAGACGACATGGAGCAATGGGATATTATGGAATGGTCATTTTCAACACTTGGCTTCACAATATATATTGATAACACAGTTCGGTTACTAAGACTTAAATCCATAATGAGGGAGCACACCAGCATAGCATTTTACATTGTGCAAAGGTAACAGTTATGTAACAACAAAAATTACTTTAAAAATCTCAATAAATTCTGAGTGATAATTTTCTAGGTTGTAGCTGTATAAACTATTGGTTTTCTCTGATTCATGATTTTAGTGAGCCCAGAAAAAAACCCAACATTTTACACATTGTTTCTGTGTCAAATTGTTGTTTCCCATTCTTAATTAAAAAAAAAAAAAAAAAAAAAAAAATTGCTAAGCTATTATTTTTTTCCAGAGGAAAGATGTGAGAAAGGCACGTTGGCTGACCAAATACTACTACAGTTCCATATTGAGCTACTTTGGGGAGATATTATCCATTGTACTTTGGGAGTTATAGAGCAAACAAAACCTCTTTCGCATGCACATTTCCATTTGGCATTTCCTCTCTTATGTAATTAATTTGTAGATTAAAAAATATTTAATCTACCATACTTACCGCTCTCTAACACTGAAATAATAAGGAGCTCACTAAATCTGAGTTTTGTTAATGCAGTCATGTTCCTTGTGGAATACATTTTGTAAAATTCATTCTCTGAAACCATGTTTATCACCTTCTGCCCAAGAGATGAGGAATGACAGAGTTGAGGAATGATATGCGTTTCATATGGATATGTGAACAAGTCCTGTTCTACTTTTCATTCTTATTGAACCTCTTTTCATGAGGAAGAGAACTTGCTGAAATAACTGTGTCACTACAAACATATCTGAATCCATCATACATGTCCTTTGTAGTAGTTAGCATGAAGGTAAGAGGAAGGGAACAAACTTATCAACCTATAAAAGCAAACAGCATATTTAAATATTACAACATTAAAGGACAAGAATTAAGGATCATATTTTCATGGCATTTTTTGTTCATTGTACTTTTCAATGCCTTTATAAGACAGAACTTGTTCCCTTTAAAAGCCAGGCTGCTATAATCAGCAACATGATACATTCCTAATTTGCTTTTGAATCAGTTATACACAGCACCATCAAGAAAGGTGCTCCTTCATTTAAGTAGTCATCTATGTTCTTTGTGAAATGTGTTTACTCATAAATATGTAATCCACTGGTGTATTGTGCTATGTATCTCTCTCAAGCACCTGGTCCACTGAGATAACCACTTATTTGTTACCATCTGTGATAATTGTAACAGTAGAGCTTTAATGGAAGAGATTTATCCTATAAAGCCATGGGTCCAGTGTTCAGATGCAGGCACTGATGACTGAGAAGAGGCATAAATCTACTTGTATAAGCCCCAAACCAACAACAAAAAAAGAAGATATGCATTTAAATCTGAGGCAGTGCATGTAGAAAAACAGTTGTTAAAAATATGTAATTAAAAGTTTGAAAATATAAAATCACATATATTAGAAACAGGGTTATGCTCACTAAATCAATTCTGTCCCATTCTATTATGATGCCAAGTTTTATGTCACAAAACTTAGTAGTTTTTTTTTTGTTGTTTTTTTTTTCTTAAAACAGCAATTATTAATACAGATCACACTAATATTTAAAAAAAAAAAAAAAGCCACTGATATTTTTTTTTTCTTAAGAAAGATAATCCATCCCAAAGATAATCCTTGCATTCATGTGGGACTATGTGGGTTCTTAATTATTCTGTTTAGCAAAGAACCAGGTGCTCCTGCAGCCTATTTATACTACTCTGTGCATGTGTAAGCTCCTCTGACGAATAAACAAATGTACAGAGTTAGTTCTTTTCATACACAGCATACTGATAAGCTATCAACAGATAGCACCTAAATCAAATTGCAAATGATCAGTGGCACCACATTTGTTTTACATCAGCATTCAATACAATCAATGCATTGTATTGAATGGTGATGTATTGATGGGAATGTATTTTCAGTCATTTGTAATATTCCATAATTTTGTATATGAGCAATAGTTTCATTGAATTTCGTTTCAACCATTGTACTTATTTTTACCTACATTAAATGGTGTGGCTTCTTACATGTCCTAACTAAGTACCTAGCAGAAGACTGCTTACCACAAGAAAGTAGAATAGTTCAGAGTAGCTCATTATACAAAAATATAGCTATTTTTCCTTTTGTGGGATTTACTAAATAATTTCAAAATTGAAGTAAGGTCTACATAAGAATATTAAATTTGTTGAGATATAGACAATACTAGTTAAGTAAATCACCATTTTGTGGTGTTAGTCAGGATAGACACAAGTGGCTCTGAAGAGTTGTTTGATACATGTGATAAATTTTAGATAGATCTCATGTTTTCTTTTTTTAAGAATTATCTCCTTTCCTTGAGACAGCTAAGCAATTGTTTTGTTTATCATCCCAGTTAATGCTGATAATTCTGAGGATTTGTAGCCAAAGGAACAGATGATAAAATGAAAACAACATCTTTGAACTAACATTTCTATAACCAGCAGATATGGATAACTGAACTTAAAGCCTTCTAAAAACTGCTTAAAAATTTTCTAAGCCATTACAAGAGAAACTTCTGAACAATCTTTCTAAAGATGGGAAATGTCTCCTTCTTGAAGGACTGACACAGAGTTTAAAAAGTACTTCAACTTAACCTTCATTTCTCTCTACATTTTTTTTGTAAGAGGATTTGTATAAACACAAAAAATAGACCCCCCAAACAAAACCAAAAGAAAAACCAACACCAACCAATCAGCTAACCAAACCACAAACCAACCAACTAACCAACCAAACAAACAAAAAAACCTCCAATTCTGGTCTTAGTACTTACTTTTTCTGTGGGAGAGAGACTAGGAGAAAAACAAAGCAGGCTCAACGTTAAGAATTAACAAATAGTTTTATTAACACACACTAAAAGAACAGAAAAAAAGAAAGTTGAGGAAAAAAAAAAAACCAGAATGAAACTTCAAAAAGCACTCTTCCCTCACCTTACAAACTGTTCACTTTCCTACAAAACAACATAAAACTTGTAATTTTCAGTCAGTTTCACTATTTGACAATAGTCTTTCATCAATTCTTTAGAAGAGTCTCTCTTAGAGTCATGGATCCCACAGACAACTTAGAACCGTTCTCTCTTTTAAACTGCCACAAAAACAACCGCCCAGAGAAACCTACTTTTGTGACCTCTCCCTGGAGCAGTTTTCCAAGCTGCTTATGGGTCATGGGTCTTAGACTTTTGCATACTGGGGTGTCACCTTTTAAGGATGAATAACACCAAAGCAAAGGATTCTTCATCTCAAGGCACAGAGATATCTTCTCACTTCTTCACTGGTGCAGAGGGCTTGTCATCTCTATCTCTGTTCAAGCATCTTATAGGATTAATATTACTTAGTCCATCACAAACACCTTTGCTCAAATCCACACACAAATTGAAACAATCATCTCCCCAAATGCATATCTCTCCCATGATTTAAATATAAAGTTCATTTCCATGGCTCAAATAAGAATAGAACAACCAACTCTTCAACCCTCTGTCCCAATAGTCTTTTCACTATTGCTCTACTGACTTCATGCTGGGTTTTTTTTGTTTTGTTTTGTTTTGGTGTTTTTTTTTTTTTTTTTTTTTTTTTTATGTTCACTCTGTCCTTTCTTACTCTCTCAGAGAAGGGCTAAGCTCTGGAAGCTTCATGTTACCAGGAAAGAGTTAAATCTGCTTGGAGTCTTTCAAGGCTGCGTTGGTGAGGGACGAAGAACTCACAGAAACATCAGAGATTGGAGCACCCAGGCAGTATGGAATCACAATAAAAACCAGGCAGGATCATAAATGTCTTCTCAGCCCACCCCTTGGTGTAAATCGGGGTGGCCTCAGCTTAAATGGTGCCCATAGCTCTTATCCATAGGGGCCCAGAAGAGATCTCTCCCTGCTCCAGGGAAGTTTGGAGAAAGTAGCTGTTGTAAAGCAGCAACCTCTCCTTCCCCCCATCCCTGGGAGCTGATAGAATCCGGCCAGGCCTCAGGCCAGCTCCCCCCCAAAAGGGGGGAGCAGCAGGCCCAACTCAAGGTTACCTGTCTCTCTCTGGCCGAAGGAAAGAAGGAAAAGGACCCACCTACAGGAATTTTATATGGTACTTCCCAAAGTCGTAGCCAACAATTTTCAGTGGTCGGAACAGATTCCAATATTCCAATCAACCTCTGGTAGGTCCCTGTCTTTTCTAAAGCAATTCCTAGGTCCTGACCTGGAGAATTATTTTACATTCTTCTATAGCTGAAAAACCAAACTGTACTTACCCATGACAAACCTGTCTGTACTGTCCCTTACTGTCCCTTACAAATCTGGCAAAGAGTGAATGCATTCTGGTCTAGTGGAAGGTGGCCATGCCCATGGTCCCTTCCAAACCATAGCACTTGAGAATTCTACAATTCTCTGATTCTGTGAAAGAGAAGAATTGAATGTTATCCTACAGTCCTGGACAGACAGTCCTTGTTTGTAAGAATCTACCATAAAATTTGAAAGGTATTACAAAATCAGTAGTGATTAAACATATTATTTAAAGTAGTACCATATTTGAGATATTCCAATACAGCAAACATTTTTTTATTCGAAAACAGGTGCTGTGCATGTGCATGGAAAAGCAGGGTGTCATGCCTTCTGAAGCCTCAGGGAGTACAGCTCCAGTCTTCAAAGAGGGGAGGGCTGTGTGCTGAGCACACAGGATGCGCACATATATTGAAGATGTTGGGTCCTCGATCTTCCCCCTCCTGGGTGCTGGGCTCCCTGGGCACAGGATCAATTTAGATGATTTGTTATTATTATTATTATTATTATTATTATTACTAAAAAATAATGACATGGATATTTTTTCTTAATTTTTCTGGCTCATTTTCTTTGCTATTTATTTACAGAAGCGTAACTTACTTAGAAAAGGTTGTTAAGACAATGACATGTTCACAGGGGAAGTAAAGATACTTGGCCATAATGGCTGTAGCATTTGGTTTCTGTTTGGCAAAGCATAGACAATGCTGAGTTCAGACAACTGGCTCCAGATGGACAGCTTTTCTGGAGAAGGAAAACATAGTGGTGGGTGGACAAAGCAACACTCATTGGATAATTGTCTTTCTCAGTAAGATGCTTCCTTTTAGGTGGAGGGAGGGCTCTGTTTCAACTCTCTCCTCTAAACTACATAGGTCAGATATTTAAATATGTCCCATGATCTAAATTATTTTCCTAACCATTGGTTTGGGTAACATGAGGAGGAAGGAAAGCTGCCTCCTTTTAGCTTCTTAATGGTAAGTGAATATTCCTTTAAAACAATGTGTTTGTTTCTACATTTTCCCATTAAAAAAAAAAAAAAAAAAAAATAGAACTGATTTAATTTTTAAGCAAATTAAGTACCTCTTAATTCAAGATAAGTGCTTGACTTCAGTGTAAACAATTGCAAAACTTGATTTTGAGATGATGGAAAGCTAGTAATTTAGCTATTATTCACTTTCCTGGTCTTGCCATTGAATTAAGAAAACACAGACACATGCACACATGCATACACTTCTTTGAGAGAATTTAAACTAAAATCTCACAGTGCTCAACAATAGATAAGTTTCTAGACTATGGCATGCCCGCTACCTATCTTCCATTTCTTTACCTTTCAGTGCAAACGCAGCAAAGCACAGTAATTTTCTGTCCTAAAAATATCTGTGCATCTAAGAAACACATGAGTAGATAACATATATTACTGACTCTAGGAATCACTGATTACAGCAAAAATCAGGGAAAGAAAAAAAAAATTAATAATGTGGTTTTTATGTTTTAAAACATACAAAACTTTTTAGAACCTTATATTTTCCTTTTTTAACTGCTTGGATGAGATGCACCCCAAGCTTGAAATTTTTTGAAGTACATAGAAAGCATAAATCTTGGACAGATTAAACATCTGTAGCTCACAAATCCCTGAGTGTATGAGTACAACTACTGTGTGAAACTAGAATTCTCCTTTCTTCTTGTAATTATCTTTTGAAACAGATTATACACCACCAGGAGTTTCTTTCTTTCTTTCTTTCTCTCTTTCTTCTTTCTTTCTTTCTTTCTTTCTTTCTTTCCTTCTTTCTTTCTTTCTTTCTTTCTTTCTTTCTTCCTTCCTTCCTTCCTTCCTTCCTTCCTTCCTTCCTTCCTTCCTTTCTTTTCTTTCTTCTTTCTTTCTTTCTTTCTTTCTTTCTTTCTTTCTTTCTTTCTTTCTTTCTTTCTTTCTTTCTTTCTTTCTTTCTTTCTTTCTTTATTTTCTTTCTTTCTTTCTTTCTTTCTTTCTTTCTTTCTTTCTTTCTTTCTTTCTCTTTCTTTCTTTCTTTCTTTCTTTCTTTCTTTCTTTTTCTTTCTTTCTTTCTTTTCCTCTCTCTCTTTCTCTCTGCCTGCCTTCTCCCCTTTTTAATAAACCAGTAAAAAACAAACAAAAAACCACAATATAACAACTTAAATACAATGGCCAGCTTCATTACTGATCTCCAAAAAAAATTAAATATTTTTATCAGATTATTGGCAGCAAGAAGCAATGAAGGAAGAGGGGAAAGTGAAAGTAATACTGGCAAGAGAATAATTTTCAGAGTAATGCCACTTTCAGAAAGTACTTAATCATTACTGGTGGAGTGTGTTTTACAAAAGATATGCCAACATACTACTTTCAATGCCTTTTATGAGTGTTGGTATCTCAGACAATGAAGATACTTATTTAGCCTTTGCACAGGCTTTTTTAGTATGTTGCAGGTGACATAACAAAGAAAACTTTATTTGAAATATTCACTCCTTAATCTATTAACTAATATTCACATCATAATCTAAATCTCGCCCAAGAATAGAAGGTTAGTCATGGCAGATACTGACCTTGATGTAGAATTCTGAAGTGGCGTGGACTCTAAGGGGAGAGCTACGTTGCGTAAGAGTTGTTTATAGTGATTTTACTTTTATTTTTCACAGAAGTATAGATAATTTCATAATTTAATCTGAATTTAATGAGATATATATATACATGAATTCATATTGCATATGGATGATTGGTTCATAAGGTAAGTGTCATAAGAAGTAATTTTTTTCCCATTTGGCCCTTTTTTGGAGTGACGATCATACTCAAATTAAGACAAAAGGTGCATGACCAATACTAATCAGAAGCAGCACTAATACCAGCAGTTTCTGGTATAAGTGCTTCCTTATACATTATTTAATCAAAGATTTATGCTACAACATTTTCTCTTGCAGGATTACCAGTAGCTTGTTTTAATTACAGAATAATTATGATCTGAAAATCCCCAGTCATACATCTCTGTCCAACCCTTTTTAACTACCATAAAATATGGGTTTGGCTTTTTTTTTTTTTTTTTTTTTTTTTTTTTTAATCAACAGATTAAAATCAACAGATGCTTTTTGATAAGTCAAAATTACTTTCCTCATATCAGGATCCAGAACTATAAAATCCATGCACTATATTTGGAGTTTTAAAAATTAGTTATTCTAGACCTGATGAAGTAGGGGGAGAAAAATGAAATTACATACACACATATGGTTGATATGAAAAGTTATGATAAATCAAATAACCATATTAAGGCAGGATCCATAAAAGAACTCAGAAACCTAAGTATCAGCATACTGTATCATCAACCTGTCTTTTTAGATTCTTCTATTGGATAAAAGCAGACTTTTTCAACCACTTAAAACCATAAGAAATACCACTACTTATCAAAGAGTTCACAGGAATCTGTACCATTCAAGACATGACCAGAACTGCTTAGGCTTATTGCTGAACACAAACTGTGCATTCCTTTTATATTAAAGAGCCAGAAGATTTTTAAGAGAAAAATTCATAATTGCACATGTATGTTTTCCCAGGGAGTGGGAGGCAGCAGTGAAAATTGCAGTGCTTTGAAATTGCCTCGCCGTGGATTAAGATAGCTCCTCCGACTTGTGCATTTGGCAAGAATCAAACCATGAAATGTGAACCTTTACAAGTATTCTTTGACCTACTGAATATTTATTGACCTGGAAAACAGAATAATGTAAAGGTATAATTTTATTCTACCAAAACATTTGCATGCTGACAGAGCATTTACCTTGGAGGAAAAAGGAATCTAAAATTCTGTCAGAAATTTTAATCCAGTTCTGCCCCACTTGTATGACTACTCTTACAGCTGTATTACAGCATCAAAGGAGACAGGAGCATTGCCTTTCATTTCTGTATGATTCTAATATAAATTCTGTTACTTGTTTGTGAAATTGCCAGAGCAGATAACCCATGAGGAGCTGCACAACAAAAGGTTAAACACCTGTGTGAGAAGGGATTGTTCCCTAATTTTACTCCCCCTCTTCTCATTTCTTATTTGGCTACACATATGGACAGAATCCATATTTCTTTTATAAAGACAACCTTCTATGAGGAACAGGTCAGATAAAACACTGCAAGGAGAAGAAAGTGATCCTTCCCTTGGGACACAGACATGAAAGATAATACTTGATGAAGCAGACAGAAGGGATTGTCATAGTGAGACACTGAGGAGCAGGGAATAGGCAGCAGGGTCTCAAAGGAGACTAAAGCTGTGTAAGAATTAAAAGGAGCAGCATAAGCCTTACTGTAACCTTGAAAGCTACTGAGCATACTGAAACCTTCCTGCAAGGTTTTCAGGAGAAAGGGTAGATTTTCTCTTATAAACTGTTTGTATTTCTAGTCTCTCTGACCGGTAAGTGGATTTTCCAGTCTTAGAAACTTGACTTGCTTTTTTTTACATTCTGCTGAGAACTGATTTTTTGTGTAAACTTTTTGTTTGTTTGTTTGTTTGTTTGTTTGTTGTTTTTTTTTGTTTTTTTTTTTTTTTAAATTCTACTCAGAGGAATACAAAAATGTAGACAAAGCCAACTTCCTGCTCTGACTGACACTGGCTTCTATCAGATGCATCTATGATGTCTTTTCACCCAGGATACTGTGGTTTTCAGTTCCATTCTAATTCTCCTGTATTTTTTATAGCAGGTCTTGACACCTCATTTGATGTTTGTATTTCTGCAGGCAAGAAAGAGAAAATGGGGTATAAATACACTGCTAATACACAGGACAATCACCTTAGAGCTACTGTGGTTTAAGTTAACGGAGGTTTAACTCGTAGAAAGAGCAGACATTGGTAAGGAAGTCATCTTTTATAGCAGCAAGCTCCACAAATGGTGCAGTTACTAATTTTCACCTGAGCGCTTTAATGGATATGACATGTTTTTTTTGTTTCTATTACGTAGTTTCTGATAGCACAAAAATTCCTGCCTTTGGGGTCATTTTTTGCATTAAATGTTGCTCAACTTATCATGTAAAATGAATGTCCAACTTCCTGAATGCAATTAATATTTATAAAATGGATGCAAATTCTGTCTGATTGTTATTCAGATGTATAGTGGTCAAAATCCTTTGACACTTAAGATATCTCCATAAAATCCACTGAAAGCTACAACACCTGGCACATAAAATTAAGAAAACAATTTTTAAGAAGCAGAAGAATCTTGTTATTAGTAATTTATCGTTGTGCTGCCACAGTTACAATACTACCAGCTACCTGATACTGCTATAATATTTACACATAGGCCTTATTTTGCACCTGTTTTAACCATGTAAAACTTCAATGTAGTTACACAGAGACATTTCAACATTCTTTTTAATAAGATCATGAATGTCTTGGGTTGAAAGAGACTTTAAAGATCATTTAGTTTCAACCCCACAGACATGACAAGGCATGCCACTCACTAGATCACATTGCTTAGAGGCCCATCCAATCTGGTCTTGAACTCTCCCACGTATGGAGCATTCGCATCTCCTCTGGACAACCTGTTCCTGTGCCTCACTACCCTCAAAGAAAATAACTTTTTTCCTGAGATCTAATCTAAATCTCTCCTTAGTTCAAGCCATTCCCTCTTGTCCCATCAGTGTTTGCCCCTGTAAACAGTTCCTCTCCTTCTTTTTATAAGCCCCCTTTAAATACTGAAAGACCAGAGTGAGATCTCACTGGAGCCCTCTCTTCTCCACGATGAGCAATCCCAACTCTCTGACTGTCTTCATAGGAGAGGTGCTCCATATCTTGTCATTTTCATAGGCCTCCTTTGGATCTGTTCTAACAGGCCTACATCTTTCTAGTGCTGAGCACCCCAGAGTTAGGTAGAGCACTACAGGTGGGGTTTTACACGGGAAGAGTAGAGATGCAGAACCACCTCCTTTACCTGCTGACCATTCCCCTTTTGTAGCAGCCCAGGATGCAGTTGTCTTTCTGGGCTGGAAGTACACATTGCTCATATCCAATTTTTCATCCAGAAGACCCCACCAAACTCTTTTCTGCAAGGCTGCTCTCAATGACTTCTCCTCCCAGTCCATACTCATGTCTGGGATTGCTCTAACCCAGGTGCAGCACCTTGCACTTGAACATCTTCAATCTTATGAGGTTCTTGTGACCCCACTTCTCAAATTTGTCCAGGTCCCTCTGAATCACATCCCTTCCTTCTGGTGCATCAGCCAGACTCCTCAGCTGGTGTCATCTGCAAACTTGATGAGGGTGCACTTGATCTCACTGTCTGTGCCACTCATGAAAATATCAAAGAGCACCGGCCCCAATAAAAGCTACCCTGAGAGACTCCATTGGTCGCCAGTCTCAACCTGAACATGGAGTTATTGACCACAGCTCTCTGGCTCTCCATCCAGTTCTTTATCAATTGAATAGTCCATCCAAAAAAATCCATGTCTCTCCAATCTGAAGATAAGGATGTTTTTTGGGACTGTGTCAAAGGCGTTGCAGAAGTCTCAGCAGATGACATGAGATGGTATTCCTTTTACCATTGCAGTGGCTCCATCACAGCAAGGCACCAGAATGGTCAGGCATGTTTGTCTGTCAGTGAAGCCATGCTGGATGTCTTGGATAATCTCCTTGTCTTGCATATGTCTTAACTCTTTCATGACTATCTGTTCCAAGATTTTCCTACACAGAGAGGTGAAGCTCCCTAGTCTGTAATTCTCTGGGTCTTCTTTTTTTTTTTGTAAAATAGGAGGGATGTTTCTTTCTTCTAATCACCAGGGGCTTTGCCCGACTGAAATGACTTTTCAAAGAGTATGGAAAGTGGCATGGCAACTGCATCAGCCAGTTCCATAAGGACCCTGAGATGCATGTCATCTAGCCCCACAGACATTTTGTTGGCTAGTTTAGAAATTTAGGTCAAAATCACAAATCTGTCATATAAGCAGATAATTTTTAAGATGAAACAGTTCCTACTGCTGTATCTTAATCAGAGAGGGGAAAAAAAAAAAAAAAAAAAAAAAAACCAAAACAAAAACAAAAACAAAAACAAAAAAAACCAAAAAAAAACCCCCAAAAAAACCCAAAAAAAAACCCAAAAAAAACCCCTCTCCAAATCCCATCTAGTTAATTTTGAAACCCTGTTCAATGACTCATAAAAAGGTCAGCATAATGTTGCCTGTGATAGCACAATACTGAATTTGATGACTCTGGCGGGTTTTTGCAGTCCTATGATCTGAGAGAATGATAAGAGCTAAGAGCAGCCCCATATGGATTGATAAGGAATAAAAAATGTATACATCAGGGAGACCTGCCTTCTAAATGTCATATGTTTTTCAGAAAAATAATTATAAGTGTATACTTAATGGAAATGACTGAAAATTCTCTTTGCGTGTTTGTTGTTTTTTTTTGTTTGTTTGTTTTTTTTTTTCTTTCTTTGGGGGGGGGTTGGGTTTTTTTTTGTTTGTTTGTTTTGTTTTTGTTTTTTGTTTTTTCTATAAATGCCAGAGAAAGAAAGAGAGATTTGTTTATATAAGTTTTAATGTTTAAAAATTCAGAGGGAAGAAAGAAAGAAAGAGCAATGGGAGTGGAGAGAGAAAAAAGAAAGAAAATAATAATGAAGTTCAAAAACTAATTCCTTTGATTACAGAAGTTCAATGTTCTCTAAAAAAATCAATTTGATTATATTTTAACTAAGTCTGCACTGAAGAAAAAAAGAAAAATGGAAGGAATAAATCTCACTTTGATGACAGAATTCTTGCTCAACTGGCAGAAAAATATATTTGCTTCAAAATAAAATAATGCTGTCCTTGGAGACATAGCTGAAATTTTACCCTTTTTATATTCATATTATGCCAACTACTTACACTAAGATGATCTAATGGCACATACTGTAATATCTTGCACCTTTTGGTTAATTCACATATTGAAAACTGATATAAAAAATAATAAAAAAAATCAAAATAACACTTGAGGAGAGGTTGTATATTGCATTGAGCTCGGCGACAAAAGAAGTAATTCCAGCTATTCCAAAACTTCTAGATATCTAATATCTTATTGATATATTTGGGTAATCACGCTCAGGCCTTTGTCTTGGACATTTATACTTCATTAAAACTATGAACAAATAAAAATTATAGCATTTTGCAGCCAGTTCATATTCAATGACCCATGCAATTAATTACTGGAATCAAGCAAGTTGGGTTACAGAGGAAGCAAGGCTACATTTGGACACATAATCAATCATTTTTATGTTCAGTTATTGGAACAGCAATTGCAACTGCAATAATTATAATGAGAACATGGCATCTTGAGTTTTGGATTTAAGGATTTCAGAAAGTTGCCAGTTAAAGCAGAGAATGGTTGCTTGTCCTTTTCCCTCATTCTTAGCACAGTCTTGCAGCATAAATTTTATGCTACTAAATGTATAAATATGTAGTTAAAAGAATTAAATATACAAAAATACCATCAGATAACATCAGAAATACTGTGTTTATCATGTGTTTTAGATAGATAATCTCAACAAAGGTATGTATATGCATGCACACTACTGTTTCTCTCCAGCTACAGCTTCAGTCTCTGTATCCACTATGACAAAACAGCATTTTTTAAAGGCAGGCCTAAACTGTATGTTGTTACATAGGGGGCATATAATCCTTTAGCTTCTACTGCATGAATTTTGTCTTATCGTGAACTTTGCTAAGGTATTCTGCAATTAATTCAATTTTTCCTAGAGAGCAGAAAATGTTACTGTTAAAGAAAAAAAAAAAAAAAAATTGCTTTCACCAAGGCTATCACATTTGCCTGGAACTGTATGCTAAAGAAGTGAATAGGCAGGAACAACCAATCTTTTCATTCTGTATAAGGCTATGATATTTTTATGGTTGCACATAAATTCAAAGAATGCTCAAAGCATCATCCAGACTAAAGAAAATAAGAGATACCAGAACAATATTGAAGGAAGATATTTCAACACTTATTCTCACATTTAGAATATTATGAGGAGTACAGATCAGAATTAAGGATTTTATTTTGTTTCCCAGATATTTTTTACAATACAATACAATACAAAAAAATCAGTAGAAATGGGACTGACATTAATTTCCTCATTTGTGGTGCTACTACACTTTGTTTTCAGGGTTGTTTGTTTGTTTGTTTGTTTGTTTGTTTTTTAATTGGGAACTTGAAATCTCAACATATTAAATGTTGCATTAAGTGGAATAAAATGGAAAGGACCAACAACTACAGGAGAGACTTGCAGACAAGATGAAAATAGCGTGAGTATATGGAAAAATATGACAAAATCTCTCTCTTGTAACAAGCAAAAAGTATTATACAAAGAATGAGCCATTAGATGGAGAGAAAAAGACTGAAACAAGCCCAAATTATAAGTACTTTGGGAGAAATACTACCAAAGTTTTGAATCTTAGTTCAAGATAAATCTGTTCTTGAATTCAGTCATTTTGGAAATAATCTGAACTCACACAGGAATTTAGACTTCAAATCCAAAATTACTCATTAGCCAACTAAAAAGCCTTAACAAAAAATAAGACTTTTAAGCCAAATTAAAAAGTCAAGATATTTATGTTTCTCAGCAAGAATTTCTAGACAGATATCCAAGACTGTGTTTCAGATCTCTCTTCATGGTAACTCTCCTAAATCAGTGAGGTTGTTTGAAAAGTAAATGCTGAACCCAGAAGGTGGTGATCAATGAATCTAGTTAGAGGCTAGTAGCTAGCAGTGTACCCCTGGTCTATATGCTTGCTCTGTTCCTGCTTCACATCCTCCTTGGTGACCTGGATGATGGTGTAGAGTGCAGCCTCAGCCAGTTTGCAGGCAATACAAAACTGGGGGCAGTGGCTGACATGCCAGGGGGTCATTCTGCCATCCAAGGGGACCACAACAAGCTGGAGAAATGGTCCGACAGGAAGCTCATAAAATTCAACAAGAGGAAGTGGAAATTTTTGTACCTGGGGAGGAACAACCCAATGCATCAGTATATGCTGGGGGCACACAGATGGAAAACAGCCTTGCAGAAAAATGTTAATTCAATATAAAACAAGATTCATTTCAACGGAGCTTAGTGATGTGCTGTGTAAGAAGATTGAGGAAAAAAAACAATTAAAATGACACATCAGGATCTAGTACTTTCATCTCAGTCCCTTACACTGAGCAACATTCAAATGGTCTTTTAGAAAGGAACAGCACAGAAATAGGAAGAAAGTGCATCTTTATTCCCAGGTAATAAAGCATGTAAGATAAAAGAGCAGCCCCATATGGATTGATATCAGCAAGTCTAAATAGCATTAAAAAACATGTTAATGGCTGTTTGTTATAAATAGAAAGTTATAATAATCCTGATTTGTGACAGTGAAGTCTCATTTTATGCAAAGGCCCCTCATACAGTAATGAATAAGGAGGTTTATGTGTTAGCTATGAATGAGAAAAGATAAGCTGTATCAAAGCAATTATATTATGACAGAAGGCTTTTCAATATTTGTTGGCTTATTTTAAGGCCATCCGAAGAAACAGCTTAGTTTATCCAACAGCATTTTCAACAGACTTTTATAATGAAATATTACAGAAACCAAGACACCTGTTCTCCATTGCTTTAAATTAAGTTTTTAAAGGAAGGTGACAACATTTGCCTTCAGCAGATCTTTAACTGGCCACTTTCTAATACTTTTAAAACAGATTAAAACACTGCCTGCCAATAATTGCAAATATATATTTTAAATTTATGTAAGAGCTAAAAAAAAAAAAAAATTGCACAGGGTGCTTTTGCAGCACTGTAATTCTCATCTCTGTACTGTAAAAAATGACATCATTAGGGTAGACAGAAAAGCAGTCGAAGTGCTGAAAGACTTAGGAAATATAAGTACTTTCCAGGAATTATTTAAAAAAAAAAAAAAAAAAAAAAAAAAAGGAAAGCAGAAGCAGGTTAAGCAAGTTTAGTCTGGTGTGTCCTTATAAGAAATAGAACAAATAAAGGCCTGAAATTAAGAAAATGGAGAACACAGAGTGAAAAATTAGTGTATAACATTTAAATCAATTAGATAGTGGAATAGTGTGCCAAAACAGCCATTATCACCAAAAATATTCAAGGCATACCACAGAATGAACCTATAAAAAAAAGTAGGTACAATTGAAAGTATAGATGACTAAATCAGTAATTTCTAATTCAAATATCTATTATTTAATATAGTACAAGACAATAAAACACAAGCAGTAGAAATAACAATGCACACAGAACAATGCACACAGGTAGAATTGCTCTTCAAAAAGAATATTTTCATGTGTAATTTTTTTTGTTTCTTTTTGAGGAACATGGTTGTTATAAATTTGGAGTAATTTCTCCTGTATCAATACCCTCTGGGCCTGGGATTCTCTGCAGGACTTTTTTTTTTTTTTTTTAATCCTAAATAAATGTCTCAAAAATACATTTGTATTTTAGTTAGCAGCATAGATTAATAACTTGTTTAGTCTAATGTTGTTTAAAGTTTCATTGGAAGTTTTAAGTGGTTCAATGTTGAACAAAATGAAAAATTACTTTATGTTCAAGCCTATATTTTCACATTGATGTAGAATTTCTGTACTTTAAAATAGTAATTTAACAAAGTTTACACATTAATATTCTGAGAAAAATGTCTCTCTGAAGCATGAGGGCTGCCATGAATTCTATCTTCCTCATTTTTTAAATGCTATTTTATTTTTCCTTCTTTTTTAAACCTTTCTCAGACTATCAAATAAGGAAATCTCACTCTATTTTCAGAAAATCCTTGCAAGACATCTTCATGGGTTATAGGCAGCCTCTTTCAAAGTAATGGACAGTGTGGATTCTATTCTGTAAATGGGAGATACATGCTCTGTGAATGCATATAGTATCACAAAGTAGCAGTGATATGCTTCTTCATTATTCTGTGCCTCCAGTTAGTGAGTGGTTAAGAAAACCAGTGTCACCACCTCTACTACCACCACCAAAAGCCCCACAAACACCCATTTATTTACATTCACACAAAATATAGAACAGGACATGTAAAAAGGCCTCTTTGACACAACAAACCATCATTCAATATCATGCTTTCCTCTGTCTGCACAGAAAAAACTTAGTGTTTTTAAAAGGTCTGTTATGAGTTTTGGTTTGTTGTTTTGGGGTTTTGTTTGCTTCGGTTTTTTGTTTGTTTGTTTGTTTTCCTCAAACATTCAGCTGCTTTTTTTTTTTTTTTTTTTTTTTTTTTCCCCAGTCCTGAGAGGTTCAAAATATTTTAGAAGAAATAAGGAAGTTAAGGAACTTCAGTACAAGAAATAAATATAAAGCCATGGGTAATTTTCACCTGACATTTGCCTATGAAGTTGCTGATCTCACGTCTTCAACACTAAATGTGATTTCTTATAATCTTATTCCTTTGAGATTGCCTGAGAACCTTATTTTAATTTTTAAGAAGTATTTTAATATGTTTTAAACAGAATGTATTAAAAAATACACTAAATAAATACAATCATTAAGCAATAGGCATAACACATGAAATATAATCTAGTCCTTGGAGTTAATCAGTAAATTAGTTTCCTTTAAATAATAGCATAAGAGAACCAGTATGCTTTATTTATGTGTCCTCATAAGAATTTTGGTTGCAGTTGAGAAATTTCACAGAATACTTTTGAGAATTTCCCCTTCTCCCATCTCATGAAGGAAAAAAAAAAAAAAAAAAAAAAAAGTTGCATAATAAATCTAGATCCAATTATGTTCTCATTAGACATTTTGTAAAATAAACTGAAATTCATAGATGTATACTTAAAAACCACCACACACTCATCATTTTAGATACAAGGAACAGCTGGATGTTGAGAGCTGACAGAGAATGTACAATAGTTCTTCCTCACATAATATATCAATTTATTTTAAACTGGTGAGTATTCTTCTAGTCAGTTCAATCGTTGTCAAGATGAATGTTTTAGAAAACAGATGTTATATAAAGGTTCCAAGAGTATTATTTTAGAAATGTCTCTTACAATTGAAAACAAAAATATATAAGCAAATAAATAAAACCAAAACAAAACCAAACCAAACCAACAAACAACAACAACAAAAAAAACCCACCACCCAAAACTGAACCCAAATAAACTCAACCTCTCATGAAGACAGAATCTGGTAAATTGAAGCAGGAAAAGACATTAAAGAGTTTATGTCAGCAATTCTAGGAGAAAGCATGTTGTGAGAATAATGGAGGATCTGAATGGAAAACTTACCTTCCGACTGAATCTCAAATTTTCCAGGTCTAGAAGTACCTATCTCGATTTTAGTGCTATTTTTGAGGATTTGCTCTTGTGTCAGAGACTAAAACTTATCCCACAGAAAATTTCACATTTTCGGAAAATTCAAACTTTTTAGAGAAGTTCTCATTTTGTGTGGCGGAGCTGACAAGTAGGATTGACTTTTTCTTGAAGGTGCTAGGAAACAATCTAACTTCTCTAGAATTAACCAGGCAATTCAGTCTGCATGATGATATCCTTAACCCTGCTCCAAGATTTCATGTACTTTGTAATCCCAGCTTCTTCATAATTTTCTAAGTATGCTTTACTGTTGCCTTGAGTAATGTTATTGATTCACATTTAAAAACAAACAAACAAACAAACAAAACTATATTCCAGAGTGCATTTTGCATCTGAGAATTTTTCCACAGTGCTCAGATGTTTGGATTCACTGGTTTAATGATAGAATTCTTATTGCATTTATACAATGACAGAATTTAATCCTTTTTTAAATTCACTGCCCTAACAGAAAATTCAGGAGGGAAAAGGATTTCCTGAAAAATTAATTTAAATTGATATTTCATATTAGTTTTAATATGTTCTTATACATATAAGAAAAACGGAGTCGGAAGAGATGAAGTAACATACTTAAATTAACAAAGCAGCAAACTAGATAAGTATTGACTTATTTACTTGTAAGTGTGTGGCTTTGTTCCCCTTCACTTTCATTGCTTGAGAGCACGATGGTCTATTTTGCCTTGCAGATTTGAGAAAGCATTCATTTCTTCAAAATGACAATTTCTGCCACTACATTATTGCTGTCATTTCTGATTCATGCACTGATTGCTTTATCTCACCAAGAGTTGATAAATCATAGATACCTATTTCTGAGGAAAAAAGAAAGAAAAAACCAAAAAACAAAAACAAAATACTTTCATTGTTGCTGTGGAGAAGGGAATATTAAATATGAATATATGACTTAAAACATGTACAAACCTGTGTATTTTACTCATCTGCTCCTGCATTCCTTAGTATTTTATCCTGCATTACTTCTAGGAGTTGAATCAAATTAATTGCTTGGTAGGAATGTAATTTTAAATTAAATAAACACTGACCAGATTCCTTAGGAAGCAACCGCAATAATATTTATTGTTTAGTATATCACTGGCTGCCTCAAACTAGTCAGTGCAAGAATGCCTGAAGTGCTGATTGGCCAGTGCTGACAATGAACTTACTGAAGACTCATGGATGAGAACAAATCAGCTGGTTTTCTTTAACGTAGATATCAATAGAGATGGAGAGTGAAATTATGCTGAGATAAGGAAATACGTAACAAGATGTGTGTTTGTGCTGACTGACTTTCCTTGATAATGGGTTGTTTTGGTCTCTCTCTTGCACACACACACATGGAGCCCAGAGAATCAATCTGTTTGCTGAGGAGTCCTCTACCTAGGGAAGTCCTGTTTGCCAGGTCTTTTATTTTAGGGAAAGAGGTTACATAGTATTCACAACAGGCCATTTATAGCAATAACAATGCATTTAAACACAATTAAAAATTAAAATTGAGGCTTTACATCATGAAAAGACATTGAAATAAGCTAATATAAAATAACAATTTTAAAGGAAAATCTCTGCTATGCTTGCCTACTTCTTTTGTCTATGCAGCCACATATTTATGAGTACTTCATGAAACAGAAGACAGGAGGAGAGAACTGACAGTCAGTTAAGTTGCTTGAAAATTATAAACCTTCAGAAACTACGTGAAGCTATTGAAGTTGTCTGCGGGTTCTGCACAAACTGACAGAGACCTTTTCTACCCAGCAGCTTTCTGATCTGACTAATTGTAATTTCTGAATTGTGGAAGTCAAAGAGGTCAAAATCTGTCTTTCCTCACAGAAAGCTAATTTCAGTGAACTCCATTAAATGAACAGAGATGTTTCATATCCAGTGGGGTAATAAGGGGACAATTTGTCCTCTTGCATTTTGTGTTCCCACGTAGAAATCAACTGAAAGATTAAATTACTTGGAAAACATTATTTGTGTAGAAGGCTTTGGCATAAATGTGATGAATATTATCTGAAGTAAGAGAAAGCATCTGATTGTGCTTGTTCTAAACACTAGTGTTTAATAATTTAATTTTATTGATCTCATGTTGTTAACAGTCTTTGCAAATACAACAGATGTCAAAGGAATCAAGCCTGTTAGTGCATTAGAAGACTAGAATGTTTGTAATTTCTATTTATGCTGTATATGAGGTGCTAACAAAACAGTCTCAAATCACCAGTTTTTCAGAATTTGAATTTAGGTCCAGTAAGTAATATAAGTAATTATGAAATATTTTTAATATTAAGGAAAATAACTCACAGAATTGTAAACACTACTTGTAGGAGAATTGCAAATCCCTGAAATTCACAAGTCAGTTCTTTATTTGTATACCCACCTCTGAACTCCCAGCTCCCAAACAAGAATGGATATAAGTTGAACCTAAAAATTACGAAGAAAGAATACTAAAGATACATCAGGACTCTCTCACTACTGCAGTTGCATGATAAATGCTCTATTATTTCACAAATAGTAGCAAAACACTGCATTCTAACAATATTTTATATCATGAAAATACAAAATAGGTATTACAAAATTATTAGTTACATTTAAGAAGTGGTTACAAGGCACTCAGGCTATCATTAACTATTTCTTTGTACACATACACATTACATATAGGGACAGTCATAGTCTTCATTTATCAAAGTCATTGAAAGTATGGATAATGTAATCCTGAAATTATGTATAATTGTGATATTTTGTTTGTTTGTTTGTTTGTTTGTTTGTTTTCTTTCTTGTTAAACCAGGTACCACTTCTGTGAAGGAAAATCAGGGTAAGCAAAGATTGTGAAGTGCATATCACACATGAACCACTATACAAATTACCTTATTCACAAAGTAAAATCACCCAAAGTTTTACTTATAAAATCAGGCATCTCTCTGAGTATTATTACAATGTTCTTAATGCACAGACTCTTTACTGTGATCAGGAAGTTAAAAACAAACAAACAAACAAACAAACAAACAAACAAACAAAAACCCCCCACCTTTTATTTTCAATTTTTTTTCATCTGGAAATAAAAAATGGTTACCATTAGGGCATTTTTTGCCCCTACATTTTTAAGGCCATTAAAGAAGGCTTTTCTTTTATATATATATATATATATATATATATATATAAATCTTTAAATGAAATATTCACAAACATCAAATTACAGAGAATAGAAAAAAGTTGCTAATCTCATTTAATACAGATTTAAATAAAGGTTCATAAGTAGTAAGGGAGCTAAGGTTAGCCTTGTAAGCAATCATGAGTAAATTGTTAGCATCTCTTTGCTTCAATGGAGCACAGATTCAATCTCTTCGTTGTTTTTCCATCTTAAAATTTTGTGGTCAACCTCCTACATTTTTTAGATTATCTCATTTCAGTTACCTCTTTCTGGCAATATTTGTGCCACTGCTTTAAAATACAAGGCCATCATGCTTTGTCTTAACATTCAGTAAATTTGACAATCAAAATGAAAAATGACTGGATGTACTTAAAAGACATAAATCGCTATTGAACCCTTTATGCTCCTATATCACCAGTTATACCTCTGACATGAAAT
Organism: Tachycineta bicolor; assembly: GCA_025960845.1. Taxonomy (NCBI): domain Eukaryota; kingdom Metazoa; phylum Chordata; class Aves; order Passeriformes; family Hirundinidae; genus Tachycineta; species Tachycineta bicolor. The sequence goes on along the minus strand of JANEHK010000001.1, from coordinate 43,792,677 downwards.
TAGGCCTTGGATGTGAAGTGCTGTTGGGACACTTTGCTTAACTAATAACTGTTTAGTTGAAGTCTAAGTGGAAGAATTATAGTGGCTCCAATAAGCAGGAACGAATTAATTGCAGCACTTGTATTACAATACCACATGTCTTTCTAACTATGGATTTCCTTATTCTTTCAGAAACAGTTCCTCCTCTAAAGCATATTGAATAGTATCACATATCTAACTTGAATAAATGCATATGGTGGACTTTTATGAGGGCTTTTTATTATTATGAGGTCTATTTTATTGCTTTCCTTTTATCTCCTCTTTTTAACCACAGTCTACTTGCCAGCTTCAGGTAAAGAATTTTATGCAACTCTTAGACATTGCTGAGTTACTATGAATTCTGATTAACCAAAGGGGTCAACTTTCATTAGAAAGTGCATAAAACTCAGTCCATTAAATTGTCCATTTCAAGCTTGCAGTAAGGGCTTATGGTTTTGATTATATTAATTAGTGCACCTTCTGCATTGCCAATATAAATGGTTATTTTAGAGCACAGAGGCTTCATCTTCTAGCATAGAACTAGTTCATAGGGAAGAAATGGTAGACGAGATGGGAGAATTAAAATTTAGTAACTTAACAGGAATATAATAGATTAAAAAAATAAAGTCATTGTAATAGATAAATTATTTTGTCAAAGAAGTTTACATTTATTAGCTACAGTTTGAAAAAAATAATCCCAAATCATCATTTTTTATAACTTCACTTTGAAATTAGGGACATATGATTTTATTGTCTTTGGTCAGAGAAATTCTTTTAACTGTTCATAACACAAGGTCCAAACTCATTTGCTCTTATCTTCAGTGACTCCTCGAAATACATAACAAGCTACTGGCTCTCAAAACTATACTCTACTCTAAAACAGTATTCATTTCTACTTCAGCAGCTGATATAATGAAGCATACCTAGCCACTGTTCTATCCAGCTTAATATTCTACACAAAATTATAAATCCCTTTATTTTGGAGAACATATAAATACAGATTCTCTATACCTCTCAACTCAGCAAGTCAATGATCAAAATAGATCAAGGGAAGGGTAGAAATAGCAGACCTCTACAGACAGTCCTCTGCATGGGACCACTCAGCGAGGGCTGAGTCATCTCCAGTGGGAAACAGGACTCCAATTCATTATCAGCAAGCTATTTCAGTGGTTAATGTGGATTTTAAAAGTGAACTGCATCTCAGAAGCCGTACACTAGGAGCCACGTTTTTTAAAAGGAAAAAAAATTGGTGGGTTTTTTTTGTGATAACAGCACCAATAGAGATATGAGTTAGACTTCTGTCAGTCAGAGGCACAGATTTGGCCTCATCTCTCTTCTGGGTAGGTGCAAGAATCCAACATCCAATTTGTCAATAATATATCCGATACCAATCTACCTCCATTCCTTCTGTGCCAACCATCTCTCCTCAGTTAAGCAACATCAGCTTGTCGTGTTAAGGAACTGCAACTTTTAGTTACCTACAGAGCCCCTTCTTCCTTCCCAACCTTCCCATGTCTAAGGCATACACATAATGTGACAGAACAAGGGAACTTGAAACTGCATATTCTAAGTTTTAATTTGTCCTCCCTCACTTTCTGAAGTTCTTGATATGACTTCCTATCCTTGCTAAAGAGGTCAATAGTCATGCATATGTGCTAAAGGAATGCCAGAGAAGATCCATTCCCCTTGCATCTTACCTCTTCTCACTCCCAGGTCTTTTCTGCCTGGGAACAATGCATCCCCTTCCTCCATCAGAAATACCATTCAGTGAACATCACTGTTTGGACCAGGTGGCTAGCTCTAAGAAACCCTATATAATCCATAGGGACTGAAACTCTTTGAGAGGCTGGTTCAGAGAAGATGTTACCTTGAGAACTCAGGTCTCATATCAGAAAACTTCCCTGAATATGTGGCAAGATGGCCTCCTACATCACCACCTTTTTTTCCCTATCTTTCCCTTCATTCTTTAGTTGACAAAACCAGTAAGTCACGTCTTTGTGTGGGAGTGAGGTAGAGAGAGGGTGACAATGCTGAGGTTTTTGCATTACCATTCTCATAACAACAAAACAAAACAAAACAAAACAAAAACAACAAAAAAACAAACAAACAAAAAAAGACCGCACACCTTGGAATCAGAACTTTCTTTTTAGAAAGAGCATATATTTGTCCATTGTTTTGCATTACTGCCTACTGTACCAGTAAAGTTTATTACAGAAAATATGGGGTTTTGTTTTTTTTTTTTTTTTTCTGTTCTACTGATTTCTGGTTATATTTGCACCTGGCAAAAAGATACCAAGTGATCAGCACACGACCAACACAGACAGCAGTAGTGCAAACTTTCTATGCAGTGTCTCAGAGTAGCACTGATAATATTTAAAAGATTCAGGGCTTGAAATCAGAATGAGAAAAAAAAGGAAGGTGCACAGCTGCACAGCTGGACTGCCGTAACCCAACCACACTACACTGAACAGCTGTCATAAGTGTTCCAATATACATAGAGGTGTTTAGTCCCCAGCATGGAAGAGGCTAGATCTCTCTTTTCCTGAATAATATTCTACCTACTCTATCTCTGATAATAAATTCATGAAGAGTGTATATAGTATGTGGGGTTTTTAGATTCCTTCAGTATCGGCCCCTGTGGCCAAAGCAGTCACAAAAATACCGCTTGAGAGGCAGCAATTCCATGTTTCAAAATGTGCACCATCTTTCAAAACACTGCTCTCATTATTCACATTATTGCTACAAACTTGTTCTGACCCCAGGAGTTAATCAGAAATACTGTAGCTGGGTGGATTTTTGTGTTTTTGTTGTTGTTGTTGTTTGCTTATTTTTTGACAGATTGGAAATAATTATAGAAATCAAATATTTTTGATAGAATACAACAAAATACATTGATTTTGTAAAATTTTAAGAGACGTTTAAATTAGAGCTCCTCAGACTGACTGTTTCTGTGAGTAAATTCAGTTTTAATACTCTGAAAAAAAATCAATAACTGGTTTAGGTAACTAAAACTGTTTTAAAAAATTTGAACAAGGTTTCAAAGTCCTGAAGAACATTTTATATACAGAAAACATGTATCTGTAATTATATCCTGAGCAAAACAGCTCGAGAGTTATGGACTGTTGGAAAGGAAACAGCTCTTGATAGAAAAAAACAAAACTGGGTTCAACATTCTCAGCATGACAGTTTTAAACATACAGGGTTTTTTTATTAGCAGCTTTTTATCAATTTTGACAAAAAATTCATAAATTATGAGAGAACATTTCACTTCAATCAAAAAGAATTCAAGAAAAGAAAAAATTGATGCCTCTTATTTTAAATTTACTTATTAGGAGGGCTTACTGAATTTAACATACTAATACAATAAAGGTCCATATTTAATACATATTACCAAGTTATATGGGGAAAAACAAAAACAAAAACATGAAAGTAACATTAGATCAGAATGATGCAAACCAAAATGGTGTTTAACTTTATTGTTACAAATAATTGTTTGTTCTACAAAATATCTAAATATAAGATAATTAATTTCCTTGTTCTTCATTAAAAATATTTCAAGAAAGATATTTATTTCCATTTAAGATTAAATAGTCAACTGTTAGAAATTCCTAGAGCAATAGGACTCTGTTAGCTGATTTTAAGTTAAACATTATCAAATATTATAGAAAGCAGGCATACTTTTCTCTTAACTATAGGAATACAGATAGTCTCTATTTGATTTATTGCCAGAAGGCTTACCACGATGTTGAATCTGATGTTCTTTTTTATGAAATTCTGAGAGTGAATATCTCTGCCTCCGCAAAGTGATGAAGCTCTAGTAAAATAAGAGTACTATTGCTCATTTGTTTTTGCCCTAGCTAAAACCAGAATATCCAGACTGTTTGTATGTTGGTGTAATATGGGTATTTGGAAGGATTTACAGATATATAGAAGGAAAAGTTAGAAAGAATATTTGTCCTTGTAAAATCTGGAGTTTTTTATTGTTGTTGTTGTAGAACACATTTGCATAGTCATTAGTAGAGGTGATAAAAGCATTATAACCATTACATCTAAAGCCCTCTTAGATACATTTTCTCAAAGACAATTTTGTATTAATGTCAAGAATACGTGGAGGTCTATTTGGTTTCAAATACATTAGTATTCAGTACTAATAGTAATATAATAGACCAATAGTTTTTATTTTAATTCCTATGTATATTGTCTTTCTAAGGTCTGTTTCATAGACCATTTCGAAGATTTCATATCTGGATAGACCATAAAACATAGGATGCATGTCCTATCCAGATGACATTTTTTTTTTTTTTTTTTTTTTTTTTTTTTTTTTTTTTTAATTCTAGAAGAAAACTTTTATTCTGACCAATAAAAATGTCCCTTATTTATTACTCCTGTGGTATGAAAGAAAATCTACCTTTATGGTAGTGGTGATGCCAAATACTTTATAAGGTTTATCATATCATGATAGCAAATCAAGTGGGAATAGAAGTTTATTTTAAAAAGAAATGGGTTTTCCTTAATCACTCACATGGACAAAAATATAAAAATATTTAAAAAATAAAATATTATTGTTGTATTTCGCATCTGATTTTTACATGCTCATCACTTAATCGCTTATAGCTTCAATGAACTTATGTATTTCCAGTAGAACCAAATTCAGTATTTGCTTCTCACCTGCATGTGAATTGAATAACCACATTTACTTGAATTTTTTTTTTTTAGCTCTTTTTCTAAAAGGACTTTAATAACTTCTGCATTAAATGAGCATGTATATACATAAATAAGTTAGGTGAAACAAAATATTACACCTGTGAACCAGGTCAGAATTCATCTAAACAAATCACCAAAAAAGCAAATTCTCAAAATGCCTCACACACTTTTGCATCTAAAAAAAGCCCTATGCTGATATGCAGCAATCTGCCTTACTCTGACAGTGAAAATAAATTACCAAACTGTAAGAGGAAAAAACCAGATATATTTAAAAGACAAATAGTCATTATCTCTGAAATTCAAAGTAGTGTGAAATGGAGAAGCCACAGCAGATTAAAAACAAATGGGAAGCAGAAATTCAGATTGCCATCAAAGAAAGTTCTAAGAGAATTGTTCTTCTGTGCTCTTTCAAACTCTTGACTCCCTTTGCCTCACAGCAGATGAAAGAATGGCAAAGGTTGACTTTTGGAACACTGCAGCAAGGAAAAGAGAAAATGTCACTGTCCTCCAAGAACATGGGTTGAAGAGAGCTGGCATAGCAGAAATGCTTAAAGACAGTGCCATAAACTGGAAGACTGGAATCATGGGCAAATGCCCTAGCTTCCCTCTATTCCACTACTAAACAATAAAGACCACTTCTGAAATACTTGTGCATCTAAATGTATCAGCTCACTATAGTTATAAGACATTCTTTTCCATCTTTTGCCTCAAAACAGGCTGGTTGTACATCCTGGCCTCTGGATCCATGGTATACTTATAAAAATATTCCAGCCAGTGGATTGGATACTGCACAGAGATCATATAAGCATGTCATTCTGTTGTATTTCTCCACGAGACTAGACGGCCGCTGATGGCAAAAGCAAGAGTCTGCTCTCTTTCACCAGGTGGGATATTACAGCTTTTATTCTCGAGTCTGGCCCTGCTTGGATGGCGCCCTTCCCAAAGGCTCCCCGGTGCCAGAGAGATCTCACCCCTCCCCAGTCGGGGCTTTTTCCCCCAGGGGGCAGGGCCCAGAAGCACCACCGGATCAGGGAGAAGCGGGAGGGAACACAGGTTAAATTTCAGTTTGGGGGATGGGCACTGCTGGGCAAGGACAAATCACATCATACATAGAAAAAATATTACAAATCCGTTGAAATATAAACCCAATTAATGCATTACAACATCATTCTGTATCCCCTCAAATGATATTTGAGAGGATACAGAATGACAGCAAGTTAAAAAAGGTCTTTCTTTTAAAAAGAATAGCAGAATCATCAGCTGACCACTCATCAGAATTAGCTGACAGGAGCCAGATCACTAACAGGTTGTGGGGTGACAATAAAATACTGAGCCAAGAAGCCCTGTTACAGTACCAAGAGAAAAACAAAGCAAGAAACAAACATGTGGATCAAGGCACCACAGTTTTTCTCTAAAGCACTCCCGGTAATATTTTCAAAGTTTGAAAGCCTATGATAAATTCTGTGTAACATTTTCATCAGAGATTTTCTAAATGGTTCTCTCAGAGATAACTAAGAGAATGACAACAGTGGATTGTCATCATAGTCTTGGAGAATTAATCACATCACTGCAAATTAGCCTCCTTTAGCTACTTATTCAGGACTGACCTTTAACCGAAAGACTGACATTCCTAAGCCTAGTTGTGAATATTTCATTATCTGGTGAATCCCACTAAAACACTAATACTCTAAAAGTACATCAAATCCAAACTTCATTTTAAGTATTCCTTCAAATATTGCTCCTGGAACTTCTTTTATTAAATAAATATTGCTTATTTATCCAAACAATTTTTTTTTTTTTTTTTGTTATACTTTTCTTTCTGACATCTGTTTCTAGCATCCTTCCCAGGACACTTCACCTGTCTTGATATTTTAAGGCTAAGTAAGACCATTTGAAATGTCTAATTCTATTTTGTGTCTGAATAGATCCCAAACAAAAAGTTTAATTTAACAGCAGAGAAGGAGATGTGGATGTCAGTTCATGTGATTAAAACCTCCTACACACACACATACACATGAAGCTGCAGAGAGGCACAGTGCCAGACAGAGAAGCCCCAATAACCCTTTTGAGAAATGAATTCCAGGGTTTCCCACAGTGATCCCAGAAGAGTGTCAGCATCCACCCATATCAAGATGGGACTAGCCACCACTGTGAGCCAACACAGAAGTTCTAGAAGTTACCTTTCTAACTGAGGGGGATCACTGCCCAGTTTATGGGGCATATTTTGGGATCACACAGGACATTCTAGGATGGTGTCCTAGGTTGCAATATGAAACCAAAAGTGTATTCTATTCGCCATCTGTTGAAACCAGTTGGGGAGGTGTTTTTCTCTTTATCTCTTCTATAACCGATTTCTCATAACTCCAGGGTGGGTAGGGAGGTGTGTGTGTGGGGGGGGGGGGGGCGTGCTCATCATCTTTTCCATGACCCATCCTCCCTCCAGGGGGATATCTTCTGTTACTAGGCCATTAAAGCTCACCACATGACTGATAAAATTACATCATCCCATTGAGAGATGCTCCACCCAGTGGGAGGAGCCAAGCATTCCTACCTGGATAAATCCTGGGATTCAGAATACCAATGAGTCATTAAAAACTGATATAGTCATGGACAAAGAGCCTCCAACTAATTAAAGTTAGAAAGTGGTATCTTTATTCACCGGCGGGCGGCACGGGAGTCATCTCCAAAAGGCATGGCTGCCCCAAACAAGGTTCTTTGCTCTCTATTTATTTTCCAAGATCTTACCTACAGTACATATGCATAACCCCAGCACCTCCCATCCCCACTCTCTATTAAAATGAGGCTATCAGTCCTTCACGCGTGCACAGTTCTTCCTTTGAATTGGGTCGGTGGTCTCGAATTGGGCCAGTGCTCTCAAAGGATGAAATCAGGAGATTCTTCATCAGTTCTCTGTGACCCTCTGGCATGATCCAAAGTCCAAATCCCGCTTTGTGATTGATTGATTCGAAGTCCAGGTGCTGGCCATTGTTCTTAACTGGTTTCAATCTGTTCTTATAACAGTTTGCTTACTCCACTTTCTTCTATAAACATACTCAAAATATAACAATTAGCTCTAACTTGGGCATCTAGTAATCCTTAACTTACCATTTTTTAATAAATTGCTTCTAATCATCCTTAGCTAAAATCTTAACTCTTTAATATCATGTTTCGCCAAGGCAGCCTATTTTCCACTGGATTCCCAGAGGAAGACTGGACTCATCTTGCCACCGCTGGACCCATCCTGCCACCACTGGACCCTTCTACAGGATCACCTCTACTCCAACAGAACCACACCTGTTACTCCAGGAGGACTTACTTGGACTGCTTCCAAAACCCTGACCCACAGGATATCAGGTCTTGTTCTGACTCTGTCAGGGTTTCTAGGATTTTTGTTTGTTCGTTTGTTTGCTTTTTTTTTGTTTGTTTGTTGTTTTGTTTTGTTTTGTTTTGTTTTGGTTGTTGTTTTTTTTTTTTTGTTTTTTTTTTTTGGGTTTTTTTTTTTTTTTTTGTTTTTTTTTTTTTTGGTACAACTAAATTTGTATTTTTAATATTCCAAGTAAAGAGCTGTTATTCCTATTCCCAAATCTTTGCCTGAAAGCCCTAATTGCAAAATTATAATAATTTGGAGGGAAGTGGTTTATATTCTCCATCCCAAGGGAAGCCTCAGCTTTCTCTGGGATGTACCTGCCTTTCCAAAACCAAGACAGATGGTTAGGGGAGGAAACAAAGGTGGAAAATAGGAGGGAACAAGGTAGATAAGCAAGGACAAAAATAGAGGAATAAGACAATAAAAGGAACGTGAGAACATGTGTCTGGCTGTTCAGCACATATCTGGTCATACCATGGTGCCAACACAGTCTTCTCTGCTCTCTGATTACCTTCCATTTTCAATTCAGGTGTGTTTATGTGGGTCAGCAATTGGAATGAGTATGGGTGTGAAAGTGTGAGAGTTCTGTACCCATAGTTGAAGGGGCCCTGGGGTCTCAGTGGCTCATTTGTCCAGGTGTGACAACTGGGAAGATTTGAATCCATGGGAAGCCAATGGACAGATTAAGTGGATGAGCCCAGCTTCAGGAGGGATCCACGTTATGTATGTGCAGGTACGTGCAGGTGTGCATGGGTCTTTCCCACTACTAAACCTTCCTCAGAATCGGGCATTGAGTGGAATTGGAAGGGGCCATTGGTGCCATTTTAGCTAGTGTGAGTGCTGAGTGTATCTGGGACACATACACATATGTGTGGGGTGTGTGTCCAGATGTGCACGTGTGTGCATATGTGGTACATGCTTGTGTTTGTGCATATGACTATTTTGCCCCCGTGTTTTGCAGGAAAGAAGTTACAGCAGCCTCAAGTCTTTCAGCAGGCAATTATATGAATTTAGATAGACGTCCAAAGACACAATCTGAGAAGCAAAACACTTCTAAAATGGAATATCCAATTGCTTTGTATCATGCATACCATACTTTCAGGCCTTACTCTTTCAGTGTTTGATTTCCTCATGCCAGCAATGCAAAGAGAAGTCTATGTAAACCAAATGGCCTAAAACTTAAGTGAAAACAGTAAGTCATCCTGGAAATTATGAAGAAAACCCAAACTCTTCTCATTGGTGCAAAGAAAGGATTTTGAGTGAAGGAGACCTTGTGGCAAGCTTTCATTCTAATCAACAGCATCAGCCTTTAAATTTAGAAAACTCACATCCCAGGTAAAGAAAATGCCACTTGTGAAATCTGTAGATAGCAGACTCTTGTGTAGTGCAGTATTCTGTGATACTCTCTAAGGAACAAAAGGTCACTAAAGTGCTCTGCTTCTAACCAGCAAGAAGAAATGCTGAAGGATTACTTCAGTCTGATGGGAACTGGCTGAATACTGGCTCCTGCACAGAGGGCAAGAGAGGTAGGAGGTCCCCAGCATTCCCATCAGCTGGCAGTGAGTCAAACACTGCTGTGAGATAAACATTCTAACCACTTAACGGTTTCTTCACAATAAAAGAAAGAATATATTAAATTCATGTCAATTGCCTACTTTTCTTCTTTCCTCTCTTCTTTTCATTCCTCCCCCCTCAACAGGGTCTTGATACACTGTTTGTGAGGAGAAAGCAAAGGTCACTTTGCAATCAGTTTGGTCTAGTTTCCCCTGAGTTTGGGATAGAACTCAGGCCAGTGTTTAATTACGTCTCTTTGAAATTGAAGCTAGCTCCCATTTCTAATCAGAGCATGGTAAATGTACTATGAACATACATTAATGACATCTGCATATGTGCACATATATATCTAATTCAAGACAGAAAACTATCCTGAGGAAGAAATACTCATTACTCAGATACTCTGAGTATATACAGATACAGTAGGTATTTAAAATAAAAGGCATCTCTTTAAGTTCTTAGTTTGGAAATAATGCATTAATTCAAAAAGACAATTACTTATCAAATACCTAACACAATACTTCAATTTCTGTTGCCAGAATATACAATATTTTCTTAAGTCTCATTTAATCCTGAATACTTAAATGAGTTAATATTTCTTTTGTCTAAGTATGGCAGTCTTTCTATGAGAAGTAAAGAGAGATTCTGTCTCTAAAGCAACGGATCTTATTGAGCAATAAGTGAATATAACATAAATTTATTACTGACTGGAACTTAAAAATGCCTTTCTCAGACTGTAAAACTGTGTATATTATGAAGTGAACAAATAGTAATTAAAATATGGACTATTAAAACCTTTTAGTTTTCCAGAAAATCTGTAAGTGACAGAATTCCTTGTGGAAGAAAGATTTATTTCAGGGGCGAAAAAAGCCATATGAATTCTTATTTAGCTTTTCAAAGAATTCAACAAAGCCTGACCCAGCTGGGACCCAGTAGTCTGCCTCTAGCTGTGGTAAAAGCTCAGTAAAGTATTGAAAAAGAAACATAAGGATGTTCATATTCTTAAGAACACTGTTTCATGATATTACAACTGAGGTTCCTTTGTACAGGATCGTACTACAGGGACACCAGTTTTAATATTCAACTTCTAACAGCTGACATCTGCTGCTTTAGAGAAAGAGGAACAAATATAATTCTCTAATTATCTGTATCGTTATTCTTCTTACTTCATAAACTATGCCTACCTCCTGGGTCCATTTTTTACTGATCTCAGTTTCTACCAGTTGTCTGTAAATTATTACCAAACTTTTGTCCTATTCTTCAACCCTTGTTCCTTCTCTTTATTTGAAAAGCAAACAGAACAGGTGAGCATATTTAATGCTGTAGCCATGCCAGGTTTAAATGTATTCATCACAAGCACATTATTTTGGATCTCTGCCAATAATGCTTAGATATTCCTTTAAAACTCTGCCTCTAACATATTTCAGAAGTCTCATGCTTTTTCTACTTATTGTTTTATTTGCTTACAAGCTCAGACTCTAAGGATCAGCTCTCTGTTTCATTGTAAAATTTAACCAATAGCATATAATACCCTTGTTAAGAAGAAAAAAAAGAAAAAAAGAAAACAAAAAAGGCACCCTAGGTTTTTAATTTTCCTTTAATGTAAGTGCTTGAAAGCATAATGCTGTATTGTCATCACCACAGTTGCAACATTACTTTCCTCACTCACTAAGACTCCAGAGCTTCTGTGTAGCATTCTGTGCTCCCAGCGGAGTGAAGCTAGGCCTGGTAGACTTAGGAGTGTCATAAAATCATTCATGGTCACTTCCAGCAGTGTGGTTATGTCCTAAGACTGTACTTAGAGCTGATAATGAGAAATTTCCAACAAAAACAAATATAAAATGGAAGATTTTGAAACAAGGACTGTCTTGGAGTTTGTACAGTGTGGCATAATATAACTTTGCTCTTGCCAGTCCTTCTGTATTCAGTATGACTAATAACGATTAAAATAGATTAAAAAAAAAAGAAACACCACAATATTTAAAGTGTTTTTTTCTACATTTTGTTTATTAGTCTGTTATGAAGCAGATAGACACAACATTATTCTCTTTCTCTACAACTTTAATAGTTTGTCACACACTCTGAAAAGTGATATTGGTTAGTAATAACTTCTGAATGAAAAATAGAGCATTAGAAAAATCTAATGCAAATAAGAAAAATTTTTAATCAATATCACAGCATCTCAGATGCATTGTAGGAATTGGCAGGGGGTTAGTAGGGAAAGTTATTCATACTACTACTGATTTTTCAACAATTATTGAGATTATAAAGTGGAAAATAAAGAACTTAACAAAACCTACAGAAAGACATTATCAAAGCAAAAAGTATTTGGCCAAATAAGAAGAGCATAAATACTGGCTCAATGGCTGCACATGTGGTTACTGCAATAATTAAAATGCATGATGTTGTTACTAGTAACAATAGAAGCAGTAGTATAGACTTCACATAGATTTGCAACTCAGTAATGTTAAAAGGAAGCCTTCATATGTCATCAGAATATCTAAAATAGGGCAAATTTAGTAAAAATTAAAAATTCCTCACCAGAATGAAAAATCTTACCATTACTTTGATGAGTAACTCCGGAAAAAAAAAAAAAAAAAACCAAAACCAAAAAAACCCACACCACAACAAAACAAAACAAAACAAAACAAAACAAAAAACAAAACAAAACAAAACAAAAAAATCCCCCCCCCAAAAAAAACCCAACCAAAAAACACAACTAAAATATACCAAGATGGAAGAAGTATGTTTCATTCTTTTCAATAAGTTTGAATGGAAAAGTCTGTAGAAGGTCCCAGTCCTGCTTATTGCTAAATACAGACATTCCAGGCAGAGAACTCTGGGTTGCCTCACCACCATTTTTTCCCAACAGGACAGAGTAAATATGATGTGTATTCACATGGGAATCTGCAGTAATCACATAGCCTCATCCCAGTTGTATCTGACCTATGTACTCTACAAATTATACAAGATTCAGAAATATTTGAGTTTAGTATTTTTAATAGTCACCAAGAGTTAAATTCAATTTTCCATCCGATTTACTTAATAAGACTAGTTTTTTAAGTGTTTCAAACTTCTTCTTCAGTCAGATAGTTGTGCCCAGATACACTGCTGGTACTTATAATAGACCCCACAAGAAATTTTTAGCACATATTCTGGTTGGTATATTTAACAGACTTCTCTACCTCAAACAGAAATGTGTTTGAATTCATGTCTTTTACATTTCATTATCTGTGGGGGAAAAATAAATAAAATAAAATGAGGATAACATTAAAACCAAGATTTTAAATAGCTTTAAGTCTTTAAGAGTTGAGAAAGATAAGTGCTGGAATCACCAGAAAGTACAAAACAAACAAACAAACAAACAAACAAACAAACAAAAAACCACCAAAAAAAATATATATATATAATTACTTTAATTGGGACCTGAGTTGTGAAATCTTCTGGAAAATCTATTGAATAAATATTTTAATGAAAATCCTGTAGCAGTTTCCCTACAAATGTGTTTTGGAAATATTTTATCTGAACATCTATGCATGGTTTCCAACAGATATAAAGGACATTTTTTCCCCATCATCTTTTTAAATTAACAATAACAACTCAGAACTGTTTTCTGTTGGTACCTCAATATTTGGTACTGATGGCATTTCTGTTTCCTGCAGTCACAATAAAAACTTGGTCCTTAAGTTAACTGTGGAACTGTTAATACTATCTGAGGAGGTTCAAATCACAAAATGATAGGTCCATTATTCTTCATTCCAACCTGTTTTACTGGTGTGTGTGGTACTTCCAACACAGCTTAAAATATCACTGCAATCATTCCAGGACCCAGCTTTATTCTGCTCTGTATAACTGAGAATAGGATACAACATGTAAGAGCTTTGACAAAGACTTATCTTGCAATTAGCATCACTGAAAGTGGGTCCTCTTGTTGGTCATAACATTCTGAACTTCACATTTTTTAAATTATTTAGATATTTTCATAAATAATGTACTAAGAATACAAATTTCACGATATAAGCATGCTGGAAACATTGGGTGAAACATGCAAAATTAATTTTCAAAGTATAGCAAAGAGTTTGCTTGTGAATGCATTTGCTCTTTGGAGGATGAAAAGGAAGGAGAGAAAAACCTGGTTCATTAAGTTGTCTTGCAACCAAAAGCACTAAAATCATGAGCAACCTGATGGCTAGATAAAGCAAGGAAGATGGAAGAAGTACATGTATATTTCATTTCGTGTTAAGTTTCACAGACACTCTTAGGAAGAATATTGTTTCAGATATTATCCTTAAAGTATGGGTTTGATCTGTAATATGGGTGGTGAAGTATTGCATAAGATCAGTCATAACATGTACTGTCAAATGACTATTTCTTCACCTATCTTACTGATTTTTTTTCATATTTTTATCTATTTTTCTATGTAACTGCCTTTCTTTCTGGTCCATATTTTTGCTTGTTCTCAACAATTGAAACTTCAGCTTACACATTCATTATTCCACTGAAAAACGCCTTTTAGGGGTTCAGGATGGATTATCATAATTGTGGCTGAAATGTTACACAGTACTTTAGACAAAATTTCAGCAAACAAATACACAACTGCATAAGATCATTTGACCCTATAACCAGAATTTTGTGGGTTCTACTCTTTTACTTTTGTTGCTCTTGGATTACACCAGCACGGCAGTGTGATTTCTTAATTACTGCAGAGTCTGTTCAAATGAATTGGATTTCCCATTGCTTCCTCAATGACTTGAGGAATTATCTAGTGAAACAGAGCCTCACATGAATAAACTTAACTGGAAATAACTAGGAGAAAGAAAACTGCAAAATATTTAAAAGGCTTGTTTTCTTTCTATTTTTTTTTCCATCTTTTTTAAAGTATTTTCTACTTTTTGATATTTTTATGTCTGGTTTTGTAATAGCTACTTTTTCACCATACCATTGAACTAGATGCCACTCAGCCTTTACCTTATAAAGGTTTGCTTACATGAAAAGACTGATAGGCTTTTGAGAAATCCCTAAATAGTTAGGTCATAACTGAAATAAGATTACTTTATACATATTATTCTCTATTGCAACCATGCAGAGCAGGTTCCCACTCTTAGGCTCTTGGGCTTTGTCTCAGTTAGTTCAGTGTCTCACTAAATTACAGCAAACTCTTATTCTTGCTTATGATGTCTTACTTTTTACCACCTCTGAAACTTCATGACCAGAGCCTCGTTTCAAAACCTGCCAATTCTACCCTTCAACTGTCTGTTTTACACCCTCCAAAGTATATGCTACTCCTCCCCAGTATGATGGCTGGATATATAAGAAGACATCAATATGCTAAAGAATACTCAAACTATTTATTTTTTGAGAAATGTAAAGAAAGTGCAACCAAACAAATCAACTATGCAGTTCATCAGTTTATCTCATCATTGCATTAATGTTCAAGAATTCTTCCATACCACTATTTAATAGTTTACAAATGTGTCTTGTGACCATGGTTAAAATTTCACTATAGCACTATATTAATCCCAGTAAATTTTCATAAAACTTTGTGATTCATTGTATCCCTTGAGATAGTTTAAGGATTATTCCAATCTATACTGACCTAAGTGATTACCTGCAATGAAATGCAGCTTTGGCTCAGCCTACAAAGCAAATATTGCTTCTTTAAAAAGCAACATAATGTTTCTTTAATCAACTCGGTTTACCCCTGCTGAACTAGGATTGGGAAGTTTAGAGGGGTTAAAGTCTTGGTGTCAACTTTGCTTAAAAATTTTGTTTCCTTTCTTCATGATGTTTTTTCCTGAGGCAATTAATAAAATGCGGCAACCAGACTGTTTTCGCAATGTGCTTCTAGTGCTTTGCACTATTCCAGAGGTGTTAACCAAGACAAAAATGGGCTTTGAAGGAATGATTTAGCTGGGTGGCACTTTAAGAAGAAGAAAAGAATTAAAAGTTTTAAAGTAATATAAATATATTTTTGTCATAAATATAGGAAAAGCATCTCAAATATAAAATAAGACACACCAAGGAAAATAATTTAACATATTAATGAAAGAGCTTTCAGAAAGATGCATGTAAACATAAGACAAAATGACCAATTTGCTTTAAGGGACAGGGTCAAAAATGAGCAGAAATTTTTTATTACTAAAGCAAAATTTGAAAGTTTCAGTTCAAACAATTCCCCTCTATCAAAAATATAAAAATGATGTGTCTGTGTGTGGATGTGTATATATATATATATATATATATATATATATATATATATA
>JANEHK010000001.1:43763068-43776674 GCA_025960845.1 Tachycineta bicolor | reverse complement strand
CAAGTCTCACAACTTCCCGTTGGGACTGGAATTTTGATGTGTCTTCTTGCATTGGTCCACCAGGGCTAGGAGGAAGGATAGAACTGCTACCACAGGATGAAAACCTGCAGTAATATGTGAAGTGCTGTGCACCAGCAGCCAAAAGAATGAGATACTGCGACAACCAAGAAATAAGCCAGGTACAGGCCCATATAGTGGCACTACATCAAAGCTTCACTGATGATCTGTTCTGACCAGAACTTTATCTTCTTATGGTTCAGTGGTATGAACAACCCCAAATTACCTGACACAGCCATACAGGCAACTCTCCTTTCATTTGCTGTTCTGTTACAACAGCCAGCATATGGTGAGAGGGAGAGGAGCCATGACTCTGTAGCTTCTGTTTGTCTTTGTGTGATTTGTTCTCCAACTTGAGTGGGTGAGAAAAAAGTGGCCTGAGCGTCACAGCTCATCCATTGCTCACGAACCGTAACAGCAAAAGCATATGCACATAGTTCAGTGTATTCCACTTAGCTCCATGTGTGTGTATAAGGATGAAAACTAGTTTTCTAAGGGAGTATCCTAGGTGACATTAGAATGCTTGTATCCCCAATCGTTTATCATGTGTTCTGTTTATGTTGGATATTGTGTTCTGTACCTTTAAGACTGCATCTGACAGCAAAGCAGGGAGAAGGAGAAGAGCTGTTTTGAGAAACAGCACTTCCTCCTCCGCATTCTGGCTCTTGGACTGTGTGGTATGCAGCACAGACAGACAGCAGGACAGAGATCTTTTTCCTTTTAGTTAGATTTGGCTAGCTGAGGCAGAGAAGCCCCTGCACTCCTGCACAGTTGGTGGGTTTTTGGTTTTTTTTTCTGGTGTTTTTTTGTTTGTTTGTTTGTTTGTTTTGTTTTTTGGTTTTTGTTTTGTTTGTTTGTGGGGGGGGTGTTTGTTTGTTGGTTTTTGGTGTTTTCTTTTTTTTTTTTCTCCCCCTTGGGACTGTTTAAATCTGTCCTGGACTGAAAAACCCAGAAGAGCATTTGGAGCTCACACCTGTGTCCCAGCAGAGCCTGGACCTTGGCATTTTCCAGTGCCAGAGGGACTGATAAGAGACTGGGAAAGCCAAGCTACACCTATAGCAAGGACTTTCTGACTTCGACATCTCACCTCAGAACAATGAGTGTTTTTATTGTTTCATATTATTCATTTTTTGTGCTTGTGGGCACTTTGCTTGTTAAATAAATAGTTTTTCCACTTTTCTCTAAGGAGATTTTTCCTGGACCAACTAGGTGAGGGTCTATTTGGGTTTGCTTTCCAGAAGGACCCTATTCTGACGTTTCCTCCCAAATTTGCTCTAAAACCAGGAGAGGGAAGGGGAAAAAACCCTAAAAAAGAAAATCAGAAAGACTAAAAAGAGTCTGAGTCATCAAATGAAAAGGGAGATAAAAAATGTTGTGAAAATGCTGTCCTATGAAGGATGTAGGTGCTTAATATCAAGATATTTTCTTCTTAAATAAGAGAACAATGATAGAACTTTCGTAACTAGCTCAGTAATAGGAATGGAAAGAGTTAGTTGGTTAGTTGGTTGAGTTATCAGCAACAATGAACTGCTGATCAAACTACAAGGTAGAAATAATAGAAATAATAATTCCAGAACACATTATTGATCATATATAATGCTACTCTGGAAGTGAAAATGGTAGCTTTCAGTGAAAAAAAATGAGCATAAACAGAAAACTCAGGTAAAAAAGTCCTACTTACTGCCAAGGCTGTGTGTGGTTTTCTTAGAGGTTTTTGATATATCTTTCTTCCAAATGTCATATCTGAAGTCTGATCTCTCCTTGACTCTTTGCTCACTTGTTCTGACACACAATATGCTGTCCTGACCCACAGAGGTGCTCACTTGTGTTATTTTCTGAGATGCCCCTTGGTGAGGTGAAAGTTTTTGGAATAGCCTCAAGGAACTCTTTTTCTTTTTTTCTGTGAACTTTGTTTTACAATAAGGTTGACTGCAGACAAAAGAGTTCATTGTTCTGTACATCCTGTGCAGAGCACTAACTTTGACAGAACAAGGACATTTTTTCAAACGTAGAATTTTATTGTGTGTTTGATTTTTTTTGTGTACTACATATAAATAGGCTTCTTTCACAGCAGGTATACATGAAGCTTAGTTTTAGACATACTTTAGTTATTATTTTATTTTTTCAACATAGTAATTCACTGTAATAAATGTAAAATAAATGCTTCAATTTCCCTCATTTGGGTTGGTAGGGACCTTCAACAATCTTCTAGGCCAAACATCCTGGTAAAGGCAGGGACATCTTCCATTAGGTAAGGTTGCTAAAAGCACTGTCCAACCTGGCCTTGAACATTTCCTGTGATCCACAATTTCTCCAGGCAACCTGTTCCAGTATCTCAGCACACTTATCATATTTTTTTTATTCATGTCCAATCTAAACCTATGCTCTTTCAGTTAAAAAAAAAAAAAAAGGCTGCCTCTTTGTCCTGTCGCTACAGGTCTTGGTAGTCATTCCTGTCTTTTTGATAAACACCCCTTAATGCCCCCTTAATGTACTGAAATACCATATTAATGTGCTCCTGAAGCCTTCTCCTCTTCAGACAGAACTCCAACACTCTAATCCTTTTTACACAAAAGGTGTGTGATTGCCCTCTGATTATTTTAAAGACAAGAGCACACTGCCAGCTCACATCCAGTTTTTTTTAAAGAAGACTGCCCAAGTCCTTCTCCATATGGAAACTCTCAATCCATTCATCCAACTCTCGTTATTTATACTGAGGATTGCTTCACCTCAGGTGCAGGTACCTGCACTTGGTCTTCATTCAAGCAACACTTCACAATGCTCAAATGAACTGACTCCAAGCCAGTCAAGGTCCCTCTGGATGGCATCCCATCCCTCAGCTTGGTGTCATGCACAAACTTACTGAGGATGCACTCAATCCCACTATGTATATGATAAATTAATATAATAAAGGGTCCCAGTATGGACCCTTGGGGGACATCCTAAGTTCCCAGTTTTCATTTGGACATTTCCTCACCTTTGCTGTATTATGAGAAATACAGGTTCTGTCTCTATTGACACAGATCTTGCATACAGCCCTTCTGATTGTTCAATGTAATGTTGATCTTTCTAGGTTATTGCATTATACTGATATGAGTTTTACAGTTTGGGGATCATCATTCAGTATCAAGATCTAGTAGTCTAGATGTAGTAGTAGTCAAGATACAGAAAACAAACCTTTTCCATATTAAAAATACAAAGGAAGGGAGTGCATGAAGTTCAGATTTGTAAAAGGTTTGGGAAAGGCCTCTGGGTCACCACAATATCAATACTGATCAAAATATTTTTCAGTTGAATATAATTTACTTCCTTGGACCACTGAGAAGTCAACAGGAAGCATCAGTTAATTCTGTAATGCAAAATAAAATAAAACAGGGAAAGTAATGTACATATATAAAAAAGCTAAATATTTCCAGTGCTTTTATCTTGGAAAAATATGATGAGTTTAAGGTAAGGATGACTGTGTTGTAAAGTCAGCTGTCCTCACAAGTCACATCAAGCATGACATCTGGGGTGATGGGCATATTTGTTCCTAATTTTAAATCAAAAGGTCTGTGTGGGGTTGCCATTTAACTTAATTTTTTCATAGGACTGTACTTAAAGCTGATCAGGATTCATCTTGATTTTGGAATAAGTTTGGCAATAGTGTAATATTAATTATAAATCTCAGTAATGTTGGTTTACCTGCAACTGATAGTCAAAACCTTCATTAAAAGTACAAGTAAGTGCCAGTGTGCTATATTTAGAAAATAATGAATCTGATTATTTTTCAAGAGAGGATGTTTGCAGAACATGCAAATTCATCACTAGTGAAAATGGCTGAATCAGACTGATTTGGATATCCGGGAGTTTTAAATTTTAGACCAAAGCTTTCTTGGACATTGTGAAGAAAAAACTTATTTTCACTCATGAATCCTTGATCAGAAAATTCAATATGTGTAGCTGACAGATTGGCAAGCCGAACCTCAAAAAGAGAAAGCCTTTTTTAATGTAATGGGGATTCAGTTTCCTGTCAAGTCCAAGAAATAACTCACAGTGCATAAAGCTAAACTTGTGCATGTCCCTGCAGAATTTGGACCTAATGTTATGAAAGAAGGATGAAATAGTACACTATTAAAGAGCTCTGCTTGCTCCTCTGACATAAAGTTTCTGTTTTGCTCAAAAAACAGGGAAATACCTAGAGAAGGTGGTTCTGTGTTTTATTAATGCAAAATTTGAGCTCACAGAAATTTAGAAGGTAGAAAATAGCATAATTCTCAACATTTTGACAGGACTTGTTTAGTTCATTTCTTCATATTTTGAAAAGGAAAATTATGCTCTCATTTGAAACTGCCTTTGACACAGTTTCCATGACTGACATATACAGGCAATACTTCTGTATACATTTGGCATTCTTGTAGCAGAATTCTTTTCTTATGGTTTAATTTCCAGAATTATCCTGAAAACTATCTAGATGAGGCTATCCCAGATCTGAACATAGATGAATTAGCTTTTTTAAAATTATTATTATTATTATTAATTTTATTATTTCTGTGCTTCACTGTTATAATTTAACTGCCTTAATTTTAGCATATGAACTATGTTTCCAAACACACAATAATGCAAATAATGTAGGAAGAAAAGACCATGGTGTCAGTGAAGCATAGAATCTGGTGAGCAACTGAGTTCAGTAGCAAGAGATAGGACCTGGCACAACCAGCCTAAATTTGGGGGCATATGTTTGTCATTGATTTTTGTTATTTCAGGCTGGAGTGGGGAAATGTTAGTTCTCATCTTGCCTTTGCTCGCAGTGGCCATGTGGGCAGTGGGTAGCAACAGTCACTATATTATCTTTGTCTAGGAAAGCCATGTGGGTGAGAGTTTTGGGGGATGTTCAACAACTTGGTTATTTTGTTTGCAAGGGTGAACACCTTTTTGTGGGTAAAACACCTTCTCATTTTGTATACTTTTGCTATTAATACAGCTGTTGTTATTGTCAGTGTCTTACTCCATTACTTTGTGCTTTCATTAAACTCTTACCTCAAGCCATAATATTGTTTTTTGTTCTTCCCTTACCAGAAGGGACATGGGTTAGAGAAGTCACTTATATGGAGTTTAACTTCCAGGGGGTATTAAAACCGGCACAGTAATTCTCAGGGCACGTGGTTAATGTTACTATACTAAAGAAAACTATAATTCACATTATATTTTATATATTATTTTTGTTTATTTATATATATATATATATCACACTAACTAATCACATTATCCTTTAAACATACTTGAAAATTTCAGGAGCAAATCAGGGAAAAATGTCAATTCTTTGCTTGCTGAGATCCAGTTCATGCTCTTGAGGTGCATATTTAGATTTCTTCATAATGGAAGGACTTGTTAACATAGTCATAGTCAGTGGAAGCATTTCAAAGGATACTGGTTTTGAGTAATGGGAAGCTGGGATTTCTGATCCATGGGAAATTTTACCTCATCAGTGTCTTTTATCTGGCTTTCTTTTTCTATTAGTCTGATATTAATAGATAAAGAACTATATATATATAATAGACAGAGTTATATATAAACAAACCTACCTTTAAAATTTGCTTTACTTTGACCAACTGCATTATGCATGTGTGTTACAAGTTGGTACTTTTGCACAAATGATGATAAGAATTAAATTATGCGAAAAAACAGGGAAAAAAAAAAGTCTTAGGAAATTAAAAAAAAAAAAATTGAGTAATTGAGTCAGAAAGGGAGCAATTGAAAATAAAGCAAATAAAAATGCCTAAGTAAAACTGATAAAATGTCTAAGTGTTTCACAGAAACTTACAGCCACTTAGTCATACAGCTACTGCAGTCAGTTAAATTTTCTTATTTTTCAGTGAGATGACAAACGTTGACACAATACAAAGAAGACATGCAGGATACACAGATCAGCACCTGTGGAATATTAAGGAAATAACTAGTTTAGAAAAATATGTCAGTCACTGGGACATCTCTCTAAATAGCGGAGATGGGGGAAAATATGATTCCTGTTGAAAGTAAAAATTAATGAAATAAAAGGTTTTGAAAGCTGTCTGAAATAATTAGTAGTTCAGTGGTCAGTGCAATATTCAGTGCAAAGAAGCTAAGGTTTTGTTTGTTTGTCTTGATTTTTTTTTTTTTTTTTTTTTAAGAAGTAGCGGGCAGAAGTAGTGTTGCAACAGTCACATAAGAAATTAAATAACTCAACTAGGTATGCTTTGCATATATAATGATTTTGTTCCTGTGAAATTCAAGAAAATTGTGTGGGATAGAAAAACTCATTTACATTTATTGCCATAAAAATGATACATAAAATGGTAAGTTGTTTCACCTTAACATTATGTCAACCATTATTTAGAAATGTATCTCAACAAATGCATTGGCAACCTCTTAAGGAATAGCTTTATAAGACTCACAAACCTCTCTCTGCAGGATATCAGGCACCCTCCTTCAGTAGAAAAAACAAAAGAGTTTGAAAAATCTATCTTCATTTGAAAGGTAGCAAAACCAGCTCTTTCTTGTAAGACAGTAGTTGCTGGATTTTTCAAATGTGCAAATACAAATGAGAAATTGTCAACCAAGCCTATAATATTTCCTTTTTATTCTGTAGCATTCACCTGAAATCTGTCAATTCTAATATCCCTGTCAGTAATTATGAAGCCCCTCAAGGCTATTTGTTAGAAGCTACATGATAGGTTTTACAAAACAACAGCTTCTTGGGTTATTCATATTTTTCTTCAGAAAAGTAATAATTAGTTTTGCATAGTCTCATAACAGATCCTGTACAGGAGTCCCTCATTTACGCAAGGAGATAAAGAACAAAACCAAATTTTTTTTTTTTTTTTTTTTTTTTTTTTTTTTTTTTTTTCTTTCCACTGCTGCACTTGAAGAAAACAGCTAGGTTGAATTTTAAAGTCCATTCTGAGTCTGCTTAATGCTTAGAATGTCATTAAAAATTTATTGAACACATCCTTATGCTTTAAATTTCCTCTAGAAAATTTATAGTGCATTAGGTTATTTTATGCATGGCCTATATTGCACGTAAGGGGCAATATGGTCCAGCTTAATGTTAATACAAAAAGAAAAAAACAGTCTTCTGCAATCTTACCTACATCCTGGGAAAGGATAATCTCTGTTGGCATTGCAGTCAAGAGTAGCAAAACTATAGTTGTAGGCATATCACAGATCTGAGTTGTCTCTATCCTCGAGTTTCTATTTTCTGGACCAGTTCTATCATCAAAATCTTCATTTTTTTCATTCTGTCTGCTGTTAACCATTTTAAAGCTATATGGGGAACACCAGAAAAGGCAACAAAGAAAGGACAAATAGGACTTGATGAAGATGAATTATAGAGGATGATTTAGATCAGTCATTGTGTCTCTAAAGAACCAAAAATCACTGTCTAATGATTAATTCATTCCTTTTCACAATCTCCCATCCCTCCCTAGACAGAGGTATAACGTTGAACAGCAATATGCATATAAATAGGGGCACCTCTCTGTCATTATTTGCTTTCTGTGTGGTAGTGACATGGATTTAGGGCTTTGCTTATTACATGAGTTCTTGAGTTTCTGGACCAAATCTACAAATCCATTAAATTGTTGTCTTCTGGAACTATATCTGACACAATGATGGTGATAAATAAAGTGTGTTTTCAGCCTTGGAGTCTTACAGAGGACTGTGGGCGGCATTTTCTGGCATTTTCCCCAATATATCTTTCTTCCACCATTTTCTTTCAGAAAAATAAAATAAATTAAAAATTTCATTTATTTTATGGACAATGGATCTTCAGATTCAAAGAGTTTGCTTCCCTGTCCCTAGAAATTCTGCCAAAACCAAGGAGTATGGTCAGCCATTCCCCTTAATTTAAACTAACTTTTGCTCATTGCACTGAAGGGAGATAAAATATGCTCTCTGATGTTGGTACAAGGCAGTGGAGTGAAGGAAATCTAACCCTTTTGACTACTAAAACCAGTTCTCCAAAATCTATCCATGTACCATTAGCCTAGTGAAAGCAAATTTTTATTTAATGCATGAATTTAGAAAGGTTTTTTTTTTTTTTTAAAACAGGCAGCACATGATTCTAGTTTTCAAAGACAGATGTTTTACTGACTTGAAGGACCCTGAGGTAGTGTCAAGAATATAGTGAGAGGTAAAAAATACTAACAAGAAAAACATGCTTGTGTTTAGTTTTCAACAGTAAAAGTTACATGATCTTAGATCACAGTCTTATGTAATTCAGGTAAGAGAACTCTTGTAAGAGCATCCCCATCTCATGAAATAATATGGGGAAACACATTAATAATTCTACTAAAAGGGACACAATATTGAGGTTGCTGAATTCTGTATGGAAATAAAAATAAAGATGGAAACCAAGATGAGATATTACAGCTATTGCTTGATATCTACCCATACAGATACTTTTATGCTGTAACGAATGAGGACTTTTTTAAAAAAAAAAAAAAAAAAAAAAAAAAAGTTATTTTACTGTGAAATAGATCTTTTTATCTATGACATTATAGGTATTTTTCTAACCATGTCTTAAAACCCCAAACAAGCAGGCCTATGATTTTAGTAGAAGAAATATTGTTTATTTTCATGGAGTAACAGAAATCTCTTACAGTGACGAAAAGGCAAGATATTGTAAAAGTCGTATTTGGGACAAAATTGTGTCTCTCTTAAAAGATAAATTTGCATGTATAAGAGAGAAAATTCAGTCTCCAATGTATTACAGAGCTAGGAAAGAAGGATAAGTTATGGGATGCAGTAGATAGAATTAAATAATCTCTTGGAAAATGATTTTTTTTTTCTACAAAACAAAGAAAAACACAAGCACCATTTAATTAAACTAATCCTAATCATGTTACATGACAATCAAAATATTTTTTTGTTCTAAAATATGTAATGAGCACAATAGCAGCAGTATGCTGCTGTTGCAGTTTTATAAATCTAGAGTAACACATTACATTAATTTTTATTAAAGGAGCAGGGGATCATCAGAAAAAGCCTTTGAATTTCATTTGTGATCATCTATCAAATTACATTACTCTTTTGCAAAGTCACCTTTCTATGTGCGCACTCAAAGTGTGACTGTACAACAGTTCACTGGGCAGGATATGTGAGGGAAAGAAAGAGGAAAAGAGTAAGAGAGAAGGAGGTAGACATATAGAAGCATAAAGGGATAAGGGAGAGAAACAATTAATTCCATTAACTAAACATATAAAAAAAACTTAGCAACAATTTAATAAAATAAAATGTTATTAATTGCTTCAGACCAAAATGTGATTACATATTCCTGCAAAATCTCATATGAAATTTAACAGGAGATATTACTAAAACTTCTTTGCCAGTATAAAATAAACTCTTGATGATGAATGAACATCTACTTAAAAAGAATAATACAGCTTAATAGTTATGTATTTATTATCTTCTTATATGCTTAAGGGATTGTATTAAAATTAGCATGAAAAAATGCTAAAAATGTTGATACTTGTGTAATATATGTCTATAGGAATAATTTCTAATGTTAAGTAAAGTTGTTACAATGGTATTTGAGACATTCTGGAATACTGATAGTGAAATAAGATGTATATTATTTATCTGTAATTAGACAAAGCTTTCTTTATATCAATCAAAAATGCTGAATATCTACCAGCCTCATTTTCCAATATAATCACTGTTATTTTCTTTCTATTCTCCCATATTCTGAACATTTGTTTACCTGTGGGAGCCTTTTTATCAAATTTTCTATTGTTAACGCATCACGATGTTTTTCAATACTAGCTTTAATTTATATCATTTAAGCTTTTACAGTGTTCACCTGAATTGAAATATCTATGACTTGGCAATTAGTTCATGTTGAAGGCTTTCAGAAAGCATTCAAAAATTTTGCTCTTTCATAAAATCATTCCTCTGAGTTGTTTAATACAGATATAAGAAGTAAATTTCTCATTGAATCTAGCATGTACATTTGTTGACATTTTCAATGAAAATGCTGTTTTACACAATCAGAGTCATTTGTTTGGATATCAAGAACATATATTCAGGAAATTCAGGTCCACAGGGGAACACTCTTAACATTTGTAACCATGAAACTAAATGTTCCAAATTTGTAAGTTTTAAAGTACAGCACCCACCACACATATCAACACATTTGCTAAATAAAATAGATTCACTGAGGTCAGGAGTCTACAGAAGTGTATTTTTTTGTTCATCTCATTATTTATCAATGTCAATGTCTTTCATCAAATGATTGTGAAATGACATTTCAAGGCATTCAATGTCTTTAATCTAGGAGATTCTCAAATTGTGTCCTGTTTCTACAGAGCCAACATGCACCTTGGCATCATCCTCCCACAGCCTCTGAAATTATACCGCCGAGCACACAAGTCTGTTCCAGTCAATGCCCTGATCTGAATGACTGATAGTCCACAGTGACCAGCATGGGCTTTGGTGTGTGACTGTCCCATGACTCAGATGCAATCTGAAAGTGCCAGAATGCATAAGGTAATTTAAAGTTATTGTTTCTGTAATTTATAATGAGAAATTATTATTAGAAATAACAACTACAAAATAAGAATGTTAAAAATGCAAAGCTATACTCCTGATGTGCAGAAACAACTGATTCTAATTTGGTATGTGGATTATTACCTGCAACATACAATCTTGTCATTTCATGAAATTCTTGTGTTTAGTGTAACAACAGTAAAATACTGTGTTTGAGAAGCAGGGAGAAATAGCATGTTCAAAAGAGGAGGTTTTCAAGGGCTTAATATTAGTCTACAAGGACCTGGGGGGTGGGAGGAAAGTTCTAGAAAAAAGTTCTAGTTGCACTGTTTGGACTAGATTTGTGGCAAACTCAAACTGATGTTAGCTGAAAAGAAACTCATCAGCACACTAATGAAGTGACACAATAGAAGCAAAACAAAAATTCTACTAAATGTTTGAAAAGTGCTGACAAAAATCTAATTATTAAAATTCATTAGAATCTAAATATTATATTGAATTAGTTTGCATATATAGACAATAAAGCAAAAAAATTAATCCTGTTCATAGAGAAGCTTGCACTAAAAATAATAAATAAATATAATTAACCACATATAGTGTGGTTAACATTCATTTTTACACAAGTCCATATTCTGCATGCAGAAACATAGGATTAGCTCAGCGGGTTAGAGCATGGTGCTAATAACGTCAAGATCACAGGTTCAATCCCCTCTGGGCCATTCAATTAAGACTTGAACTTGATGATTCTTCTGGGTTCCTTCCAACTCAAAGCACTCTGTGATTAATTATGTTTTAAATGCTTTTTATTTTATTTGTCTGACATTTCAGTTCTTAACTGCAAAATCTTTATGTCAGTTTAGAAAAGTTAAAAATAAAATAAAAATAGTTCACTGCAGTGAGAAAGAGATATTAGGCAAATAAGTTCAGTAGAAATTTTCCAAAGTACAAGTTTGGCCCCTTTACAGTCAAAATTGCACTGAAGTTATTTCAATATTTGCTGTCTATTTAATATTATCTAGAAATGGCTTACAGGGTTGGTAATAAGAACGATACAGTTTTAATCTTTTATTCAGTCCTGGGTTTGATTTAATATTAGTTTGGCAATTAATGCAATGAATTTAGTAAGAGAGACTGTGAGGATGGAGCTCTTTTGGAGCAGACACCTGGCATACATCAGTTGCTATGGTGATTGCCCAGATGTGCAAACAAGTAGAGTTAAAAATAATTATTAAATATTCCCATGGTAAAGGGGAAAAAAATCTAACTGATAAACAACAGCAAAGTAATAGGAGTCAGTCTGGATTTTGAAACCACAAAGAAAAATATAATATATACCATACCTAAGAAGCATTAGGAGGGAGCTGCAGGAGTTTGAGTTTCTGTTGGGAGAGTGAGTAACCTGCAACATTGAGCACAGTGGATTAATGATGATGCTCTGGTGTGCAAGTGACATTGCCTGATCAGATTTGTAAAGGAAGTCCCCTGAGAAAATATCTGAAAAAAAGAAAACATGAAAACTGTCTCATCTCATCTGTCCCAAATTCTCAGTGTTGGTTTCATCATGCCTGGGCTGGGACAGAAAAAGGAAAGCAGAAAGGTAAAGGGGAAAGTTTCAATATTTCCCTGTGACTGCAAAGCTTTTGTGACATTTATGATTTTATGCATAGCCAGATATTAAAATATGCATTGCAGCAGCAGACTGAACAAAAATAAATATCCCATTGCCCAGTATTAAATTGCACTACTGCTTCTGTTCATGGTTCTCAGAGGCATGTTTTGCTGCTTCTGTGCTCAAATCTACAAGTGTCTCCTGAAATGCTAACATCACTTACACAAACATACAGAGAGGAAGAAAAGGACTTGAATATGAAATGAGACTGGTGAATCTTACTGTTTATTTCACACTACACCTAGGACTATTCCAACTGCATAGTCCTTGGGATTAATCTAGATTTGCCACATTGGAAGGCAACATTGTGTTTTGCAAAGCAAGCATTGAAGCCGATTGGGACCTAATGATGTATAGTGACAAAAATTGCTTGCAAAATAAATTTTGTGAAGAATACTAACACAGAATTACACAGAATAGCTCTAGCATTCTTTCTCTCCAGAGATTTTGAGACAAAGAAGGTGTGCATGCAGAACAACACTGACAGTACCAAAGAGAAGAGTTCTGAGCCAGATAGGTATCCCTATGTTAAACAAAGCCAGAAGCCATCAGGGAAGGGAAGAAAGAAAAAATGAATGACTATAGTTGAAAGTCTGTAGCTCCAAAACATCAAAACACCTCATTAAAATTCTTTCTCCTGAACTGTCTATAGCCCCTTCCCCCCCCCCCCCCCCCCGCCCTTTTTATCCCCACAGCAGCAAACAGATCTATCCTTGGTTCCCACATTTACTTTTAATAATATAACCAGGGGACACTCAACAACAACAACAACAACAACAAAAGTCCTGCAATACTGCACTGACAAAATATCTTATATTTATTTTTAAATTCACTTGTAATGGCTAATACATTCTTCAAGAGAGAAGGAACTATCTATTATCTGCATGAATGCAAGGATAGCAGATTTTTAATTTCTCTTTCTTTGGAAGATATGACAAACATGTTTCTCTGTCTTGGTTCCAGCTTACAATATTAAGCAATCTAAAGATAAAAATAAAATAAAATAAAATAAAATAAAATAAATAAAATAAAATAAAATAAAATAAAATAAAATAAAATAAATCTTATCCTCTCTGGAGTGCAAAATGAGGCAACTTACAAGCTGATTGATTGAATGAGTTTAAAAGTCATGACCCATAATCGGATGAGAACACCTACCTGCAAATAAGTAAAGTTAAACACAAAGAGACATCAAATGCATTGGGTCCATCCAAGTCCTACTTTTTTTCCTCTATCTATTTTATTTTATTTTTTTTTTTCACATTATTAAAGAAAGGGATGAAGAAAAAATAGAAACAAAAGATAAGGAAGATGAGGAAGATAAGGAAGATGGATGGATGGATGGATGGATGGATGGATGGATGGATGGATGGATGG
>JANEHK010000001.1:43739196-43763058 GCA_025960845.1 Tachycineta bicolor | reverse complement strand
TGGATGGATGGATGGATGGATGGATGGATGGATGGATGGATGGATGGGGTTCTGGTAAACTCTAATGTATTTGTGAGCCTTTTCTGAAAAACTTCCCTTGAAAACTTCCCCTAGGAAATCCTACTTCCAACAGCCAAAACACGGGAAGTTCAGATTGAAGAGGTTTCTGACCTATAGTTTCTGTTCTATGCACAAACATAAAATGCAAGGTTTTTCAAAACCAAGAACTAGGACAAACACTAAGTTGCAGCTAAAGTACAAGGTAGCAATTTTTTTTTTTTTTTTTTTTTTTTTTTTTTTTTTTTTTTTTTTTTTTTAAGTGAACAGCAAGACTGAATATTTAATGTTCTCTCTCCCTACAGGTAAATGATGCTAAAGATTCTTAGAACAGTTTACTGGAATGATGTGGGAGCTGTTTATGCTCAACTCAGAAAAGTAAGAATTTAGGGTGAAATGAAGAGTTAATTTCAGGGACATTGCAGTGACATTAACAAATTATTTTATATTTGTCATCATGGTGGCAGTTGTAGAAGTGCCTCCACTTTTTTAAACTGTACCTTATACATAATGAAAGACCATGACTTTTATCTTGATCCTCGATTATTGCATTGTATAAAAAGGCCACCATTGAGTGCCTATATCCTGTTAAATTTCATAGGGAATTAATTCCCTCAGTGTATGCAGCTGGTTTCTATGCCCACTTTAAATGACTCCCACTCTGTGACTATTCTCCACAAGAATAGCAATTATGCATTTGGTTTTATAACTGGTATAAACCCATAAGTCTCCAGGTACTTACAAACAGTTATATAGAATTTTTAACTTCTTGTATGTGGGCTGAATAGAAATATTTGAAAATCATTACTGCTCAGGAACACAAGCTAGTGCATTTTGTGTCCTCAAAGGAGTAAGAAACAGCCAGGGCAAACCTCAGTTTTGTGATAGGATAAAGTTCATTGGCAGCAGAGTTAGCATGTAGATAATCTATCAGGTCTATAGTGAGGACATGAACTCCCAAGTGTGATGTCGAGAATCTTTCTTCAAGAACTGTCTGCTTGCAAAGACCTAGTCTGAGGCAGTGGCTAAGGCAAAGCTAAGAACAGTGCTGCAGGAATCCTCAAATCCTTCTTCTCCTGCAGGTATTTGGAATGCTACTTCAATCAGAGATATCCGTAGCAAAAGTGGCTCCACCACTTAAGCCAGAGAATATGTTCTTTTCTGTTTCTCCTGCTTTGTGCTGAAATAGAAACACACAGGAGAGACTTTCAGCTTCAGGAAAGACACCTTCACATAATAAGACAACATGAACCAAAGTAGCAGTAACCTTACTTTTCATCACCAGAGATTTGTGTTGTTTTCAAGCTTAAAAGCTGCTATGCAGTATCTAATTCATGGCCTTTCTTGTTCTCAAGAAAGACTCAGCACCATTACTGAAGTAGCAATTGGAATGCTGTTCCACTCCAAAACTTAACACCTTTTTCAGCACTGTGGAGATTATTAATATGTCAGTCTTTGACTTGCGTGATTATAAATAAATAAATAAATAAATAAATAAATAAATAAAATAAGTAAATAGTGCTGCATCTTGTGTGGTCTAGTTGCCTTCAGCTTTATAGGTAATGGAAAGAGAAGATGAGGGTAGAAACAACTGAAGAGGAGCACATTAAGCAGGCAGATAGAGTGTTGCATTGTGTGGCAACAGTGACCATTGTGTCCAGGGAGGTTACAAACACCGGCAGGGAAACAGACGAGAGAGACAAGTCTTTGTTGTAAGCAGGAGAATCCATTTATTCCCCCCTACCCTGGGCCAGGGAGGGGGTGAGAGTGAAGAGAGGTGAAGATGAAGAGGGCAGAGCAGGAGCAGACTCGTGGGTATTTTAGGGGAGGAGACCTAGGTTTAGGTCAAAGGGGAGAGATCAGATTTCAGCCTCCTCAAAACAGGACTCCACAATGGAGTTTTCTGTAAGAAATGTAGGGGAAAACAGAAAAAGAAAACAAATGTAAGGAAAATAAAGCAGAAGAGGATCAGGGAGCAGGAGAAGAACAAATTAAAGGAAAAGCAGAGAAAAGAACTTGACCACTTGGGAAATAAGAAGACTGTCTAGAATAAAGTAATGGAGAAGCAATTACTGAGTGTTTTAGTCTTTCAGATATGCTATTCCATTTGATCTCTTAGAAGAAATCCTCACTTTGGTTATCTTAATGGAACAAAAAAGCAAAATCTACACTCTCCTTCATACAGCACATCTGTAAGATGATCCAAGACTGCTTTCCTTCATATCCTCTAAACTGGAAGAAAATAATCTGGATATTTTCTCAGACTAATAAACAGTATTCACAAATAAATAAATAAATAAATAAAATTAAAATTTAAAAAATCCAAGTAGTTTAGCGGAATTTTTAGTAGTGCTCTGGAACTCTTGTCTATCCTTCTGTAATGCGTCTGATAATTGTCCTCATTTCTATGTCATCAGTAACCACGTTGCTTTTAGCTTTCAGCTTTCATTTTCTTCCTTTTTTTTTTTTTTTTCCTTTTTTACTTAAAATCTAAACTGAGAGACTTTTAATACTTCCTGCTTAGTTTCTTTAAATAAAAAAAAAAAAAAAAAGTTAAAAGTGATGCATCATGCACATGTCAGTACATGCATTAATCATGACTAAAAGCTGTGACCATGACTACATGAATAAAACAAACATGTTAAGGATTTCTCTGATGCCCCTTCTTACTCCTACAGATGAAGGATGACTGTTTTTTTTTTTTTCTTTACTCTAAAGAGGTCACATGGGGTTCAACTGCGTTAAAGTCATCTGTATTTCTTACAAGCTTGTACCACAACTCATTGTTTCTTTGGCTCAGCTTCTACTAAGAGATGGTATTTTTCTCCTTTTTTCAGTTACATCAGCTGTAATAGAAGATTCTTGAATAAGTGACAAAGAGAATGCAGGAGTAGGAGATAAACAGTAGTATATCACACCATTCCCTCATGATACAGGTATAAGTAATGGTATTCTATTTCAGTACATGCCATTAACTGCAACACAGCTATGGGAATATGAGTTCCTTTATATATTCCTGGAAATCAGAATAAATCTAATCCCTCCCTACTCAATCACCCTCCTGTACAGTAGCAAGTAACATTTAGGTAAGTTTAACATTGTGGCAAAAGGACTGTTGATTATATTTATTACAGAAATAATTAAAATTACTAGAACCAGAAATGCAGTATTGAAAAACATTGGAAAATGCTGTCATGCAGCTGTATTTCTCAACAACCAAATCTGATCACCTCAAAAGGATGTGGCACATATGGGCATATACTGTCTTACCCCAAAACAATGAAAATCTGGACAAAGAATGCATTTCCTAGGTGTCTGAATTATATTGAAATTAAGTATTCAGTATAAAGAACAGTAGAAAAAATAATCTGAATTTCCTCATATCTGGGAAATAATATTAGGAATATTATATACCTCAAACGGGACTGCCTATCCAGCTCAGACTTAGGACACTTACTTGAGACCTATCAGTTTCTGACTCTACCTAACCTGACAGCCAGTACAATTGAGTTTCCTTCTCATCCAAGTGATGGAGCAAATTTTTGACAAGGAGTTCCCAATCAATACAATGGTATGTTTGTGAATAAGTATTATCCTAGTGAAAATTGACATGATCTGAGGAAAAAACATTTCCAGAATATACTGTCTAACCAGCTGCACAGATCCTCCTTGTCATACTGTATACACAGTTATTAACCATGAAAATTCAAGCCTGACTGGAACATATAAACAAGTTCACTGGGTTGACTGAAGTTACTATTCCTTTAAAATCCACTGGACTACCTAGGAGTACATAATTACTAACTGACTGGAGGAATAAAGCCAATTTCAGTTTTCCTGTGTGTCTTTCTTAATTTACTGCTTGTACGTGTGCATTTACAGAACTGGAGGTTGAAGTCTCCCACTAAGATACAAAATGTTATTAAATGGGCCCTAAATTGGAATCATAGAATCATTTAGCTTGGAAAAGACTTTTAAGATCATTGAGTCCAGTTGTTAACCCAGCACTGCAAAGTCCACCACTAAACCATATAACCAAAACCCACAGGTATACATACATCTATTCAGTACCTGCAGGAATGGTGACTCAACCTCTGAACATGAGCCAGCAGTGTGCCCAGGTGGCCAAGAGATCCAACAGCATCTTGGCCTGATCAGGAGCAGCGTGGCCAGCAGGAGCAGGGAGGTCATTCTTCCCCTGTACTCTGCACTGGTGGGGCCACACCTTGAGTGCTGTGTCCAGTTCTGTGTCCCTCAGTTTAGGAAGGACATTGAGATGCTTGAGCATGTCCAGAGGAGGGCAATGAGGCTGGTGAAGGATTAGGAAAACAAGCCATATGAAGAACAACTGAGGGAGCTGGGGTTGTTTAGCCTGGAGAAAAGGAGACTCAGATATCATCTTATCACTCTACAACTTCCTGAAAAGTGGTTGTAGACAGCTGGAGGTTGCTCTCTTTCTCCAGGCAGCAACTGACAG
This sequence comes from Tachycineta bicolor, assembly GCA_025960845.1. NCBI lineage: Eukaryota > Metazoa > Chordata > Aves > Passeriformes > Hirundinidae > Tachycineta > Tachycineta bicolor. The sequence continues at coordinate 43,758,524 of JANEHK010000001.1, read as the reverse complement.
AAAGAGAGGACACAGCCTCAGGCTGCATCAAGGGAAATATAGGCTGGATATTAGGAAAAAAGTTTTTCATGGAAACGGTGATAAGGTACTGGAATAGTCTGCCTGGGGAGGTGGTGGAGTCACCGTCTCTGGATGTGTTTAAAAAAAGATTGGGTCTGGTACTCGATGCCATGATCTAGTTGAAGTGTTAGGGCATGGGGTGGACTCGATGATCTTGAAGGTCTCTTCCAACCTAAACATTCTGTGATTCTATGATTTTTTGAGCAATCCATTCCAGAGCCTGACTACTCTTTCTGTAAATAAATTTTTCCCAATATCCAAATTAATTTCCTCTGGAGCAACTTGAAGCCATTTATTCTTGTCCTGTTGCTTGTTACTTAGCGAAGAGACTGACCCTCAGCTGGCTACAACCTCCTTTCAGGTAGTTGTAGAGAGAAATAGGATGCCCCTCTGAGCCTCCTTTTCTCCAGTCTAATCACTCCCAGCTCCCTCAACTGGTTCTCATAAGATGTACTCCAGATGCTTCACCAGCTTCCTTGACCTTCTCTGGACACTCCAGTACCTTTATGCCCTTCCTGATTTTTGGGGCCCAAAACTGGACAGAAGATTTGAGGTGTGGCCTCACCCATTGCTGAGTACAGCTGAACAATCCTTGTCCTTCTGGCCACACTGTTACTGATACAGACCAGGATGCCATCAGCCTTCTTGGCCACTTGAGCACAATCTGGCTCATGTTCAGCTGAGTGACTGCAGATCCTTTTCCAATGGGCAGCTTTCCAGTTCCTTAATTGGGTATTAGGCAAGATGGGCTAGCCAAAAAAAGGAAAAGGAGTACACTGAGATTTGCACTCACCCTTGGGCCTATTTTATAAAGGTTTGCCAGTATAAGTGCTAAGTAGTTCAAATTCTCTGTATAAGGTTGTATATGTAGACTCTTGTTTACTATTAGCTTGAATCAGACTATCAACAAAGCAACTTTTTGCTCTCAGCAAAGAGCTTGATGGAATTATACATCTCCATCAAATCTGACAGATTTGAAATACTGACCTGGAAAGAAAAACATTAATATTTCTTTATTGATTCCCAAAGCAATCCTCTTTTTTAATTACAATTGAATTTATTATTTATTAATTTATTATTACAATTTAAAATAAATGTGATGGGGAAAGGATTTCAAGATCGGGTTCACAACACTCCATTATGTACATTTTTGCCTCCTTAAGCATGGATGGTTTTTAGACTTAAGGTATTGCAAAAACCGGACTATTTTTATATGAGCTGACACCTTATATGAAAGACAACAGAAAAGGAGGAGGCCTAGAATATAGTAGAAGACAAAAGAATTCAAGTATCAGTACAGAAAATTTAGGATAAAAGCATAATCTGAATCTCCCAGGGTGAAGCCTACTGAAGAGGACAAAGATGCCTATTTCTTATTATTAAATTCCTCACAGGTGATGTCCATTTTTATCATAGACAGTGAGGGTAGTTAATTCTTCATAACTTTGTTTAACTTTGCAATATTAACTACTGCATTGTGTTGATCCTGCCTGGGTTCCAGACACCCATCAAAGCCTCTGTACCACTTCCCTCTGTATCACATCCCACTGGACAGTGGAGAGAAAGTGTAACAAAGGTCTCATCAGCTGAGATAAGTACTGGGAGAGGTCACTCACCAAATACCACCACAGGCAAAACAGACTAGAATCAGAGATATTAATTGAATTTATTACTAACAGAACCAGAGCAGGATAATGAGAAGTAAAAGACATTAAAAATACCTTCCCCTGACCCTTCCCTCCTTACCAGCTCTACCTCCTCAGGCAGTGGTGCAGGGAGACAAGGAATGGGGCATAGTTCATCACACATTTTTTCTGCCACAGCTCACGGACAGGAATCATTCCCCAGGTCCAGTGTGGGGTGTCTCCCATGGGAGACAGTTTTTCATGAATGTCTCCAATGTGAATCCACCTCATGGGCAACAGTTCTTTATAAACTGCTGAGGCATGGGTCACTCTTCCATGAGGTGCAGTCCTTCAAGGACAGCCTGCTCCAGAATGGGTCCTCCAGTCCCACCAGGAAATCTGCTCCAGTGTGCGCTCCTCTCTCCATGGGTCTGCAGGTCCCTGCCAAGTGCCTGCTCCAGCAGGGGCCTCCCAGGAGTTCACAGCCTCTCCTCAGGCATCCATCTGCCCCAGTGTATGTCTAATTCAGGGGCAGGAGGTGGATCTCTGCATCCCCATGGCCTTCCAAGAGCTGCAGGGCCACAGCTGCCTCACCATGGCCTGCACCAAGGGCTGCAGAAGAATCTCAGTTCTGGCACCTGGAGCACCTCCTCCCCCTGCTTTTTCAATGACCTTGGTGTGTCCAGTTGCTTCTCTCACATGGTTTCTTGTTGCTTGTCTCTATCGGAACTGCTGGCTCCGTTCTGCCCAAGCTAGCTCGAGACTGCGACCAGACAGGAAAACTCCCCTGGGTCCTAGAAACCAGGGGAGCGGCGAAGGGACTTTTCCCCTTATCACTTGTCGGTGGCGGACGAAAGGAGACTCGGTCAGAGGGCAAAATCCAAGGTCGTTATTCTGTCCTGTTTGGACATCTGCTTCAATTGTGCTGCTCCAGCCAAGTCCTGCCCAGACCTTGTGTTCTTCCGGGCTTACATACAGGGGAGGGCTAAGGGAGGGGACAAACCAACACCCAGTGAGGGATAAGGTAGGAGTGGAACAGGGTTGGAGGGACATTTAAAGAAACCAATGCGAACACAAAGGGAGGAACCTCCTCGGCTCTTGCTCTATCATTCAATGTCCCTACCCTAACTCTCCAGAAGCTGGGAGGAGCAGCCAAATGACAGACAGGGCCTGTAGGAGGGGACTGGGAAGAGTGGCAGGGAAGAGGGGTAGGGACAAACCTTGGAATTAAACACTTTCCAGGAGAACAGAGGAGTACAGAACAAACCATTATAACACAAAACCTAATATAAAAATAAGTAACATAAAATACAATATGAAAACAAAAAACACAATGCAACAGTTTCTTCTCTAGATGCAATTTCAACTGCAAAATAATGTATTTTTCCTTCTTCTCAAATATATGATCATATTACAAGGTGGCATCACAACCGTTTTATAATTGGCCCAGCCTAGGCCAGCAGTATCTCCATTTTGGAGTCAGCTGGCATTGGCTCTGCTGGACATGGAGGAAGCTCCTAGCAGCTTCTTACAGAAGCCACCCCTGCAACCCCTCTTCTATACAAATGTGGCCTGTTATTCAAACAACTGAAAAATTAACTAAACTTTCGGAGAATTGGTAAAATTTTGGCAACATTTCCTTGGAGATCCTTTTACAGTTGATACTTGAACATTTTAAAGCAAACATCAACTTAAGGGTTTTTTTTTTTAAAGAAATGCCTTAATTAGGCTTTTTTTTTTTTTTTTTTTTTTTTTTTTTTTTTTTTTTTTTTTTTTTTGACTAAAGGGTTCTAAAATGGCCAAAGTGTCTTGAAAATGCATCATTAGGAGATGAAGAAAACTGGAGAAAAAAGTGAATTAGAAAAACAAAATAGCTGTGGTCTTAAATAATGCATAACTTTTCTAATTAGTTAGAGCTAACTAAATGATCAGCTTTTTCTTGATATTCAAACTTTTGTAGTATTCCAAAATATGAAAAAAACACCAAACCCTTGGTTTAGTAATAGTGCAATTATATGGCCAATATGTCAACTATAATAGTTTTGTCATTCACAGAAAGTGTTAAGGATCACCTTATTAAGGACTTTACATCTAAGAATCAGTTATCCCCAAGCACATACAGACCCCATCATCACTCTTGCTTCATGTCAGTAATGCTGTTATTGATTTGTAAGAAAATATTTCAGTTTTATCCAGATTCCCTTTTTCATCTCCAGCTGTATTGAAAACATTCTTTTTCTTATTATGACCAGAAAATCCAAATCCAATATGAAAATACTTTGTAAATATATACATAAAATATAATAACCATTCCCACTGTATTTTTCTGTATTCTTCTACCACATTGTTTTTGTGTTGTTGTTGAGTGCAGGTAGTTGGTAGAAGATTCTGTGTCTTTAAGAACCTTCAACCTTATTTTTTTTGCTGTTGGAGCTTGGCAAGTGAGGGATTTCTGTGTTCTAGGAAATTCTACTGATGGAAAATATTTCTGTATTTAATCAGACTTCCCCCCCCCCCCCCGCCCCCGTCTTAATACATGACAGGTTGTCCTGGTTTGTTTCCATGTTTTGTCATATTTGAGAATTTTAAAAAGAAAACCAAACTGATATTTAAATGAAGTATTTGAATAGTACATTTTTAAAACTTCATGTCAAAACATTAGTATTCTGAATAAGTTAAAACTGAACACTGTGACCAACCCTAAGCCACAAGGAAGTGTCATTGTGCCTCGCAGGGGTCAGTTTAGCTAGTTCCAGACCCTGTGCAAAGACAGGAGAGGGGAACAGCATTCCCTTGGTAAAACCTCAGGAGATGCCAAACCTTAGGGGCCGAGACTACAAACTCCTGCTTCCTTTGGTGACAACTAGGACAGGGATAAAAGATGAGAAGAGACTCTTCTTCCAAGATAAATCCAACAGGTTTGTTGCAAGAGGAAATCCCAGGAAGAGCCCCAAACACAGGAATGCAGGGGATTATAAACTAAGGGGGGGTGGTAGGAGTGGATACAAACCAACAGCCAATGGGGTACAACTATGGGAGGAGTAAGGGGAGAAGAACACAGTTTGGGAACCAATAGACTTATAGGGTAGGAGGGACTATATCCCTGAGCCTAACAGAGCCTCAAAGGAGGGTTCATGAACAGAGAACATTCTGGATAGAGGGACAGGGATTACAATGATGGATGGGGAGGATCCAGGAGTAATGGGCAGGGTTTGGATGATGGGCAGGGAAGGCGCTGAAAAAAGAGGAGGGGTATGTACTTATAAGGGAGTATAGGGGAGGATACAGACTCCAGGGGTAAACCATCAGCATAGAGAGCGTGGGAAAACAGAACAAACCAATTAACAAAATACAACAAGGATGGCCTTCTGAAAGCTGGGTGCCTAAACTGTATTTTTTCTGTAATAAGGGAAGTGAGAGAGACACCTCTGAAATACAAGCAATCATTTGCCTCAGGATGTGTTGAATCAGGTCTTTGTTCATTATAGGCAGAGGCATAATACTTGCCTGAATAACTGCTGAACTTGTAAATAACTAAGAAAGAAAGAATGGAATCTGGCTTTTCCGGCCAAATGTGGGTTTGATGCAGCTTCACCTTAGATATCAGTAAAATTATTTGATTTTTGCTCCCAACGTGATTTTAGTTCTTCAAACAGTCCATGATAGTTAACTAAATGTGCGGGAGTTGGTATGGCACTTTCAGCTTGTATGTTATAATGTTTATGTAAGTAATGTCTGCATTCCTCTGAAAAGGTGTATGCTGGATGGAGTGGCTGGTTCCTTCTGTAGGAACAGCCAAGCATCAGTAACAGAAAAGGCATCCACACCAGTAGCTCTGAGAAAGGCAGTAGGGATCCAACAGTCTCAGGACAACTGTCACTTCTTGTGTATCGGTGCTACTACTGACTCCCATCACTGGGGCAGACCACAGAGACATCAGAAAGAGAACTCTGCAGAGGCCAAAATGGACCTGGTAGAGTTTGTTCCAACTCAAGGCCACTGATGTAATAAATAAACCAGATTGGAAGTAAGAAAGTTCCTGCAAGGCCACAGTGGGAGAATATCTTATGATTTGTTATAATTTCTGTTCTTTCTGATCAGTCACTTGCAACTATTTTTTAGGAGTTATGGGAAAAAAAAAAAAATCACTTATATCTCTTTCAGCTTTAACATTTTGGAAAACTGTCTACACAAAAAAGGCCTGGAAAAAAATGAATTTTTGTCATTTTGGGAACAGGAAAAACAAAATTAGGGGAAAAAAATGTTAGATATAAATTAATACTACTGGAGTGGGTTGACTTTGGCTGGATGCTAGGTGTCCACCAAGCTGCTCTGTAACTCTTCTTCTCAGCAAGATGGGGGAATAAAATAAGATAGAATAAAACTCATAAGTTGAGAAAAATAGAAAAACCAAACCAAAACCAAAATGCAAAATGTCATGTGTCGGAATGCAAAGAGGTAGATATTTTATTCTACTTCCCATCAGCAAGCAATGTCCAGCCACTTCCTAGGAAGCAGCATAGCAGTGATCTGGAAGCTCAACATTTTAAGTAATGAATGCCCCCAATTCCTCCTCTTTATTCCTTAATTTTATATCTGAGCTGACATCATATAGTATGGAGTATTTCTTTGGTCAGTTTGGGTCAGCCGGCCTGGTTATGTTCCTTCTCAAGATTTTAACCAGCCTTCTGATGAGGGTGCAAAATGTTGAGAGACAGCACTGATGCTTTGCCAGTACTGTTCAGCAGTACCCAAAACTCTGGTGTGTTATCAACACCTTTCCAGCAATCAATACAGAGCACACAACTGTGAGGGCTGCTGTGGGAAAATGAACTCCAGCTCAGCCAAACCCAATATACCTACTCAGCAGAGTGGAAAGGATACTTCAGTGGTTTCTTAAACTGATCCTAACCTTAGCAAAACTGACTTGTAGAGGTAAATGAAGCAAGTCTGACTAGAGGTCTTACTAGATTTTACAATGATAGTTGGACTGAATTATTGGAAAGACACAGGAGAAAAAGTAAAAAAGAGTAAAATTAAAAAATGCTGAAGGACAATAAATAGGGCCAGTAAATGAGTTCAGGGTGACTATAACAGCAATATCCTGCAATGACTTCAGAGGAGCAAGGCTGCTGTAAGGAAGTCTAGAGAACAGATGTTGTCATAGTTATTGTAGGCAATAATAAAAGTTTGAACAAATGTTTTGACTGCGTGTACAGCTGGACTGACAAGGTTTGAGAGAAACCCAGTGAAAGCATCCCCCTGGAGACAGCACGAGTTCAAGCTTGATGTTAGTGAAGTAATTTGGAGAACAGTGATGTTTCTGCCTAAGATGGAAAATGAATTAGTGAAATGTTTTGAAAGAGAAGATCAAGAGATTAATTTTGGGCATAATGAATTTCAAAAAACAACTGGAAGCAGTTATTTTTGAAAAGCAGACCAAGATCCTTGGCTGCATGACGACTGCATGAAAGGTAGAAGATCTTACACAGGAAAACACATTTTCAAGTAATTTAAATATCATTCTGATACATACTTGAAAACTAGTGATTTGTGCTTTTACTATAGCCTGGAGGTCAAAATAGCTGTCAAGAGGCCATGAACAGCATAAAAAAAAAAAAAAAAAAAAAAAAAAAAAAAAAAAAAAAAAAAAAAAGTTGATAAAATAAGGAAGTCAATGTTATCAGTACAAATAAATATATCACTTCTGTAACATTTACTTACACCCAGTTGGAATTATATTAAAGAGATTCATGAGTTAATTCCCCCAACCCTCTCAAATGTCCAGCTGTAGCCTGCAATAAATCTAATATTATGCTTTAAATTTATACAAATTTATAGTTTTAAAAGGCCAGCATCTCTTCTATAAAAGAAAACTTTCTCCTTCTAATTGTATTTTTCTTCTCCCTCCCACTTCCAGACTTTACTGGGAGGCAGTTTATCTGTTGAAATACATTGAAAGTTTATATCTAAAATAAATATTCATAATGCAAGATTTTAATAAACTGAAACAGACATTTTTATGGTGCCACTAAAAAAAACAAGTGAATTTAATTAAAAAAGGAGATGAAAGAATATGTATTGACATAAGCTCATTTCATACAGTGTGCCATAATAGATTCAAGAGCCACCAGAGATCAAGGAAAGGAGGGATGAGAATGGAAAGCAATTTTGCTGGAGGGAATCTCTCTTGCTGGAATTATAGTGAATAGGGAGAAAACCAGAAATCATAATAAGAGAAGGTTCAGGAGCCTCCATAGTAGATAAACTGCATAGATAAACCAGGGATTTTTATTTTTTAAGGAATGCTGGCATCCATATATTGGAAACTATCTGCAGTTTCTCAAATTTTAAGATTTCTTTAAATTCCAGATCATAAAAACAGAATCCTCCCATGGTTCATGGGTTTTCAGTCTTTCTCTTTTCCAACTCTCTCATATAGAGAAAAAAGCAGAGCATCTGGTTTTGCAGTTTGGAGTTGTGCCCTTGGCTCTCAATAAATTAACATATGATCAAACCATTTGCACCTGTGCAAACTAGTAGTCTCAAGCCAAAGTGGTGGGTTTTTTGGTGTTTTTTTTTTTTTGTTTTTGTTTTGTTTGTTTGTGGGGTTTTTTTTGTGTTGTTGTTGTTGTTGTTTAGTTGATTCTGCTAGATTTAGCTAAACTTTGAAAAGTCAAGCCCAAAATCTAACGCAAAACCAAGCTGTCTAAATATTGACTCATCATATGTTTCTTGAACACATTCAAATTTGTCTATTTGCATTTCTTGAAACCCAAAAAATTTCATATGGGAACATTGTAAGTTAATAATATTTTCTCATCTTTACAACCAAGAGATATAAACATTAAGGGTATTAATAATTTTATCCAATGAAGAGAGAATATTTGAAAGAAATAAGACTCACACAGACTTTACCCCTTCACATATTTTCCTAAAATAACTGATAAACACCACGTTTTCCAAACACTTTTCAAATCTATAAAAATATCACTCTGTAACCAAAATACTATTTTCTTTAATACCAAAACAATGCCTCAAAAAGACACGGATATTTTCACTTGAAATTAAAGACCAACAGGTGATTTGGGTATCCCAAGACAAAGTATTGTTTAGCATTGACAGAACAAAATGTTTATTGTTATCATAATCAAACATGAAGAATATTATGACTGTTGCAAACTGCCCTGTTTTAGGTGTTTCTCAAAAATATTTCTTATATAAAAGACCTTCTTATTTCACTTTAATTAATTTAATTTTTGTACTCGGTCTCTAGTGTATGTTTTTCACAGAATACATTAGTATCTATGCATTCACATTTAAGGTAATTTTATTTAAAACTTATTTAATTGCAGGATGGGCATCTCAAAGCCTACTGAGAATGTGTTCAACCCAAAAAACGGAATGGGTAATGCGAAGCGAAGATTTCCTCCATCTCTCAATAATAGAACTCATAGGCTCTACTTAATGAGACCAATAGAACATATTTACTACAGCAAGTATAGAGTCATTGTTCTTTCTTTGCTTAGGCACACAAATGCTCAATCCATTTACAATGGTGTACTTTGGAAACAAGCCTTCTGAGGACTGTTTATGTTGTGTCTATTTCTTTAGAAACAGTCAACTACTAAAGTATTTGGTCCAGATAAATAATTTATGGAGCTTCCAGAAGCTCTAAAGATGTCTTTGTTTTCTCTATTCCAGCTGCTAAAACAGACTCCTAGACAACCTAGTAGCTTCTTGTAAAATAAACTTAGAGAAGGAAAATCAATCATTTCAACTTGTTGCAAACAAGAACTCCATGCAACTAATCTCTTCTTCACAAGACCACAGCAGTTGTCGGACCTTTTTTATTCAGGGTGATTACAGTATAACTGTAGGTCCTGCCTTCTCTAAACAACCTTGTCTTCAGCTGAGTGCCACAGTCTCAACTGCATTGCTTGAAATAATGCATGGGATGAAAAGGGAAATTAGTTTATTTGAATAATCAGGATACAGCCAGATGACATTTAAGATCAGTGTAATTTATTAACAATAAAATACATTGTATTTTCCTATTTTTTTTCCTATTTTTTTTCCTATTATATGTACAGACCTGTTGCAGCTATAGTAGCACAAGTGGTCTGCAGAATTTTTATGCACTTTTGTCCATGAACGTTGAAGAAAATAGATTTTTGATTGAACCAGAAGTCATGATGTGTCAACATTTCAGGGAAATATCTGAGTTTGCATATGAATATTGATGTGATAGATGAGGGTTTTTTTCCTACTAAAGCTACAGTCATTCAATCAGAAAGCAGCTGAGAGTATGAAATGGTGGGGGTCTGTTCCAACCTGTAAATAATGAACTTCAGAGAGATGAAGACATCTTCAAAGTGAACATATCAAATTACTTCTAGCCTACCATATGTTTGTATCTAGTCTTCAGTTAACAATTGCAAAACAATAAAAATCTGAAGCTGCTTGCATATAATTTTCAAAAATAAAAGAGCTAAACAATTTGTTAACTATAAAGAAAGATTTGATGGACAAAAATTTTACAGTAAAGGTTGACAGATAATTCTGAGATTTTATGAGGGGTCTGGTAAAATAAAATTACTTCAGCTATTTCCTATAAGACTACTAGTACTTTTAGAAAGTAATAAAAATAGAATAAAGTAATAAAACAAAGCAAAACAAAGCCAAAACCCCACCCCTACTAAATCAGTTACTTTTCTATCTCAGGATAATAATTTTACAAAAGCAGAATCTATTCTACCCAAGCAAAGGATGCACACAAAGAATTACTTCACAGCGCAACACACTGCAGGACAATAGTTCTGTAATATAGTGTGTCCTTCATGTTTCTAACTGCCTTGCAATCATATTTCTATGTATTTATCTCTCTCGTCCTCTTAAAATTTTCAGTTCCTTTCCAGTAGATTGCTCCACGGCTGCCCCAGATGGACAAGTGACAGCATATGCTATGGCTGCATGCACTACTGCTGGCCAGCAAGCATGTGCATGCTGATAGACCTAACAGCTGGCAACACAAAACTGGTAATTGCTGATCTCATAACACTTGCTGGAATTTAATTATGTTCATGACCTTTAATCCTCTGCAAATTTGGTTCAAATTGACAAGTCATGGAAAACTTCTAGCATTAAGACCATGTGATTGCAACACTGCCTCACTTCTAAAAGATCCTTGGAAATTTTTTCAGAAGTAACCTCAGTGAGATAGCAACAGTTCAGAAAATTAAGGATCAAGGTCTGTTCAACATCTTTATTGGCAACACGGACAGAAGGATGAAGTGCACCATTAGAACGTCCACTGAAAACACTGAGCTGTGTGATGCAGCTGACATGCTGTAGGAAAGGGATGGCATCCAGAGGGACTGGACAGGCTGGAGAGCTGGGCCTGTGCAAACCTCCTGAGGTTTAACAAAGGAAAGTGCAGGGTCCTGCACAGGGTCAGGGCAGTCCCAGGAACACCCACAGGTTGGGCAGAGAAGTGTTTGGGAGCAGCCCTGAGGAAAAGGACTTTGGGGTGATGGCTGATGAAAAACTCAGCATGAGCCAGCAGTGTGTGCCCCCAGCCCAGAAACCCAATGGAAGCCTGGGCTACATCCAAAGGGTCATGGGCAGCAGGTCAAAGGAGGTGATTCTCCCCCTCTACTCTGCTTTGCTGAGCTCCCACCTGGAGTGTTGCATATACTTCTGGAGCCCCCAACATAAGGACATGGCATAGAACTATAGAAGTTAGTCCAGAGGAGGAACACAAAATTGATAAGAGGACTCGAACTGGGGCTGTTCAGCCTGGAAAAGAGAAGGTTGAGTGAAGACCCCATAACAACTTCCCAGTATCTTAAGGGAAGCCAAAGAGGAACTCTTCATGACGAACTGTAGTGATAGGTCAATGAGTAACAGGTAAAAACTGAAAAAGGGAAAATTCAGTTTAAATAGTAGGAAGAAATTCGTTACTGTGAGAGTGGTGAGGCACCAGAACAGGTTGCTCTATGAGATTTTAGATTCCCCAGCCCTGAAAGTGTAACAGGCCAGGTTGGGTTAGGCCTTGAGCGAGCTGGTGTTCCTTCCCGTGTCATGGAGGTTGGGACTAGAGGATCTCTAAAGTACTTTCCAAACCTTAACATTCTGTGATTCTATAAGGTCACAGTAGTTTTTTAGTCAGGGGATGAATATTAGCACCAACATTGAATCTGAGGTGCAAGTCAGATTATTTTATTCTTCTTTATCACTGTCTAAATGATCTTGGGGAAATAAATTACTAGCTATCAAAACTATAAAAACAACTGCAGGAAAAAGTGATCCTAAACACAGATAAATGTACAGAAATATATGCCAAAATGCACATTCTTTCAGTATCAGACTGGGACTCACTATTAGTGATTAGTATGGTTTAATCTCAGAATAATTTATTATTTTGTCACTGGGCCTGCTGAAAATCAACTGTTTGAAAAATAAAGCATGACTGGGAAAATTAATGGATAAGAGGCAGAAGGAGAAGTAGAGATCAGCATATAGCTTATCTTCATAGAAATTTTTATAACAAATAAAATTTTGTGAATTCAAAAGCCTTACGGAATGTTCTATTGATGCATCTTAGTTTAAGGTGTGGAAAAATAAGAATAGAAAAGCATACATTAGAGTAAAATGTGACCTAACTCAACAAAAAACCCTGTCTGGAATGTGTACACAATTATTTGTAAAATAGTTGCAAATAATGAACAAATTTGTAAAAATCAAAAACCAGGAAAACAATATAATGAAAACATATAATGGCTATTGACAAAGTCATGTAAGAGTAAGTCCATTCATCTGTACATCTGAAAAGACAAAACCATATAATCATAGTTAAAATATTTAAAATGTCTAGTGTCATGAAACATAATCTTTAAGAAGTGAAAATCAACACAGGACATTTTTCTTGAAAGTAGCTTGTCTGCATCTTTTATACCCACTGAATCCACTACACCAAATGTAATGGTCATTTTAAAGCCCTTAAGTTTCCCTCCCAGTTCTGCACTATCACTTGTTCTGAGTCTTTGACCCATTCTGACACACATTTTGGTTCTCCAGATTCATAATTATGCTTCCCAATAAATCAGTGCAAGTTAAATCTCTGTCTTTTTTTCATCAGTCCTCAGCAGATGTATTGGTAAGAACTTACCTCTTCAAAGTCTATGTTGGTCTTGATCCCTTGGGAGAAAAGCAAGCATGATGGCCTGGAATCAGACATGGAAACACAGCAAAGGTGTACTTCTCTGATCATTTATTGTGGTTTAAAATGAGATGTTCTTTCACACTCTCTAGTAAATAGCAAAGCTAACTAGGATGGAACACACATTTCAGTAGCAGACAAAGGAAATACACGCTCTAGCTGAGACAAGTACCATGCATTATTATGATTCAGTACTTCTCTTGCCTTTTCAAAAGAGTGGGTAAATGCCTGCTATACAGAGACATTCAGTGAGAGAATTTTAGCTACAATAATGTTCACAGAAATGTTTTAATGTAGGTCTAAGAGGAAAAAAAATCTTGTCCCATTATTCATTTATCAGGTTCAAATACTCTCCATGCAGAGTTTACATGATGACACAGAAAATAATATATTGCAAATAATAAGGTAAATGAACACTGTAAGTTAGATACAAATCCAATATAGCTTGAACACAATACATTACTGAACCCAAAAGTTTGAAATACTCTGGGATTGTGAGCACTAAGATTGGAAATTCTATGATGGTTGTAAAATGTAGAAAGGTTGAACATATATGTGTGTGCTTCTTCCTCTTCTGACTTAACAGAAGGTTGAAAAATGTTGGTAATGACACAAACTTCAAGTCAGTATCAATATACCTTATGCTTATCTATTCATTAATTAAGGATTATAAAAAGGAAAGATGCAGCTAAAGATGAAAATCTTACATACAACTGTATGTTCAGTTGTAGGGATGTCTTAGAAGAGGTGCATATTTAGTAGGAGCCAATAAAGACAACTCATGCAATTTTTCTTATAGGTCAGTTATCTGTATTTCCATCTTACAAAAAAATAGAATGTACATGACAAAAGTGAATATAACAAACAGAGACACAAAAACAAAACAATGAAATTAGTATGGTTTCAAATTTAAAACCTATTTTAATACCCTAGAAAGCCACCCCTCATACTCATAAGAAAATTCAAACAAAAGCAGTTGAAGGAAATCACCTGAAGATGTTTACATCTTCTAGACTTTCAGCTTTGAACTTTTTTTTTTTTTTTTTTCCCCCCTCAGGTACAGGGAAAGTCCAACTTTTTTTTTTTTTGTGATATGTTAGCTCAATCTTTAATGGACTTTCTAAACACACACTTTTGGTGTTTGTTCTAATCCAAAATTTGAAAGGCCAGCATACCCTCTCTTCAGTATGAGAACTAGGATAGTGTAACGAAGAAGAAGAGAATACATTTTCTCTGTATTTCAACACTGCAAAGACTATTCAACAACAAGACAATTTTTTTTTCCTTGTATTTCATCTCAGATCAGGATGAGTCAAATTGACTAGGTTCCTTCTGTCTTTATAAAGAATCATTTCTTGTCACTTTATTTTCATGAGGTAATTCAAAAATGTATGTTTTTTATCAGATTTCTATTAGACGTAAGGAAGTAGATCGGTATCTGGGTCATTTGTGTAACAAGCACTTTAAAGTACAGAACTGTTTATTTAAGGACAAAATAAAATATTCATAATTCCAAAGTTAGATCCAAATGTAATAGCCTTTTTATTATTGTTGTTTGTCTCAAACAAACAACCAAAACCAACAACAACCCAACAAAACAACAGAATTTTAAGAGAAACTTGAAAACACTAGAGATACTTTCTTTTGCTAAATCCTGTAGTAATAATTTTTTATTATATGAATGGACCCCTATACCTAAGCTTTTTAAGAAGAAAATAATGAGTTAAAATTCATGACCAAAAGGGGAAGCTCATGTATAAATTTGCATGAGCTAAGGTCCTGAAATTCTTCTCTAACACTGATAACATCAAAAGAAGATAGAAACCTCCTCAGGTTGTATCTCCCCAGGGACTCTCTTATATAGTCTGTTCATCTCAGACATTTCTATGACTTTCATTCTTTCTATAGTTTGTAATCAATAATATTATGTTGGTGATACAAACATAATAATATTCTGCATGGGCTGTGTTTGACCTGATTTTGCTGACAGTGATGACAACAAAACTCTGTCTCACTTTATTTGCACAATAGGTAACTAGCACTAACTGTATCAGAAGTGGTTTTAATGTTATAGAGTGTACTAAGGAAATTCAATATAAGGTTCCTCCTAAGTATATTAATATTAATAATAATATTAATATATATATGTACATATATATATATACCTATAGTTGTTTTTGCTACTCTGTTTTATTTCTAATTGAACCTCAAAAGGAATCAACTGGAACTAAATTTCAAATTAATTGAAATAGAAACATTATCTTCAAAATGGTCACTCTAAATCCATCAGTAAACTCAAGAGCTCTAAACAAAATTAAAATCAGAAGACCCCATCTTATATAACATTCTCAAGGGAGAAAAAAAAAAAAAAAAAGTAAAAGTCCTATATAATGGTAAGATAATTCCAGAAGATGACCATTCATTATTCCACGTCAGCATGTCTAGGCAGCATGACATGTTTTCATTAAGAAAAATCCATTTTCAGTGCACTTAGGCCTTTAACCCTGATAATCTCTTACTTTTGTCTTCATGTCTGTGGAAAACAGCATTACATGGGCTCATTATCAGAAAACTGCAATTTGGAGGAAGTATGTCAGAAATGGCAGTCAGGTGCTACATCTTAGAGACTATCAATTAGTTCTGGTTGGTTTTGTTTCTTTATGTTAGTAGCTGTAACTTTGGTGGAAAATGCATACAAAACGTATGCAGATTGGGATAATTTTAAAATTAAATACTACGGCAATTTCAACTTCTTAATTTAATGCATATTTTAGTCTGACAAAATCCATATAAATTAAAAAACCTATAAAGAAAATATACTCCAAATGCCCAAATAACATAATATGCTATTATGATGCAACATTCATATTTCTTTTTCCATTGCAGAAACACAGTATCACATATAGGTATTAATACTAGTATTTCCAACACATCAAACACAAAGATTTTAAAATTTTCATTCTAAGCACCAATATCCCACAAATGCAGTGTGAACTCCATAACTGAGTTACAAAAAAACTCCAAACATTTCAGTACAATTTGCATTCTATTTGGCAAATAGAATTTAGCTTGATCTTTCTCTACACGGGATCAGCTGAAAACTGTACAGTGCAGATCATGATGCACTACATGGGCATCATGAACATTCATGCCCAAGGAGCAGTGTTAAACTTGTCTTCTGTTTAGTTTTATTAGTGTCTGCTTTCTCTTGTGGTAACTACTTTTCATGAAGGCACATTTCAGAGTAAACTAGTCCAAACAAGCCTGTCCTGATGGTTGTTTTGCCTGTTTTTTTATTTGCAACACACTGCATAGATAGTATTCTAAGCTACATGCTTAAGGGAAAAAACCTAAAATCCCCATGCCCTATGTCCTGGTGATTTGGAGGTTCCAAAACTAAAGAAATAAAATAACCAGAAATCCTACTTCCTTATTGTCATGGGTTGGCACAGTTTCATTTTTTAGTTAGGGAGGAAAGTGGAGTGGTTTTCCCTGTCAGGACCTTGGAATTGTTTTAGAATGGACAGGGACCTATCAGAAGGCTTGTTTGGGATATTGGCATCTGCTTTGACCACTGAGAATGTTAAACGTGACTTTGGGAAGTACCCATATAAATCCTGATTTTGTGCATGTCAGGCCCTTTTTTTTCCCTCCTGGTCAGCTGAACAGGTAACATCGAGTTGGGCTGCTGCCCACCCCTCCCCACCTTTTGGAGGAGGAGCTGGCCCCGAAGCCTGGCCAGGCTTCATCAGCTCCCAGCGAGGGAGGAGAGGTTGCAGCTTAACATCAACTACTGTTTCAACTTCCCGGGAGCCCCAGAGCCCCCAGAGCAAGGAGGGATCTCTGCTGGAGCCCTGATAACAACTATGGGCCCATTTGGGCCAAGGCCACCCCAATTGTCACAGAGGGATGGGCAGAGCTCTCCCCCCTCCACCCTCTCCTCCTCTGGTGATTCCACACAGAAAAGAAAAAGAGTGGAGGGAGGAAACCAGGCCAATCTGAAGTGCAGCATCAAGAGACACCTGCCCAGGGCAGAGATCACATTGCCACTGCAGGCCTGGGCAGAGATCTAACCCTCTCTTGGCAAAACAAAGTTTCCAAGTCCTAACCATTCCCTGAGAGAGAAAAGAAAGACTGTATATAGAAAAGACACAGCATGAAGTCAGTGGAACAAGAGTGAAAGAACTGATAAAGATTAATACAAGAGGGATTGAGGATGTGGACATTCTTAACCAGACTTCTCTGGGGTAAACTATGGAGAAATTGATGGTTTCTTGTAACATCTTAATGTTGTTGGTGGAATGCTAGTTCTAATCAAAAAAAAAAAAAAATATATATGACTGAGATTTAAGTGAGAATATCAAAGCCCCTTGCTCCTGGGGTAAAAGGAGGTCTCAGACTGAGACAAAATGATTTTAGAGTGAAAGTGATTTGAAGCCCCCGGTTCCTGGGGTAAAAGGAGGTCTCTATTTTCTTTTGAGATAGAGATGATTTTAGAGGTAGAAGAAGAGAATCCTTTGCTTTGTATGGGAAGAAGAATTCTTAAACAGTACCCCAAATATGCTGAGAGGCCCATGAGTAGCCTGGAGAAATGCTGCTAATGGATGCAACAGCACAATCTGCAAAAACTCCAGGCAGTTGCAGATTTGTGACATTGGGAGCCACAAGACTGTTTTTGTCTTGCGGCAAGTGTCTCCATAAGACTGTAGAGAGACTCTTCCCCCAAAGTGATGAAAGATTATGTTCAAATGGTGAAACTGACTGAAAATCACAGATTGTGTCTCTCCATGTTTTTTTGTAGGAAAGTTAACAGTTTGTAGGGGGAAGAAAGAGTGTTTTGAAGTTTCATTATATTTTGTTGTTTTTATTTTTATTTTTTTTCCCAGCTTTTCCATTCTTTTAACTTGTGTTAATAAAACTAACTGTTTATTTTTAAGCTTAAGGCTGTTTTAATTTCTCCTGATATTCTCCAACAAAGAGAAAATAATCACTAAGACAACTACACTAAATTTAGCAACCAGTATTTAGTGAACCTGAAACCACTACATTAATTGGTGTTTCTGCCTGGTTATTGAATTAAAACCATTACATTTATTTTCAATTTATCATTAGATTATCTGAAACATTCCTTATAATTTTAAGGCTGGTCATTAAGGGCATGAGTATTTCTAAGTATTATGATTTCCATAAAAAACACTAATGAGATAAATATCTTAATTGAACAGGAACACTATAAGATTACAATACCAGACTTAGTTGAGGTTGTTATCTGTGGTTGTGTCCTTCCACACCTGGCAGGTGCTGACCACTGGCTGGCTCAGATCTGCACAGCGGCCAAAGCATTTCGGTCGGGGTTGCAAGCAGGTGAGCAATCTCTTCCTGTGGGTCTCGGCTTCCCACCAGCCGCTGGTCCTGTTTGTGTTGTGACTGCGGCAGTGGACAAAAGGTCAATGCTCTACTAGGCAGGTTTAATGATGGTTTATTAAAGTCAGAGTGGCGGGAGCTCCACCACTCTTCAAACTGCCCAGAGAGAGCCCCTTTGAATTTCCCTCCCTGAACTTATAAATGGGGGAGGATTAAGGGGTGGCAACAACAGGTCAGTAAATCAGGGAATTCGGGGAGATAACAGGGGTGTCCACTTGTAAACATTGGACCACTCACAAGGGGGAAAAGGGTATTTCCCAGGCACCAGCCTATCACTCGACGCCTCTCCTGGGTAATTCCCGAGTCCAGGGAGGGGTTCCGAAGTGACAGACAGAATGCCCCAGAGTGGGGGGGAGACGGGATTGACAAGGACAGGTGGGGGGGTGGGATGATTAACATAAAACAACTTGCTACACAGCAAACGCATAGGGGAGGAACCGTTACAGAAAATGTGGGCACAGTGGAATGATACCATAACATAAAACTTCTTATAAAACTTACAAAATTACTTAAGAACTTGATAAAACAATTCTTGCACTGCCACAGTTATCATAGAATATATTCAGTTGGAAGGGACCCCTCAGGATTATTGAGTCCAACTCCTATGCAGGACACCACCCCAGGAGTCACATCATGTGGCTGAGAGCCTTGCCCAAATTCTTCTTGAAATCTATCAGGCTTAGTGCTGTGACCACTTATCTGGAGAGACTGTTCCAGTGCCCAAAAACCCTCTGGATAAAGAACTGTTTCCTGATATCCAACCTAAACCTCCTGTGACCTCAGCTTCAGGCCATTTCCAAGTCCTGTTACTTGGTCATGAGAGAGAAGAGACCAGAAGCTGCCCCTCCATTTCCCCTCATGAGGATGTTTAAGACCACCATGAGGTTTCTCCTCAGTCTCCTCTTCTTCAGGCTGAACAGACCAAGGGATTTCATCTGCTCTTCATACAACTTCCCCTCAACGCCCTTCACTATCCTCATTACCCTTCTTTGGATGTT
>JANEHK010000001.1:43697916-43739096 GCA_025960845.1 Tachycineta bicolor | reverse complement strand
TTTTTTTTTTTTTTTTTTTTTTTTGGCACTCAAACCTGCCTCCCCAGGGGAGAGAAGAGTGGGACAATCCCTTCTCTTGCCCAGATGACACTGTACCTCCAACATTATTGGCCCTTCTGGCTGCCAGAGCACTGCTGGTTCATGTTCAACCTTCCATCAATCAGGATCCTCAGGTCCCATTCTACAGCACTGGACTCTGGTTTCTCACTTCCTAGCCTATATATAAATCAGGGTTTCCCCATCCCAGGTGCAGAATCCAGAACTTGCTCTTTTAATTTCCTTTCACTTCATATGGTTAGTGATTGCCCATATCTCTAATTTGTCAAGGTCTCTCTGCCCCTGGGGAAGCCCGCAGCTCCTCCAATTTAGTGTCATCGAGAAACTTACTTAGTCTTTCCTCTTAAGTTTTTCATCCAAGATGTTAATGTTGAAGAGTAACAATATGTTACTCAACAGTAAGAGAAAAATTTCCTAAAAATAATCTTTACAACGTTTTAGTGTACCAGTGAATTTTTTTGTCATTTAACCTTGCTTGAAATAATAGGAAGCCATGTAGAGAAAACTGAATATCCTAATATTTTCACAATTCTAAAAAATATGTTAATTGCTCATTTATTTCATGCATCAAAACCTAGGCATATGACTTCTTTTTTCCCCAGATATCTATTATATGGTAATGAGTTATAGTTTTGAGCATAAATTATTCATTGCCAAGTTTGCCCATATGTAACTGTGCACAGAGAGATTTGAGCAGGTGCAGTTTGGGGAAGCAGGATTTCTTGTCTCAGAATCAGTAGGTATGCTTACAAAAAGTCATACATGTGCAAAAATGTCATCAATTACATTATCTGTGGTTCCAGAACTAGCATTGTGCCTTCCAGCTTCAGAGTTATCCTACCTACTCTACTGGCCACTGTGGACATGTCCTTAGTAGTCTGGGTATGCCAGCTGTTAGGATTTTAAACATAAGTCTTATGACATTTTCTGTTTTCCTGGAAGATCCTGAGGAAAGGATTCAAAGCCCTCAGCCTGCATGCTAAAAAATTTTGCTTGTAATTCTTCAAGTCATGGAAAAAAACTTTGAAATTTAACTAAAAATGTACCCTAAATGATAAGAAAGCTATGAGAAATGCAAACACCCAAATTTATTTATTTATTTATTTATTTATTTATTTATTTATTTATTTATTTATTTATTCCCTTCTAACTAGTGTAATGTTGAATGACTCTAAAATCTTGAGGTTTGGGGTGGGTTTTTTTGGGTTTTAGGCACTGAAAAAGTTCCTAAAACAAAAGAGAGGAAAAACCAGCCAGGATAGAAGCAATACAGTGGGTATGTTGTGTCACATATGGTATATCCATAGGAAAGCCAGAATTTGTTGGGAATGTGCAGCTTCCAAAGGATGACCTCACTTCACTGCACCAAATATAGCTACTGATGTGTGCTATGTGTGCTGTTATTACACTCTACCTTATCTAAACATTATGATTTCCTGAGCACAGGATCTGCATTTCTGCAAACTACTCTTTGCATCCATTTTTTTTTTTCTATTACCAAAATTTCATATGTTGAACCTGTCTTTTAACATAAATTTTATTAAACAAAATATTTGTTTAGCATATCATTATGGCAAAGATGCATCATGAAAACAGTAAGCAGCCAATGATGTCTTTAGCAGTTAAATGTTTTATTGTGAGCCTACTCAGGGTATTTAATTGCTCTTGACTTCTCTAAACTTATTAGAGGGTGTGTATGTTTATCACTTTGTATAATGTTCTTACCATTCTGGTTATATGGTGTTATATCCAAGGTTTGATTTTATTAAAAAAAACAACAAACAAACAAACAACAAACAAACAAACAAACAAACAACAACAACAAAAACCCACGGGGTCAAATAGTCCAGCAGACCAGCAGTAAAAAGAGTGAAATTTAAGGAGAAAGACAAAGTATATTGGAAGCTTCCATTCCCACTGCCTGAACTGTTCTATGCTGCTATTTGTCACCTAATAAGTGCCCATTAATAAAAAAAAAAAAAAAAAAAGTTGTCTTAGGAGGAAAAAAGGAACATTAAAAACACAATGTTTCTGAGTTAAATTTACTGAACAGGCCAAATTAGACTGTCAGGAAAAGCTACCCTCATGCACAATTAGCTGAGACTTCTCCAGTTATTTTTTCAGTGACCAGCAGTACTCAGCCACAGGAACACAACATTGACTCAGGGTAGTTTCAATGTCTGGTTCAGGACAAGAGGTCAACACCCACATATGACTTATTCATCTGGGCCTTCTTCTTGAAGGCGTTGAATGTTCATGAGCAACACTTTCCCCAGTCTTTCGTACTGGTGGCAATAAAGATTACATGTAATCAAATCATTATCATACTGTACCTTTCCATCAGTTTCAGGTATTGTTCTGTCACAAGTGAGTACTTGAAGATCACTGAAAGAAATCACCAGCAAACGTATCAGCAATATAAAAGCAGTAGCATGGCAAAAATCATTTGCAAAGTTTGCTCCACTACTTACTAGAGGGTTAAAGCACACTGAGATGAAAAAAAAAAAAAAAAGGAACAAAAAATAAATTCCAGAATCAATAAAATCCAAACTGAAACAAACCCAAAACTACCTATGTGGAGGTCAGGGAGGAAGACAAAATAATAGAAAAGGGTAAGGATAAAAAGGAGTGTGGACTAAAGGCCAAACAGAATTTAACTCGTAACTTAAGTCAAACAATTTTCCAAAGGATTAATACATAATTTATTACACTGCAACAATAACTTATGTCCAGGCTTAACTTACTTATAAACAGAAAGTATTTAAGGATCTAGCAGAGCAGCATTCCGAGTACATTTACTGTGGCATATTCGTACTCACATGAACACAGACATAAAGAGTCTGCAAAAGATACCAGTGAAAAATTCCACTCAAATTCAGTAAAATAGTCACTTCAGATGCCTTTGCATCTTCCCAACAGGCAAAGGGCTGAACCTTGAAGAGAGTATCAGTCCAGGACCCACTGTTGTTTGGTGACCCTCCAAGTAAAAATCTTACAAGTTCACTTGAGACATAAAATTTAGAGAATTAAGGATTTTAGAGGGGTTAAGATTCTAGTTAGAGATAAGCTTTGCTGAAATGAACTAAGGTAGATAGATAGGCTTTGCTGAAATTAAAAGTTAGTAATTAACTAAGAGAAACTGGGTTTGGGATCACTCTTCCATATTAAAATAACTGATTACTTGTCAACTTTATGTTGGGTTAGCTGTGTTTATAATGAAGAACGTAGAAACTGATAAATAGCTTTTAGGAATATGAGACAATTGTAGGCCTCCTCTGCCCAGAAACCCATTGAACGGTCAGAAAGACAGGAAATAGGAGTCCTACCAAGGATTCCTTTATCACATTTGCATTGAAAATGTAAAAAGGTCAGAACGAGGAAGAATTCTTTACTTCCTCATTTTGGGGACCCCCTCCCCATGAAAAGGACCACCGACCCATTTCAAAGAACAAACTACACATGCTTAATAGCTTTTGAGCTAATTATCATACGAAGCGGGGAATGGGATGTACCAGGGTTATGAATATGCATTTGTGGTTTAGGTATTCATTACTTTCGTAAATAAAAGGACTCTGTGATAATTGGTAAATTGCAGTGTGCATTTGGGAGCTATCCTGCACACTGCTTGGCATCGTAATAGACATACACATTCTAACTTTAAACTGTTAGAGAGTTTTTGTCGGTCACAGCTGGTTATCGATACTAGATCAATACCCTTACTTTCTTAAATAGGTCACACTAGCTCCAAGAGGTCCCACTCAGAGGGAGGCTGCTGGTGACAGCCTGCTGTGGTCCAGAAGACCTTAAATAGTCTCATTTTGGGTCACTGTTCATTGACCACAAGAAAGTTGGCTTAAGCAATTTTTCATCCTGGCTCCAATTTGGGTTGGTAACGTTCTTTGAAAATTTAATAACTGAAATATTATAATATTATTCCACCTGAGTTGTTATTCAGGAAAAAAAGATGTGTCCAAGGCTGTTTGTTAAAAAAAAAAAAACAAAAACACAACCAAAAAAAAAAACAAACAACAAAAAACAACCAACCAACCAACCCAGATGCTTGTTAGGATCGTGTAGGTTCCTGGGAACAGATAGTGTTTCTGATGAGCTCAAGAGGAGCTCAGCCCAGGTGCTGTTCATCAAATCTGAAGTGTATTAAGTATTTCTCAGCTCATGGGGGGGGCACCTGTTGTCACATCTTTATCTGTACAAAGATTCATCGCACTGTTTTGTTTTCATTACCCTGACATTCACATATCATTATATTCAGTTACTCAACCCTCAATCTAGCCAAGGTCATGAACCTTCTGTGTCAGGAGTAAAAGAAACTTTTTTGTTTTAACATGCTCATTTATAATTAAATTAAGAAACTTCTTGAAGAATTATTGTGCATATTTTCTCTCTTTTTTAGGGAAAATTAACACTACTTAATGGACCACATGTTCAGGTGAAGTACACCCTGGTAGCATGACTGACTTGAAATATTTCTCGACCTAGAAAAGCACATACTCTGATTTCTCAGTTCATTTTTTTCCCACTCCACCACCTCTCCCGCATTCATATCAGTTTGGCTATAGCATTAATGAAATATTAATAGTGATTTAATGTGAAACTATACATTCTTAGAATGACCAAATATTCTATCCCTGTTCAGAATGACTTGTTTTTTCTGCCATTTTGCCTGTCAGGTCCCTTAATGTACTCTATTTTCATACCATCAGCTGATTTCCTCTGAAATGTAAAAACAAACAAAGTAAATTTTTACTTTCTTACAATTTGTTCTGTTTGGATAAGAAATTTATACTTATCAATCCCTAGCAGACACTGTCATATTCTGACAGGCCTACTTAGATCGTTCTGAGAAGATAAAAATACATTTCTTTTGTTTCCTTTCTTGGGCTAGATTCTGTTCTCTCTAAAAACATGAGTTTTCCAGAGAAATAATGTTGCTTTAACCTCTACTTCTGATATTTTCCTGCAAAGTACTTGGAGCTACTGACAAGTCAAAAACTGGACGTGATCTGGCAATACGCACTTGCAGTTCAGAAAGCCAAATGTATTCTAGCCTGCATGACAATATATGTCACCAGAAGATCAAGGGAGGTGATTTTACCCTGCTACATCCAGCTCCAGGGTCCTCAGCAGAGAAAAGACATAGACCTGGTAGAGTGGGTCTGGACAAGGGCCACAAATATCTGGAGGGATTAAATAGCTTTGCTATAAGGAAAGAGTGACAGAGTTGGGGTTGTTCAACCTGGAGAAGAGAAGGTTCTGTGGAAGCCTTTACTACAGGCTTTCAGGCTTAAAGGGGGTCTATAAGAAGCTTTAAGGGACAAACTTTTCAGCAGGGCCTGCTGCAACTGGATGAGGATTAATGGTTTTAAACTGAAAAAGGATCAATTTAGACTAGATATAAGGAATAAGTTTTTACAGTGAGGATCATTGTCATAGTTTGGGAATAGCATTCCCGCTTTCCCACCCCCACCATGTCCATGCTTTTCTTTCCAGTCCAAGCCAGGCCCCTTCTTCTCAGAAGTGAGAAGCCCTTCTTTCTGACCACAAGAGATAACCTGAAGTGGTACAGAGTAACAACCTAGACACATCCTCACTTCCACTGCAAAAAATTAACCCTGTCCTTGGGTGAGACCAGGACAGTGATGAAACACTGGAACAGGTTGCCCAGAGGGGTGGTTGATGCCCAGTCCCTGGAAGAATTCTAGGTTATGTTGGGTGGGGCTCTGAGCAACCTGATCTACTTGAAGATGTCTCAGCTCTTTGCAGGGGGTTGGACTAGATAACCTGATAACTAGATAACATCAGCTGTCTATGATTTTATGATTTTTCAGGAAAAAAAAAAAAAATCACTTTTTTTTTGGCAGCACTTTGTACATTGCCACAATATATCTAAGTAATTCTTTGGGATTTTCTTGTGTTGCTTATGCTTTTTAATAATGCATGGCATTTAGATATCTAGAAAATATATATTTTTATGCTTTTAAATAAAGGAAAATAATAAAGGTGCAAGACCTTTTTCTTTGCATTTTTCATAACCAGAATGATGTTTCACATTGTGACACTTCATGATGCTTAAAAGAGCTTAAACTCTGAGATTAAACATGAGTGCCACCCACTCTGTTTTCAGAGAAGAGGAATCTTAAAATGTACTTTACAGATACTTATTTTGCAGAAGGTTTATTAAGTATCAGATTGGTGGGCAGCAATATGAAAATAGATGGATAGGATGGATGGGATGTATATTTCCATTTTCCAGTGAGTATATAATATTTTTAATTTATGAGATGAATATTAAAAAGTGAATGCAGAATTACTATTCATGCTTCCTGGAAACAAGAGACTATGTAATAATTAAATAATAATGTTTTTAATGTATGGATTTTTCCTCTTTTCAACTTTTCCTACTGGTCTTTTCATTATTTCTAGTGTAGCAAGGATTTCTCATTGTCATGTTTATAGAGCCAGGCAACAATCTTGTCTTTGACAGTATGAGTGAGAGCTGATTGTTCCTAACCACCTCTTCTTTAAAAAACTGATTTGGAACCATTCTACCCTTCTGGAGAGTCTGTAAATCTTTCTGAGTATTAGTAGACAAATCTTAAATCCTCTTTTGAAAATCAGGCTTTTTTGGACATATCACAAAAATAGGCTTTCCAGCAGCAAAAGAACCCCAAACCACTTCTCATTTTTGAAAATCTAGACTGTATCTCATGGGAAATAGTATTAAAGAAGCTGTTAATACAGCTTCTGGGGTTTTTTTTGTTAAAACAAAACAACAAAACTACCAAACAAAAAAAAAAGTAGATAAGTCAGAATGAGGAAGACTTCTTTACTTCCTCATTTTGGGGACCCCTCCCCATGAAAAGGACCACTGACCCATTTCAAAGAACAAACTAACAAACTAAAATCCTGTACAGGTCAAGAATAAAAACAAAATTTAATACATGAAACAGTTAAACTTCCTTTCTGTATCCCACAGGGCGAGATAGCTTCTTATCTTTATCTGAAGGCCACCTGACACATGCTGTTTGGTACCTGGACTTTGAGAAAAGAATGGCAGTCTGAAAAAGAATAAACATACTTCCAATGCCTTGAACATGACTCATACCATGCTCCTATCTTAGAAGATGCAAATGTTTACAAATTAAAAATATTTATTTTAATGTATTTATATTATAAACGTAGGTGACATTCCTAAGCTTCTTAACATCCAGGGTTTTTTACAGTTATTTCTGTAAAACAAAAAGCTCTATTTGAGTCATTGAAAACCAATACAGTCACGGACAAAGACCCTCTAACTAATTAAAGTTAGAAAGTGGTATGTTTATTCACTGGCAGGCAGCACAGGAGTCATCTCCAAAAGGCATGGCTGCCCCGAACAACGCTCTTTGCTCTCTATTTATTTTCCAATATCTTACATACAATACATATGCATAACCCCAGCACCTCCTATACCCGCTCTCTATTAAAATGAGGCTATCAGTCCTTCACACGTGCGCAGTTCTTCTCTTGAATTGTGTCGGTGGTCTCGAATTGGGTCAGTGGTCTCAAAGGATGAAGTCAGAAGAGTCTTCATCAGGTCTCTGTGACCCTCTGGCATGATCCAAGGTCCCCTGTTTTGTGATTGATGGATACCAAGTCCAGGTGCTGGCCATTGTTCTTACTGGTTTCAATCTGTTCTTATGACGGTTCACTTACTCCACTTTTTCTATGAACAAGCTCATAATATAACAGTTAGCTCTAGCTTGGGCATCTAATAATCATTAACCTACCATTTACTAATCTAACTTACATCTTGATCTATATAAATTGCTTCTAACCTTTAGCTAAAATCTTAACTCTTTAAAGTCATGTCTCAGTTCCCCACTCCTTCAAAGTTAGTAAATTCTTTTACTAATATGTAAATTCTTCTTCATCTTGCAAAACTGTGCGGTAGGGGTCCTTTAAAACTGTACTGTATGCTCTTAATATTAAAGTTAAAGCTGCTAGTTGCTTCAGAATTCTCCAATTCCAAAGAAATATTATAACAAACAAAATCAAACTTATACCAACTAAATTAAACAAAACAATAATCAAATAAACCAAGGTATTGAGCAAACCAGTTGCAGCTGGTGATTACCCCAAAAGCACATCCCACCAATGATGGGATGGGCCTTCTACTAACTTATAAATACTCTCCATATAATCTCTGTGTCATGATGCATTGCAATCAAAGTTCTCTTTCTTTCTATTTTTTTTTTTCTTCTTTTCTATAATCCATTTCAATAATTGTGCAACTAAAGTTAAGTTCATCTCTATAGGCACAGGCAATATTTCTTGAACAGTAGTCAAGTTTGCCTTTATATGTTGGTGGGATACAACATGTGCCTAATAGGAAAAATCACATTCTTCAATTTTGACAAAGTTACAAATGCACAAGTTAAATTAAGTTTTCTTACACAGTTGCATTTATAATTTTTAGCATCTGAATCAGAGACTTACAGGAGATAAAATCAAAAGCTTTCCCTTGGCACTTATATTTACCAGTCACATTATGATGCAGTGGTGCTGCATTAGCTGTGGCTATAGTGATGGTCATAAATACCACAACTTTCCAGGCTATACCTATTTGTTTACCCATTACAATTACAAGCTTTCCTATTTTTCAAAAAGTTCTTATATAATACTTATAATTTATTTTCCTAAGAAAGTTTTAATTTTAGTTCACTGTCACCCAATATAACCTTCCAGAGTTTCTCAGGAGCTTTCTTCACTTGTGAGTGATGGATCCAGGTGCTTTGTTCCTTAATCTTGAATGTATTAAAGATGATGAGGAGCACTTGGAATGGTCTCTCCCACCGTGGTTCCAAAGTTTTTTCTGCAAAAGACTTAACGTATACATAATCCCCAGGCTATACATCATGACTGGTCCATCTAGTTCTCTGGTTTGAGCCCCAGTTTTATAATTTGCTGCACAATTTTGAAATAAAATATGGCCTCCTATCTAAAAACATTGTGGCTGGGACTCCAAAGCATGGTATTATTTCTTGTAACACTGCTTTGGTTACCTCTTGCACTTTGGCAGTTGTGGTAGGGAAAGCTTCTGGCCACCCTGAAAAGGTATCTGTTAACACCAATAGATATCCATGCCTTCCTTTCCTGGGTAGTTCTGAAAAATCAATTTGCTATTGCTGCCCAGGTACATATCTTTTCCCAGTTTGCCCAAGCTCTGGTTTAAAAAATATTTTTGGGATTAGTTTGGAAGCAAAGGCTACATTGGCAAGTCACCTAAATTACTATATTTTACAAATTTCTAGCTATGATTCTATCTTTCAAATAATTAATTTATTCCCCAATGTGGGGTTTTTTTCATGTTCCTCTTTCACTAATGACTATAGCATGTAAGAGGGGGAACATAAGTCTTCCTTTCCTTTTATCTGTAATAGCCCACCCCTCTTGTCCTTTTTACTGTGCTTTGGCTTACCTTCAGTGGAAATTTGCTCATCTGGAATTAAGGCTGCCTCAAGTTACCTCACCTTTAGCAGTTTCTTTTACCTTTCTGTCTGCCAGCTTGTCTTCTTCCTCCAATTCAGAGCTCAGTTTTTGGTGTGCCTTGATATGCATGATGGCTACATTTTCAAGTAGCTGGACTGCCTCCAAGTTTTATTATCTCTTGTGCATGTTTAATACTTTTTTTCTTGTCAATTCAACAGTCCTCTTTCTTTCCAGACGGCTTCATGTGCATGAACTACCCCAAATGCATACCTTAAGTCTGTGTAGTTTTGTTTTTTTTTTTCTTTTTGCCAGCTCTAATGGCCAAGTTAAGGCAGTTATTTCAGCCTTCTGTGCTGAAGTGTTAGTTGGTAATGGTCCAGACTCTATTATCTCTCTGCTCGTGGTAACCACATACCCAGCATGCCTTCTTCCACTGATGACACAGCTGACACTGATTCCATCGGTGGACCAGGTCTTAGCATTCTCAAGCAGGGTATCCTTCAGATCTAGGCAACTGGAGTAGCTGTCAATGGCCTCCAGGCAGCCATGGATCACTGGTTCTCCCATACTCCTGCTGAGGAAGGAAGCTGAATTCACAATGTTAGCTACCACAATCTCAACATCATCTCGTTCTACCATTATGGCTTGGTGTGGTGCAGCTTGGTACTTCAGGAATCTCTGTGGGGAGAGCCAATGTCCCCCTTTCATTTTTAGGACTGCAGACACTGTGTGGGATACTGGCACGGTCATCTTCTGGCCTAGGGTGAACTTGGGTGCTTCTCGGATGTTCACTGCCACTGCTGCAATGGCTCTGAGGCACCCTGGCCATCCCTTAGCTGCTGCATGCAGCTGCTTAGGCGACTGCCCTGCGATACGGGCCCAGGTTTTGTGCTGGTATTCCTAAGGCAATCCCCTGCTTCTCGCACAAAACCAAAAATAATGGTTTACTCACATCAGGAAGTCCCAGGGCTGGAGCTGACACGAGGGCCTTCTTTAGCTGGTCAAAGGCTTGTGTTGCTTCTTTTGGAGATCCCTGCTCCCTTCTGTGATCAAGGCATACAGAGGTTTAACAAACAACCCATAGTTAGAAATCCACAGTCTGCACCACCCTGTCATGCCCAGAAAAGTTCTCAGTTCTTTTACTGTCTGGAGTTTTGGGTCTGGCATATTGCTTCCTTGTGATCCTGTCCTAAGGTTCTTGGTCCAGTACTAACCTCCTAGTCCAAGTAAATAATGTTTGCTTCACCATCTGGGATTTCTTCTGGGATATGCGATACCTCTGTAGGCCCAAAAAGTTTAGGAGGTTTACC
Source organism: Tachycineta bicolor (assembly GCA_025960845.1). Lineage (NCBI taxonomy): Eukaryota > Metazoa > Chordata > Aves > Passeriformes > Hirundinidae > Tachycineta > Tachycineta bicolor. The sequence goes on along the minus strand of JANEHK010000001.1, from coordinate 43,728,240 downwards.
ATCCTCTCCAGACATGCCTCTTGAGTTTTGGTAGCTATCAGGTCGTCCACATACTGTAACAGTTGTCTTCCTGATGGAGCTTCCCAGGATTCCAGATCTTTTGCTAGTTGGTGTAAGTGTTGGGAACCACTGGGTATAAATCCTCAGTTATCCTATTAACAGCTATGATCCATCAGGCTTTTTAACAGGTAAAAAAAAAAAAATCAATAACTGGGCTAATCCCTTAACTTTTCTTCAGGGGGTATTGCTCAACTCTAACTAGTTTTTTAACTTAACTTGCACTGGGGATGCATTCTTTGCTCTCCTGGTATGTTAGAAGCTCAGACCCCAGAAAATACCTGATCTATTATTCTCCTGTAAATCTCACCTTCACTTTTAACTTTAGCCTCATTAGTTATCTACATCAAGCCTAACATTTCCACATATTGTTGATCCTCAACCTCCAAAGTAATCTCTCCATTTAAATATTATTTTTTTTACCTCTAATAGTTCCAATAGATTCCTACCCAAAAGTGCTGATGGAGCATTGGGCATATATAAAAACCTGTGAATTCCCAATTGTTTCCCAAGTTTATATTTCAATGGCCTACAAAAATAGGCTTTTTCAGATTGGCCAGTTATCCCTTTTACCATAACATAATCATCTGTTATTGGTATTAAAGTTTTATTTAACACTGAATATGTTGCCCCATGTTTATCAAAAAATTCATTTCTTTTTCTTTGTTCCCTAATTTCATTATAACTAGAGGGTCTCCTAGGGTAAGATCCTCCTGTCCATCTCAGTTTTTCTTAACATGAGCAACCACTGCCTCCCTGTTGTGATGTTCTCTTCTTTGGTTTGTTTCTGAGTCCGGGATGCTGTAGGAACCTTTGGAGAGGGCTCCTCTTCCTCACTGTCACTGCTGGGCAGTGGGAGAGATTTAGGAGTAAGCGGAGTAGTCAGAGTAGGGGATAAAATAGAAGATGAAGCTGAACTTGAAATAGAAATTTGAGTTTATTCAGCTGTCTTAGAGCTAGATACGGAGTTGAAATAGAAATTGCTTTGGTTAAAGATGGAGTTGGAGTTAAAGCTGGAGCTGGAGTTGAAACAGAAATTGTTTTACTAAATGTGTTAAAATCTTTAGCTGCTCTAAATCAGCTTAATCAAGGAGCTGTTGTTTACACAGGGCACATTCTTTGTACCGGTTAGCAGAAGAACAATAGTAACGTCCTGCACAAATTTTACACTGCAAAAGCATCCAGGCATAGTGACAATCTCTAGATGCACCAAAAGCTGCAGGAAAATTCCCAAAAATACAAGCTATTCCATTCACTTCTTTTTGACTTTCTAAATTCTCCACAGCCCATTGCTCCTACTCCAGAGCCACTAGTCTCCCAACAGACATCTGATACAAACCTTCTAGATAACATTCTCTTATTTTCTCTGTCTATTCACCAGTTTGCTGAATTCACAAACTCCTACGAGTCAAGCCTAAACCACTTAGGTAAAGTGGTTTATTCATCCTTTTATTCATCTGGCCAGATCGAGTTCTCAGACCAAAGTTACCCTTATTTTAATTCCAACAATTTACAAACACAGTTTCCATACCTAAATCACAACTAAGCTCTTGTCAAGGGTTTCTATTCCTTCTTGCCAAACTAGTTCTGTCCTTTGTCTGTCCTCAATCTGCTTCAAAAACATTCACGCCTCAGCTCTCAGAGGCTAATCAACTCAGCATATGCTGCACTTAAAACTTTTAACACAAGATGGATGTTGCCTCAAAAATACAGTTACAGTGAACACCCTCCTGGTAACCAAAACACACACCACCACAGTCACAGCAGGGAGGGGGCTTTAAGGGTTTTCATACACCCCACTTGCTTTGTTTTTCCCCGGCTGTTTCAGTCACCCGAAAACGGAACTGCGGGTCCAAACTCCTCAATCACTTTGTGCTGGTAGCACATCTCAACAAACTCTCTCACAATCAGGATGCATTCACACAGTGTAACAACCACAAATCAGGATTTGCCCTTACAATTGCTAGTCCTGGATTCTAGCATGCTAAGGCCTCTATGGCACAGCAAATGGCAAAATCCCCTTCTGCCAGCAACAGCAATCCGAGCTCTCCACAGCCTGGTACAACAGCTTAACAGCTTTCTCTGCTGACAACCAAGTACAACTGACCAGATACCAAAAAAGTTTGCAAGCACACTACAGAGGCATGTGTGGTGCGTGGGACGTCTCCCACGATTTACCAACAGCCTTTCCTGACCATGCGTATGCCTTACAGGTCAAATCACTTATGACACAAACTCTTACAAAATACAACACACACGGCGCACCAATAATTCTTCCACAGCCCAGACACGCAAACCCACAAAACACAAATCTGTGCACACGACGCACACACCTGGCGTGTGCGGAGCTGCAATCAGGATTTTCTGCGACCCACAATGGGACCCTTTGCATCTTAAAACTCAGGCCAGCCGGTCGAATTATGGATGACCAAGGTACCTTTAAACCACAAACTGACAACAAAACCAGTTATCCTACTGCCGCTGTTGCGCCCACCACGGGACACAGATCATCAAGACACAACAAAAACCGGTTGCTGTTCCCCACCATGGGACACGGGTTACCAAACCAAGCCAAACCAGGCTCTGCAGAGCTGTCACAACTTAGGCATGTGTTGTGCACGAGATGTCTCTCAGTGTCTTACCAACCATCTATACCAAAAAGGTACCTATTTTTCAAGTATAAACATACCTTTTTGTCTGGAGTTTTAGTAGTCAGGAGTTCTTGTCTGCTGCTGGATGAACAGGTCGGGCAGTGGAGCCCACTCTTCCAGGAATATCCCGAGGGCGCCCTGAGGGGGTCCTCCACCCGAGCTGGTCTCACAGCCAAGCAGAATCTTCTCCTGGCTGGCTCGCCAAATTGAGTCATTGAAAACCGATATAGTCATGGACAAAGACCCTCTAACTAGTTAAAGTTAGAAAGTGGTATGTTTATTCACTGGCGGCCACGCCTTTCAGAGATGACTCCTGTGCCGCCCGTCTCACTATTCATGAAAGAATTATGCCCTAGTCCAACCCTGAATTTAGTCTGCCTTTTCAAAGTTTAAGTGTGCACTCAAAGGGAATTGGCATTCTAAAATATATCCTAGTCATGCTATGACTTTTCTGCCACGCAAGGACAATAGGCAAACACAAGAGGCAAGGGGGTGAATCTGACATTATAGAGAGTAGCTTGTAAATGGAAAAAAAACCCAACCTATTATAATCTAAAAAGGGATGGCATTTAAAAATTTGGGTATATGGGGAATGAAGGTTAAAGGAATTTGAAGCTTAGAGTATTTGCATAAGACTAATGACATATACATATTACCATTGTATTTAGTGCAGTTTTTTCAGTGTTTCTATCCACTTCATACAGGTTTCAAAACTAGGCACTGAGGAACCTCTTGTTAAGACCAAAACACATAATCAAGACTTTGGTATGGAAGAAAGATACAAATACATACACTTGATACCCCCAAATAATATCTATATATATGATTTTTAGGAGTTTAGAAACATTCACATACTGTTCAGCTGTTACCAGTATGGTATCCCTTGAAGAAACATAAAAAAAAAAAAAAAAAAAAAAAAAAAAAAGGCACAGGAGGAGATGTAGATAACAACTGGTACATTCTTCTATCAACATTTCATGTTTCTTCTCTGCAAAGTCAGCAGAAGAAACTGTTGCTTGGTCATTTACTGAGGCAAAAGGAAGACAATTAGAATACAAACTTCCTGACCTCTCAACATTCTAAGAAATTACTCATTACTTTTCTTTATTGAATTCTTTCCAGCTGTCCTTTCCAGCTATCAGCAAAAAGATGATCTGTACAATGTTTCTCAAAGAGAATTCTTCGCTCTTGATTCTGCTCAAATAATCTATAAAAATGAAAAACTGAAATCAGAAGATGGAAGAGTTTATTAGGATAGACCCAAAGTTTTATGCAGTTACTCCGAGGTCTGTTAAATGTCAGAAAATCATCACACCAACCTACCCCTCTTCCACTTCTCCTCAGCGCTAAAGTAGCCATTCTCTCCCCACCTCCCATTTTAATTTTGTATTTGTCCGTTCTTTTCAATTCTAGCTTAGCAAGTAATCCACAGTATATAGGACCCATACTTTCAGTTTAAATATCAAATCTGGATTTTGTAAACACCTCTATTAGGGTTGACATTATATTTTAATTAACAGGCAAAGCCAGCTCTTTGTTGAAAACAAACCATAGTGCTTTATCTATCATGTAGACTCATCTTGTACCAAGTACATACTGATAACAAGTACAAATACATTCATTATTGTTAACACAAGGAAAATTTCATTATCATGGTTTACTCTAATTCCACACCTGTTCCTTTTATATTATTAAAACACATACAATTCAAGGCATAAGAATTACTTTACATCTTTATAACAATGTGTCTTTTAAGACAGTAGACATAAGTTTGGTTTTCAGTAAAACTAGATGGACATCTTTCATATCCATTAGCTTCATCTTTAGATCATAGTCCTGTAGAACTAAGCATAAGAATTGTCCAGCCTAGGGTGTTAGATTTTTTTTTTTTTTTCTTCCCAAAAGTAAAAAGTGACCCAAGGATACAGACACTCTAAACACAGAACAATAATACACCTGCATATGTAAACAGAATCACAAAACCACAGAACTGTGAAGTTGGAACAGACCTCTGGAGATCTTCCAGTCTAAGTCCTTCCTCAAAGGAAGGACAACTAAGGCAAGTTGCTCAGGGCTGTGACCTCAGTAACTACATGCATGGAGACTCCACAAACACTCTAGCTCTGTGCTTTAGTGTTTGACCACCTCTAGAGTGGTAGACTTTTCCATTATTTCTAATTGGAATTTTCCATGTCGCAACTCATCTTACTTCAACCCAGTTCTTTAACCAGGCTCATCAAAAGGTTATCTAGGAAGTGTGTAAACATAGGGATACAGAGAAATTGTGCTGTCCTCTTCAAGCTAGGGCAGGGTTAATTTTTTGCTGTTGTAAGGAAAGGGCATGGCTAGGACCTGGAAGTTATTCTGTACCTCATGCAATTTCTGGGGTAAGGGGAAAGGGACTCTTTCCAGGAAAGAAGGGGTTCTGGTCTGGCAGAGGATATGCAGCAAAGGGAGACATCCAGTACTGTTTGTTGTCAGGGGTCTCTGTCTGAACTGATCTTTCTTGTACTCTTTGTCATTCATAGTGTTGTTGTTACTGCTCTTTTTCTTATCTCATTGATGTTTCAAGCAAATTGTTCTCATGGCAACCCATGATCTATGCCTTTCGTGCTTCCAATCCTCCTCTCCAGCCCACTGCAGAGAGGAAGGGAAGGAGAAATCTGGAGAGTGAGAGAGCGGTGTGTGGTTTGGGTAGTCTTGATGGGGGCATTAATTTGGGAAGCACCATTCCTAAATCACAAGAGAAGCAAAAGGAAGCATCCTATTTCATAGCAGAATTTTTTTTTTTTTTTTTTTGGTGTGTGATCTACACTTTGATTTGTCTTCAGAGTCCTTGAGGATAGATCCATATTACTATGGAGCTTTTTTTCATATATATACAGTACAACGTTTTCACCAATTTAAAATTGTTAATAGGTACATTATAAAAAAATTTAATTGATATTTTACTGAATATACCCCTGTATTTGCAATGTTTATTCATAGCCAAATGAGAGCCAGGAAATAATAATAAATGTAAATAACAAGCAAAACCACTATCCTTTAAAAGAAAAATTGAGATGTTCCCTAGCATGATTAAATACATGCAAGAACTGTATTCATTCAGCGTATTTATGCAAATAAAGTAATATTTATTTGCTGTCATGTTTCTATTGCCAATCAAAACAAGAAAAAAATATTAAAGGAAAGCATGGATAATCACTGATAACAAATTATATAATAATAAGTGACTAATTATCACTTTCCAGAACTGAGTTTGCAGCTTCACATACTGACATAATATTGATAGTTATTCAGAGGAACTGTACTCCATTTCATGGGGTCTGTAGTCTTATTATATGTTGTGGTAAAAATTATTTCTGGAATAGGGATTTTGAAAGAGGTTTGTAAATGCTTATAGATTCAAGGATATGCCATTTTGTGCATGTATTTTTCATAATGAAAAATATTTTTCTGAAAATGAGACTTCAAAGACTCCCTTACAATTTAGCCAGACTCTAGGTTCATGGAAGAATGTTCTTCTGGCAAATTCCCCTACCCCACATGAGGACAGTTTTAGCCCTTGCATTCCATTCTTCCACAAAGGAAGACACATGCAATTGACAGTATAAACCAATACACTTACATAAAATCCCTACATATCACAACATGAATAAATAGGTGGGCTAACAATAAAATGCCTATTTTTCCTCTCTGTTAGCAACAAAAAATTAGCAACTGGTAAACATACTCCTTTCTGAAGTGTCCTTAAAAGTCTCACAGAGATTAAAGTAGCCCACCTCTTGGAAAGACCCAACACTTAGCACAGGTAGAATTCTGCCTATTGGATTGAATTTGTAAAGACTAGAGGAACAGTTGGATTTTAAGGAGTTTAACAGATAAGTTCATGTGAAGGGTACATTGACTATTTGCTTTAATAATAAGAGAAGTTCATCTTTAGCTTTAAGAAGATATGCTGGGGTTTGGGTATCATATTTTATTGTCTCTTGAATTTGATATAATATGTTTCAGTTGACCTAGAAAAATAGCTTGAAAGCTCTGCTCAGCAATAAGTGCCTGGTCCTGAATTACAAGGTACAATTTAGATGGTACTCTTTACAAAAAGCATTGTTAACTGCATTAATTGTGAAGAAAGGGTCATTTTGCTTCATTTTAGTGAGAGCTTAGCACATACCATTTGCAACGCCATCAAATTAACTCTTAATACAGCAAAAATTCTGCAGGAAAATCCATAGAAGCAATGATTCATAAATATGGCACTTATTTTTGTAGAGTCACTTTTCAGAAAGGAATTGCGTTTTAGACTGTTAAAGAGAACTCAAGGACTATGATCTACTAATTAAGCTGAGGTGAGAATTTGTCATTCATATTGAAACCTTGTTTGAACTTAGTCAAATCCCTTAGTATTGTCGTCGTTGTCAAGATGGCCACAGCACTCAAGAGCGCTTCTTTAAAAACTTCAGGAAGCCTCAAGTAACAGTACCTCATTACCTAAAATACCTTCTCTACATTGCAGTCCCATGGTATTTAAAAAGTCTTCCATACCTTCGCTAAGTTGCAGCTCCATGAGTCGCTCCACACAGCTCTGGCTCTTTTGCTCCTTCTTCTTTCTGCATTTCTAGCTCACTGCTTCCTGTCCCTTCCTCCTCACAGCATGGCCAGCAAACTCCAACTGATCCAACTGACTGACAACTCCACCAACTAATTTACTCTTTTGTCACCCATAGCTGTGAGGGCAAGGCTGCTCCCACTCTTTGGTAATTAACACAGATGCAACACATTAGGAGCAAGAGTGCCTTCAGCACTCTCACTGTCTGTTCTCCCACACCTTAGAGTCTGTCCTTTAGAGTATTCACTTTGAAAATATGTATAGCAACAATCTTAGATGTTCTACAAAGATTTTGTAAACTTTAATTCATATTTAATTCACTTTAATTCATAAAGCAGTTTTGATGTCATCACAAGAGAAATCATTGTAAACATTTTAAAAGTACAAAATCATTTTAGCTGAAGTACACACATTTTCATAGGATGTATTTTCATAAAAAGTAAGCTCAATGAAATAAATACTAACCATTGACATTTAATAAATCAGGAAGTGTATATGATTCTTTATGACAGAAATGTACCAACAAAGAGACATCTTTGAAGTTGTTGATCCATTTCTCTGTAGAGAACACCCAAGCAAACGTAAAATCAACTGTAAAGCCGAGGTCCTCACTTAGTGTGTTTATTTAAAGGGGCTTAGGGTTTTTTTATACGCTGAGAAAGGTGCGCAAGAGAAACCCAGCAATGTGCTCAGGAAATTAAACAAGAAGCTTCTACCAGCAAACTTTGGAAGATCAGGAACCTGGCAAAATTTAAAGCAAACATTCCATCAAAATAAAGAATTTCACAAAGCATTGACTTAGCAAACTGTAACCCATTAAACATTAAATTTCCCAGATATCAAGAAGAGGAAATCAGAAGAAGAGAAAGAGAGAAAACAACAACAACAACAACAACAACCAATCAAACAAAACCAAACAAAACAACAACAACAAAAAGAGAGAAAAAAAGTAAGATATAGCTTCTACCCTTGGAACCAACATGGTCTCAGCTGCCATAAATCCACAGACAATAGTGATATGACTATATGTGTCTTTGTGCAAGGTTTTTATCTGTTCTGACTTCCTTTGGCCACACCCCCAGGTGGGGCTTGCAGCCTGATAGCCACTCTGGTGCTAGACTAGTGCACTGTGGGCAGGGTGTGGGATATTGTTTCTAGTGTGCCAGTGACCAACAGCTGGACTAGATGGCTCCAAAAGGGACAGGGTGTGGGACACCATCCCAATTTCACAAACCTTTCCCTGACCTGTCTCACACAAGGACTTTGATTGGCTTGAGCCAGTAACCACTTTTCTCAGTCTCTCACATTAACAAATAATTAACATGGTAGAATACCTACCTTAGTAAAATGACACTCGCCTTTTGAGGGAAGTGAAGAAAAGAAACAGAACCTATTAAGTATTTTCAAGTACAACCCTTTTAATATAACTGCATACTTTGCAGTCATATTAACTAAAGTTTAAATTAACTGGACTGGAGCAAATTATGTAAGAAAAGATGGCTTTTAAGTCATTAGCATAAAATCAGTCAATTTAATGAAAGGAATACAGACAATTTAATATTATTATTTTTATTTTTTCTTAACCTTGTTAGCTTTTCTAAGGGTAAAATACCCTGAACTTTCTCAAATCAGCTACTCAATTTCAAAAGATTGTAAGATTTTCTTTTGGCAGTCATTATAATTTAGGCTTCCAACAGTAAAACCTAAATAAGCTCAGGAATTCTAAAGGCATTATCAGATGTTAAGCATTCTGTACTTAATTGAGCTCAAATCCTTATAAAATTTAGACCAACAGGGTATCCTAAACAGCAGCAAAATATATCCCAATATTTAATTAATCCTAAATTTACTTAAGCAAATCCACTACATATATATATATATAAAAAAAAAAAAAAAAAAAAAAAAAAAAAGTAATTTGGCCATTGTGGGCTTGAAAGTATTTGAAAAGTATTTGATTTATTAGATTTTTTTTTTTTTTTAACATGGTCTTTAACTCAGGCTTGAATAATATGCCTTTTATTGTGAAGCCCAAAAGAACCTGCTCTTTCTGTCTCAGATGCAGCAGAATTATATCTTCAAAGATTTTCCAAATGACAAACTTGTTTCAGGGTTAGTGACACATCCTCAAACAAATACAAAAGAGAAGCAACTTCTGCCACAGGAAAGCAATGTTAATATGATGAATAGGAGACAGGCTGAGATACTTCTCTGGTAAGAGTGAAAGAAAGAATACCTGTGGAGAATCAAGGATAAGCATGTTTTGTCTCAAACTTACTAAGTATTGCAACAGGAAAGTTGTGATTGGAAGAGATAGTCCTGCGGAAGCAGGGCACTGCTCTTCTGAGCCAACTTCCTTTCCCATCCTGAGACTCATGCTTAATCATCCCCCCTGTCCTTACCTGACTCACTTCCTGAAGGGCTCTAAAGGACTGGCTGTACATGCATGAATGTAATGGTTTGAAAAAAGTACTTTACCCTGTTAACTATGAAAGGAAGTGGATCAGCCTCATCTGCTCTCTTTTTCCTATCTTTCTTTGTCTCACTGCCTCAGTTCTGGAGAATCCTTGAGTCAAAAGTAATGCAAGATATAAAGACTGGTAAAGATCTTTCATCCCTTTCCCCCTCTTCCACCTTTATGCCCTCCTTTCTTGCTTTGTCTGGGCAAGGTGCACCTATAATATTCTACCCTGCACATGGTATTGAGGTTTGTTGTGAGGATTTGAGTCTTGTTGAAGTCTGTTGTGATAATAAAGAGCTTGTTAGCCAGAACATTTGAGACTAAATAGGGTTCTGGCTGCTGGAGTTAAGACAATTGTATAACAAGGCATAAGAACTCCCTAACACTGGACTGGTGTACCATCGTTCAGCCTGACGGGAATTTACAAGGAACATCATGCTCCCTACTGGTAGTTTGCGACAGGGAAGAAAGGCAGGAGCACTGACCAAGGATGGAGAACTACTTTTTTATATCTTTATTTTTGTAATTGAGCTTGGACTTGTAGTTTCATCTAACTGCTTCTGACAATCTGCCAAAGTGGAGACGGCAGGGTCTTACAATAGATTGCTACAGAAATCATCCTTCATCTACTCAGTTCAATGCCACAGCAACTTTTAGCATATAGTTTGAGAATATACCACTCTGTCATAGATTAGTAGAGTTTGTTTTTTTGTTTATAGAGGAATGTAGAATGATTCTCTGGGTCAGGATCTGGGAATTGCTTTAGAAAGGACCGGGACGTATCAGAGGGTTAGTTGGAATATTGGCATCTGTTTTGACCACTGAAAATTGTTGGCTATGACTTTGGGAAGTACCATATAAAACCCATTGATTTTGTGTAGGTGGGGCCTTTTCTTTCTTTTGGCCAGAGAGAGACAGGTAACATCAAGCTGGGCCTGCTGCTCCCCCCTTTTGGGGGGGGAGCTGGCCTGAGGCCTGGCCAGATTCTATCGGCTCCTGGGTGGGTGGGGAAGGAGAGGTTGCTGCTTTCCAACAACTACTTTCTCCAAACTTCCCTGGAGCAGGGAGAGATCTCTGCTGGGCCCCTGATAAGAGCTATGGACACCATTTAGGCTGAGGCCACTCTGATTTACACTGAGGGTGGGCCGAAAAGGCATTTATGATCCTGCCTGCTTTTTTGTGGTTCCGGACTGCCTGGGTGCTCCGATCTCTGATGTTTCTGTGTGAGTTCTTCCTCCCTCACCAGTGCAGCCTTGAACATTTAATACCACGAGCTACTGCAGGAGAGAAAAAGACTCTAGGCAGATTTAACCTTTTCATGGAAACATGAAACTTCCAGAGCTTGGCCCTTCTCTGAGAGAGTAAAAATGACAGAGTGAACATAAAGAAGAAACAGCATGAAGTCAGTAGAGCAAGAGTGAAAAGACTATTAGGACAGAGGGTTGAAGAGCTGGTTGTTCCATTCTTATTTGGGCCATGGAAATGAACTCTATATTTAGATCATTCCTTTAAATCATGGGAAAGATAGGCATTTGGGGAGATGATTGTTTAGATTTGTGTGTGGATTTGAGCAAAGGTGTTTGTGATAGACTAAGTAATATTAATCCTATAAGATGCTTGAACAGAGATAGAGATGAGAAGCCCTCTGCACCAGTGAAGATGTGAAAAGATATCTCTGTACCTTGAGATGAAGAAACCTTTGCTTTTGGAGTTATTCATCCTTAAAAGGTGGCACCCCAGTATGCAAGGGTCTAAGACCCATGACCCATAAGCAGCTTGGGAACCTGCTAATGGGAGGGGTCACAAAGGCAGGTTTCTCTGGGTGGTTGTTTTTGTGACAGTTTAAAAAACTCACAAGAGAATGGTTCTAAGTTGTCAGTGGGATTCATGACTCTCTAAGAGAGACTCTTCTCCTAAAGAATTGATGAAAGATTATTGTCAGATGGTGAAACTGACTGAAAATTACAAGTTTTGTCTCTTTATGTTGTTTTGTAAGAATGTTATCAGTTTGTAAAGCGGGGGAAGAGTGGTTTTCGAGTTTCATTCTGTTTTGTTTTAGTTTTGTTCCAACTTTCTTTTTTTCTATTCTTTTAGTGTGTGTTAATAAAACTATTTGTTAATTTTTAAAGTTGAGCTTGCTTTGTTTTTCTTCTAGACTCTTTCCCTCAGAAAAAGAGTGAGTACTAAGACCAGAATTTAGTGAATGTGAAACCACTACACCTTCTTATCTTTAAGTTTTTCTAAACAGCGGAGATAACCTTAATAATTTTGTTAAATAAATAAATAAATAAATATATAAACAAGCCAAAGGGAAGACAAGAATAAACAGCTTTTTCAAATCACAAATAGATATGGGATTGAAAGCTACAGACAAACCACTGCCTATGACTCTTAATATTGTCTCTGTATATTTAGAGTGCACAAAACACTTAGGAATCCTATTATTTACCTTACAACAGAAAAGAGTTATTCATGTTACATGTGCCTTAGGCAAGCCAAATAAAATAAGTCCTGGCTGGAGAGCTGTGTTCAAAATTACTGCACAGTAATCAAGTAATTTTTGTGTCTACTACAAAGGCATACTCCGGATGCAACTCTTCACAGTAAACACCTCAAAATTCTCTCAGTCAGAGTCCAGTCCAAAGCAGGGCTGATTATTCTTGTTTCTTATCTTTGTTGTTCACTGATAAAGGAATTGCATCTTTTTTCATCCCTGATTTTGATACAGTTGCTCGCCCAGTACTACTACACTACAGAAAAATACGAAGATGAGAATAAACACCTTACAGTGATTTGATTACTCTTCCCAAGCTGGATAAATTTTGCATTAAGCAAAATGCTTCTTTCAATACAGAATTCTTATTTAAAGACGCTTTTTTACACTTTTAATCATGGTTTTTGAAGGTGAAATATTTTCATTCTGCCTTTGAGAGAGACTGATTTTAGATGCTACTCACCACTCCATACCTATTCTTTTCTTGAAGTTGGCTTTTTTGGGGTGTTTTTTGGGGGGGTTTGTTTGTTCGTTTGTTTTTTGTGGTTTTTGTTTGGTTTGGTTTGGTTTGGTTTGGTTTGTTTGTTTGTTTTTATTATTATTATTCAACTCACATACACAGACTCACACCTTCAAGATGGTAGAAAAATAAGTTGGAGTACAGGAGTACACGTGCTATAATCCAGAATTTAAAATCATGATCCCCAAAGATACCTGTTGTTAGCTTGTTTTCCTGAAATTTTGCTTAACTCAAACTTTTGTAATAGAAATTAACTTTTCTATTTATAGCTTCAAAAATAAACACCATATTGATGAAAAATGTAAAATATTAAGGTGAGCTATTCAATCAGCTATGAACACTAACTAAAAATCACATTAGGGATTTTTATCATTCTTTCTGCTTCTCAGTTTCTATTCACAGCTAGCTGTTATGGCCTTTTTTCCCTTCAAATCCAGTCATTTTCTCCTATGTATTCACTAAGTGTTTTTTTTAACTCAAGCCAAGAGAGAAAGGACTTCCACAGACAAAGATATTTTTCATGTCTGTTCATTTACTGCATAAATTGCAGCATGGAGGTACCTTTCAATGGAATATTTTAATTTATTTTCATCTGTATTTTCAGCATGTGTTTAATGAAACAAAGTGAATGGGGCTGGAGAAGGTACAAAAGGGCAATTATAACAAGGATAAAGGAAACTGGCCTACAGGGGGACACTGGAAATGTTTATAGTTTTGGATCTGTGAATGAGTACGCTGCAGGGAGATAGAGGCTGATGAACCCATGGGTACTATGGAAAAAGAGAGAGCAGAACTATGACCAAATCTCAAATAAACTACTAAGAAATGGTTTATAACAGATAAGTTTTTCTTAAAGCATTGAGTAATTTTGGATTAGCAACTAGTTGCACAGGAAATAGTAGAAGCAGATAGTACTATGAGGTTTAAAAAATAGAAGACAAATTCAGGCAAATGGGTCTATTAAAACATACTAAATAGAAAAGACAACACTTGTGGATCCTGGGGTACCAGAGAGAAAATGCTGATCTGTTCATGTGGTTTTAACCAAATGAGAATCAAAGTCATGTATTGATTTATTAATGATATGTAATTAACCAGCAATCACTGAACATTCAATCACAACAACAGATAAACCACAGCACTGTATACCTACATTATGCATTTACATTCCTTACCTCAGAAATTGCACCTAGATAGAAATTTCTACTTCTCCTTAGCAGAAGAGGCAACTAATTAGAGAAAATTCACAGCAATGTTTTAACTAGATTCTTTACAAATTCTGTATTAAGGGATCTGCACTGTCATAAGTAGTTTTTCTTCATGGCACACCAGAAATGCATATTGAAGCTATCCAGATATCCATATGAAAAAGGCAATTATGTTTTGACTTCTGTTTGAGGTTAGGCATTCAGCTTTTTTTTTTTTTTTTTTTTTTTACAATTATGCATATTTAAAGATGCAAGTCATGAACAGTTAAGATATATTTAATTAAAATTATTTCAAAAAGAACTTTAAATGGACTGCTTTAGCATAGAAAGTCTAAACAATTAAAAGCATTTAAAAGGTGAAGCACTTATAAATAACTGAAACTGTCTGTCTTTAAGTTGCAGCAAAAATGTATGCAACAGCTAATGCATATGGCATGAAATAAAAAAGTTCCACAACTTCAAAGATACTGATCTATCTTCTTCTATAATTTATTTTTATCTTTGTCACTCTGTTTATATAAAAAACCTACTTTGAAATTTATAGTACTAGCTACTTTGTTTTTTTCAAAATATGAAAACACAATATTTAAACACAATATGAAAAGATATAAAATTGTGTCAGCAATACCTCAAAACAAGAGATAAAAATACACCAATATTAGCATTAGACCACAGAACAAGACTAGAAACTTCAAAAGAAAATATTAATTAGAGAAATCTGATAAACTGAAAAAGCAATTGTATTATGGTGTGATGAAAGTTAGAACTCAAAGAAAACAGTGAATGTTTGATTTCAAATCTATTAAATTGATGGCCCTGCTGTAAATGAAATCAATGCCTACATGGCAGGTTTATGTAAAGAATTAACCTTCAGGTGTAAAAAAGCATTCCAAAGTCATGTATAAGGCTTCCAATCAGATTTAATTTCTGTGACTGTAATGTGCAACTAAGAAAATCACTATCGTTACAGAACCAATACAGAAAGAATATAAATTCTAGATTGCACTTTCACATTTTTGATGAACATGATATGTTTCATAACTATTATTTATAATAATGTTTACACTAAAAGAGCCCATTAGCTTGGAGAAAAGATGCATAAATTGCAAACTTATTCACAAGCAGCTCTTCCAAAGCCTTCCCAGCTCTGCTAGAGATTATAGCCTATTAGAAAGACCTGTCAGTCTTGCAAGTCATGATATTTCGGCCACTTACAAATAATAAAATGCTGTAAAATTCCTTTTGTCTCTTGATATTATATTATTCTTCTGGCTGACTTCACTCTTCCCTCCACTTCCTTCCTCCCTCTTCTCCCCTCCCCTCCATTATCCCTTGCTTTGCCTCCCTTCCCCCTTCCCTCCCTTTTTCTGCCCACTCTACACTGCTTTTGCCCTCGATGCAGCCAAAAAACCATTTATTTGAAAGAAAATGGGACTGTCCATAACATAGTGGTTGCAAAAGAACACATACGGTTAGTGCACTCTCTTTCGAAGTATCATACTCCAAAGGTCAAGTACCTCCCAAGCCTAGGTAGAAATATATTTTTAAAATGCCTGCTTTTATGAATGCTTAACTCTAAGTTAAATATCATTCCTTCCAAAAGCCAAATGTGTCCTGTGTTCAAGACAAATCTGATTAGTTTCGACATATATCTTCTCTTATGGTCAATGGAAATCCAAAAGTTAAAGTTTTCACTATCTTATGTCTTTGCTAGACTGCAAAAGGGAATCTAACAACTGAAATAAGGATTTGGATTCTTGGTGGCACAGGCAGCAGATGGTTCAAGGCCTCAGAAAACTCAAGTCCTGTCATTAAAAAGAAAAGTAGATCTGACCTCCTGTTTTCTTTCTATATAGCACAGTGTAGATCTTCTTAACGCATGCATGTCTATTAGCAATTTTATTTTCTTAATGTTGGAAGTAGATTGAATGATGTGGAAGTTTGGTTGTGAGATTAAATTGTTTTAAAAATATTGGATTTTTAGATGTAAGTATTGTTGAATAACACTAGTAAGATATTGAGAGCTAAGAATAAAATGGAATTATCTGGTTTGTATGCCCAGTTGGAAAGAGTCAATGCTGCATTTTAGAACAAACTCAACCTTATGTTTACTTCAGAGGATTTCTCTTTCAGAGGGGAGTAGAAAGCAGAAAAGGAGACACTGTGCTCACAAATCAATTACAAAGACATTTAAAAACCCAAACAAACAAACAAACAAAAGAAAACCCCATGAAACATGTAAAAAAGTCAGATTTAGATAAATTCAAGAATTATACTGATACAGTTGGTATGTAGATGTTTCTGTACCCAGGAGGAACTTGTTCTTCCTGAAGTGGGAGGCTGTGGCCAGCAAACAGGTAATTCCTTGGAGACTGATAACTACATCTCCCTTTGTCCCATAGACATTTATTTATCACAGAGGGATATAGCGTGAGGAATCACATATAGGAGTAGGAAATGGGTGTGTTGCTATCTCACGTCAAAGTCTAGTGTCTGTAAGCATTTGTGGGCATCCCAGGGTTCAGTCACTTTGCCATCACCACTCCAGTACCTAGTGAGAGAATTTCCAGAGAGAGCACAGAAAACAGTAGTGTCAAGACCAGTCTCTCCTGAGTTCACAGAGCAGGTCTTGGAGGCCGCACCTCCTGTCTTTGCTCCAGAAGTAGCATTAAACAAGCATCTACAAAGGAAAGCAAATGACAAAATTAAACAAGAAAGCAAATGTCCTCTTGCATAACATCAGATGCCTTTGCCCCAGGTAGCACTGGCATGTAACACTCAAGTGACAGATATTTTAAGGAAAAAGTTTTCTCTGCTGTTTCCCTTAGCCTACATGGTGGCCCTGCTGCTAAACACTGCTGCCAGAGTAATTTGCCCATTACTCATTTTGTCTGAAATTTGAGTCTCTTCAAGACTGAGATTCACAACATGAATAAAACCTGTTTTGTGGAAAGAGTAAAATGACATCTGTCAGGCTACAACTGGCTCATTGCACATACCCAGCTGCTTGTACAGCTGAGAATCTGTCTTGACTGATGTGGCCCTTGCAATGAAAGAGTTGAAATGCAGGCTTGTTAAAAAGGCTTCCAAGCCAACAGAGAAATTTAAATAGCAATTTATTATATTTGTTTTATGATCTCATGATTTATAACTTAATTTCAGGACTTTGCATATTTCAGAGGGCTCAGCTTTCTTACTCCAGGGCAACATTGTGGTTATCAGAATTTCCAGGTCTTTCTGTACATGAATTTCAAAGAAATTAAAGGTACAAATTCAAATTCAGGGACAGGAAATATGTAGGTGTGAGAAGCAGAGAAGAAAAAAGGGTGCATAAATCTTCTTTTCTGAATTTTCATAGTCATTAAATGCCTGCTAACTTCAGCAATGTAAGCAGGAAGGCTTAGGAAGGAAAAAAATTCAAAGCCAGTTTGGAAATTTGAGCAACCTGGCCTAGTGGAATGTTGTTGTGCATTATTTGGGTTTATATTGTATTTCATTTTTATATTGGTTTTTGTAATGGTTTCTTCTGTACCACCCTTTCTCTTGGAAAATGTATCAGGAGGTTTGTCCCTGCTCCTTCTCCCCGCCCATCCTCCCACAGAGAAATGTAACTCAACTCTGTTCCACTCCCACCTTCTCCCTGATTGGGTAGTGGCTTGTCCCTGCCTCTAGCCCCTTCTCCCTAGGTAAAAGCAAGGTAGGAAAATTTCTCTTGCTATTGGGACTGGGAAAGGGACGGGGAGTGGACTGAGCTCTGGACTCTGTGAGGGCAGGACCCTAGAATAAAGCTGTGATTCTCCCCAGACCAAGGGCAGACTCTTTCCTTTTGCCATCAATGGACGCCTGCTCTCTCTAACGAAAGGTTTGCTGCCTCTCTGGGATCTTTAAGGCCCTTAAAGGAAAATTCCTTCTGGTGTGTTTTCTCTCTCAAGCTAGCTGAGGCTAAAACAGAGCAGGGGCTCCAAAGGAGAGAGAGCCACTTCAGTGGAAAGTACCTCTGTCCATGTCAGGGGAGTTGGAACTAATTGATATTTGAGGTCCCTTCCAATCCAAACCATTCTGTGAGTCTATAAAAAGAATGGTAATACCCATAACTCATGTCGGGACAGTTTCTTTTCCTTTTCTTTTTTTTTTTTTTTTCCTACATTTGTACAGGAATGGCAGAGAAGAGGGGTTCTTCCTAAGATGAGTGTCTAAAAAAGCAATTGCAAAAGAGCAATGGCTTCCTCACTATGTACACTACAGGGATCATACATTTTGCATTCGCAGAGTAAAAAATAGTATGTTCAGATTTCAGCTTCAAGGGTGGTATGGATGGTCAACAGATTTGCTCAAGAAATCATGCTTGGTGGCACCTGGTACTTTCACCTCAGGTGCTTGAAAAATGGGCTACCACTTGACTGCCCTGGGAAGGCATCTGGGATACCTGGAAGTAGTTTTCTGGGATACAGGGAGTGATTTTTCACTTATGCTACAGTGTGGTCTGGGAGAGCTGAAAGGCTCCAGGGGGGACCTTGTTGTGTTTAGGGTGCTGTCATGGGTTAGTACAGTTTGGTTTTTCAGTTACAGAGGAATGTAGAATGATTCTCTGGGTCAAGACCTGGGAATTGCTTTAGAAAGGACAGGGACCTATCAGAGGGTTAATCGGAATATTGGCATTTGTTTTGACTACTGAAAATTGTTGGCTATGACTTTGGGAAGTACCATATAAAATTCTTTGTTTTCCTGTAGGTGGGGCTTTTCTTTTTTCTTTTGGTTAGAGAGAGACAGGTAACATCGAGCTGGGCCTGCTGCTCTCCCGTTTTTGGGGGAGAGCTGGTCTAAGGACTGGCCAGATTCTATCATCCCCCGGGCTGGGGGGGGGGGGGGGGGGAAGAGTGGTTGCTGCTTTCCAACAACTACTTTCTTTAAACTTCCCTGGAGCAGGGAGAGATCTCTGCTGGCTCTGCTGGGCCCCTGATAAGAGCTATGGGCACCATTTAGGCTGAGGCCACCCTGATTTACACCAAGGGGTGGGCTGAGAAGGCATTATGATTTTGCTTGGGTTTTTTTGTGATTCTGGATGGCCTGAGTGCTCTGTTTTCTGATGTTTTTGCGTGAGTTCTTCCTCCCTCACCAGCGCAGCCTTGAACATCTAATACCACGAGCTACTGCAGGAGAGAAAAAGACTCTAGGTAGATTTAACTCTTTCCTGGCAACATGAAGCTTCCAGAGCTTGGCCCTTCTCTGAGAGAGTAAAGAAAGGGACAGAGTGAACATAAAGAATAAACAGCATGAAGTCAGTAGAGCAGGAGTGAAAAGACGATTGGGACAGAATGTTGAAGAATTTGTTGTTCCATTCTTATTTGAGCCATAGAAATGAGCTTTATATTTAGATTATTCGTTTAAATTATAGAAAATATATACATTTAGGGAGATGATTGTTTAGATTTGTGTGTGGATTTGAGCAAAGGTGTTTGTGATGGACTAAGTAATATTAATCCTATAAGATGTTTGAACAGAGATAGAGATGAGAAGCCCTCTGCGCCAGTGAAGAAGTGAGAAGATATCTCTGTACCTTGAGATGAAAAATCCTTTGCCTTTAGAGTTATTTTTAGAGTTATTTATATTTAAAAGCTGACACCCCGGTATGCAAGAGTCTAAGACCCATGACCCATAAGCAGCTTGGGAACCTGCTAATGGGAGAGGTCACAAAAGCAGGTTTCCCCGGGCGTGTTTTTTGTGGGTTTTTGTTTTGTTTTTGTTTTTGTTTTTGTTTTTGTTTTTGTTTTTGTTTTTGTTTTTTTGGGGTTTTTTTTGTTTGTTTGTTTGGTTTTTTTTTGTTTTGTTTTGTTTTGTTGGTTTTTTTTGTTTTTTTTGTTTCTTGTTTTTTGGTTTTTTTTTTTGGTGACAGTTTAAAAAACTTACAAGAGAACTGTTCTAGGTTGTCAGTGGGATCCATGACTCTAAGAGAGACTCTTCTCCTAAAGAATTGATGAAAGACTATTGTCAAATGGTGAAACTGACTGAAAATTACAAGTTTTGTCTCTTTATGTTGTTTTGTAGGAAAGTGAACAGTTTGTAAAGGGAGGGAAGAGTGTTTTTGGAGTTTCATTCTGTTTTGTTTTACTTTTTTTCCCCCAACTTTCTTTTTCTATTCTTTTAGTTTGTATTAATACAATTATTTGTCCACTTTTAAGGTTATGCCTGCTTTGTTTTTCTCCTAGTCTCTCTCCCACAGAAAAAAGAGTAAGTACTAAACCCAAAATTTAGAGAACGTGAAACCACTGCATTATTTAATGTCTCTGCCCAGTTTTTGAAATTAAAACTATTACAGGGCCAGCAGGAGCATGCTCAGGGCCAGCACTGCAGAGAAGGACTGGCAGATACAGGTGCTAGGCAGGGGCCTGGGAGGATGGGTGGGAGGACACACCCTACATCACAGAGAAATTTTGTCATCTGGAGGGAGGGGTATTGCTTTGAGTGCCACTTTTGGCACTGAGAGTGGTTTCCATGCCCCCTTTTCTCAGAGGAAAGCACAGATTTTCAGCTTTTCAGCAAAAAAATTCCATTAAGTGATTTACAGGGGAAAGAGGTGATGCTTTGAGGAGAAAAACTGAAGTAATTCGTAGGTGACAAAATGAGCATTTTTGAGGGAAAAAAAAATGAAGTATATTAGAAATTCCATAGGTCACATTTCAGGGGGAAGATGAAGTAAATTACAGGAGAAATGAGCTTATTGAGGAAAAAGCTGAGGAAACTTGGAATAAAATTAACTTTTTGAGGAAAAAGGTGACAAAATTAGAGAGCCTAGAGGTAACATTTTGGAGTAGAAATCTGAGGTATTTCTAACATAATGAGCTTTTTTTGAGGGGAGGAAATTTGAGTTAATGTGAAAGAGTGAGAATATTTTAGAAAAGGTTTAAAGTATTTTGTAGGGAGGAGAAACCTGAGCGGGTACAGTTTTTGAGGAACATACATAGTACATCAGAACATACATGGAAAGAATTTTGGAGACAAAGGTTGAGGTTTCCTAAGGGAGTCACCAATATTGTAAAGAAGTAAATTTGAAGTAACTGAGGAGTCTGAGCAAATATCAGGTAAAAGAGCTGTCACTGATAGGAGTAGTGTTGAGGTTACTGATCAGGAATAAGGTGAGCATTTCTGAGAGTGAAAGCTGGGATACATCAGAGAATATATTAACTCTGATGTGGCAAGTTGTGGAAAGAAGGAAGATTTAAGGAGGCTATGCTGAAACAATCTGTCTCTGTGAGGTCATTCTGCCTCTAGGATACTGAAGGGTATGCAGTAAAATGTATTTTCTGACTCTGTTCCATATGTACCACCCTTCCTACCCCAGTTGGCTGTAGCACATGCCAATCAAATTGCATTGCACTTGTTATTTTTACCCTTGCAACAGCTGTTGCAGTTCTTGTGGTGCTGAGGCAATTATGAGTTTGCCTAAGGACTACCACAAGGAAACTCAAGAATCATAGCTGTTTGTCCCCAGACTCTCTTCAGACTCAAGTCTGAAGTCCAGAGGGGAATCTGATGATGTTGCAGAGTACAGAACAAGTGTTGTGGTTCTGCAGGCCAGTGGAGGGAGGGAAAGAGGGAAGAAGGTTTCAAGTCTAAGTTTGGTACTATTGCACTTTGTTAGGCATGAGTTGAAAAGGGAGGATGTGGGTCTGCAGGTGAGTTCAGCCCCATGGTCCTGTAAGCAGGATGGGGAGAGTATTGTGAGGGGCTTAAATTTAGTCCCATGTCATGGGACCAGCATGAAAAGTCATGGATTTCCCCATGAAAGATGCTGTTAAGATTAATTTCAAGAAAATACAGAGTACATTCTTGGGATTGGAGCTTGGATATGTAAAATTGATTGACAATATTATAGTATCAAGAATAATTTGGTTTTTTACCTCTGAATTTGGTATCAGCGCCAACTGAACAATGATGAACACCTGGATGTAACTAGAAATCTCATTTTTCGAATTTAATCAGAATTTCAACAGGGGAAAGTGATTGAATACATATGAAAATTTGCAGAAATTGAAACTGAAAGTATACATTAATGAATTCAAAATTAAATGTTGATGTGAATGAAGGCATTTTGTGAGCTCAGACCATCATATTTGTGTATCTAATTTTGCTTTTAAATATCACAGGCGACCTTTCACAGGAGGCAGTTGCATCTTACTACTTCAAAAAGGACTTAGAATTTAGATTTAGAATGCAACCTGTAAAAGTAGTGACTTGGCATACATTGGGAATACAGCATTTTAGACACTTAAAACAATGGGATAGCATCAACTGACAGAGAATTAAGTACTTCTTCAAAAGTCAATACAAATACTAAAGTATATACAATACTTAGGTCTATATGTGATGCGGCTCGCTGGGGAAACTGCCCCAGCTAGCTTTCACTCCCCGGTCCACACCAGGTGTGGCCATCCCTGGGACCGTGGCTTTGGTCCAGGTGATGGTATAGAGCAGGGCTGTCTCTGCTCCAATGGCAGCTGGTGATACAGTGTTGTAATGGTCTTAATTTAATAAAACTGGGTGGAAACACTAATTAATGTAAGGGTTTTAGTATTTATTCCTTTTTGTGGGAGGGAGAGATTAGGAGAAAAAACAAAGCAGGCTTAAGTTTAAAAATTAACAAAAATAGTTTTATTAACACACACTAAAAGAATGAAAAACAAATTGAGAAAAAGAAAACCTAAATCAAAACAGAATGACACTTTAAAACACTCTTCTCTCCTCTTACAAACTTTCTTATTAAACAACATAGAAAGACACAACTTGAGATTTTCAGTCAGTTTCACTATTTAGACATAATCGCTCAGTACTTTAGGAGAAGAGTCTCTCTAAGATCTTTTCATGAAGATGTTTGCCACAAGACAAAATAGTCCAGTGCTTTTAATGTCACACATCTGCTGCTACCAGGAGTTTTCGCAGACTGTGATATTTTATCAGCAAAGCTTTTCAGTGTATCTGGGGTACTATTTACGAATACTTCTTCTAGTCTGAAATCAGCTGGTAGATGTCCTTTTTTCCACCCCTTGGTCTCATCCAGGGTGGCTCAGCTCAGAGTTGTTATGGAGCTGCAGGCTTTCTTTCTCTGCTGCCAGCTGTGAATAAGCTGGGCATGGCTTGGCCGTTTCTGCTGTGTTCCCAAGCACGTGGCCAGCACTGCTGAACTGCAGCCGCCTCTCTTCCCTGCCGGCAGCAGAGGAAAGGGGCTCAGCCGGCCCAAGCCCTCCCTATTCAGGCAGCAGCCCTTGGAGACCCAGCTGGGCCAGAGGGGCAGCAGGGCCTGACCTGGGCCAGCCCGCTGCCCACAATGTTACCTCATGGCTGATTCCAAAGCGAGAGAGAGCCCGATCTGCTAGACATTAGTTTTAAATGTCCTTTCCAAAGTTGCATTGACATTCCTTATTGGTCTACCTAGCTGCCAATATCTTGGTTAGCTTTTTGATAGGTCTCTGTCTTCCCCCCCCTAAAACCACTCCACAGTCATGGCAGGGAAAAACATTTCACATTTCTCTATAACCACAAAACAAAACTGTACCAACCTATGATAAGCGTCTAGTATCAGGGCAGGGAACAGGGATGAGATTCTCGTGTGCTTCTCAAAGGAGTTTATTTCCCAAGGGGGGCAGTGATGAAAAAATAGAAAATCCATGTTCTGTACAGTCTTTTAAATGGGGGATGTACACAGGGAGGCCACAATTCTTCAACCAATCAGGAATACAACAGGGAGGAGATTAAGGAGGGGCTCAAAATATGATAACCAACAGGAAAGACAATAGGAGTGGAAAGGTTCACATGGACCAACGAGGCTTTGTGGAATAGGGGAATTCCCGTGACGGGTTTAGGCAGGGGGTTGGGATAAGGACTGACGGGGAACTTTCCAGAACCAAGGACAGGGAATAGGGAGTATTGACATTAGATAACAGGATCTAAGGAGTGAGTGACAACTGGGCAAGGGAGGAGAAAACTTGGACAATATCAAACATATCAGGGGAGAAACAGGGATGATCCATCAAGAGAATAACTTCACAACAGCTTAACAAAAACACACCACTACATATATGGAATAGCTAAGTCAGTTTATGCAGTTGATTGTAATTTAATACTGTAAGTATTATATGGTTTTCAATTTGTAAAAGAGGGAGATGTAAATTGTGTGTTTGGCTTTCTAAAGACTTTGATACTGGAAAACATTCTTGGCTGAGTAATGAGGTGTAGGTGCCCACATTAACTTTTATGCTGTTATGATTATTTTGTTCTCTTAAGTTGGTTATAAACACTTTCCTTAAGGACCTCAAATGCTACACCATCCATGTATGTAATTAAGTAACACCAGTATCACTCTTACTTCACTGAATGAAAAACAAAATTGGAGCTAATTACTCTGACTTATGTCTTTTGATCTTTCAAATATCACTATTTCCATATGAGGCCAGCTGACAACATCCATCTACACTGGACCTATAGAAGACCAGCAGCTCTCAGGAACAGGTACTGCAAGTGTAGAGGGATAAGTTAGCTTACCTAAAATAGCATCAGACTTTCATGTCTAGGCAACTGAGGATCACTATATTCTAACCAAAAATGGTTCCCTCCCTGTTACTCTTGTCTTTTTTCACTATCTAATCAACATAAGGAAATAAAAGAAAAGGTCTGCTGTTTTCTGCAGTTATAATAATCCTCTCATTTTTCTTCAGGTGCTGTTTTTATCTTGGGCCTCATAAAAATAATGCTCAATTGTAAAGAAAGAAAAAATGAGACAATCTTTGAAAAACATGATCATTTAATAACAACTCAAACTTTGGACTACCATAAGGGAAAGGTAATAGATTTGAATGATCCATCATACCAAATTTGTTCAGTAACAATTTAACTTCTGTTGTGCCTCAAGAGAAAAATCTGAGACTGTTTTTATCCTGAGTTTTAAGTCAAACAGAAGTAAATTAATTTTTAATATAAAATTAGTATTGCTCTTTCTGATGAAGCACTCCTAGAAATCCACTGCATTAAATATTTTCCATCTGACTTTCTCTAAAATACTCCTGGGAATGTGTACAGAGTATCCCTTATTCATGCAGAAATTAAGTAGAAAATAAGCCACCAGAACTTTAGCATAATAGTCTGCGCAGAGAGTCAGCGGCTTTTTAAAGCAATCTTAACACTTTTTCTTTCTGATGCACAACATTTTGGTCCCAAACATATAGTGGGGTTCTGCCATTTACATGAGGGCATCCTCTCTTTTACATGAGGGTCAAAATATGTCAAAAATAGACTGTCAGATGTCAAAAGGTAAATCCAGCTCTTGGGGAAAGAAAGGCTGGGCCCCACACTGGTACATTATTGCTGCTTTTGCTGAATTCATGGAGGCCCATATGAAATGCTTGCATCCACCTTTCTGTTCTATCAGTCACTCTTAGGTCACTAGTTACACTAATGAAACAAAGGTAATTTTAATGCTGCTTTGTAACACTCACATGTTCAGAAAAGGCAACAAAGGAGCCTAGCCAGTGCTGCAGGGTGGGATGGGTCTCTGAGAGGGTTTCTGCCAAAGCCTGTCCTGGCTCCCTCTCAACTGGCTCCAGAAGTCCCCACCTGACATAATCCTCCTCAGTCTTGGGTCCACAGAATTCCTTTGAGCCATAATCTTAACAATCTGCTTCCTCCTTTTTGTGTTTATTTTTTTCTTCATTAATTCCCAGCTGAAGTATGGCCATGTTCACCCACAAGGTATTATTAGACTTTTTCCTGGCCACAATAACTGTTGATGCAGGAGATATTTTTTGTAATACAGCAATAACCCAGGTTGGTTTTATCTGAGCTGAGGATAAACAGGCTACCCAATACTTGTATAGTCCAGATAAAGGAAGTTTTACCACAGCAAAACCTAGCCAGGTTAAGCCAAACCTGGACATGTACCAAGACCCTGCACCAGGGACAAGTTTCTGACAATTGAAAATGATACTGGGTTCTGTTTCATTAAACACATACCTTATGCAATCTATTCTTTTTATGAAACCTTAAAAATAACACTACTGATGTGACCTAGTAGCAGTGCTGCTGCATGTCAGCTGTTGTTGTACTACAAAGCCTGGGAGCCATTTTAAGCAGCAACATCAAAGTGTTCAGGCATGGTCCAAAGCCTGTATCAAATAGTTCCTGCATGAAAGAAATCCATACTAGAGTAGACCTAAAGAAGTAGAGAAGTCCTAAAGGAGACCAAGATAGATGCTCCTGGAAGGTGTGGGAAACTCTCTCCAGCTTTTTAAAGGAAGTTGTAATAAAAGAAGAAAGGGGCTGAGTCTCTTAAACCCTAGAAGGCAACCAAAGCATTCTAGTCCTGTTCTTGTTTTTTATTTTCCCTTTCTAGTACCTCATGTCTCTTATATGCACAGTATTCTATTTTTAATGCAGCATTTCCATGATTTGGCAAGAAATCTGAGAAAAGCAGGAATAGCATGTTAAAAATGAGATTACATATTGACAGGGCAGAATCCTCCAGCAGCAGTGACAGTGTTTCACTATGGCAGTTTTTCAAGAGCACTAGTAGAAAGGGATTGCCAGTAAGGATGATCTCAGGATTTGCAGATTTTCTGAATAACAGTTACTGTAATTATAAGTTTAACTACAGATCTTGCAGCATTGCTAGCATCACTGGGTTAGCATGTTATTATTCTGACTATTCTTTCATTTCATTTGCAATAGATCCTAGGGGCCCAGCTGTGAGAGGCCACTATACATGTATGAAGAACAGACTTGCAAAACGAAATTGCTTGTGTACTGAGGTATTTAACACTTGAGACATGGCAGTAGAAGTTCCTTTTTGGGAAACAATTATATATTTTGCAATACACTCAAACGAGACAAAAAAAAGTTACAATTTATAGAAAAAGTTAGTAGTTTTGAAATAATTAGAAATTTGTAACATCATAAGAAAAGAATAATATTTTTTAGAAGGATAGCTTATTTGTACATATGTGCCTATTAAAATGCACACATACTTAGCTGCCTTTCTACAAATACTTATTGGAGTAAGTTTTCT
This sequence comes from Tachycineta bicolor, assembly GCA_025960845.1. Classification (NCBI taxonomy): domain Eukaryota; kingdom Metazoa; phylum Chordata; class Aves; order Passeriformes; family Hirundinidae; genus Tachycineta; species Tachycineta bicolor. Next base: position 43,701,189 of record JANEHK010000001.1, on the reverse strand, counting down.
CCTTGTTTTCTCTTGTCAGTAGTGCTCTAAGAGTTTCTTTCAAATTCTTAATGCATCTATTATTTCCTCTGCATGAATAATGCAGACTTTCCAAACTCTTAATGAAATTACAGTCTACTACAACATGTTGGATAGTGTCAAATGCATATAGTAAATTAGATAATCTATCCTCTTGAGCCTGAAATACTTTGGCCCCTTTGAAAATGTGACTTAAAAACATAGGAAAGGCTGTATAGTTTGGTGTACACTGAAAAATGTAAAATGTAAACCGTTTGTATACTATTAAATGAAAAGATCTATGTTATGTGCAATTAATAATATGGAAGTTTCTAGTTTTAAACCAAGCCTCTTTTCAAAAGTATTTTTCACCAATTTTTGGCTTACTTTGCCATCACTTTCAGTAGTTTAATGCTCTAGAGATCTATAGAAGAGATACTCCTGCTTATATATGAAGTGCAAAAAAAAAAAAATTATGAATATCAAACAAGCATAATTTATGCAGAAAGTCTATTTAAAACTCTGTTTGGCACTTTTTCTTGCATTAGTAATATGAGAACATCATTAAAATGAATTTTCCAAAAATGTGTTGGACCCCAATTCTCTCAACTCATTCCCGCAGTTACTTAGCTTTCATTGCCCAAGGACTGCTAATATATTAGTATTAACAATATCCTCTTTACTACCTTGCATAGAGATACTTACATGTTCTCTTGTGTGAAAATATTTGCATTTATTTATACACACATGTATTTGCAAACTCATTTAATTAAATCCAGGTCCCCACAAAATAAATTGTAAAAATCCTAATGACTTCAGCAAGAATCAGAATCTTAGTCTTTGATTGCTGTATTTTATCATCAGTCCTTTTAGCCTCAGAACAGCAGATCCACCTCTTAGAGGTGTACAGATAGCCTTTACGGGTTTTGCATCTTCCTGTATACCATGTTCAAGTTTGGCCACACTGATTTTTGTGCTGTTGCACGTGTCATGGAGGCACATGAAAACAGCAACAAACTCAGGCAAAATTTAATTCTCAACCAAAATCAATTACCAAAGCTAACAAATGATGGGGGTAGCCACAATGAGATACACATAACATTTAACAGATTCCAGGTGCACTGATACCTGTCAGGGACATAACTATTACATGGACGAGAATGATGACCCAAAGTGCATTCCTGCTCATGCATAGCCACTGGAGGGCCTCTCACTCAGCATTAAGCCAGAAAATCAATTTGCTTTACCCAAAGGTATTGTATTCTGTTGGAATGGTTTATTCTTGCTTCCCCTATATTTCATGTGTTAATGGTTTACCCCAGATTTTGTACACTCCTTTTGTCCCCTATATAGTTATTCCATACCCTTTGTTCCAGCACCTTCCTTGTCCATCATCTAAACCCTGCCTAAACTCCCTGTCAGTTACTGTAAAACCTATCCCTTTTATCCAGAAAGTTCTATGTCTGTTATGTATCCTTTGAAACCCCACTGGACTCTGTAACACAATTCCTCCCACAGAATAACCCTATTGGTTTCCCAAATTATACTGTCCTCCCCTCTACTCCTCCCCAGTTGTATCCCATTGGTTATTTGTTTATATCAACCCCTGTTACACCCCCTGCACAAAACCCCGTGCACATAAGTGCTCCAGGCCTTATTCCCTCATGGACCCAGTCACAATAAACACGTGGATTTACCCGAGAGAAGAAGGTCTTCTCGAATCCTTTGTCCTGCTCCTCATGGATTCCAAAGGCTAAAGGAGTGTGCCTCCGCTCCTACAGGTTCCGTATGTCCTAAGGCTTTGCTGCGGGAGCACGGTTCCCCAGTCCTGTGGAAACGCCGGGGTGCTGAACTAACCTATTCACTCCAAAAGCCTAAGGAATATTCTACACAAAGAGTCCTGGAATTGATCAAGGATATCCAGCAGAAAAAATAGTCACTCACTGGGCGTGAGGGGTGGGTACTCAGTCCTGGGAAGTCTCCTTGGACACCATCCCCAGGGGAGATTTCACGTTTCTGACAGAATGCTTCAAGAAATACCTCACATGGTTTCTGTCAGGGGCCCCATTTATAACCTGGTAAGTTGGGTCATACAAGATCATACATGATCATTCATGGTCATATGATCATAGTCCAGAAATTTCTCTGCCTCTCACTGACTGGGAGCCTTTTCTGTTTTCCAAGGGTTCTTGACCTTCTCATTCCCACAACTCGGGGTGAGGTATGGGGGTCATGGTTGTACCTGTCACAGCTCTGCTGTAGTGCTGTGCAGCACAAAAGAAAGGGTGCAGAAAACTGGCGGTGGCCAGCTATTTCCCAGGGGAGTGGGTTCTGCCATAATTTATTATGTGCTAAGTATTTACTCTTCATTGGGTTTATTCACAGAAATAATATATTAACTTTTCATTTTTCACATTTTTCCTGTTTTGTAGATGCATGTAAAAGAAGCTTTTGTACCATTTTACCCTACACAAACCATTGCTAACAAGATTCTGTAATGATTTAGGAAACTACACTAACAGATTATGTTACAGAACTGTTCCATATTTATAAGAATTCAGGATGTCAGTACATTTTACTACCATATAAAATAAGATATCCTATTTTATGCCTTATCAGCAGGTTGTTCTTGCCAATTATCCTATTACCCATAATTTCAAATGGATTACTGAGCTATTTGACTTCCTATCATTTAAATCTCTTACCTAAAATGATTAAAAACAAAAAGGAATCAAAGTCCATGAAGCAGTAACAGTCACTTCAGCCTAGTATGTGGAAACCTTGGCATATTTTAAGGGTGGACTTAGGAAATATCCCATACAAATTTGGTGATACAGAGTGATTCCCACAGTGCATGGTTCATAACTCACAGGAAGTACATGAAGCATGCGCTGTACTGAGTTATGTCCCTTATTACCTCTCACCTGTTTACTGGTGCAAGTTGGAAAAGTTTATGTTGTGACAATTCTAGTCCTGATGCTAATCTGTATCTTCAGCTTCCCAAGCTTAGAAGATTTCTGTACTTTCTTTTATAAGGGAATCAGAACATCGTTATTAATAAATTTATCACATATCAATTGTGATTATAATTATGCATCAAATATTCTGCCAATTTTTATAGTTCATTACTTCTATTTCTAATCAAAACTGTTTCTTTGAGACACATACTTCAGGTTGTGTGTAAAATAAGAAAAGTATAATTTTTTTCTTTTTTTCCCACTTGTGCCAAGCTTTTTTTTTTTTTTTTTTTTTTTTTTTTTTTTTTTTTTTTTTTTT
>JANEHK010000001.1:43673928-43697816 GCA_025960845.1 Tachycineta bicolor | reverse complement strand
TTTTTTTTTTTTTTTTTTTTTTTTTTTTTTTTTTTTTTTTGCTTGGCAAGCAAATTCTTTTTCAAAATAGTCACTTCATTACTCATTTACTTATTTATTTTGAAACATACAAACAAGGAAATAAACAGAGAGCAAAGAGGGATGTTTTCTGTTAAGTAATGAATTATTCAAGCAGTTAATGACAGAAACAATGGCTTCATTGAAGCTACAGCTCTCTAAGGCAAAAAATGCTCTCTATGAAAAAAAAAAAAGTACTGAGACAGAGCCGTCCTTTAAGTTGAGAGTCAGAGCAGGTGCAGGCTCTCTTGTCTGAGAGCTGTCACTGCCAGCTGAATGGGACTGTGTCTCAGCTTTGACTGGCATGAGTAGGCAAAACTATTCATTGGCATCCTAGAAAGGAGCAATGATGAAATGAGTTAATCCGCATATCACAAAGCCTGAGAGTTGGATTTGGTTCTGCTGTTACAATCATGAGCAAAAGAATGACAGAGCTGGAATGTGGAATCATTTCCAAAACACTCATGTGAAACACTGTCCACAGTGAAAGAAATGCAAAAAGAGAATTCACACAGTTTTTAAGATACTATTGATGGTATTTATGTGAAGCTCAATCCAGTATGATGCTGATGTTAAAGGCTTAACTGATACACGTATGTCATGGGTTAGTACAGTTTGGTTTTTCATTTATAGAGGAATGTAGAATGATTCTCTGGGTCAGGACCTGGGAATTGCTTTAGAAAGGACAGGGACCTATCAGAAGGTTAGTTGGAATATTGGCATCTGTTTTGACCACTGAAAACTGTTGGCTACGACTTTGGGAAGTACCATATAAGATTCTTTGATTTCCTGTAGATGGGGCTTTTTCCTTTTTCCTTTGGCCAGAGAGAGACAGGTAACATCGAGCTGGGCCTGCTGCTCCCTCATTTTTTGGGGGGGAGCTGGCCTGAGGCCTGGACAGATTCTATCATCCCCCGGGTGCCGGTGGGGAAGGAGAGGTTGCTGCTTTCCAACAACTACTTTCTCCAAACTTCCCTGGAGCAGGGAGAGATCTCTGCTGGGCCCCTGATAAGAGCTATGGACACCATTTAGGCTGAGGCCACCCTGATTTACACCAAGGGGTGGGCTGAGAAGGCATTTATGATCCTGCCTGGGTTTTTTGTGATTCTGGATGGCCTGGGTGCTCTGTTTTCTGATGTTTTTGCGTGAGTTCTTCCTCCCTCACCAGCGCGGCCTTGAACATCTAATACCACGAGCTACTGCAGGAGAGAAAAAGACTCTAGGTAGATTTAACTTTTTCCTGGCAACATGAAGCTTCCAGAGCTTGGCCCTTCTCTGAGAGGGAAAGGGACAGAGTGAACATAAAGAAGAAACAGCATGAAGTCAGTAGAGCAGGAGTGAAAAGATGATTGGGACAGAATGTTGAAGAATTTGTTGCTCCATTCTTATTTGAGCCATAGAAATGAGCTTTATATTTAGATTATTCGTTTAAATTATAGAAAATATATACATTTAGGGAGATGATTGTTTAGATTTGTGTGTGGATTTGAGCAAAGGTGTTTGTGATGGACTAAGTAATATTAATCCTATAAGATATTTGAACAGAGATAAAGACGAGAAGCTCTCTGCGCCAGTGAAGCAGTGAGAAGATATCTCTGTACCTTGAGATGAAGAATCCTTTGCTTTTGGAGTTATTCATCCTTAAAAGGTGATACCCCAGTATGCAAGAGTCTAAGACCCATGACCCATAAGCGGCTTGGGAACCTGCTATTGGGAGAGGTCACAAAGGCAGGTTTCCTCAGGTGGATGTTTTTGTGACAGTTAAAAAACCCACAAGAGAACTGTTCTAGGTTGTCAGTAGGATCCATGACGCTAAGAGAGATGAGTCTCCAAAAGAATTGATAAAAGACTATTGTCAAATGGTGAAACTATCTGAAAATGATGAGTTTTGTCTCTTTATGTTGTTTTGTAGGAAAGTGAACAGTTTGTAAAGGGAGGGAAGAGTGTTTTTAGGGTTTCATTTTGTTTTACTTTTTTTTCCCAACTCAAAGGCCTGAAGTATGAAGGTTTGCATATGTTGTTTTGTAGAGCTGCCTAGAGATGTCCAGCAGCTTTAGCTTTAGATACAGACAAGGCAAGCACACTCTGAGCAAGTTGCACATGTTCTCCTCTCACTAGTTCTGTTTTTCTCCTGAGGATGCGTAGCACCAGCAGTAAAAAAAAATTAAAACAAAACAAAATGAAACTCTAAAAACACTCTTCCCTCCTGTCATGGGTTAGTACAGTTTGGTTTTTTAGTTATAAAAGAATGCAGAATAATTCTCCAGGTCAGAACCTGGGAATTGCTTTGGAAGAAACAGAGACCTATCAGAGAGTTAGTTATAATATTGGTATCTATTTTGACCACTGAAATTGTTAGCTGTGACTTTGGGAAGTACCATGTAAAACCCATTGATTTCCTGCAGGTGGGGCTTTTTCCTTCTTCCCTTTGGCCAGAGAGAGACAGGTAACATAGAGCTGGGCCTGCTCCTCCCCCCTTTTTGGAGGGGAGCTGGCCTGAGGCCTGGCCGGATTCAATCGGCTCCTGGGTGAAGGCGGGGGAAGGAGAGGTTGCTGTTTTGCAACAGCTACTTTTTTCAGACTTCACTGGAGCAGGGAGAAATCTCTGCTGGGCCCCTGATAAGAGCTATGGACACCATTTGGGCCAAAGCTACCCCAATTTACACCGAGGGGTGGGCTGAGAAGGCATATATTATCCTGCCTGGGTTTTTTTTTTTAATGATTCCAGACTACCTGAGTGCTCTGATCTCTGATGTTTCTGTGAGTTCTTCTTCCCTCACCAGTGCGGCCTTGGCCTTGAACATCTAACACCATGAGCTACAGGGACAGAGACAAAGACTCTGGACCGATTTAACTCTTTCTTAGCAGCATGAAGCTTCCAGAGCTTAGCCCTTCTCTGAGAGAGTAAGAAAAGACAGAGTGAACATAAAGACCAACAGCATGAAGTGAGTAGCAAGAGTGAAAAGACTATTAGGACAGAAGGTTGAAGAGTTGGTTGTTCTATTGTTACTTGAGCCATAGAAATTAACTCTATATTTAGATAATTCCTTTAAATCATAGGAAGATATGCATTTGGGGAGATGATTGTTTTAATTTGTGTGTGAATTTGAGCAAAGGTGTTAGTGATGAACTAAGTAAAATCCTATAAGATGCTTGAACAGAGATAAAGATGAGAAGCCCCTGCACAAGTGAAGAAGTGAAAAGAAATCTCTGTACCTTGAGGTGAAGAATCCTTTGCTTTAGAGTTATTCATCTTGAAAAGGTGACACCCCAGTATGCAAAAGTCTAAGACCCATGACCCATAAGCAGCTTAGGAAATTGCTCCTGGGAGGGTCACAAAGGCAGGTTTCTCTGGGCGGTTGTTTCTGTGACAGTTTAAAACTCCCAAGAAAACTGTTCTAAGTTGTCAGTGAGATCCATGATTCTAGAAGATAGTCTTCTCCTAAAGAACTGATGAAAGACTATTGTCAGATAGTGAAACTGACTGAAAATTACAAGTTTTTTCTCTTTATATTGTTTTGTAAGAAAGTGAAGAGTTTGTAAAGTGAGGGAAGAGTGTTTTTGAAGTTTCATTCTGTTTTAGGTTTTTTTCCAACTTTTTTTCCTTTTCTATTCTTTTAGTGTATGTTAATAAACTATTTGTTAATTTTAAGGTTAAGCGTGCTTTGTTTTTCTCCTAGCCTCTTTCCCAGAGAAAGGGTAAATATCAAGACCAAAATTTAGTGAACGTGAAACCACTACATTAATTGGTGTTTCCACCCGGTTTGAAATTATAACTATGACACCTCCCTTTACAAACTGTTAACTTTCCTACAAAACAACATAAAGAGACAGAAACATCAGAGATCAGAGCACCCAGGCAGTCTGGAATGACAAAAAAACCCAGGCAGGATCATAAATGCCTTCTCAGCCCACCCCTTGGTGTAAATCAGGGTGGCCTCAGCCTAAATGGTGTCCATAGCTCTTATCAGGGGCCCAGCAGAGATCTCTCCCTGCTCCAGGGAAGTTTGGAGAAAGTAGTTGTTGGAAAGCAGCAACCTCTCCTTCCCCACTGGCACCTGGGAGCTGATAGAATCTGTCCAGGCCTCAGGCCAGCTCCCCCCCAAAAAATGAGGGAGCAGCAGGCCCAGCTCTATGTTACCTGTCTCTCTCTAACCAAAAGAAAAAGGAAAAGCCCCACCTACAGGAAATCAAGGGGTTTTATATGGTACTTCCCAAAGTCGTAGCCAACAGTTTTCAGTGGTCAAAACAGATGCCAATATTTCAACTAACCCTCTGATAGGTCCCTGTCCTTTATAAAGAGAATCATTCTACATTCCTCTATAAATAAAAAACCAAACTGTACTAACCCATGACAACATAGATACTTTTTCTTTTGTACTTGTTGTTGTTGTTGGTGGTGGTGGTGGTGGTGGTGGTGGTTTTTTTTTTTTTTTTTTTTTTTTTTTTTTTTTTTTTTTTTTTTTTTTAATTAGGTAACTTCTCTTACAGACATGTAACTTTCCTTCATGTTGACAATTGCTCTAAACTGAACTCTCTTTTATTGTGAGTGTTTTAATAGCCAGGGTGTTGACTCAAATAACTTGCCCAGTTTTTAAAAATATACACTTGCCTCTGATCTTCAGTTGAGGGTATGAAAAAAGACTCCTTCAACAGAGATGCACCCAAAATTCTGGGTATTGTATCTCAAGCTACAACCTTTTATAGACATCCCATGAGTTCTTGTAGTCTAGTCCAGTTGTGAATCCTGGCCTGGGCTGATTAAGTGAGAGTGTTTACATCACCTACCTGAGGAATTTAAGTTAGTGTACATCAGACGCACAATGCACAATTTCTTGCAAAAAAAAAAAAAAAAAAAAAAAAAAAAAAAATATATTTTATAAAAAAAAAAAAAAAAAAAAAAAAAAAAGTGAATTAGTTATTAGAAATTACAAAGTTATCTTGTCTTCTTTACCATGTGTCAAAGAAGCCTGTCTCTTGCAGTTGACAATGTATAAGAAGTCTATCTTAGGAACTTAATTATGTGATTACTGCATTTTCCATTCAATACAGGAAACTTATGTATTTGGTTTAGACTCTGTTTTGTTTCAGAAGCACAGAAGTTAAGCACTGTGGTGATGAATATTCCAGCTGATCTAACTCTGTATGGAGTTTGATGCTAAACATTGAGTCTCACTTTTTACTCCCAATGCTTTAACAATAAACAAATTAAGCCACATTATACTTCCCAAGATATCCCAACCTCAGCCAGGCACACAGATCTTTATTTATCTATTTTTAGAATGTAGATATACATTCTTAAGGCTTATACCTTGGAGCCATCCCAGATGTTTACTTCAGTACATAAACTTCAGTTTGTACAGATTTCAATGGCTAGGGTACCCTAGAAATGAAACTTGTATAAACACTGAATTGGTACTAAACTGGAATACCGCTTCCTGTCAACTGCTGAACTGATTAAAGATACTTGTCATGTACAGACTAATAAAATTGAAATGGTTGTGCCCTACACATTGAACTATTGATTGTAGTACCCATTGTATTTGCTTATGGTGTCATGGCTAAGGCTTTTTAGTGTTCTCATGGTATGAATACAGTCATCTGCAAATACTGACAAAATGTCTTCTTGGAACCTAAAGTTTTTCTTTCCAAAATGAAGAAAAATTGAAATTCTTTGGAGATCTCATTATTATTAGTAGCTGCATTAAATATACTTTGTGTTGCTCTTGTCGTTTAAAGAAGTCCTAAAGCTGTTAGAAAACTCTCCAGTGAGACAGGGCTGAATAGACTTCTTTGCCACACAGTTGTATAGAGATTACACTCTCCCCTGCACTGTGGTGGTCCCAGCATTTCCTGGGAGTTCCACAGAGCAATAAACACCAAGAATAAACATATATCCAGCAAGTTGCTTGTTTTTCCAACAACTGCTAAAGTGTCTAACCATTGCACCTGAAATCTTACTGAACAAGACTGCACTTGGTGATTATCCTGTCATCTCCATGCTACAAATTTTCTACCATTATTCTCCAGCTCAAAGTAGGATGAGGGGCTATGTGTTTAGACAACCTCTTGTACTGGGTCTGGCATGGATGGAGTCAATTTATTTCCCAGCAGCCAGTAGGATGCCACACTTTGCATTTGTGACTAAACCAGCATTGATAATGCATTTTAGTTATTGCTGAACAGTGCTTCCCTAGTATTAAGTCCTTTCTCTTTTCCAACTCTCTCCCCAGAAAGTCTTTTGGGGGTGTGTGGGAAGCTGGCAGGAGACACAAGCAGGAAAGCTGATGTGAAATCACCAAGGGACATCCTGTGCTATATAACATCTTGTTCAGTAATAAAGAGCTGTGGAGGCTTCTGGGTTTTTTCCTTGATGGGGGGTGGGGGAAGGTAGCCCTTGCTCAAAGACTGGCTGGGAGGTGTTAAGTGTTTTGGGATTTTTTTGGTTGGGTTTTTGTTTGTTTGTTTGTTTGGCTTTCCTTTGCTTAATAAAGTGTCTGTATCTCAGCCTATGAGTTTTCTTGTTTTGGTCTTCCTTTTCTCTCCTCCAGCCTGCAGGAGTATGGGGGAAAGTGAGTGAGCAACTGTGTGGTTCTTAGCTGTAGGTTAACTCACAGCAACTCTACAAAATTAGCCTGTTATAAGACCAGTTGGAGATTCAGAAATCAGTACAGCTCCCTCTGAGGCAGTAAAAGAGGATTGTACTATAAAAAATATACATGGGGAATGTCTCTAGCATTTTTCTGAAGCTTCCTTATGGGAAGTAGAAAGTGTCCCATTGATTAGGATGTTTAAAACCAGACTGGCTTTAACAAGAAAATATGATTGCAGTGAAATCTCTGGCAGTTTGACAATGTGATTTTATATTTCTGTTTCTGTGACAGTTCTGATTCTGGAGTTCTACTGAATCATTGACAGCCATGGCAACATGATGGGAAAGGAGACAGCAATGCTATGCTATTGGAGCTGTGAAGCAGAGAAACTCTTACTGCTTGAGCTGATTATAGCTAGTAAAAAAACCCAAAAAACTTGTCACAATAAAAATATGCTGACAACCAGAAACAAACTATCTTTCTAGTCCCCTTGGGCCAATCAGTTACACTGTTTGTGACTAAAACACATTGACCATATTGCAAGGAACAGCACTGACAAACTGAGTGCTTTGGACATAGTAGTTTTGTTATCTTTGTTCTCCTTTCTAACCTCCGCTGAAATTTCATTTGTCTGCTATACTTTTTTTTTTTTTTTTTTTTTTTTTTTTTTTTTTCCCCAGTTTTAAACTTTGTCTTCATGATGACTGAGGTCTTCTCTTTACATTATACTGGATTATATTTGCAATATATTTCAGAATTCTTCAAAATGAGAAATGTTTCAGTAGAACTATTGTTTATCTCCATTCAAATGGCTTTACTATTAAAAAAACAAACAATCAAACAAAAAAAAGTGTAGCTTAAAAAAAAAAAAAATCAAGCACCTGTTTCATAATGATACTATTCATACTTGTGTTTTCTGTCACACCATTTAATGAATTTCCCTAGTTATAATTCAGTAACTTTTAATTAATTTGTAATGCTTTAATTTTACTTTTTAAATAAACTTCCTCTGCAATATGTTCTTTTCCAAGATTCTTATATTGCATTTGCTTTGTTTTGAAGCTGGTGGTTTCCTGGAAGCACCAGCAGCTACTCTGCAGAATCTAAGGGGGAAAAAAACCCCAAAAACAAACAATCAAGCAAACAAACAACCTAACAAACAATAACATCAAAATCCAGAGCAACAAACAAGAAAAATCCCAAACCTGCTCTCAGAAAATTCAGCACCTTAGCATATGCATATGCAGCAATTGTCTGTCTTTCTCACTGTTGCACTTTATCACAAATTATGCCGCAGTTAGAATACCAAATGTATTCTTGAATAAGACCATTTTACACATCCCAGTAGAGTATGTGGGGTTATGGTTCTGACATTTCCCCCCTCATTGTCAGACGAGATCTTCTAGATCTATCTGTCCTCTGATTTTTTTTTTTTGTGTGTGTGTGTGTGTGTGCATATATTGTCTTCAGTATTAGCTGCTGAATGTGTCATGTATATTCTTTCACCTGACCAATCTATTTTTTCTTGCTTCATATCCAGTATAATAAGGTTACCTGCAAAGAGTAATTTAAAATGTGTATACATCTACCAAATCTGTGTTCCTCCAACCTATAGGAAATTAAGTAGGCTGTAAACTCCTATAACAAGGCAGCAACACATCAGATAGACAGCCTCATGCTCCAGAATAATATTCTACACAACACTTAAATTAGCTAAAATTATCTCAGGATTATAATTTTCAACATAGAAGAGTTAAATCTAATTGAGACCTCTAATCTGAGAATGTGGAGTCAATATTAAATAAAATATCAGCAAAAGATATGTTTTTAAAAAGCAGCAAGAAAAGGTATTCTGTTATAATTAAATTTGAAATCTGTGCAGATCTCAAGGCTCAGATGTTGTTCTATGAACATGACTATGGTCTCAGGGCCATCCTGACACAGGATAACAAAATCCTCAGGAATTGTCTGATATTTGTCTTGTGCACTGCCCGCTCAGAACTTCCCAGTTGAACATTCTACTGGAATGTACAGATTTATCTTGTAGTTGTTATATATTTAATTGTGAAAATTAGAAAAATAATGCATATACATTTCAGTAAATATAAATTTTATGCTAAAGGTAGGAATGAATGAAAAGCCCCAAGAACCAGAGTAAAGGCTTGAATGATAGAGCAACTGGTTAGAAGCAGTTTCATTTCCATTGCACATTTTGAGGCCTGAAGGAGAGGTACAGAGTCAGAACTGAGAAAATGGTCACAGCATGTGAGAAAGACCAGTGAATGTTCTAGGATTTTATAGTGTGAAAGTGAAGTAAGAAATGGGATCTCAAAACATTACTAAGAATGAGATCTGGGAAATAATGAGATCTGGGAAGGCGTAGGAAAAGAAAAGCAGAAAGAAAAAAAAAAAAAAAAACCAAAAAAACCCCACAAGATTGTGAATTGAATGACAAGGTGACTAGCTAGTTGTGTAAGATGAGAGGAAAGTCACAAAGATGATGATTTTGGAAGAAAGATTCAAAAGAAAAGGACAGACTAGCAGCAGGATTTCCTGAGGATGTGTCATAGACAGAGGGAAACAGGATACTGAGCAGACTAGATAGTGAGAGTGAAGGAAATATAATAGCAACTTGCAGGCACAGAAAATTCTAACAAGGATTAAAAAAAAAAAAAAAAAAAAAAAAGTCAGCACTGAGAAAAAGTGAATGGGAAGAAGATCCACAGAAGATATAATCAAAGGAAGAATCATCAAAACAGGATATAAATAACCAAGTAGAATGCAAAGTAAGGAAGCTGTCCAGATAAATTGAATTGCAAAAGTTTAAGAAAGATCAAGAGTGCATGTGGAAAACAGACTCTTAGAGCTTAAAACAGATGATCAGCAATACTTGTGGTGGCAGTGTCATTGATCAGTGTGTTTCACACTGGAGTGGGTAGTATGGAAAACCAAAGACAGTGAAAAAAGACATCTCCATAACATAACGTGTCCAGTAAGAAAGAATATATACAGTTAAAACATTTATTGACTCAGCTGATGAAAAAATCAATACAGCAGGTGATCATTTCAGGATGAGAAGTCAAGACTTACCTGACTTTACTGCCCATATTTACTAAGAAGCATTCACTTGAGTACATGGGAAAAAAACCCAGAAGTCTCACCAGTAGGATTTTGTTTGTTTGTTTTGTTGGTTGTTGGAATAAACTTTTTTTTTTTTTTTCTGTCTGTGTTGCAGCCACAAACATGGTATTAGTGACAGATGTCCCCAAGACATTTTAGTAACAGTGTATTAAGAAGTCCTTGTAAAAGTAGGCAACATGTGTAAAAGTAGGCAACATATGGAAATAAAAATCAAAGGTAGCTGGAATAAACCATGTGTCTACAGTGAGCTAGATTTGACCCAGACTGCCAAAGTGAAATACAATGAGCTGCAGTGCTATGCAAGTTGAAAAGCTAGTTAAAAGTTAACTCTGATGCTTAAAAAACACTAAAGGAGAAAAAGTGTGAGGGGAAAAAAAGAAAAAAAAAAAAAAAAAAGAAAAAAAAAAGAAAAAAATGTTTTCAAGACAAGTTCAAAACAATTTAAAATTTCAAAGAAAACAAGAAAATCGTGAAGTATCAGAAGACCTCCTACCCTCAGTTAAGGGAAAGGAAAAAGAAATAAACTGGTTAGAAAACTGGCTTGCAGGGATTACATACACTTAATTTTAAGTATGTATTGAGGTTGAAATCCAGATCACAGTAATACATTTGGTTGGGTCACCTAAAAAATATGGGTGTGCATGTTGGATATCAGTTCTTTATTTCTAAAATGTTAGATTATTTGCACATGATGTAGCAATATGAGCGGTGAAAACACAGGAAAACACCTCCTTTGTCATGGAAGGTGATACATTCAGATGTGGCATAATCCTTCTGCTTATTAAATAATATGACATTCTCCTGCCTGGGCTGCAGCAGATAACTTTTGTTTTGCATAAGGCTTTGCACAGTCTGTAGGCATGGACCAGGTAAATCTAGCTTCTGTGTTTCTGTTCCCGGTCAACTGAAGTCAGACTCTGAAAGAAAACATTACATAGGATGATAATCTACTGAAATCTGTGCCAAAACTGGTTTATTTGTACAATGGACCATAATTGAGGGACTGTTTTCTACTTTCACAATGCTTATGCTGTGTAGCCTTTGGGATTTTTTTTTTTTTAACTTTTTTTAAAATCATACTTAATTTTCTTTATATTCTGTTTTGTGTATTTATTCTACAAAAAACTTGGGACAGTGACTCTCTTTTCTTCCATGTTTGTACAGATCTTAACAAAATGGATTCCCAGTACCTGAGTTTCTGGGTGTTACTTTGTCATCAGTAACCACTACAAGAACTTATAAGATTCTGACATTATAAAATGTGAATATCAATTCTGATTCAATACAAATCTCAAGTCTTAACCCTGATTCACTTTGGATATTTTACTGCCATTTCAGCCAATCCTTACTTATGAATAAGTACTTCAGTTAGAAACAGATGCAAAATAAACACCATTGTTTTTATTAGCTTTTTTCTTCTATCCTGAAAGAGCTTTAAAGAAAAAAAAAAAAAAAAATTACACATGTATAAAACGTGAGCTTTTAAGTTCCCATGGTTATCTGTTCAATTTGCAAACTCTTAAACAAAATAATTTAATTGTGTACTTTTTTCCCCACTCTTTCCATTATAATATCTGTAAGAAAATGAAATGGTCACCCCCAGCCACCGTGCAAACCAGAGCTTTATATGTGTTTTATTAGCCCAATACCTGATTATAAGAAACTAGGTCTTTGCTTATAAACTCAGTATACATAACATGTTTATTGCTTTATAGTTTAGTAAAGCCATATATTCATGGTTATAACACATAACAAGACTTTTTATGCTTCTTCCACCAAGCTGGGGGGCATAATAATGTTTATTCAGGGTCATTCTTGGGAGTAGTGCATTGTGCATTTGGTTTGTGTTATGGTTTTTCAGTGATCAAAGCACCTGGACCTTCAATAGTCTTTCAGCTTAATTTGGCACGGTGACAAATGTTTACATATGCTAACCTGAACATTATTTGGAGTTTGTACTTACAAAAAGTATATTTGACAGAACTTTAGGTTTTGGCATTAAAAACAAACAAACAAACAAACAAAAACCCAAAAACCACAAAAACAAACAAACAAACAAACAAACCCAACAACACAAAACCCAAAAAACCAACTTGGTTTAAATACAGCAAATTTATCTTCAAAAAGAAAGGCTGTAAAGGAGGAAGCATTTCCTGTGGTCACTGTCAAAGCTAAAACACTCACTTTTTATTCAAGCACTGCTTTCACTCTTAAATTAACCTGATAGATAAATAAAAACAATCAGTGGGGGGGGGGGGGGGGAAGAAAAAAAAAAAAAAAAAAAAAAAAAAAGAAAAAAATCTAAATATGCAAGAAATCAATTTAGCCAAAGCCTTTTTTTTTTTTAATATAATTTTTGCTAAATTAAGAAAACCATGCCATACCTAAAAAAAAAATCCCAACCTCACTTCTGTTCACACACCACTGCGATAATAACTACGTACCAGCTGCTTGCTTATGATTTGCTCTGACTTTAGATAATAATAGCACTGTCGCTCACACAATTATACGCACGCTGCAAAAGTAAGAATAAACACAAAGTTAAATTAAAAGAAGCCCCAGCTCTACCCGAGGCGCCGTGTGACGGATCCGCGCCCGAGGGAAGGCGGACAGAGGCCGGCAGGACGGGCTGCGGCACTGCTGGGGTGGCGGCCAGGTGCCAGGGACAGCTGGGTGGGAACCTGCCGGGCTCCATCAGCAAGGCTGTTCCTCCCCTCCCAGGGAAGTGCCACTGGCAGGAAAATGCACAAACGCCAGAGGTTTATGTCCAAAAAGGAGACAGAGGACTCCTGCGACTTTATTCGAATAAAGGGAGAGTCCACCGGGGCACACGCCCGCGGGGTTTTCTCTCTCCAGCTGTCGAAGAGCGCAGCCTCCGTTTATCGTAAACTCCCGGCTCCTTTCCCCATCGGCTGAGATACTAAGAAGGTACAGCCTTCCCAAACTGCCTACCACATACCCCTCCTTGAACCTACTATTTTACCCCAAAGTTCCGAAGTTCAGGCTTGTACAGACCCACTTGTCTGTTTCAGGACTTAAGCTGTCTGGGCTCTGCAACAAACCTGCTGCCCAAAGTTAGCAGACGCATTAAGACCCATTTCAGCTGTATTAACTCCCATCCCTTCACCCACAGAATTATAAAGACATGAGTGCTCCTCTCACCATCGCTGCACGATTACTTTACGCACATTTAGTGGACCAAGTGGGAATGAGCACTTCTGGCGCTGCTTTTTCACCCGCTCCCCATCCGCCCGCTGGGGGACTGAGGGTTTTTTGTTTGTTTGGTGGTGGTGTTGGTGTGTGTGTGTGTTGTTGTTTGTTTTGTTGTTTTTTGGGGGGGTTGTGTTTGTTCGGGGTTGGTTGGTTTGTTTGGGGGTTGGGTGGGGGTTTTTTGGGGTTTTTTTTTTTTGGAGACACCTTTCACCTCTTCAGCTGCAAGCCATGGATGTGCAGTCTGGACCTTACCAGTCTTGGATAGTAGCATGGAGAGTATTGAAACGTAACAAAAATAACAGGCTGATAGGAGAAATCCCTAATTAAAACCCCATAATCCCGCCCAATACAAGGGCAGCCCAAAAAGAACATTTTACTTAGCTTTCATGCATTTTCTCCATTATTAAAAAAAAAAAAAAAAAAAAAAAAAAGATGAATACTCTGATGTATACATTTTTTAATTATTACAAAAGCTCTGCTCTAATTTAATTTGCAAAGTCATGTTTTCTTTCTTAAATAAGTTTAGTCTTTAAAATATATATATATATATATGACTGAATGAACGACTTCCTTATAAAATATATTTAAAAAAAGAGATGTAGCTGAAAGATCCATTTAAAAGCCTCAAGGAAAAGGCAGATAATGCAACATCTAAATTGCTATACTTGTAGGACTTTCAGCTAAAACTCCTCTTGCTATAAAACACAGAATACTTAAACAGATTTATCTGGTCTAATATTTTTTAAAGGAAATCTTATTTATAGGATTGACTTAAACTAAAATGTTGTTTTGACGTGAGGAGTTTTGTGGCAATTTCTAACCTTTTTTTTTTTTTTTTTGTCTGATTAAATTGTTGCAATTTAAATTATACAGTTTCAGTTGGTACAGTTATTTAAGAGAGGGAAAAGGCATAGTAAGCACTTTGTAAGGAATAATCTGTTTTGAAGAATCACTTTTTATGTATGTATATAGCATTTTAATTAAAAGATGTTGAAATAATCACAATCACAAAAATAATAATAATAATAATAATAATAATAATAATAAACCAAAAAAAAGTCCTTCGATTTGCCGCTGACTGTACAGGATTCTACAATAATTCAAAATTTATCAATAGCTTTCAGCTAAGGGAATGTTGTTTAAATTAATTTATTACATGATTTTGTTTGTTTCAGGAAGGACAATTCTTTTCACTTAGGTCTGTCAGAAAATAGGTTAAATTCAGTGTTCTGTATTATCAGCTGATAAACTGAATATTAGGTGATACTGAATATTCACCAGTATATCAGGATATAAACTTGTCAGAATGCAATTTTGTATAGTTAATAGTGAGAAAACTGTTTAAGTCTTTTACCAGCCTTCTCTCTGTTCTGTAGAGCTGCACACTTTATCAAACCTACCTTATATATCACTTTTCCAAATGTTTCCAAAGCTTTCTGTATGGCCATTCAATTTGATTTGACTAATGGATCCCACTCCAAATCTATAAATGTGTTTGTAGAGATAGTGAGGTTGACCTCACTTCCTGTCTGCAAGCCTATATAAAACTCAGCATGAAAGGAGCAGCAATCTTGCTGCAGCCCAACAGTGGTGCTCCAGCTACAGTTGTACAGATGGTGAGATTTTTATCTTGCCAAAACTTAATAGAACAAGTTATATTAAAAAAAAAAAAAAAAAAGCTTTTGTTATCTTGTTATCTTTTTGCCTTGTCCTGTCACTCACTGGTCATCACTGGAAAGAACTTGTCTTCTGCCCTCTTTGCACCCTCCCTTCAGGTATTTATATACATTGGTGAGATTCCCCAGAGCCTACTCCAAGCAAAGCAGTCTGAGCTCTCTCAGCTGTTCCATTCTGTGAGGTGCTCTAGTCCCTGCCTTATTCTTGTGGTGTTTTGCTGAACTCTCAATAGTATCCCTCAGGCCCCAGAAATGGATGCAGTTATACAGAAGTGGCCTCACCACTGCTGGATAAAGGTGAAGGATCACCTCCCTTGACCCGTGGGCAGTATTTTGCCTTATATAGCCCAGGATACCCCAATCACCTTCTTTGCAGCAAGAACATTTCTGGCTCATACTCTACCTGGTGATCACTAGGACCTCCAGGTGCTTTTCTGCCAAGCTGAACAGCCCCCGGATTAGTGCACTTCATTGTTCCTCCTCGGGTGCAGGAATTTGCCTTTCTCCTTTTGTGGTTCCTGCCATTTCTTCAGCCTCTTGAAGTCCTTCTGGATAGTGTCACAATCTGCAGTGTACCATTCCTTCCTATGTGGTGTCAGTTGTAAATTTCCTGAGGGTACATTAAAGAAATTCTTTGGCCCTAGATTTCCCACAGCAGAGTCTTAGTTGTCCACTTCCAGCAAAAATAATTAAAATTTTTGAAATGTACTGTAGTAAGGAAAGCTTGAACTCAGTGTCTTCAGAAAAGGACCCCAAACAAAGAAATCCCTAGGCAGTTATATCCTTACCATCTAGGTTTCCTACCTTATGTGACAGTTCAAACCAATAAAAATATTAGGAACTGGGGTCTTCTGGTTCTCCATTGGTTCTTTTCACTGTCTCTAGGTGGGACATTTCTCTTTTTTCTCTAATGTTGTAGTTTGTGCTGGTGGGATAGTGGCCTTCCTTAATGCCTTGTCTTCCAGTATGAGCAGGCTCTGTGGATCCCTTTTACTTAAGTAGGTAAAAAGCTCGGTGTATCCAGCAAAAAGTTCATAGTGTGTGGCCTGAAGCTTCAGCATGGCTACCTACTAATGCTAAGTGAGTTACACTGAGTGACTAATTTCCTTTATTTCTTTACAAGGTACTCTGCTCTGTCACCCAGATCATTAATTAAGATGTTAAACAGGACTGGACCTGGTACTGATTCCCAGTACACCACCAGTCACTGGTCTCCAAATAGACTTTTCTACTGCTCTTTTTTTGCTAAGCAGGCCCTTTCTTTAGCTCCTTGGAGAGTCTTACAGGTTTATTAGCTTATTCTGAAGGAGTAAAATTTGGGTTACATTTAAGATCAATACAAAGGAACAAAACAAAAACAGTTGTTCA
Organism: Tachycineta bicolor; assembly: GCA_025960845.1. NCBI lineage: Eukaryota > Metazoa > Chordata > Aves > Passeriformes > Hirundinidae > Tachycineta > Tachycineta bicolor. The sequence continues at coordinate 43,681,768 of JANEHK010000001.1, read as the reverse complement.
GTAATTATGAAGCCCAGATTTACCACCTTTTTGTGGTACAGTGTAGTAGAAATGATCCATGCCAGTGACAAGAAATAATTGGTTTAATGTCATAATTACAGACCTTAGCTAATTGTAATCATATTCTATACTTACGGACAGCTTGTATCTCTGAACTCTTATGTCTTTAACATGGCTTTTGCTCTGGGCCTCAGATCTCTAGCTTTGACCTTTATCTTGCTTTGGAATTATGTCATTCTTTTGTTCTTGGCTTAGATTCTGAATTGTAACCATCTAAAGCAAAGGTAGTCTCCAAGGAAGATGCTGCTGCTTTAGAAAATTATTTACTTTATAATTTAAGAAGATAAAGTTAAACATAAAATAAAACTTCAAGTGACAAAATAACTATCACATATATCTTTCAGGTTTGCTATTCCAGGGCTCTTGAAAAGCCCAATTTTTATGTGTTGGTTTTGGTTTTGTGTTTTGTTTGTTTTGGTTTTTGTTTTTTGTTTTTTTTTGTTGTTGTTTTGTTTTGTTTTGTTTTGTTTTGTTTTGTTTTGTTTTTTGTTTTGTTTTGTTTTGTTTTTTTCTCAGAGCCCTAGACGATCCATTCTGTCATTGCTGGTAACACGGTGCTACCTAGATTTTAATCCATTTGGACATTTTTAACTGGCAACTTTTATAAATAGAGAAGGATGTGAATATGTTATGTGTGTGTGTGTATATATATATATATAATTTTAAAAGCTACTAATAAGCTAGTGGCAAGAAAGCATCAATACAACTCTTCTTGAATGGCATCAAGCAAGTGGGAAGCTGATAGAATGTGTTTTGTGTTTATAGAATGTGTTTTGTGTTTCTGTAAACTGAATATTGATGGGAGTATATTCAGGAGTAGTGACTGTAGTTGGAGAAGTCATTAACGAAAAAAAAAAAAAAAAACCCAAAAAAACCCAAAAAACAAACCCAAAAATAAATGTTTTAACATTTAGCAATTAGTTAATGAAAATGTGCTTAGAATAAAGGAGGCAAAGATTAATGGAAAATACATAGAACTTCCATTTGGAACAGAAATCTCATATGTTGCTGGGCATTCTTCCTCCACCACCTTACCCCATCTTGTGTGGGTATACCAAAATGATTATTTTGTATGATTCTAATTATCAAATGATATTAAAAGAAATGAATGTTAATGACATGTATTTGATAACAAATGAGAAGTTAAAGGCAAAACCCCCCCGATGTATTACTAAGTTAACTACAAAATGGCAACTTCTAATACAGATACTAGTTTCATTATTGTTTATTTGTCTAGAAAGAAATAGTGTTTCATTGTTTGGGGTTTTTTTTTGTCCCTAAAGCATTTCATGAAAATAAATGTGTTTATTTTTCTATCAGAGAACCAATTTACCGTGAAAAAATTCAGAGTTCAAAAGTGAATTGTTTCTCAGGGATATACAATGAAGCACACAGACACCACTTCTCATCCTCTTGAGGCAGACACTGTAAATTAGATTTTAACAAGCCAGATGAAGACAATACAAATTTGTATAACAAGCCTTAGCAATTAAAGAAAAAAAAAAAAAATCTGTTCATTTGTAGTGTGGAAGTAGTGATAGTTAATACTGAAGTAAATTCAGATTTGTTGTGGTCATTTATGGAAAATCACTGTTGTATGACTTGCACTGTTCTTAAGACTTTTAGATTATTAAATAATAAATCGGTAATAATGATTACTGGAATAATGATCTCTGGAGATTAAGAACCACAAAGTCTAACAGGAAGTCTTCAGTAAAGGAAAGCTGTGTGTCACACAGAGAAACTTTCAAAAATACTTTCAAAACCCATTTACAAATAAAATTTGTGCCCTGGAGGCACTCACACTGGATGTCACTCGAAGTACACTTGTTCAGATCTGTGTCAGTGTGCAGCAAAGGCCAACTGCTCCCTAAGGGACCGGATGCTGTGACCCCAGGCCTGGCAGAGCTCTTCCCAACAGACACCATCCCTCAGGATCTGACTATGGTGAGCAAAACCTGGTGCTGTAATGGGGTATTAACAATCCTGGGAAGGCAAGTGACAAGTCGATGTCAGAAATTCTCCAGGAACAGAACAAAGTGACAGGAATGGGGTTGGAGAAAGAGCCTGAGGTCCATCCTGGGGACAGGGCTGAGACCAGCACTCGTATGGGGCAGGAGACTGAGGGCCTCAGACTCAGCTGAAATTTTTCTCCACAGTCCATGTGCAGGTTTGGGAGTTCCCAGGGGAGACTGGGAAAGACCAGTGGGGTGTGGTAGTGTCCTGAGAAGCCCTAACAATGTGTGTAAGTCTATCTTCATATATGAAATAGCGAATGACAATAACATTTTAGGAATCATTATGTATCAACTAGATTAATTGGTAACTTAATTAATTAATTGAGATGACTGGTTGTGGTTAAACTCCTCAGAACTGTCTTACTTATTCTAGGCCTTTTGAAACCTGTCTATTTTTAAGACTGTCTGCTGAAATACAAAAGGGACTAGGAAGTAAATCAAGCAAGCCACAATACCCAGAACAACTCAGAAGAAAACTAAAAACTCATGCCCATGATCATAAAGTGGAAAAAGGTACACAGGTGTCATGCAGAGATATAAGTCACTATGGCACATAAGTAGCTTGATTGCTTAGAAAATGTAAGAGAATTAGATAACAGGCTTTCTTTCCATCAGCTGGAAAGAAGCTATTCCTCAAGTCTAGATAGCACAAAGTTGCCGAGGGCAGAAATACCAGCTACTTTTACTGTTGCTGACTTTTACTGTTACATTTATGTAGCAGGATTTTTGGAGATAGACACAGAGAGGCCTTACAGTGCTGGGAAAGTTCTGTTATTTTAACACTGTCAAGGATCTTGAGCCTGAGAACCAGGACAAAGAGCCTGGGATCAAGCTGTTGGCCCCTCAACAAAGTGTAAACAGGTAACTGCAAAGGAATGCTTATGCAGATAACACTAGCGAATAGTATAGCCCTTTGGGGCTCGTGGGCACCAGGAGGTAACCAATGGCATATAGTAAAATGCCGCATGAACAGCTTATGCACAGGAATGATATATGTATAAAAGAACCCTGTGTAACCTCAATAAATGAGCATTCACCATTACTTCTGTAAAGAGCGCGATTGACTCGGGCTGCTCCTTGCGTTTTTCAATCACCTTTACATTGGGGAACTTTCCCCAAAACCCTTCTGTATATACAGACTGATTCAGTCTTTTCAATCCATTAAGGTATTCTTTTTTCAGTATTGTACGTCTAAGAATCAGTGCTCTCTCATCATTGTAAATATATTTATAGGATAGTTAGCAACGTAGAACTGTCACATTTTTTTTCAAGCACAGTCCCAGTGTAACAGCAGTACTTTTGGACAAAAGGAAAAATGGTCTCTCTAGTCCCCAGCTATGAAGAAAGAGCTTTTTGAGGCTTGTAGCCATCCTGACTTGCAACAGAACTAAACTGCACTGGTCTCCTTAAAGGTACAACACAACTAAAAGCAGAGGGGATCATAGGGGGTGTATGTTCTCTAAAAAAACAGTATGATTTCTGTCTGTTAAAGCAAAGGAAATATTTTCTTGCACAATTCTGTCCTCATTTTGCAAACTTGCTCAGGTGAGGGTGCGACAGATTGACAAGCTGAACCAGGAATACTTGAAGGCAGTTGCACAACATTACAAGAATTTCAAAAGTTTAGCTGATTTTTTTTTTTTTTCCTATTTTATTTGAATGCTTTATCACTAGTAACCAGCATGCTGTTATTAGTTGTGAATACAATCTTTACATCATATGGAAGGATACTGAAGATCTTTAATAATAGTTAAACATGTTTATGGTGCTCATTATTATGCAGAAGTTAAATCACCAGCCAGCAATCGAAAAAGAGAAATGATCACATCAAGAATAAAGTATCCCAGGGAGAGAATTAATGTCACAATAATTACATGGTTCACAGTGGAGAATGTGTGGTTATTAGCAGTTCTAGGGAGCTAATTAAGCAAGTCAAAATTCTTTTTAAATCAGTTTAATCATGAGAAAAGGTGTTCCCTTGGCTCTGAACAACTAACTAGCATACAGGAATCAAGAATTCATGGGCACATCAAAAAGAAAGGAAAGATGGTAATTGTACTGTACTAAGCTGAACTACCTTCAATTTTAAAAGTGCTGGCTAATAAAAATAGAATTCATCAAATTGTTTGCTTTGGCAAAACATAACAAAGACTGCTTTAAGACTGCATTAAGTCTCAGTGCTTTTTTATATAGTGTGTACAAATTTATTAACCATGATTGACTTCATTGGGCTTTTCCATCATATCAACAAAGTTATTTTGAGGCAATCTCTCTGCCTTGACTGATTCACTCAGAGATATCAAACTAAAGCAAGGAAGAATATGTCATAGAATGGAGAAGAAAATGGCACTTCAGCTCATAGAAGTCACCAGAACCAAATTCAAAGTGAATCGTGTTGAAGTAAAGCCTTCTGAAATGTTTTCAGAGTGTCTTGTGCTGCTGTTCTAGCCCTCTATCCCCTCCAACATAATTGTTTTTGGCTACTGGGACTGAGAAAATGCTGGCTAACTCATGAATATCTCTGAATGCCAGCATTGACTGTGCTTCATTGTCATGCAAAAGCTATAAAAGTAACTGGATTTTCTTTTTTGCCTTAGCCTCTAAGTGCACACAGAGATTGTGCCTCTCAAGACAATATGGTTCTCAGCTCACTCTGTTTATTGCAGAATCATAATCTGCCTAGAACTGTAATTTTAATTTGTTCCCTTTTAAAAGTAGTCAGTAGCTTGCTTAGCATGCAAGTTTGCTGTTAGATTCCATTTAAATAACCTTGCAATTATAGTGTTCTGCAATAAAATAAATCCACTGTTGTAAGAAATTATATTCTAGAGTGTGATACGGACAACTGCTCTCATCATTTATGTCAACCAGTGTCTCATTCTCATAACAGTCATGCCATTTCAGTTCTGGAAGTCATCACAAAATCTTTGCAGTTCTAATGTCTTAAATGATATTTCAATGTGGAATTGTAGATACTGTCTCTACTGAGTCTCAAAACCCTACAAATAAAAAAATATCATTACTAAAGGAACAATACTGAAGGAGTTTAGGGCATTAAAAATATCCTATGATTATGCTATTTGTAAATTCCAGAATTATATACAATGAAATTGAGCTGATACAATATACTTCAAGGATATATGTCTTCTTATGCATAGTTTAAAATGCATGCAATTATCAGAATATTACACAGATTTAATAATTTTTCCTAGGCCTACTGATAAAGAAAAATGATGAATTAGAAACACAGGCTCAGAATTCATCGGCTTGTGTGTATACAGATGAAAAAAGAATATGGATGTGGAAGAATGATGAGGTGCAAATTGACATGAAATTTTAAATATGTTATTAAGGTGCAGGTGTATGATACATATCCGTAAACTAAGATCAGACACAGAAGGAGCGAGTATATGACAGAACTTTCTTTGCTACGGATGACCTATACACAATGTGGAATTGGGTCAGTAATTAATAGGGATGGTTTTATTATTATAAGCTACATAAGGCAATATCTATTCACCAGTTGTCTCACATTATCTGACTTTAAGCTTCTACTCTAATCCAGTTTTTTTGGGTTCTCTCTCAAATCAGTGGAGAAAGGACAATGATTCTTTGCATTCTATTATAGATTTTTATTTTTCTGTGGAAATGGATCTCTTTATTGACCACAAATGGAGCTAATAAATCTGCCAAATGGCTCAAGTTATGTGAGATGAAACTTACTCAAATCAAGAAGAAGTTAAATGAGATAAGGCTTTAAAAAGGAAGAAAACAAAGACCAGCAATTTGGTAGTATTCCAATATAGATAATATATAATGGAATAAAAAATTATATAGATTGATGTAATTTGAAAAAACAGAGTGCAATTATTTTTAGCATTTTTTTTAATTAAATATGTAAGCCAAGTATCTCAGAAATGTCTAACTTCATATGCTACTGCGAAACTGCACAATGCTGATCAGTGTATGGTTTCAGATATTGTACTTCTAGTGAATTCATGCATATCTGAAAATGTATTCATGACATCTTATTTTTTTATTTTTTTTTTAATTGGTACTCATATAAAGCTCTCAAATATGTTATTCTGTTTCCTTTCTTTTTGTATTTGTTCTACAAGAACCTGATTCATGCCACTCAAGTCAAAAGCATTTTTTCCATTTATTTTGACACAATTTGGATCAATGCCATACATCTCTTTCCTTTTAGAAACAAAAATTAATTTTAATCACCAAGAAATTGCAAACATGTCACTATATAGTCAATTGCTTAACAAATATAAAATAAACCTTCTGCCATTTATCTCAGAGAAATATTCTAATAACCTATGTATTTTAAAATCATTGAGGAATAAGTTACTGATGAAATAGCTCCTGCAGTTTAAAGACTAAGCAATAAAATTATTAATGTTTAGTTAATCGGTTTACTTTGCTATTTTAAATGCTTAGACTAAATGTTATTTTGGAGTTTGTTTTTGTAATTATTTATCAATCACTATCGCTAATGTAGTTTACAGTAGACACCAAAAATTAGATTTGCCTGACACTAGAGAAAGATAATCTACCCATTAATTCTTTGTATAGTAAAAGTATATGTAACAATAAAAATGTCAGCAAAAAAAGTCTGGGTTTTTTTTTTTTTTTTTTTTTTTTTTTTTTTTTTTTTTTTTTTTTTGTCTCATTGTTTTTAGAAGAAGCATATATGATTTGTATAAAAACTGAAAATAGGACTTTCTATCAGCCAAAAATATTTTAAATGTGTAAATTCATAATGGTGAACTTCAGCGGAATTACTTTGAGTGGCCTGATACTTTCTTTGTGTGAGGATTCAAGAAGGTTTTCACTGTGATTCTTATCGAAAGGTAGAAAAATAAAAAGAAAATTGCTTAGCAAATATAGAATTATAGAATCACAGAATCACAGAATCACAGGATATCCTGAGCTGGAAAAGACCCATAAGGATCATCAAGGTCCAACACCCTGCATTCTACAGGACCATCCTTGAGAATCACACCATGTGCCTAAGAGCATTGTCCAAATACCTCTTGAACTCTGTCAGGGCTGGTGCTGTGATCACCTCTCTGGGGAGCCTGTTCTAGTGCTGAGCCACCCTCTGTGTGAAGAACCTTTCTCTAAAATGGCCCCAACACAACTTCAGGCCTTTTCCTCATATATTGGCACTGTTCACCCCAGAGAAAAAATCAGTGATTTCCCCTACTTTTTCTCTCACAAAAGAGTTGCAGACAGCCATATTCCAGAACAGTTGAGAACATATATGTGCATTTTTATTTTTTTTTGTTTTTTTTTTTTTTAAGTTTTGGTTAATGAAGTGTAACAACTGATTGTTACATTCTTCAGAAGCCTGCTAGCAGTTAAAGGCAGATGCATACATTCTTATTTAGGCAAGAATATAGCCTCTTGTAGAACATGGGGGCCTTGGCATCCTGAAAGCTGTTTTCTAGTACAGAATGCTTACTCCTTTTCCATTCTTTGCAAACAACCTAGAAACCTGGAGTCACCAAATCCTAGATATCAGTAGAAATGGTCTCAAGACATAGAAAGTCTTGAAACCTATATTATTCTCAATTGTCTTAAGTTAATTAAGGTATATTAAAAAAAAAAAAAAAAAAAAAAAGTTTGCATAAAATAGTACTTATAAGAACAGTCCATAATCAGCTTATTTGTTTTAAGGTAGGAAAGAATTTTAATACCTTATTGAATTTGTAGGCTAAACAGACTAAGTATTTAAAGTTGGAATCGGGATT
>JANEHK010000001.1:43658024-43673528 GCA_025960845.1 Tachycineta bicolor | reverse complement strand
TTTTTTTTTTTTTTTTTTTTTTTTTTTTTTTTTTTTTTTTTTTTTGTCTCATTGTTTTTAGAAGAAGCATATATGATTTGTATAAAAACTGAAAATAGGACTTTCTATCAGCCAAAAATATTTTAAATGTGTAAATTCATAATGGTGAACTTCAGCGGAATTACTTTGAGTGGCCTGATACTTTCTTTGTGTGAGGATTCAAGAAGGTTTTCACTGTGATTCTTATCGAAAGGTAGAAAAATAAAAAGAAAATTGCTTAGCAAATATAGAATTATAGAATCACAGAATCACAGAATCACAGGATATCCTGAGCTGGAAAAGACCCATAAGGATCATCAAGGTCCAACACCCTGCATTCTACAGGACCATCCTTGAGAATCACACCATGTGCCTAAGAGCATTGTCCAAATACCTCTTGAACTCTGTCAGGGTTGGTGCTGTGATCACCTCTCTGGGGAGCCTGTTCTAGTGCTGAGCCACCCTCTGTGTGAAGAACCTTTCTCTAAAATGGCCCCAACACAACTTCAGGCCTTTTCCTCATATATTGGCACTGTTCACCCCAGAGAAAAAATCAGTGATTTCCCCTACTTTTTCTCTCACAAAAGAGTTGCAGACAGCCATATTCCAGAACAGTTGAGAACATATATGTGCATTTTTAATATTTTTTTTTTTTTTTTAAGTTTTGGTTAATGAAGTGTAACAACTGATCGTTACATTCTTCAGAAGCCTGCTAGCAGTTAAAGGCAGATGCATACATTCTTATTTAGGCAAGAATATAGCCTCTTGTAGAACATGGGGGCCTTGGCATCCTGAAAGCTGTTTTCTAGTACAGAATGCTTACTCCTTTTCCATTCTTTGCAAACAACCTAGAAACCTGGAGTCACCAAATCCTAGATATCAGTAGAAATGGTCTCAAGACATAGAAAGTCTTGAAACCTATATTATTCTCAATTGTCTTAAGTTAATTAAGGTATATTAAAAAAAAAAAAAAAAAAAAAAAAGTTTGCATAAAATAGTACTTATAAGAACAGTCCATAATCAGCTTATTTGTTTTAAGTTAGGAAAGAATTTTAATGCCTTATTGAATTTGTAGGCTAAACAGACTAAGTATTTAAAGTTGGAATCGGGATTTTGGTATGTTAAACAATAGATCACCATTTTTAGCCATAAGTGCATGGGATTTATGATGAATTGTTACTGTAACATAAAATGTCAAATGACTTAAAAACAAAATTTTGACACCAGTTTGGAAGGTTAGAAGACTTTCTTCATATTTGTTTAACAGAATTGTGTAATATTCTGTCATCCAGAAATTTATCTTGAATATTGAAGAAATTTGGATGTTATAAAGTAATTTTGATTTTGTTCTACATATAAAAGAGTTTTATTACAAGAATAAAATTTCAGAACAATATCAAAATAGTACATTTTTATAGCTACTTTAGCAGTTGCATTTATTTATGTAGTTTATTTAAAAAAAAAAAAATATTCCAAAAGTTAAAAAAAAAGAAAAGAAAAAAAAGAAAAAAAAATAAATAAGGTCTTTAACAAGGGCTTCTGATTTCACTCTTAAAATCATAAATAAAATTTGCAGCCTAAGAACATTATACAGTCTTGTCAGATGAAAGTGGATCTCACATAAGCAATTTTTTGTCCATAGTTAATGTAGTGGTATTATTAACAATTTTTAACTTTAAATAAGTTTTAATGTAATTAATTTTCTCCTTTCTTATATCATCATATGTCATCCCTAAAAAAAAAAAAAAAAAAGTAGTATATGTGTACAATCAAATCTAAGGGAAATTCATGAAAGAAGTAGAATGTTCCCAAAAATTCTGAAGGTGGTATGAAATTTTAATTATTTTGTTTATTTCTCAATTGACATAATTACTAGTCATGTTGTGTTTCACTGTGGATTGTTGTTTAATAGTCTATGTAAATGGATTTACTTTTTTGCAGGCAATATATTATTACAATATCTTAATATTTCATTTCATTTGTTGGTGATGTTAAATTACTAAATAAGTAATTATATTAAGTTGATATATTTATAGCTATTATAATTATTAATTTAAATAATTTGGGTGATGATACAGCAATATACACCATTTACCCAGGTTTTTATATGGGAAATAAAACCCCCAAAAAAACCCAAAAAACAACCAAACAAACAAAAAAACCCCACAACACCAACTAAAATTCTGTTGAACTAGAGAAGATAGCAACTTTTCTACTTTATGTCTTTACTGGAAGATTTTCCAGTAAAAGCTACTCTCACTATACTTGAGAAGAATCTCAAGAGGAATGGAACATATGTGATTCTAAAAGGCTGTCTTTCCTATCCTTGTGTAGGCAAGAGGGAAAAGTGAACTGTGTTACAGAAGTCTGACAAAAGCTTCCATAAAAGTTATTACAACATAACTGATAAACTCTTGGAAAGAAGATTTAATAGTAGAGAGGTTGAGACACGTTTTGAATGGAGCACATAGACCTACTGCCTTGATACCTATTTTATTCTGGTCTCTGTGTAGGATACAGAAGAAATAGCAGCATTGCTTTTCTTGCAGTGGAAAACCTGTGACCAACAGACACAAATCTCTTTTCATTTGTCAATACAGAATACCTTTTGTTTGCAAATACATGCTTCAAGTCCAGAGCTACCAGACAAAGAAGATGGGAGTTTCTCATCAAAGAGACATGTGAGCATCCTCAAAAAAAAAAAACCAAAAAAAACTTTACAGTGTAAAACATAGAGTGAGAGAGACAAAACAAATACACATAAGAAAGTTTCAGTCTTCCAGTGAATTGAGTGAGTCATGGCTTAGACTATTTAGAAATGCTAAACATATTTGGTCAAGTAGAGAAGAGGAAATATTGCAAAGTGAAATAAAATTTAAAAAAAAAAAAAAAAAAAAAAATCCAGAGTGGAGAAAGCATGCCCAAAGTAGAATAACTAAGGGTGTTTTTAAAGAGACAACTACATTTTTGAAAAAGAGGATGAAATAATATTATAAAAGCAAAAGGCTGGTCTGCAACCTTTTAGCTATAAGATGAAAGAAAAACAGCAACACTTTTCTTTGACAAAATTGTCATGCTTGAAGAATTCAATTTCCAAGTGCAATTCCTGCTAGGAAGAAGCTTTCAAATCATTCTATGTATAAAGAGAAGCTTAAGGATGTAGCTCATACTTCATTAGGCTTTAATTGTGCACACTTTATTACTATTAATGATGATTCCTCAGGATGAAAGAAGCTGAGAGGCAGTGAGAGTAAGCTTGTGAGTGTTTCAGATGGGAAATAGAAGATCCATGGTGAGTTTCTAAGTGCCATATACTCTCCTGGGTCTACCAAAATTCTGTGCCTTGTGAATATCAAGGGAAGTACAAATATATGGTTCCAGGTTCCAAAATAATACAATGATAGATGTAGTGATGTTTGTGAGATTTTTATGTAGTGTACTTGATCTTGCAAGAGAATGAGGATATTGGTTTTATACTGATGGAATAACTGTTAAGGGATATTTTTTAGATGATGATGAGGCAAATGTTCGTTTTCAGGAGGTATCAAGTAGCCAATATCCTGACTATATAAGATTATTTTTATTCATGCCTTACTTCCCCCCTTCTTTCCTTCCTCCATATTACTTTCATAATATGAAATTATCCTTCAGTCTTTTAAAATTTAGGAAAAAAAAACAAAAAAACAAAACTTTGTACAAGTTATAGAAACCGGTCTTCACACTGAAGTATAGTTCAGAAAGTCTTGATGAATTAGATAAATTCTGGTTAGAAATATCATTTTTGTGGTACATACAATGGAACATTGAAATATTTTGTAATGGATTTGATGGAAGCACCTTTTCTGGAGGATTGGAAAGGCAGGTTAGTTATCTTTCTTTCAGGAATGATTGAAGTGTTTTCAATTTTATCTTTGGCTTAGGCCAGATTATTTTTCAAGGTTATCTAATAGGTCTGAAATAGATATGGAGATTTTGTTTGATTGTTTGTTTGATATCTACAGCGGGGGGTAGGGGGGAGGGGGTGGTGGAAATTATATAGAGATAGAGAAGTGCTGGCAAAGGAATTCTTTTTATATACTGTTTTTGTCACTGTATTTCTAGATACAGTTGTATTGCATCATAGATAAACTTCTAGTTAACATTGATCAAAAGGGAAAATTTTTACCAACTTTTTGAAATAATCTACAATATAATGAAAAAAGTATATAGCAGAGACAGTGATAAGCAAAGATAGTTTTGTAATATTTTCTAATAGTGTGGATACATTTAAAGAATTTCAAAGTAGAGGAAAAATAATCCACTTAGGCCTGTAGTTACTATGCATCCTTACCAAACCTCATTAAAAACAAAACAAAACAAAACAAAACAAAACAAAACAAAACAAAACAAAACAAAACAAAACAAAACACCCGCCACTGCAAAGTGTTACTCTAGCCATGGAGTGGAGGGAAAACAAACAAACAAACAAACAAGAAATGCTACTTTAGAGGCTTTGTAATTTCTTTAAGGTCGTAACGATATGAAATTCAGTAAGTCACATGTACCCAGTAGTGATATACTAAAGATCCCAGAGGCAAAAGAATTCAAAATGGAAACTCAGATCTGTGTCTTTAAAAGGAGTTTAAGATTTTAAGTGGGATTATTTTCTCGTATTAACATATAATGTTCAATTGTGAGCTGTAGAGTCCTCAAAATATAACTCAAGTGATCCCTTGAATTAAAGCATTTCTAGATACAAGCAGATGTGCTAAATATCTGGACAGGACTTCACTCTCATAATTGGCAATTAACTTACTGTAAGTAACAAAATTAATGATTTATAATTTCTTATCAAATATGGAAAAAAACCCAAAATCCTATTGAGACTTTGATAATAGCTATATCAATGAAATCTAATTTAATTATTTTTTTAAGGGAAATAAAAAAAATCTGAGTTTGACTTGTTCTATCAAAATGACAAGATAAACTGAATATAGAAATATATCTTCTTAGTGGGGTTTTTTTGTGTGGTTTTTTTTGAGTTTTGTTTTGTTTTGTTTTGTTTTAAGTTGTATAAAGCACACTGGATTTAGGTTGCCAGCTTTTTGTTTTAGGAATACCTAGAAATAACTATAGCTGAAGTAATTGTTGGTCAGTTAACTACTTCTTTTTGACACAGGAAAATATACCTAACTTGTTTTTTTTTGTTTGTTTGTTGTTTGTTTGTTTGTTTGTTTTTAACTTCTGAGGTTGCCTAGAGTATTTTTGATTATTATTTTTGAGAAAAATAAATATTTTGAAATATTACCAAATGTAATTTAATTTCTTTTTATTTTTTTCCCCCTAATCCTTTATTTTTTTTCTTTTTTCTCCACTATAACACCCTTCTGTTCTGAGAAATTGCAGATTTTTGCAGTTCCAGTAATTTATTTGGATCTGGTCAGTACTCATCACAAATTATTTATCTGTCCTCTGTGTTAAGAGTGCTGATGACCACAGCTGATTCAGAGTGAACTCTGCATCCTCATTTATCACAGAATGCATCAGCAAAAAGGAAACAACTTCCAAAAGTGGTGCTTTTTTTTTTTTTTTTGGTCTATTCAAGGTGATTACTTTCCTCAGAGCCTACCAAAGGTCTTCACGGACTGATATAAACAAGTGTAAACAAGGCACTGTGGATGTCCTGTCTTGCAAGTAATCTTTGACCTCAAGAAATATTGTTACAGGGAGCTATTGTGTTAAACCGCAGCCAGCATCTAAGTACCACACAGCTGCTTGCTTACTGACTCCTCCCCACCCCCTCCCAGTGAAACAGGGAAAAGAGTAAGAAATTTGCATTTTTAATCAAAAGTGAAAGGGAGAAGCACTTTCTTCATTCGCTATTATTTTTTAATTTATTCTTTAGCAGTTTAATAGCTTAAGCCTGCAGTCTAATCCATGTGTGCCTTTACAAGTTTGATTTTGGCTTTGATAGGTGCAATGTTGACTCATTTATTCCTGTAGGAGCAGCTGTCCTTTGGAAGACGGCAAGTGATGTGTGAATTCATGAGAAGGGTGTCATGATTGTCCCTGATGGCCCAAGAGTGGAATCTAGATCTGTTCCAGGTATTCCCAAAAGATCTATGAAATTCTCATTTAACAAAAACTTCAGAAACAGTATAAAGAAAAAAATATTATATAGTCTTTTATCTAGGGTATGTAAGTTTCCCTGACTTCTCTGAGTGATGGCAGTTGAACTATAGCACAGAAAAACAGAACACTTTTTTAACACCTCTATAAGGTCATGTGAGCATCATCTCAGGAACTGCACTTTTTTTTTTTTTTTTTTTTTTTTTTTTTTTTTTTTTTTTTTTAAATGTTGGTTTGGTGATTGCTGGGATTTTGTTTGTCTTTCTTTAGGTCATATTTTGAAATACATGGAATTGACAGATTGTTGTCTTACTTTGTCACTGGTGACATGAAGCCAGGTTGGATGGAGCTCTCAGCAACCTGATCTAGTGAAAGGTGTCCCTGCCCATGGTAAAGGAATTGGAACTAAATGAAATTTATGGTCCCTTCCAACCAAATCCATTCTATGATTAGTATTAACCTCTAGAATCAGATAGCATGAGACCAAAAAGAGAAGATTTTAGATCTGGATGGAGTTACAATACTTCTTACAGTACGGTTGCTGATTTTATAAAAGCTGTGAAGACTATACAGATTTTTAAAACATGTACAAGAAGATAAAATTAATTGCAATCTGCTTCCCCATTTTTGGATTTATGTCAACAGCAGTGTTGTAAATAAAAAATAGTCTTGAAATTAAAGCATTTGAGTATGTGCTAGACTTCAGACTCCTGGCTAAAATAATGTTTAAATCATCACATAACTAAGTATGTGTTAAAGGAGGTTCCCTGTGCAATAAGATGCAACCACAGTGAGAACTGTTCAGAGGGAGATACACACAAGCACAACAGGTTTGGCTTTGGTTGGTTGGTTGTTTGTTTTTCCATTAGAAGTGACATCTAAAAGTCCTCGATTTCAAGTTGTGTACTAACATTGATATATTTAGTGAAAATATATCAAAACTACACCTGGATTTGCATAGTTACTTGGTTGAAATTCACAAGTCTGTATAGTCAAAGTTATGTTCCAAAATGTCTACTTTTTAATATCTTTTAGCACTGTTGTGAGTCTGACTTCAGATAGGTATTGATCTGTAATGAAAATATGCAGTCTTAGCATATTTGATGAAAATGTTTGCTCATCTGAAAATCCTATTTCATGTGTTTTGTGCCTGAAACTGGATACAACCCATTTTCTATTTGTATCTTCTTTATAAGCATAATTAGCATTACAAAGGAAGAAACTATTCATTCGTCAAGCTGTTCCTCATAAATGTTTTCATTTCATAGGGATAAGAGCTCCCTTTGGAAAAAAAATCTTCAATAATACTTCAATTAAGTTGAAGACTGCAACTAGGAAAAGTTCCATTTTTATAGAAGAAGACCGAATTGCAATTTAGACCTTTTCATTATTGATTATACTGTGATATCTTGAGAGCTTGTTCTGTGAAACTTGAAAGTGTGTCAGCATTAATTTTTTTTCCATTTGTTTCCATGGCTGATACAATATCATTGTGGTTCAAAAAGCTGTGCTCCATCTTCCTTTAATACATCTTTAAAAATGCTTGAATATTTGAAATGGATTTGGTATTATATACTTTCTTATCTGCCAAAACTTTGTACACTAGTTAAAATATATTTTAATGACTAATCAGAATTGATTGAGCTTGATTTTTAATATTTGGGTAGGGAAAAAGACACAAGAAGAATATTTTCCTCCTTTGAGTCAATGAACTGGGCACTGAAAAAAACCTGCAGAATATCCTTAACACCCACTGAAGAAACTATGAGATAAGACTGCTTAATCCCATAGGTAAAACTAACAATCATCAACTAGATTGTCTGTTCTCACCCCTTTCTTTAGATTTCTTTCCTAATTACTGCTCAATAAACACCAGTCTTCTTCTGGCATTTCTGAACCCACATCTTAAAAAATTATTAAAATAAATTCTCTTTTACTTCCCCAGAATAATGTAGAATAAACCAACTGCATTCTGATTAAATAAACTTAAAATATATAATATTTTTAAATTCAAAAAACATTTATTCCTTGCATATAGGAGGTTCGATCTTCATGTAGGCTTTGAATGGATTGTTTAAAGTACTTTTTTCTTTGTTCTACTGTATTGCTTTTTATTACTGTTTCATCCATTCAAGTATTATCAATATAGTTCATGAGTTTTCTATCTATTTTTTTTTCCTTGAGAGCAAAAACATATCACAAAATATCTGTAGTGGGCTGTAATAATATGTATGAGGAGCTGTGTAGGCGTCAGACACTTTCTCGATGATTGTATGACATTCTCCTATGTTTGTTCTGTTTACAGGACAGGAATACTAAAAGGTAACTGCTTTATAAATAAGTATGGGGGGTTTGTTGTTGTGGTGGTAGTTTTTGTTTGTTTGTTTGTTTGTTTTGTTGTTGTTGTTGTTGCTTTTGTAAGTGGGAAGAGCATGGATTCCTCTAATCTTCATTGGGATTTGATAAACTAAAATCATTCCGGACACTGTAATTTGTTTTCCTTTACTGCTTCGAATAATTTATTTATATTGAAAATGTACACATTTGTTGCTAAGACGATAACAGTGTACTGTGTAAGGGGAGAACACAGGTTTAGAGGATTGTCCATATGAGGCGAGGGGCGGGGGGGAAGGAGGGGCGCAGAGAATGAAAGAGGGGATACCTGAGTTTTCATGGGCAAGTTTTAGTAGTGGGGAGCACTACAGGGATAGCTTCTCACAGAAGCTGCCCAAAGCTTCCCCCATGGTCACAGCCAATGTCAGCCAGCTCCAGGACGGATCTATAAGTGGCCAAGACAAGACAATAAGAAATGCTGGTAATGCATCAGTGATGCATATTTAAGAAGGGTGAAAAAATATTGCGCAGATGAAATTGTTCTCAGAGAAGAGGGGGTGAGAATATGTTAGAGAGGCAGCCCTGCGCACACGAAGGTCATTGCAGAAGGAAGGGGAGGTGGTGCTAGATGCCAGATGCTGGAGCTGAGATTCCCTTGCAGCCTGTGGTGCAGACAATGGTGAGGCAGCTGTGCCTCTGCAGTCCATGGTGGCCCATGGGGATGCAGAGATCCATGAAGAAGACCCACACTGCAGCAGATGGATGCCTGAGAGGAGGCTTTGAACCCATGGAGAGCCCATGCTGGAGCAGGCTCTTGGCAGGGACATGCAGATTCATGGAGAGAGGAGTCCACATTGGAGCAGGTTTCCTGATAGGACTTGTGACCATCTGGAAGACTCACACTTGAGCAGTCTTTCCTTGAAGACAGCACCTCATGGAAGAATTGCAGCAGTCTGTGGAAACTGTTGCCTGTGGGATGGACTGACTCTGGAAAAGCTCATGGAGAACTGTCTCCTAAGGGAGGGACCCCATATTGGATTAAGGGAAATTCCTGTCCATGAACCGCAGCAGAAACAATGTGTGATGAATGACCATAACTCCCATTCCCTGTCCCTCTTCTGCTGTGGGGAGAGGAGATAGAGCTGGGAAGGAGAAAGAGGTGTGCGGGTGGTGTTTTTAAGATTTTACTTCTCATTATCCTGCTCTGGTTTTGTTAGAAATAAGTTTGATTAATGTCTCTAATTCAAGGCTGTTTTGCCTGTGACAGTATTTTGGTGAGTGATCCCACCTGGTCATTGTTTCAACTCACGAACCCTTTGTTACATTTTCTCTCCCCTGTCCAACTGAGGAGGGCAGTGAGAGAGAGGCTTTGGTGGGTGCATGACATCCAGCCAGGGTCAACCCACCACAGTTTTTTGGTGCCAAAATCTGGAAATCATGAGGATTTTGAGATAAGGATAATTATCATGAGAGGTAGTGGCAAGATAAGTACTGAACAATGTTAGAGTGGAATGATTATGGGGAATTTTTGTTGTATTTGTGATAAAGTGACAACAGGTAGATTTTGTTTAAATTATACACTTGCATTTGGTGCTGTGATGTGATGTTATTTTGCTCTTTGTGGTGGGAATTTTTCCAATGTTTTGGTTGGTTGATTTTGTTGATGCAAGTGAAGGTTGTGTGATAAATGTGTATTCTAATTATAATTTTTAAATATGTGATTTACAGACGGGATGGGTGGAAGCCCTCTCTCCTACTCCTCACCTCCCAGCAGTGCAGAGATGTTATGGGAAAATAAGCTTAATCTCAGCCAGACCCAATACAAAGGATATTATGGACAATACTTTTAAAGACTAGCATAACTGGATTAAAGTGAATTCATTTCAAAGATACCATTCTTCCCAACAGGAAGAAAAAGATTAAGCAGTAACAAAGCATAAATGAAAAAAAAACAAAAACAAAAACTAATCATTAGGTTAGGTTAACCATTAACTATTTTACCATGTATTTACAAATCAGTTAATAGTAAAATTGACCAAAACATAATTAATAAGAAAAATAACCTAAATCAGCATAAGTGAACACAAAATCAAACATTAAATGATATTACATACAATAATGACTCTACATAGTAGAAGGTTCTCTAGAGCAATTTTAAGCCAGTAGATAATAT
This sequence comes from Tachycineta bicolor, assembly GCA_025960845.1. Lineage (NCBI taxonomy): Eukaryota > Metazoa > Chordata > Aves > Passeriformes > Hirundinidae > Tachycineta > Tachycineta bicolor. Next base: position 43,662,895 of record JANEHK010000001.1, on the reverse strand, counting down.
ACCATTTGGATGCTTTGTGGGAACTATTTCCCTAATTTTATTTTTTAAAACTGCACTAATTATCTGAGAAAATCTAATGTACCCAAGCTTGACTTAATAAACAATTATTATCTTTCCTCACTTTGCATCGTTTCAGGAGTCTTGAGAATAACAAAGAAATCAGAAAATCAAATTGCTCTCCTATAGTCTGTCTCAAAACATATTAAAACATGTATGGATACTGTTCCATTACATCAGAGGAAAATGTTACCTTTGCAATATTCTTGTCACTGAGAATATAGTTTTACAGACTAAATGCAAATAGAAACAAATCCTCCTGATTCTAAAGATGGAAATCCAGACACTGAAAAATGAAACATTTGGTTTAGTAGCCTTACTTTAAGAGTTGTTCAGGCTATTAAAAAAATCAGTTAACCTGAAGCCTTTCAAATACTAAATACTGAGAAAAAGAGGGGAGGGAAAAAAAAAAAAAAAAAAAAAAAAACCACCACCAAAACTGTGGAGAAATCCTAAAATACCTGCACACATTCACATATTCCTCCCACTCAAGTCAACATTGTCTCCATATGTAGTCTGCTTTCTAAGAAATGCCTTTGACATTGCAAAATGCTTCTTCAAAAAGTTGTCATGAACCATACTGATAATTCCAGATCTATATATAAACATAGAGGGGGAAAAAAAAAAATATATATATATATATATATAAACATATAATCCCCTAAGAATCTCCCTAAGTTACGGATATACATCTACTACCTAAGGAAAAATGAACTATTATTAATTTTTTTTTTTTTTTTTTTTTTTGCAAAGATACTACAATATTACTTACTTGATCCAGAATGCAACATCCAATCACTAAGCACTAAAAGTGTACAAATAAAGCAGACTATTTTTAGCATTAATTATTTAACAGGGGGATTTATATCCTTTCACAGTACTTTTATTTTTTAATCAAGTTTAGCTATTTTCAGCTAAACTGAAACACATATTTTAATATAGGCAAAAATAAGAGACATTCTTATAGAAAGAATTGTACCATATAGAAAGGATTTCACAACAAATATTTTTGTCTAACCCCAGTTGAAGTATTTGACATTTAGGAAGATCACTGCAGACTTTTTTTGTTTTCATCTTGATTTAAGAAATTATGTATTTACAATTTGAAGTTAAAACAAAAAGAAAAAGCTGACATTTTGAAAATTATTTCAGTTTTACCTATATATCATAATGAAACTAGATATACAGGAGGTGAAAAGAAAAAAAAGTTAAGAATCTAATGCAGACTTGTTAAACCATTCCTCTGCATCACACACACACACACACACACACATACACACACAAAAAAAAACCAAAAAAACCCCCCAAAAACCCACCAAAACAAAAAACAAAACAAAACAAACAAACAAACAAAACCACTGAAAAAATGCATTTGTGATATTAATTATACTTTGGGGTTTTTTATTTCATTTTTTACAATACTACTATTAATTGTGAAAACTGCAATTAGGAATTTGATATTTTTGTAGAGGGCAGCTCATTTTTACTCAAACATCCAGCCTTTAGTTCTGAAAAAACTCTTATTACTGGTCAGAATTCATTTTATTAATCATTCCAAGAAAGTACAATGTATTGAAAAGAACAGAAGGTCTTCAGACATGAGTATAAGGCAAACTTAGAAGCTAATGTTGCATCTACTTTGTTTTGATTTTCGCATTTTAAGCACAGAGCTCAAGTCCACTCTATTTTTTCTAGTCTTTCACTAGTTTCTAGTTATTCTTCCTGTCATATTTCCCCTGGAACTTTATGCAGTCTTTCCCGTCCAGCAGAAATTATTTCAGACACTGCATATTGAACTATACTCTTTCAAATAATGATTTCTTCTTTTCCCTATAAGTTCCCTATAAGCACAGCAGCTATGTCCTTTAATGTGCTGGTCTTGTTTTTTCATTTGTGACTATGGACCCTTTCAGTCTCAGTAGCATCTTGGTTTGCTGTCATTCACAAACCACATCTCACACTGGTGGTCTCCCTAAAAGTTAATACCAGTTCTTCCTCTGTTTGCAATGGCAATATTATAGCCATAGTGCTCCTGAATTAGACACTTCCATTGTCTTAGTGACAATCCATATTAGAAGAACTTTCCAAAAGCATTTCCCTTGAATTATGAGATTGAAATCATAAGGTATTAAAGCATTCTGGCAGATCCAGTATTCTGTACAGTTTGTGGTGTATTGCTCCTTCCTCCAAACATGTCAAAGGGATGTTCCATACCATGCCATGCCTGCTCAGCACTAAAAGCTAAGAGAAAGCGGGAGGACTGGGGGGAGCATTTGTTATTATAACATTTATCTTCTGAAGCAACTGCAAGGTGTATTGAAATCCTATTTCCCAGGAAGTGGCTGGACGTTGCCTGTTGATGGGATGTAGAGATTAATCTTTTGTTTTCCTTTGCATACAGCCTTTGCTTTTGCTTTATTAAAGTACCCTAATTTTGACGTCTGTGTTCTTTTTCATCTTATTTTTTCCTCTCTCTGTCCTGTTAAGGAGGGGGTAAAACAACAGCTTGATGGGGACATAACTTGCAGCCATGGTCAACCCACAAACTATCCCATTTGGCTTTCCCTGTTGACTGACCATATCCAGAACCGTTTGCCAGTAATATTGCCACAAAATTTCTAAAGTTTGCTGGGCTTTGTTTCTTGATACTGGTTCCAAATGAAGTAACTCAAGCCTCTAGTAGAAGTTTGTTAAAAAAAGAAAGTGTGGTAAACATGCATTTCCTTTTTTTAAATAACAACATGGTAAGTTTTTTGACATTATGTGAGCTCCTTGATTATTAATGTCTGAATCAATACTTGTTTTCTCTTCGATACCAATAGACTATTAATTACACTTATCAGTTGGTGTGGGAATCAGGGAAACATTATCTCCATGAACACTTGTCACTGTGAATGGAATGGAATGTCAAGGCATACTGTAAGACAATGCAGAATTTCTACCTGTGAGCCAACAGTATTCCATGAGAGCCCAAAGGTCTTACTGGATGCAGGAATTTTGTTTGTTTGTTTGTTCCTTATAGCTGCAAACCCCTGAAACTTCTATCAAAGGTATGTGGAGCTTAAGTTTTGTCAATAACCCATGTTCACTCAGAAGAGAGTAAGATTCATCACAGATCTGATACATCTGGGATGCTGTTCAAAAGAATACACATTGTAAAGCTATTCACACAAATATTATTTGGGTTTAAAATACCAGCTTACCTGAGGGAGTACATCTTCAGTGTGAAAGGTAGGCTTAGATTAGTGGTGGGTTGATCCTCGATAGGTGACAGGTGCCCACCAAGGCCACTTTCACACTTCCCTCTGCAACTGGAGTACAATTCCATCTGCACTGTATTTATTTTTTCCTCCTTAAATATGTTTATCACAGATGCCCTACTACCTTTTCTGATTCTTCCTGGGCCAGTGGTGCATCTGTCCTGGAGCCGGATGGCTTTGCCAGACATGGGGGAAGCTCATGACGGCTTCTCACAGATGGCCACCCCTAAAGCTCTCCCTACTGCCAAAACCTATCCATGCAAACCCAATGTCATAAGATAACATAAAGCTATCTTAGCACTGGTAAATTAGTTGTGTCCTGAACCATAATTTCTGGGTTATTTTCTAAATTACCTTTCATCTATAATTTTATCTCACCTTAGTGAGGGGAATCTTATGCCCAAATACAACTTAAGTTATCATAGTTTACAAGATTTTTCAGATAGTTATCTATATATGCATGAATATATATATGTATATATCTATCTGTATAGATTGACATCTACATTAAAAATATTAATTTCACCCAATGAAAAAGCCCCTATAGATATCTTCAGATCTTCGTTGCAATTCCTCAGAACCCCAATTAAAGTTCTATTTTCTCATGTTATCTTCAAAGCATCTGACAATCGTTAAACTTACAGAGTTTTAAAACCACTGCCTAGTATCATCTCTGGGCTTTATTTTACCACTCATAGCCTGCAACCATCTGTCTCATACCATCTGTTGTCTCATCTTCTACTTACTTTGAAAATTCTTTGGATGGGGATTGACTTCTTGGCTCACATTTGGCAAAGAGCTCCTGGCCTCTAATAGACTTTTAAGAGTATTTCGGTATTACATATAAGAGTAAGAATCAACTTAGCTATCAGCCAAGAAAGTATATTGAAATACAGTTCAATCAAATATAAGGAAAGGAAACATTTACAGCTCTGAAAGAATCCATTATTGTGGCAACTTTTAATGTCTTATATTCAACAGTGATTTCCAAATGTCTGTGGATAAGCAGTAAGCATTATAACAACTGACTGAGCTGAAGTCCTAATTTAGATAGCAACGTAAATCCTTTAGTTTTCTAAGACTTTATGGGCTTATTTTCATCTTCAATTTTAAAGGTGCTGTTTTTTCTGGAAGATCTCTTTGGGTATTGACAATGCAGTTTGTGAGAATATGTTATGTTTTCCGACTGAGCTATTACAGGAAAAATTTAAAAAATCTGGACTGAATTTCCGTTTATATTCACGTTGCTTAACTTATGCTGCTTGTCTAAGGGTTCTTTTATCCTGGTCAAAAGAAACACCCCCTATTGTTAAGAAAATAAGAGTAGTGCATCCATACACAATTAAAGTCTGATCAGATGTATCTCCATTGCCATTTCCTCCAGATACAAATTGTCAGATTTCACTTTAATTTCAAGACTACTATGAAAGATCACATAATTATAGAATTCCTGGCATGGCATTTATGTTGTCAGTCAATTTGATTGATTCTTATTGCTGAGTTATCAGTCTAAAAATGTATTAAATTTATTTTCAAAATGTATTTTCATTAACT
>JANEHK010000001.1:43560782-43653024 GCA_025960845.1 Tachycineta bicolor | reverse complement strand
ACCAGACATGTCTTCTCTATTTTCTAGTAATTTTTAATTAACAGGTAAAATTAATAACTTGATTTCTAAGTCTCCCAGTGTCCCCTGCTAACAAAATTGTTTAAAAACTAAATGTTGTAATTGTAGATTTTAATTTTTCCAGACCACTCAATTTTCCTTTAAGCAAAAAATCATATGATGAGAATCTCTTTTTGCCTCAAACTTTTTTCTCAGTCTAAAAATCATAAAATAATTTATGTTCTAATCTTTGCTTTTTCTGTTCGGGTCAACTGTTAATTTCTTCTACTCTCTACAGCACTTCTGTTTAATCTTGAAGATTCTATGACTATTTAGAATGCAGGGTGAGCTAAGCTTCATTTGAAAAAGAAATGTAACTATTTTCCCAAGTACAAAACCTGAATTTGAAAGTAAAATATTAGATTGCACAAAGAACTGAAATGCAAGTTCATAGTAAAATATGAACACCGGTTGTGATGTGCTGTGGCTACCCTAACGTAAAGAAGACTTCCAAAAATTGAATGTTTTAAGTTATCAAATAAAGGTCTTAGAGGATCTAGAAGTGCTTGGAAGAAGACACTGAGAAGTTCTGATTGGGCAACAAAGCAATGTAGATAGAAGATTTGGCTTTAAAGTTATTTTTGGAAAATGCAAACCCCATTTATTATTAAAAATGTAGATCCAAAAAAATTAGACCAGAGAAAGAGTTGTGTTGCAGGAGGGGTTTTTTCCCCCTTTTGTTATATACCTGGTTTGAGGTGTGAATTCTTTCTCTTGCAGTTTAAATACTCATCATTATGTTTCATTTCAGTTAGTGACAGCTTTCCTCATGATTTTTTTTTTTTTTTCTTTCCTAAGGAATCAAGTCTATGTGTTTAAGCCAGCATAAAAGTAATATTTAATTTTATTCTGAAAATTAAATAGAAAATCTATAACCATTTTAAAATATTGCAAAATTAATTGCCCTAATTTGGATACTAGGAAAGTATTCTGTAAAGTGTCTTTAGAGGAGAAAATAATTTTCTATGAAATTTTTATTTGTTTCTAGGTAGCAAACAATTTTACAAGTTACAGTTCAAATGTAATTTATTTTCTGTTTTGATGTATTTACAGTTAAATATTTGGATATTTTTAAAATTTTGAAGAGGAATTAGTTGCTCTAATATCGTGAAGTGCCTAGGAGTCTTTTGAATGCAGGTAGAACAAAGTTTCATCTCAAACTGATATCTAAGAAAACATAAATTTGATTCTATGTTTAAGTTAAACTTCATCAGTTATTGGGCTTGACTGTACACTCAGTGAAGTCATAGGTGAAGTCATTACTTTTAAAAGGCCCTTCTTTCGTTAATTTCTTTCGGCTGTATTTTTTGATCTCCTGTCAAGGTACTGACATAGATCCTGACTGAACAAGAGTTTAAGTCTTTGCTTAAGTCTAAGTACATAATTTTATGTAATTGAAATTCTAGATGAATGTGGCACACTTCCAGCCCTCAGTTCTTAATACAGTTGGAACTCACAATTCACGATAGGATCAGAAGGTATTATGCTTTCAGGGAAAAAAAAAAAAAAAAAAAATCAGCAGTCCTGAGGGATGGCGGTTTGATATTATCTTAATCTTACAAAGGAAAGGAAAGGTTTGTCCAGACCATAAAAATACTTTTACTCCTGCAGAAAAGCCTTTATTTGCTATGATAAAGTCCAGTAATGCATTTTTAAGTTCCATCTTTATTGCATACAGTAATCATTTGATGACTAGAATGAAAAAATGATATAATTCCTTATGTAATAAGAATTTGCTACAGAAGGATTCTGACAAGGGGCTGTTGCATACCATGGAGTACGTAGCTCTCAAACTTTTGTGAAAGTAGTATAAATGTATGTCTATCATTCTCTCGCACATAAAAGAGAGAAGCAAAGAGAAATATCTCAGAAGTTTCTTTTCTTCCTAATGATTTCCTCATATAGTTTTAACTTGTCTTTTGTGTAATATAGATGTTATTTTTCATGCTGAATTCTGTTGAATTTATGGTTGACTGAGAGAGATACTGCATATTCTGATCTTTTATAATCATCACGAAAAGTGGATATAATATTTTTAGATGGCTTACTATTTAGGTTACCCTTACATGCTAGATCAGCTGTCCTTTACACACCATCTGAAATGAGATTCTGTTATGAAAAAGTGCTGAGTAGCAAAGCAGTTCTCAAGACTTTCTCAGTTCTATTCTGCTCTGATACTGGTGTCCATATAAGCCTGGATAATACATCTGCATATTCTTCTCTTCCTGCAAAAGGTAAGAGGCAACATTATTAAAAAGGGCTGGGATATGACATGTTTTTTTGCAAAATGCTGCAGAAGAACTGTTTCAAGCTTAAGCACACCAAAAGATTGTATAAGCAAAACTGTAAATAAGAGTTGAGATGGTGATATATAGATTTCTCCTAAATTCCTATGAGTATGCCACAACTGGGTATATTTGTTTTACTTCTGTTATAAGAATTATTAAGAGAGGCTTTTGATCAATACATAGTAAAGCAGAAGTGTCATCCAGCAGATACCTGAATGAAATTTTGCTTATTGCTAAGCAGAAAATAGAATCCTTTACAATAAATATCTTGCAACTTCCTCTGTCCTTTTAATGACACTCACCTAATAAATATAATATCAAGTATTGGTAGTTATTTGGTAAAAGAAATATCCCAGAAAGTATTTAATGGGGAAAATAAAAGCCTAATATAAACAATGAACTAATGGGACCTGTTTAGATGGCTGGATCAGCATTACAGTTCTAAGAAAATATTGTCTAATCTGGAATATTAGTATTTTGGATCCTCAGTGTTAGACAACCAGCATCTCCTAAATTTAATATAATTTTTAAAGTTTTTTTCAATATTCAATATGATTTTAGGATGAATAATTTTAAGCCTTCATGGCCATAAATAAAATATTGTTCTTTAAAGATTGATAGAGGAGATTTTTTTCTTGTCAGCAGAAAAAGTATTATCATGATGCAAAGTAAATAAAATGATAGATACCTTCAAACTAGTCTTCATGCAAACAACACCATGTTATTGCAAGTCAGAGTATTTACTCTGTTTCTGTATTTTTTTTTTTAATGAGATTTTCTAACACTGACTAAGCTGTTTAATTTATAAATTGTTATTGGAACCTGGCATTTAGATGTGGGTTTTCTTAAATGGCCATAATTTTAATATTTTATATTTCAAGCTCCTATTTTTCTTTTAAGCTTTCTTATTTAAAAAGTACTATTGATGTCTAGCACCTAATTTAAGACTTCCTAATCAAATATAGACATATAGACATATAATCTTAACTAAAAAGATAAAATAAGAACACTTACTAACTAAAATAAATTAAAAAAAAAAAACAACAGAGAATCACATACGGTGTTGCCAATCTATAAATAAGCAATTAAATTTATTGGCTATAACAGAAGAACTTACATGTTCACTCATGTGAATACAGGCTGCACAGTCTGGCCTTGAATGAGTACTTCTGAATAAAGAGTCAGGAACAAAAAGCAGTATTGATGTGCAAGCTAAAAAGAAGTAAACCTTAAATTAATTTCAGGGACTGTGTTTTGTTTTTTTTTTCCCCAACAGTGCCTGTTTCATGCCAGTTATACATCTAGGAAAAAGATGCAAATGTTTTTTGTGATGAAGATCTTTATAGAGAAAAAACTTTTCTTTTATACAGTATTATTTTTAACAGTTATTTTGAAATCCACCTCCTTCTTGTCCCATGCAATCTTTGACCTTGTCAGATTTAATAGGTTTTAACTTTTATTCAGCTGTCATATTCTTGCTCTCATTTTCCTTACTAAAAATCTTACCATCTGTTTGAACCAGCAATATTTTCATTGTTAAGGCATCTTCTCCCACAACATATGTCTTCAATTTCTAACATGAATCAGAATACTTGAAGAATGTTGTCACTGATTATGCCACCAATCTGATTGAATCAGCCTTGACATTTTGCCAATTAAACTGTGCACTTTTAAGAGAAGTATAAATAACACTTGCTTAATTGAAAGTTTCAGTATGGCCTGCTAGTATAATGAAACAGTTTCCTGTATTTCTGGGGACATTCATGGAATAACAGGAATTTCAGTTTTGTTGTCCACTTAATAAATTACATTTGTAGTGATTTACTTATTGTAAGGATTTTTAAATATTCAATTTTTTTTTTTCACATCTAATTTATCAAGTTAATTAGCCTAATAAGACATGTTTTCATAACTCTGGAAGCATGACATAGTATAAAAAAATGTTCAGGCCATGGACTCTATGACATATTATATCTTTCTTTCTCTCCAATGCCTAATTCAAAAATATTTGTAATATTTTATATTATGTATTCACAGATGTATTCATTTGACATATTTTTCTTAGTAGTATAATTTCCAAAATATATTTTGCCATTAGAAAACAAAAACTTCCAACGACATGAAAGGAAGTGCAAGAGAATAGAAAATCCAAATATTGATGGAGAAAGTCTTTAATGTGGTTTCCTTTTGAGAGTATATGATCATGAAAACTGGTTTCAGCTGGTAGAAATTAGAAGCACTTGGAGACTTCAGTATTACTTCCTAAAAACAGCATATTCTGCACTGGCATTTTTTCATAGGCCTTTCAACGGTTTAGTCCTGCAAAACACTGAATGTCTTTGTCTCCTTCCTATTCAAAGGTTTCCAATAAAGCTAGTCAAACTTTTTCAGCAGAGCTGTTCTGCAGTATAAAAGTATACTTTGACCACACAGATTTCTTCCTAAGACTTCTTCTAAGAATATTTATTTGGGACTTTTTTCCTTAAAATCTAGATGGTCAGACTTTGATAAATCCCAAATGTGAAAGAAAAGGTAAAATAAGATTGCTTAATAATTTCTTATTTAAGCTACCATGTATAGGTATGTCATATGTAACTATACACATATGATGTATGTGTATTGCATTGTGTTGTTTTCATATTGTATTTTATATTACTTATTTTTATATTGGGTTTTGTGTTATAATGGTTTGTTCTGTACTCCCCCGTTCTCCTGGAAAGTGTTTTATTCCAAGGCTTGCCCCTACCCCTTTTCCCTGTCACTCCTCCCAGTCCCCTCCTACAGGCGCTGTCTGTCATTCAGCTGTTCTTCCCACCTTCTGGAGAGTTCGGGTAAGGACATTGAATGATAGGGCAAGAGCTGAGGAGGTTCCTCCCTTTCTGTTCCCATTTCTTTAAATGTCCCTCCAACCCTGTTCCACTCCTACCTTATCCCTCACTGGGTGTCGGTTTGTCCCCTCCCTTAGCCCCTCCCCTGCATGTAAACCCGGAACACGAGGCCTGGGCAGGACTTGACTGGAGCAGCACAACTGAGGCAGGCATCAGAACAGGACGGAATAAAGACTTTGGACTTTGCCCTCTGACCAAGTCTGACTCCTTTCCTCCACCACCGACAGTCTCTCTCCCTTGATAAGGAGAAAAGTCCCTTCACTGCTCCCCTGGTTTCTAGGACCCAGGGGAGTTTTCCTGTCTGGTTGCAGTCTCGAGCTAGCTTGGGCAAAACGGAGCCAGAAGCTCCAACAGAGGCAAGCAACATATGTGCAGCATTACATATAAATGTAATGTCACATTGTCTGCATATGCATATAATACAATGCCAGATTCAATAAGGTCACCTTAGTATGCAGAGAGAAATATAAAGTGATCTTACCCACACTAAAACCCTGAATTTCTGCATGTGAAGTATTAATTGGTGGCAAAGACTAATGCAATTTTCTCAGTTCAGAGTGGATAAGAATTATTGCTCTAGGCAGCTGATAACTTCTCTGCAAGGCCTTCCAGCAGCCAAACAGCAAAACTGGGACAACTGACTCAATGAAGTTTTTTTTCTTCTTTAAAATGTAACTCTGTTCTACTTACAGTTTTCAAGCTGCTTTGTACAGCTTTGTTACCTGTCCTCTATATTTCTAGAAGGAATTTGTGGAGCCTCTGTTTACATAAGTGAACTATTTTCCTTCAAAAAGAGCAAATATCTTTGACCGTACAGAAAAGTTCCTATGTACTCTACCTGGGAATTAAACTATATCTTGCATATAAATGTGTGCATATACATATTTGAAGTAGGGAAGCCTTGAGTAAGGCCATGGGAAACCAACACAAAGTTCCATTGTTTGCATTAAAAAATGCAGTTGTGTTACTGAATCATTGCTCCCTTCATGAGACAGAGCAGTAGGCCTGACCTACCTACCACACAAAGCCTCAGTTTGTCCCTGAGCTGTAATTTTCTTACATGACTAAGCGGCTTGTAAAATGCCCTGGTCATAGAGGTGCCATGGTATTTACTAATAGCAGAAGGATGATTGCAGTTCTTCTGCAGATAAAAACACTGATTTTCAATGCATGTAAACAGTCAAGACTGAATAGAAAAAGCAAAGAAAATACAGATATACAGATATATCACTTTCATCACACTTAATGTGGAGCAGAAGATGACAGAGAACATGATTTGTTTCCATTTCACAGGGAGAGTTTGACCTTTGATTTCTGTAGCTGGGAATATTGGTACTTTAGGGGAAAACAAAATCTTGTGTCCAAGACCAGTATAATGAGTATTTTTTTTAAAGCCTTACATTTTCCAAATATGAATTTCATCTATTTTAAGATTGGGCTGGTTTTAAGAGAACTGTCAAGCAAGGACACATGATTTCACAGAATATTTTTAAAACTGAACAGCAGTTTATGTGAGGAAACCTTTCTTTCTTGTGCCAGTATTTATCCAAATTGAGATTATCACAAATATTTATGATGTTCTTCCTTGCCATTTAAGACAGATACTAAAAAAGAGAAAAAGCACAACAGATAAGATACTTTATGCCATGGTGAGAATAACAAACAAGATCAGACTTATGTAGAAGGAAATTTGCATTCCAGTCAGTGTTCATGTGTATAATCAAGTACTGTGTGCAGTTAAATGAGTCTGTTGTCTTGCTATAATGAGTATCTACATCCATCCTAACAGTTAATGAGGAATAAATGACTTATTATCAATGAATGGCAGTATCTAAATAGCCTTGCAACAAAAACAGAATATTAATATGTGTAGCTAAAATAGGTCTTAAATGATAATGAACTTACTCAGACTATTAATTATTTTAAAAGCCTCTAGTAAGTTTTAATGCTTCTGGATGATATTGGAGCTCCACTGGTTCAAGTGCCTGGTATGTTTGCAGACAGTTAACAAATGACCCTTTAAAACAGTCTTATAGAAATGAATGGAAAAGGGTTTTTATGAAATACCAGAGCTGCCATAAAAAAGGCAGACCAAAGATCTCTCTACTTCAGCGTTTTATTCCCACTAGAAATTAGGCCTACTCACTTCAGTGGAAACAGCAAGAATGTTCTCTGTAGCTGATGGTGCATTAACTGACTCTCTTCCTAATCACCAGATGAGGGTGAGCCTGTGCCCTGAGGCACAAAGGCTATGCCTTTTGCTATCTTTCTTTTCTTTTCTTTAAAGAGAAGATTTTCCAGTACAGCAGAAAGATTTTCTTGCCACATGATTGTCAAATACATTTCTTTAACTTCTCAAGTCTTGGTCTCAGTGGTTCCATGTTCAGACCATGATACTGCAACTGTATCAGAAATGTGGCTCAAGTTTTCCGGGCAGTGAGTAGATTAAGTAACCTCTTACCTAAATAGAGTAACAAATTCTGGATGAAAGGATAATTGTGGACTTTATTTTAATTCTTCTTAACTTTAGCCAAATTCTCAGTTATTTGCATCTAGGATGTTATTCCCAGAGCTTGGTTTGATTCAGAAAATGTAAGTATTTCAGATAGCCTTAAATAAAACAGCAGAATACTAAAAAAGTTTTGATCACACCACCTGATGCCACAAAGTTCATGTAAAGCTGCTTGGATTTAATAATATCCAGGACACAGATCTAAGCATTTCTATTTTTGGATTCTTCCACTAAGATAATATGGGTTAAAGAGAAAAAAAATTATGTCGACAATCATTGTTATTTTTAATGGAACTTCCCTTTTCTCTTGGATATTTCACTAGCAATATGTGTTTAAACTGTGTTGTTCTGGAATAAAAGAAACTCCACTCTTATGCTCTAAGTGAAATTATTTAGACAACACAAAAAAGAAAAACAAACCCTTACTGTAAATTCTTATGAGTACACAAGTCAGCCAGTTTAATGTAAAATGTTATATAATGAATATCATTCTTTCCAATCTGATCTAATTTATGCAGGTAATTAATGAGCTCTACACTGGACTTGAAAGAATCTATATTTGAATTTCAAGTAATGAGTGTTTCCTAACTAGCTAGTTGCCATGAGAGACTTTTAGACAATTTCTAGAATAAAATTTTGCTATACTTCTTTTCCTGATTCAGAGAAATTCTCAAATAAAAGTGAGCATGGTAAAAGTATGCATAGAAAAGAATTAGAAATATATTGTGTCCCTGTATTCTTTCATGCTTTCATTTCAACTGAAATTCAATATTCTAATACTGTGTTGTTGTTATATACATCACAAAGATTGACCTGAAGCCTAAACCTGGGTCATCTAAACCTTTGGATGTTAACTAGAGTTTTAACTCAACTCTGTGTTCAGTTTGGTATCTGCTATAGAAAAACAAACAAACAAACAAACAAACAAACCCCTCTTTCTGATTTTCTATAATTCTTTCAGAGATACACAGCAGTCTTCCAGTACCTAAAGAGGGCCTGCAAGGAAGGCTGGAGAGAGATGTTTTACAATTGCATGCAATGACAGGAAATTAATTTTTGGCTTTAAACTGAAAGAGGGTAGTTTTAGACTAGTGTTGAGGCACTGGAACTGATTGTCCAGAGAAGTTATGGATCCCCCATCCCTGGAAGTGTTCATGGCGAGATTGGATGGTGCTTTGAACAATCTGATCTAATAGAAGGTGTTCCTGTCATGGCTGGAATTAGACAGTCTTTATGGTCCCTTCCAGCCCAAAAAACGTTGTGATTCTATGGTTCTTAAATTCTGTTACCCATTTTGGTATCTAATTTCTTCCTTCACTGAGCTAAAACAAAGTGATATTTCTACTTCAGAGTATACTTGATGACATAAATACAATTGACAAACCATTAAGGTGTATTAAAAGACATCTAGACATCTGATGTTAAGATATTTGAGTAGTTTCTGTTACATCAAAAATCTCCTTATCAGTTTAAAGGAAATTTCAGATGTAAAACCTGTGATTTATTAGTGTAATTGAAGTATTAGCTGTCTAATTGAAGACTTATTAACACAAATAGAAAAAGATTAAATAAAAATCGATTGCACCAGGATACTCAGACATCAAATATCTTCTAGGAACCTTCAGTGACTTATGCTTCATTCTTTGTTGCTCCCCCATTTTTAAAGTTCGAAATTAAATCTGAATTACAGACATGATTGACAAATAATTAGAGTTCATGCAATAAATCAGTCAAATACTAAAAAAGTTTGAATTCAAAAGATTGTTGGGGGTTAGATTTGTTCCTTTTTGTCTTAAAGAATTTCTCCCCATCAGTTACTAGAAAACAAAGTGCTGATACTTAGAGGGTACAAGCCAGGAGGGAGACAATCACATGAAGTTTGGGGAAGGGAAAAGGACAGGGCTGGGGGGAGCTGAGTTTCTTTTCCCTGCTCTTGGCATTGGAGAGGATGGTCAGGCTGCTGTTTGCTGCTTGAGGAGTCCACTTTTAACAGAGGGTCCAGTTCTGGGAATTCTACCTCCATCCACCATCTGCTCGTGTGCCCAGGAATTCAGAACCCCCTTCGCCTGCCCTGCTGGAGCTGGGCCAGCCCTGTCCAGCTATTGAGGCTTCTTCAGCACTGCTCACTTTGCCAAGACACCCCCCTGCCTGCCGGGACATTCTCCATTTGCCTGTTGGGGACCCTCACCATTCCAGCCACCAGCCCGGGAGTTTCCACCATTCCAGCTTGGTGCTCTTGGGGTCCCAAGAGATCAGACTGTCTTAGGCTTTGTGAAACAAAGCCCCTCGAGGTTCCTGGTTCTGTTTATTATTAATGCTGTAGTTGTTTGTTTGCTTTGTTATACTTACTAGTAAAGAACTGTTATTCCTTTCCCCATAGCTCTGACTGAAAAGCCTCTTTAATCTTCTAAATTACAATAACTTGGAGGGAAGAGATTGGAATTCCCATTCCTAGAGAGGCCCCGCCCCTCCCTAGCAGATACCTGTCTTTCAAACCAAGACAAGATACGGCCAGTTCAGTAAGAAAGCCATTTCCTTGGATATGTCACTGCTGTGCTGGTATTCATTCAAGGTTTTCTCTTAAATACCAAGGATTAAAGCATTTGTTGTAACAGAAAATGAGAATGCATTTTCCTGAGGAGGTCGTACAATCTCAAGGTCTAAAGATTTTCTGAGAAGAAAGCTTAAGCTGTTAAGGAGGTATTCTGAAACCAAGAAAATTTCACCTTAATATATAATAAAACTCTATATAAATGTGAGCACTTAATCAAAGTAAAGCTATTATTCTCTTCAACAAAGTATTTGAATTGATCTCTGAAGAGTGTGTGGGAACAAAGAGAACAAGTGAACTGAAATAGCTGAAATCCCAAATCTTATCCTAAATAAAAATATTATAAGATATCATCAAAAAATATGCAGTAAGACATTTAAAATCACAAATTTTGTTCCATTCCATGTGCCAGACACTGAATACTTTCTGAAAATGATGTGCTACTTTTTCAAGAATGACAAAATTGCTTCAAGCATACCAAAAAAGCTTCTCTTTTGGCCTGTGCAAACAAAAACACAAGAATTTTCAAGATGCAAAGAACATTTGAAGCATTAATGGGTATGATTTATGCTAATAAACAATCAAGCGGGATACATGCATATATATATATATATATATATTAGATATACATAGTAAGAAATATATTTTATATGTACTAAGAAACACACACACACACACACAAAAGTGTAGATACTAGAACAGTGAGAGCAGCCCCTAATATAAGAAGCGTCAGTTATGCTGTAGTGAATCAGATTCCAATTTTAGAAAGTATTGGTTTATTGTTAGGAGTATACAAATGAAAAATGTTATCAAAGTTTTCCAAATGTCCCACATCATAAATTGTCTTTACACCTGCTGTTTATGAGACTGTAAAGGTGTCTTATTGTAGCTGGTTCTCCGCACTGGGCGGACACTGGCCTCTGGCTAGCTCAGATTTGCACAGCTACAAGAAGTTCCCAGTTCTGATAGGCACACAGGTTATGTTTACCTGCTGGGTCAGCTTCTCAGCAGCAGCTGGACTAAATAGTGTTGTGACAGCAGTGGCAGTAAGAAAAGGCTGGCTCTCAGCTTAGCAGGTTAAAAGATGTTTATGCAGGCCGAGCTGCGGGAAGTCTGCAGCTGGTCCAAACCGCAAGCCAGAGAGTGAGCGAGCGAGAGAGTTTGAATCTCCCTCTTCCACCTTATATCTGAGGGAGGGGTTCAAGGGAGTTTACAACAAGACAGCAAATCAGGGGATTCAGGGGGTAACAAGGTGTGCCCACCCCCAAGCCTCTGACCATTGACACCAAGGGCAAAGGAATTCTACCCCGGGGGACCTATCACCTGAAGCCCTCCCCATATGATTTTGCAATCTTGGGGTGGGGTCCCGAAGTGATAGGCTGCCCCAGAGCGAGGGGGGCAGAGGGGATGGCCCAGAGCAGGTGAGGGGTGGGAGGACTGACACAAAACACCTTATTTTACAGAAAACACAAAAGGGGATGGACTGTTACAAAACTGGGGATACAGTGAACTGAGCCATAACATAAAACTTCTTATAAAGACCTAATAAAACAATTCTCGCACCACCACATCTTGTCATGCTAGCCACAGAAAATATCATGGTCAAAAAACCAACACTGCTGTGACTGCAAACTGAAAGCTATTTTCAAGAGGAGTGTTAAAGAGTATCACACTAAAAAAGTGGTTTAAGAGTAAAGATGTGTTTTATGTTCATTTAAGTCAGAAAAATAATATGCAGTTGGTCTGGGTACATAAAGTGTTCAGGATTCTGTGTCCATTTTTTAGTTGTAAGTAAAATAACAGCCAAGATTTTCCTTGATAAATTCATCTTGATACCGATGAAATATTAGGGATAAAATGCTTGGTACAATAATAGCTTTGCTCATTCATGTCTTTGCTATGTAAGATTAATAAGTAGCACAAGGGAATCTATCTGGTTTTCTTAAGTAAAGACACAGATTTTCTTTTTTTTTTCCTCCTTATTTTTATGATGAAACCAGTTTTAAAATCATTTTAGTGTCTGGTTGTCAGTTACTATCCATCAGCAATCTTTTATACTTTATTATAAAAAAGGTTTTCCCCAGTACATTCTATTTCATAGCTTTTTCAGAGAAATCACAGGAAAAGTGTGAAAGCATTCAATGCCCACATAAAGTTAAATTTACTTTTTATCTCTGTTGCATATTTATTTTATGCAGTATGTCACTTGATTCGCAGTGAGTTGGAAACTTGAGTTTTTCTTTTCATATCAAGTCACCCATTAAAATGATTACCTGGTAGCTAGAACTATTCTTCTGTGATGGAAGTTGTCCCCAGGCCCTTTAACTTTGCAGGTTTCTACTGTGGCAAGTAGTCTTCAGGTATCCTGTGTAAATATAGACCAACGGGTTTGGCATCAATACAGTTATTCACACCTTCTGTAGCAAACCAGAATCCATAATTAATTAATTTCTGTTTCATTTATAGAGCACATTCATTTTCTAAGTTGTTGCAGGGCTGTGTACTACCATTATGACTATCAACTGACACCTTAATTGTACAAAACTCTGAAGTCATGAAGAGAGTTTATGAGCAGGGTTCTTGGTGAGCTGGTTCACATAAATGCAGCAAGTTCTGTGTTCATGGGCAGGTGGATAGCAAGGTGTTGGTCAAATCCTCTCTACCATATTGAGGCAAAACCAGCTCACAATACATGGTGTAAGCTTTACTGAATTATACTATGTAACTTTGAGTGTCTTGTAGTAGCCGTAGAGTAGCCTTAGTCAAGTAGCCTTGACTTTGATGGAAGAGAAGGAAATACGAGGGACACTTTATCAATGGGAACAGAGAAAACTTTAAAAAACGTTTTGCTTTAAAAAATCCCCAAACTTTAAAGGATTTCACATTTTAAAGGAAGACAATGGGAGCTATACTCCTAAGGGTAATTTTTTTTGATGACTTCATTGGAGTTGAATATTAAACTGATGATTGCCAGTGAAGAAAACTTAGAGGAAAGTCAAATGCTTTTAAAAACTGGATTTACTTGTATCTGAAAAAAATATTCCCATGAGAAAATTTTTGGATTCTGACCCATGGCAAAAATCCATCTGAAATAAAATAAATAGTCTGCTTCTGAAATCTGTAAGAAGAAAAAAATATTAGTAGTCTGCATGGAATCAGGAAGACAGCACAACCTTCTTTGCCTCTTTTCTTTGTGACTAGGGCACAAAAAGTGAGAGTGAAAATGCTCGTTTCAGAAATCCTGTGATTCTGACAATCTGGAAAATTATGAAAATCTGATGTATAACCAGGCATTTCAGAATCTATTGTTTCTGACCTATGATTTTTCAAGACAAACTCATATTTCAGCAAAATTAAACAAGAGCTATTTCCAAGTATCCACATTCTTATATAAAAGTGTACATACTTACTTCTTACAGCTGAGACACTGACTTTCAAGTTCAGTAGACAAAAACCAAACAGCTGATCAAACTCAGACAAAAGATCAGTTGTGCTTCATTTTTTAGATATGTATAAATACAGTCTTGAACACTTCCTTTGAACTGAATAAAGAAATTGCTTATTTGGAGTTAAATACTTTAATTTTCAAATTTTCTTATTTTCAGCAAATTTTGACACAATGTTAGAGAATCAGTTGTATTTTTTCATAAATAACTATTCCAAACACTTCCAACTGCAATTTATTTTTTATTTGAACTAGGGCAGTTCATCACAACTTGGTGAGGAAAGTCCATGTCTATAAAACCATAACATATAAGTCAGGAAAGCATGTCTAAGTGAGTTTTTTTAAAATCTATTTGTGAATTGAAAAAAAAAGTGTTAAATGCACCTCTGATAAGACCTTGAGTCAGCCAGGCTTCTAGGTAAATCTGACACTGCTTAAAGCAAATACTACAGAAACCACAGGAAAAGCTTACACACTCTAAAGTTTTAATAAAAGACAGAATCATAACTGAAGCTTTTTTTTTTTTTTAGTGGAACAGACCTGCTAAGTTGAGTGATAAAAAATGTGTGTATAAAGCAACCTCCCAGACCTTTCTGTTCTTAAAAGACTCTCTCTCCTCCACTTTGGCTCTTGGTTTAGAAGTTAGAGCCTACAACAAATATATTTCTCATTAACACCCTTGAGTCCCACCTACATGTCTGCTTGCTTGTCACCAGAAGGACCATAGGAATTTTTGTCACTTCTTTGGCTTCCTTACTTTCTTAGTGTCCCCCATGCTGCTTATCCAGCAGGAGCTACTCACAACATACACTATGAATCATATTTTGGCAATATAGATACAAATATATATTGCAATGGATTTTTTTTTTTTTTTTTAGAATTGATTATTTTAAAAATTAAACCTAATATTGTCTGTACTACTGTACTGCAAAGGGAAGAAAATAAGTAATGGTTAAAGTAACCATAGATGTCCAACTTCATCAACTTCATGGATCTTCCATGACAGAATAATCTGAGTATGTAGTTAAACTTCATTTGATGACTGCCTATTTACAGTATTGTTTCTTACCCATGAGACTATTATATCTACCTCCTACAGAAAATAACCTGGTATGACCTGGTTCACTGTATTGGCAAACATACATTTCCACATCTGCTCAGTTACTAGATAGTAATACGGTAAGTACTGATTCCTATTTTCACCAGATGTAGGAGCCATTATAAATGCATAAAATATCCTTTAGTCATCTGTAAGCAGCATCTCTACAATTTTGTTGACATTTTCATAAAAATACAAAACACAGAAAAAACCCCATAAAATAAGTTAACATTAAAGTCAAGTTTGTTGCAAGAGTTTTTTATAACTACATCAAAATTAAATAACTTGATATGTAAGACAAATGAAAGCATTGCCATTAGAGAACATTTAATAGTGACTGCTTGTGTTATTTGCCAAGAAATTACAGTTATTTATTATAAAAATACAAGACCTATGATCTGGATGATTGTAGTCTATGCTATAGATATTAAAAAATTGGCCAGTTGTGGAAATATATAATCATTTGGGATTGAAAATCATGTATAAATAAAGAATTAGAGTGAAATTGAGGAACTATATCTAATTAATCTGAAGGATATTTTAAAGGATATTCATCTTAGGACCACACAATGCAGAGAAAATCTTAAATATTTCTGCTTTCACAGAAGTGTAATTCTCAAAAGTTCAAGGAAAATTCTTGAATATTTTGCAATCTAATTTTTGTCTATATAACTCAAAAACGATTATAATTTAAGTTTCAGAGTAAAATATGCAATGAAGATACACAAAATTTTTGGACCTCAGTCATATCTCCTAAATATACAGGATGTCAGTATTGCTTATCTGCCTTGTTTAACTGTTAAAAATTGTAAAGAAATACCAGATATTGCATTTGCACATAGAAAGGCAGTCAGAGTGCATCTGGTCATCAAGTCATGTGACTTCTTTCTATGCTTTGCTGGATAAGATTTACAGGTGGCAAAAGATATCTGTTTTCTCACATATCGTAATCCATCCCCTCTTTTCATAAAATAGAGCCTTGAAGAAAAAAAGCTTTTTTTTTTTTTTTTCTTCCCCCAAACTCCCAAACTTTTTACAGAAATAGTAAGGAGTTGGTAAATATGCTATTACTAATAAACATATTGTTTATCAGATATGGTAAAAACATTAACAGTTGCATCATGATTTCTTTTTTTCCATTTTATCACTTAGCTATAGTCAAATGACTATGGCCATGTTATTATACCTAAAACAGATGAAAAAGATAAGTGATAATATTAGGGGATATAGAGGGAAAAAAAAAAAATCAGTTAAATTTAAGTTCATTTTAACTTATATTTATTCAGTCAGGGCTAAAGGTAAAGTATTCACAGTGTAAATCTGAACTTACATTCCAAGTTATTGGGAAATTCATGTACATGTTGTGAGCAGGTTGGCACAGTTTCATTTATTTTGGCCTGTTGTCTTTATAAACTCCACTGAAGCTGTTCCTGTGAATGCCATCACATTATTTTATGTTTCAGCATGGGTAATTTTGAGGTACTTTATCTGAAAGATGTTTTATGGAAATAAATTGGTTTGACTTTGTCATGTAAGAGTAGCAAAATACTTGCCTTTCAACTGACTTCGATTTTTCCCAATAAAGTGTTATCAGAGTGGTTTTTCAATGTTCTGATATTCCCACGAATATGCTGCAAAGGAAAAAAAAAAAAAAAAGGGAAACACAAATTGTAAACTTCATCCATTGTGTTCCTTTTATAGGAGCTGTTTTTTACTTTATTTCTACCCACTATTTTACAGATGGTGTTTATGTGCATCTGTGGCAAAGGAATTAATAACTAATATTAGAGACCTTTGAAGATGGATGGAATGTTAATCAAAGTTGTATACAGCACATGAGTTCTTTTTATATTTTCAAATGTAAGAGCTATGTATCAAACAATATTTTAAACTTACTGGCTTTGTCTCTCAAGATCCAAGATGCTGTGGTTTTGGGGCTTTGAATTTTTTTGTTTTGTTTTGTTTTGCAAAATAACCTGGAGCTAATAGTTTTCAGCTATACATTGCATTTTGGTACCTTCCAGTTAATCATTAATCCTAAAGCAGTGACCTGATATTCATTGCTAAAAATACCACAAAGAATGTTAATGAAATCTAAGAAATATCTAGGTTATCCACAGAGATCACAGCTCCTGGAATAAAAAGACAATAGTCTACATTAATTCATATTTAAGAATGAAAAAGAAAGAAGAGTCTGTCTGCATGATTTCTGACAGGCAATGCCATCAAAAGCCTGTGAGAAAATGTTTATTTCTGTACTACCCCCTCATGTAAATATTACAAGGGAGGGGAAAGAATACTTTAAAGAAGTATCTGGGTGTGAAAAACTTATAGGGAAAGGTGCAGATGCGCAAAGTGAGACAGTCAAATTTGTCAAATTGATGTCAGAAATACAGAACTGCATTAGTTCCTTCAGATATTTAAATATGTCACTGACACCACAGCAATGAAAAATCTCCTTAGGCCAGTGTTTGCTCCCTGCTGCATGACATCTGCCCCTAAATTTTCAAGGCAGTAAACAGAAATGTAGCTTTCTATCTCTCACTACAGTCAAAAGAAATTTCTTCAGATCTGGAACCCAGTATTTCACAAAAAATTACCTAGACACTATTATGCCTTTTGCAAGTGCTATACAGCAGAATTAGTAACAGACTGTTACTAAACCAAAAACTTTATCTGTGTGACACATATTGTGCATTTTCTTCTATTACATGACAGAACTGAGAGAGCAGATATTTTGCCTGTTTCAGTTACATGTTCAGGCTGTGGCTCACAGGAACAAATGCTTGCCTTGGATAATAATGAATGGTTCCATTGTGAAATAACTTCCACAATAGCAGTATAGTGTACACATTACTTCATATACCACAGAATAGTCACATGTAGCTTTTCTCTTTGGTGAGAAGTTATCCATCAATTTATCACCAAACATCCATACAATCTTAGCACCAAACAAAGCAATTCTCTGCAGCTTATTTGAGTGCCAACATTATTGGTTGCTGCAAATTGAGGGGAAAGAATATACATACCTGCATACACTTCTTACACCTCTGACTTAGTGACACATGAAGATAGAAACAGACAGGAAGGAAAAAAATTTGCAAGTGACTACAAACCACTCTGGAGAAATGGGAGTATCCTGGAGTTGGCATGTGCATGTCAGCTTTTTTCTGGATGGATAATTGAGACTAGTCTGGTTCAGTAGTGTTTAATTGCCTAAGCAGGAGACAGTACTAGATCCATTTACATAACTCCAGACATTTAGCTGAGCTTTCCAGGAGATGAGTCTCATTGCTCCAGGAGCCATCACTTCTTGTTCAGAAAAGACCCATATCCAGGTCATGACCTGGGACAGCTCAGCATGCATCTGCTGCTATTTATTTCCATTATGATACATTCATTTACCTGAGTATTGTAAACTTCCTTGCTTCAGCAAGGTGGAATTAATCAGGGCACATCTTTAGACATCTGAAAATAATTGAAAACCCATTCTTCCTAACTTGGGCTACAGTCACCTTCTGTAAGTCGTTGGTAGATATGTATACCTGCAATAAAATTAATGGGCTTTGAATGCCACAGATGGTCATTGCTATCAAACTCCACATTTTAAATATTACTTGAAGTATAAAGCAAAGGCTAGGCTTAGTGACTCTTAATATAATCATCTTTAGGAAGCCTTCTGCAGCATACAAAGTGGGTTTTTATAAATGGCAATGTAATGTCCTATATTTTCCCTTGTTCTTCTGTCCATCCTCTTTTCTTCCGGGTGACTTGGTTCTCCCATGAAGATTTTTCCAAATAATATCACCACACTTGTATCTTTGAAAATCAAAGAGAAGAGCGATGAAGGGAAGGGGCCAATGAACTTTCAGTTAATTTGATTTTCATTCCAAAAGTTCATACTTCTGACTGTAAGTGAATAGCATAGTTTCAGTTGCATTTCTGTCACTTTGTGTTATGTTGTTCTGGTCTGAGGTAACATGACATGATCAAAATAAACATGAATTAATCAGACATGTACATTTGCCTTTTATAATCTGACAGAGCTGCTCTAATGCTATATTAAGAGAAAAGCTACAGAGGCATGAAAAATTTAAGCCACTTGATAGATTTTTTTTTTTTTGTCTTTAATTCTGAATCATTATTTTAAAGTTTTATAAACAGAGTTTGAAATATTATTTTATCAAGTCAAGGCTGTTTCTTGTTCATGCCTGTGCATATTTTTTCAGGAAAAGTAATGAGAAAATGGATTAATTGCATTCACTGTCACATAAATTTTGAAATCAGAAGAGGATTAACAGAAACATTTTCTGCTCTTAATATTCTGCACTTGAAAGAAATAAAAACAGGATTCATAGACTGAAAGAAAGACATTTGGTTCTTCTGCAATTAATACTTTAAAGTAGTAACTACATATTCAGTCTCCCAAGAAATGTTCACTTTAAATCACATAGTAAAGCAAGGGTGTATAATGGTAGGTTTTAATACTGTAAAAATTATGTGATTTCTGGGAGAACCTGAGAATCATGTTTGTCCACTCAAAAGCAGATTTACCAACACTAATCACATTCATGCCTTCTTTTATATTTCATCCATCAGTAAGAAGGTATCCATTGGAAATATTCTTGTCTCATGCTTTACACAAAGAAGAAAGCAGGAAACTCTCTGACAAAGTGCAAGGGAGACAAATCACAGTCTGGAGCCATTGCATCCACTCAACAGAATACATTGTGCTTTAACCAACAGAGCATGAGCACATACTGCTTTCCCATGCACTGCACTTCTCAAGATCAAAGAGTCTTGCCTAATGCATTTCAAATTAACATATTCGTTTGAAGGTTAATCTATTATACTGATCATGTGCCTTTTCTTTTTTTGAAACCCTCTATGAGACATATATATATGTGTGTGTGTGTGTGCGTGTGTGTGTGTGTATACACAACTATAAATAAACATGCACATATGTATATGTGTGTTTCTTCTCGGTGCTTTTAGATAAGTATAAGAACAGAAGACCAGCAGCACATTTAAATATGTGCTGACTGAAAGCAAATCAAAGGATGGAATTGACAAACTATTTAAATAAATCACAACATTCCCTTTTTAGTGAGCAAAATGTTTAAATACAGCATGGATCTTGAAACACCCAATTTCCTTGAACAAAAAATGGGGACCCAATGACAGTACAGAGAGGCCGCTGCTTTTATAAGTGAACTGGAATGAATATGGCTGGCTTAGTTATAGGCTACATCTGTGGAATAAGCATCTTGCCATTCACATATCTGTGGTTTCAGTACTTCTCTGGGAGTGAATAACTCCAAAACTCTAAGTGCTGAACCTAAGTATTTTTTTCTTTGCTCTCTAGAGTATTCATCCATAATTCTGCCAACTTGAACTGCATGGAGAAACAAGTAATTACAAATTACACTATAATTTAACTTATATATGGGAAATATGGATCTGAAAGTAAATTTTCTAATCAAAGCATTACATTCTGAGCCAACAACAAATTAGTTTGATTAGTTATTGTGCAAACTGTTGGCCTAAGAAACCATCTGTAAATAAAGACAATTAAAAAATATTGGAGATTATAAACAGCCATAATGTTAACTTGCTTTTGCATTTTTTCATCATGTAGTGCCAATGTGACATTGTAGAATCTGCACAGTAACAGTGTATTATGAATATGTAAATATGCCAAATATGCTGTAAGCTCCAGTCTGGCATGTTGATAAAACACAAAGTTACTGCATGCTCTGAAACTGAGCATTAGCTCTTCACATTTGCTAACATTAATCCAAACTACTCCATGTACTGCAGCTTGAAAGATGTTCAATTAAAACTCATTCTGCCTGGTATAAATTATTATTATTATTACATTGTGAAAGAAAACCTGGAAATATCTGCTAACTTGTTATATGTGCACTGGCCTTACTCTCACCTCACCTCCCAGACAGCCATTTCAGAAAATTGCCTTTAGTTATTTAAAATTCTGTCATGAGCTGGTTTAAGCAAAACAATGAAAAGTTGAATACGTGCATAATTTTTTGAGAATTTCATACTTTAGGCAACTGGATAATAACTGTTGGCAATAGCTGTATTTTGAACATTCATTTTTATTTCCAAGGTATTTACTTACACACAGGTGCACACACACACATACTTTATTAGACTGATGTTCATTGCTAAAGTCCATTGATTTGTCTCAAACTATTTTAAGAATAATCAAATATGAAGTCACTTTCAGCTCTCAAGTCTCAGAAATATAATTCATTTATCTATTACTTTGATGAGAAAAATACCCAACATGCAGTGTTGCAGTTATCCTCTCTGTTTCACTCAATTAGGTGAACTGTGTAGATGAGCTATCCAACTACAAATTCTGTTATTCTCAGACAAAAAAAGGACACATGTAATGTTGCTGTACATTATATCTAGTTGCATTGTATTGTATTTCATTTTTATATAGGGTTTTTTAATGGTTTCTTCTGTACTCCCCTGTTCCCATGGAAAATGTGTCATCATATGATTTGTCCCTGCTTCTTTTCCCCACCCATCCTCCCAAAATGGAATGTAATCCAACTCTGTTCCACTCCCATCTTATCCCTGATTGGGTAGGGGTTTGTCCCTGCCTGTAGCCCCTTCCCCCTGGGTAAAAGCCAGGAGACAACGTGGAAAAAACCTCTTGGCTCTTGGGATGGGGACTGGACTGGGATGGGGACCCTGTGGGGGCAGGAACACAGGAGAAAGACTGAATAAAGCCGTGATTTCCCCCTGGACCAAGGGCAGACTTTTGCCATCAACAGGGGCATGCTCTGTCTAAAGGAGAAGTCTCACAGCCACTCTGGGGTCTTTGGGACCCTGAGGGAAAATTTCTTCCAGCTGTGGTTTCTCTCTCAAGCTAGCCGAGGCAAAAACAGAGAGAGACACACAGCAATGTAAATATCTAAACAGTAGTCTCATCTCAAACATTTTTGATTGCTAAAACATATTAGTCATATGAAAAGTTTAACTTTTATATAAGCAGAGTTAATTTATGTTTGAAAGCACTAATTCAGAAAAGCTCTTGTAAATACTTATAAAACCAGACAAGTGTCACTATATTTTATTTCATAAAAAATATTCTAAGCTCCCTGAATTTCCAAATTAGAAAGGTCCTTAAATGCATGTCTAACATATATATAGGTAATTTTACTAGCATCCACTTGTACTTAATAGCAAGCATATGCCAGCCAACATTTTGTAAATTATGGCTGGCTCCTGGGAGTTTTGCATAGCTGAAGACCAAACAGTGGAATGAACACAATTGAAAACTTGGCAGCATTTTCAATGCCTTCACTCTCCAAACTCCCAATGATAGCTATAAAATCAAGCAGATTTTGCAATAGCATACAAGGACAGCAGCTTTGTATGCTGGATAAGATCTTTCATGTATTTGAGTTCATATATCTGGTCTCCAAGGCTTTCCGGGACATCCGGCATCTTTGTCTGTTCCCTGGCTGTACTTGTAGGTTTTCTAGTACAGCTTGAGAAATATCTGCTAGTGAAAGCCTAAGAAAAGGCTCTCTAGGCCATAGAAACCTATGCAACTGGCTAAAAATCGTTCATTTAGTCATGGGTTAGTAGGATCTCAATGGTGTTGCTGCAAGAGAGATCTAGCTCAGATGTTATTGTGGTTTTGCCATGAATCTCCTGATCACTTCTTTGTCTGAAGAGACACCCTAGGATCATGGTTCCTGCACTCAGCTTGCTGGCTGGAGGAATCCCATTGAATCATACCTTATCTGGTCCATAGTAAGGCCTCCCAAGACCTTAAATGCCAACCACTGCACCCTACACATCCACTCCTTTTGCGCAACTATACTCTCTCATGCAGGCATAGCCTAAAATTGTCTAACTATTTTAGGGCATTAGGAGTTGTAGGCAGGCATCTTGATAGTTATTTTTAAAATTATTTTTTATATATACTTTTAATTTTTTAAAGAGATAAGCAATTCACTATGGTTATCCTGCAATCGCTTTTCAACTTGGCACAATTTTTTTTACAGTTTGATAGACTGACTTCAGGCTAATTCAAATATGAATCACAAAAACCATGAAATTACCAAACTGAAAATTATGTAAACTGAAAATTTTAATGCAGGAGTTGGTACATATGGACTAAAACCAAATGAACTCACAAAGCTTATTTCCCTAAGTGACTTCTATCACCTTGATGTGCTTAGTGCCATTCCTGCTGATTGCAAAATTTATTCCGTCCAGAAGAGCTGACTGATAAAAATTTCTAAAAAATCACAGCTCACAAGACAATAAACCTCCCACTAACCCTGTAGTCATCTGGTTTCCCCATAAGAGATAGTACTTCTCTCAATTTACATTTTAATTACTTTTAAGTAATTTAGAAATTTGCAAGTATCATACTAGATGACTAAGAGAGAAAAGTAGAAAACATTGTATCACATTTTGCAAAATGCCAAGCTAGCAGACCTAACCTTACAAATCTGGGCCTTGCTGTCAATTGGCATTACCCAAATCACAAGATGTTTGGTACATTAAAAGAAAATCTTCATTGCAATAATTTTCTTTTCTTCAACAAATGTACTCATACATCATACAAGAGTCAGACAGAGGAGATATGCTGTGAAACATATTAATGACTGGTTCTTTTCCAGTATGATTCAATCACAAAAGAGAAAAAGACAACCACATAACCACAATCTTTGCAAATTTAAAAAAAAAAAAATCTTCCATTCATCACCAGGTTGCAATATTCTCCCCTTTTTTAATACAGGATTGTTTCCATTAATCTTTACCAATTAATACAGTGTCAGACAAAATTCCCTTCCAACTCAGAATATTCTGCAATTCTGTGAAATATGCTTAGTATATGACAGATCCCTTCTAATTTAATTACTCTGTGTAACATTTTGAAATATGACTGAGTTACTTATGAAACGTTTGAATCATGGCCTGTACTTTTAAGACTTTGGCAAATTTCATCCTTTTATATAAACTTCTTTCTGAAATGAAGGACAAAACATCTGCATTCTTTCACACACACAAAAAAAATTCACTAGCATCACAAAGGACTGCATTATGCTCATCTTTTACTAGCAAAGGAGAAAAGAATTGGAAATCAATGAACCAAAACAAATCCATAGAGAAGGAAGCCTAAATGAGGGATAAAATAATGACAAGAGGCAAATCCTTAATCAATTTTGGTTCCTTCAAAGATTGATGCAAAGAAAAATAACATATTTGGGATAACTGAAGGGGAAAGGAAAACTGTACCTCTCTGACTACTACTCACCATCTTCTGTAACATCAGCATCTCATCTTGCAACACTGGTTCATAAAGTGAGCAGACCCAGCCAGAGATGGGAATACAGCCTGTATTGTCACCTTCAGTAGTAGATGCTACCTGGATGTAATACTTATGGTTTGCTGCCTTTTTCTCGTGTTTCTTTTGTATTTTTTATTATTATTACAACCTAGTAGTTCTCAAAGTGTGCACAAAATTCTACCATGCATATCTCCATTAATTGAGTGAGAATTTTTTCAGTAGCTGTTACACTAACGGTTTAACCCACCCCTCCTCCTTATACTTAGTCAGCTCACCACAATGCTTTGTATAACAAAGATAGCAATTGTAACATCTTGATGAAGACAGAATTAAACAGACTGCTCAACAGATAAACTGTGTCTTATCTGAGGCATTGGAGGCATTAGGCATCATTATGTTATATATTATCTTGTGCACATTGGAAGAAAGAGAAGTACTCTCCATTGATATTGAATACCAGCATCAGTAAAACAAACTCTCTAAGTTTAGTAGATGGTAGCTGGCAGGAAATCTCACAACTTCTTGGAAAAGGAAGATAAATACATGAGGGTTTTTTTCACTGTATATTGGCTCACATAACATATAAATTTTATAAATTTTATGCTATCCAATATCTGATTGCATTCTTTGGTTCAAGATATTAGAGCATGAAATATAGAAGAGGAAGAAATGGTAAAGAGAAGAACTAACTAAAATCCAATATGCAAGAAGCAGAGCAAAACAAAGAAAATCATGAAAACTTTGTACTCATATCTGAGAGCTTTCTGTAGTGAATTGGCACAGAGAAAACCCGTAGTTTAAATGAAATCACAAGGTGATTCATTGATTTATTAATATTATTAACCAGCAGTGAATGAATTACACATCAGGATCAGGATCAGTAAAGTAAGAGGTAAAACCATCATGTTAACCACTTAGAAAGTCCAAGAAACAGCCAACAGTCCCTCTCCTCATTCAGAGTGACTAATGGGACAGATCCCCAAGTGACCAGATGCGTTACCAGTTTACCCCCTCATCCGCAAGTGCAGGTAACCCGACTGCATATTTCTGTGGGAGATGTACATGCTTCAGCCTTGTGTGAAAGCCTGCCATTTCCTACGGTGCACTAACCCTCGTACTGGTGAGAAGGCAGCTCCTGTGTTTGAATCTCCCTCTACCATGAAGTCACTTTTTGTTGGGTCTTTCTTACTTACTCTTAGAAAGAACACCACACCATCTCTCTCACCTCACCACCCCACCCCCATTTCAACTAATTCAAATCAACATTTTAGCCAGGGAACATGCAAATTGAGTTGCATCTTTTTTTTAAGTTCTTCTTTAGCTTATTTCTTGTACCAGAGACAAAAAATAGGGATGAAAAATATTTTTTAGTCTCCTATAAAATGTCTTGGAAATATCTCTTCATATTTCTACACCTATTTCAAGAACAAGTAGGTTAGGATAAATAATTGTGGTAGGTTCATCTTGGCCAGCAGTCAAAACCCAACCTGAGTCATCTCTCTTCCCTCTTCCCTTTTCTGTCAAATGGGGAGAAACAAGAAGGAAGAGGAGAAGGTTTGTGGGTTGGGGGAAAAAAAAAAAAGGGAAAAAAAAAAAAATAGATCAGGGAAAGTAAAAGCTGTTCATGCAAGCAAAGTAAAAATCATTCACTACAGATGACCAGGAACTTCCTGGGAAGCAGGACCTCAATATGTGTAACCAACCATTGCTTGAGAAGACAAATGCCATAACCACAGACGTCCCCCCTTACTCCTCCTTTCCTTGATCTTTAATTGTTCAGCAGCATGTTACTGTATAGGTCAGTTTGGGCCATCTCTGCTGCCTCCTCACACTCCTCACAGCAGTCCTGTCCTCTCACAAACACCTGCTCATCCCCCTCCTAGTCTCCAGTGGTAGGGGGAACAGGGAGGAGGCCATGATAGTGTCATGATGGTGTGAAAACACTGTTGGGCAATAGCCGAAATTTTAACTGGTGTGTGAGCACTGCTGTTTTAGCCACAAATGGAAATCAAGCACCACACGGGCTGTTATGAAGAAAGTTACCCCCATTCCACCTGACCCAGTACAGCAAATGAGCATAGATTTTTTTTTTTTCTGATTTATTGATAAGTATCATATTCACAGTAAGTTGCAAGGGTTTTTTAGTACTGAAACTGTAAAAATAATGACACTCAATTATATTCTATTGAACGATTTTTTACTTTCATTCATTTGGTGGAAACTATATGCACCAAATAAACACATGACTCAAAAGTAACTCCACCAGCCAACCAACCAACTAACCAACCAAACAACACAAAAGACCAGGTTTAGCATTGATGTACAGTATGATTGTACTGCATAAAACCAGTAGTGATCATGGGGGAATGATCAAGCCAGGCCTGATGGGAGGAATTCTACTAAAGCAGATAAAGCCTTATGTCTATGAAAAGTGAAATGAAAACCAATGTACTTCAGGGTTGCTTAGAAAGCAGGAAGAATTTGAAACTACTTACCATGCAACCAATATTAGTATCAGAGAGTGGAATAATAACATTATATGAAGTAATCATGTCATGAACAAAATTGCAGAGTAGAATGGAGGAGATTGAGTTTCTTTCACATTTTCCTGGAAGCAAGCTTCTTGGGGTCAATTTGTAGATTTGACCCTGGCTAATGTTAGAAAAAGATGACCTGTCTTTTTAATTCTTTCTATCACTGCTATTGTATGTGGTCATGGCAAATTCAAAAAATATAACAGTTAGTTATCTCATTTTGTATTGAGACACCAGCAGAAAAGAAGGAAGCTGAAGATGCAGCAGATACTTCTAGAAGAAATGGCAGTGAAAAGAACTTAAGAAAATAACCATCTTACATAGTCACATAAGTGAGAAATAGAAGGACACTACAAAGTGTAGTAAAATATTTTATATTTTGTAATCTCTAAAAGCAGAGGCAAAAACAAAGGTGACTTCCATCAGCAGCATCACTGCCTCCCTCTGTATTTGTTTTTAATGGTATTCAATATACAGTTGTTAAAATGTCTAATCTTTTTTACAAAGCTGTTATTCAAATGCAAAATCATCACACCAATAAAGAGTAGACAAAAAAAAAAATCTCATATTATAAAAATACAGTTTCATAGAATAACATAATAGCAAGGTAAAAAAACATTTTTTGATGCAAACATTCATCTAAAAACTAAACTAAGAAGTAGAGATAAAAAGTAAGCCATATCCAGATAACAAAATTCCATGACTATAAGGCATAATATGCTTTTATTAGGAGCAGAATACATCATCAGAAAACTAATGAGGCTTTTGTCTGTCTGCCAGAAAAGGGACTAAGTATGTTGCACTCAACTGGACAAGGCTTAATAAAGATGGAATGTGAGACAAGGAATGAGGAGTCAATACCTAATGATCAGAAAAAAGAGAATGAGACAGGGAACAATGAAAATAAAATTTTAAGTAACAAATATGTTGATAGACACATGTGACAAAGGACAAAGAAGGACAATGTGTCTCATTTATGGCATTATTAATTACAAGCTTCTGTGAAACCACTTCTCTGATTGTAGAAGCATAATCAAGATCAGACCCTAGTCTAGGACAAGCATGCTCAGATTTTAAAATGTCAAAATATTTAATCATATTATAAAATTTACTTGGATTCCCTCATCACAGAAGCAAGTGGTTATGAAGAATTAAATTGTTAATCTCCAAAAATTGATAAAATTAGATTAATTACATTATCTTTCTTTAAATAATATGTGGGACAGGGCACAGTGATGACAAATGAAGAACAGCTGTTCTAAATCTGCACAGAACAATCTTCTTTCTGCAAATAAAGGTCAAAATCAAAGGTTAATATC
This sequence comes from Tachycineta bicolor, assembly GCA_025960845.1. Lineage (NCBI taxonomy): Eukaryota > Metazoa > Chordata > Aves > Passeriformes > Hirundinidae > Tachycineta > Tachycineta bicolor. Next base: position 43,624,988 of record JANEHK010000001.1, on the reverse strand, counting down.
TACATTGTCTGTAACCTGTTTTCTTTAGGTGAATGATCACAGATCCTACAAAGACTTTCTCCCTTCTGATTCAATCAATTTTAAATGGTTTTAACAGGCCACTTTCCAGTACAAAGAACAATGAAAACTATTGCAACTCTAAAACCCACATACATCAGTCCCACATTTTTCTTTTTTTTAATTCCTGTTTTTTGTTTGTTTGTTTTTGTTTGTTTGTTTGTTTGCTTGTTTTTGTGTGTGTGTTTGTTTGTTTTTTATGTTAAAAATCAGGATCACATAATAGGAAACATGGAAAAATACAATTAATATTACATCTCTGACATTTCTTATCCATATAAAAATAAAAACCATCTTTTATTTTGGTGAAATAAAAGGATTTTCCCAGTCTCTAGAGAAAAGCAAAATTAAAGACCTCTGTCCAGCAGACCACTAGGGACAGACGAAATTACTGCTAGTAGAACTTATCTTCCTTACAGCTAAAAGTGTTTGATCTCCCAAAACAAAACTTAAAAGGGCTTGTAGAAAAGTCTCTTAACATCAAGGTGGATAAAAAACTCTGTTGCCAAAGCTTTTATTTGCAGATGATTTTAAAAAACTGTGACAGTCCAGAAGCAAGATCAACTAAACAGAAAACTGTTCTAGTGTGAATTTATTTTATATGTCTACTCACTTTTTGTAGAATCTAGAACATTCTCTGAGATCTGATTTTTTTTTTTTTATTTGCATTTTTACTGCAGTTTCTTGACAATTAAAACCATAGGTCTGTATGATGTCCAGATAACAGTTCTTCCTTGCTACTCCAGCATGATTAAAGCAAAATTTAAGTGACAATGTAAATGAAAAGTAATTGTATGTATATATTTGATATTTTGTACATTTTTAATGTTTACCTATGGAATGCATTGAATACAGTCCTTTATAATGTTATTGTGTCCATTATATTTCTCCCTCTTCTCGAATTTATTATATTTTTCTTCCTCCAAAAATCCCAGAAGCATTTCTTACACTTGCACAGTTGTATTAAAGAAGCAAAAAGCTTTCCCAAAGAAAGGGAATGAAAGAAAAATAACAAGTGTATACAAAAACAAGCAAAAGCAAACAAAGAAACAAACCCAAAATTTAGTCTTCTTTCTTTTTGATGAGCCCTAAAGACCACCTTTCTTCATTCTTATCATCAATGTCCCTTTAAGTCCATGTTTATACTTCTTTCTGCTTCTCCTTTCTCTATAGGATTTGTATTATATCAATATACTAATACAGTACTAGTTTTATACTGTAGTGGGATGCAAAAAAGACACTGAATGATGCAACTTTTATTTTGTTTCATACATTAGGTTTTTTGCCTCAAAATTCATTTGTTGCCTAAGATTTTGTCCATGTCACACTCGAAATAGCCAGCTTTTGGTTAAACATTGGTCCTGCGTGAGACTATTTGGCAGTCACAAGTTAAATGTCATTGTTCAGAAAGTCCCTGAACCATTCTCAGGGATAATGCACACCTGTTATCTGTGGCTGTCTGCTTTTTCCATGTATCAATTACCCCTCTATTTCCTCATAAATTATGGGCCTAAAAATTTGCCTTCTCTACCTATACTAACCACTTTACACTATTTGCTATGAGGAAGGCATATCCCATAATGATTTTTTACGAGAAATACTTTGGGAAGACATGGCTCCACCTTTTTCATAAGGATCTAGCAAGTAGAGTGCTTCAAGGTGAGGAAGTAGTTGTTTCCATTCCAAGTGTGATGAAAGGAATCCTAAAACAACAGTACCTAGCAAAGTGAGCCTACATTGGGTGTCCCTTGCAGAAATACAGGCAGGAATTTAAACTTAATGAAACTAAAATAAAAATATGCAGAAGGAATATTCCTTTGTGAATCATAAAGGGCAAAGAACTCACTGCAAAACTAAGACACCTTGGTTTCTGATTTCCTTTCCCTTGGCATTATTCAGAATTCTGTGAGGAAGTAATGGACTGAAAATAGAAGGAAGGAATAGAAAAGTTTCTCTTTACATTTAACTTTGTTGAGTGGTAGAGAAATGCTGTTTCTCCATCATGATGCCTGCTGGAAATAAAGTGTTTTCACATTGTGCCTCCAGGTCTCTCCAGGTAATAATATAGTATTTTCCAATGAAAACCTTTTTGAAGGAATTACTTTTCTTTACTCTATAGCTTCAAGTTTGGAAAAGTGGTTTCAAAATTTTGGAGATTCTAAATCTTAAGCTTCCTAGGAAATCTGTTCATAACCAGGGTGGCTAGAAAATAAAATAGTAGACAATTGTGAACCTGTAACAAATATTCAGTGAAAAACTACTCATAAACTTGGTGTATATTAATAATGCACTGCATTAAATTAATCTAAACATCTCTGTATAAATTTAATTACAATATGATGATTAATTCTGTTGACACTATGTGTTATAGTAACTCTGGAGACATTTTCTGGAGGAGAAAGTGACTTGAAAATCAGTATAATCCACTTGAAATGCTTGAAATACTTTCACATACAGAATTTAAGAGCATGCAAAGGTCGATACTTTCATTTGTACAGGTAATATTGTCATTTTTTCAGAGAAAAGTGCATCCTGTAATCAAGAGGAGTTGTGTACGTAAATGATGACATATAGATCTCGTTTTTTAAAGCTTCCCAATATTATAACTAATAACTAATAAATGATAAATAAATAATAAATAAATAATAACTATTACAACTAATAATTGCAATATATTTTATTGGCATATGTGTTTTCACACTCAGTGAGTCATAATTATTCGTAAATAAAAGAGGAGACGCAAGGAGGTGGTTATTTTAGTACAATTTATGATTCCCAAAACCAAAATGAATGGATAATTAAGTTAAATATGCAGTAAACCCCAGAAATTTAGACCAATACATGTCTAATTTTTCTTTTGCTTTTTTTACTTTGTTTATTCTTTCAATATGTCATTCATTTTGTACATTATTTTTCTTTTTTTGTCCCAAGATTTCTTATGCTAACATTTGACTTTAAAAGGTAACACTGAACTGACACTAACTGAATTAAAACTGAATGCTGTCAACAAATTGTCTTTGTCAAGCAGTTGTCTGAATAACTATGTAAAAATCTCAACTACCTCTTTGATGAGTACTATATGTGAATAATTCAACATAGCCCTAATCCTTGAAACTATAAAGAGACATGAGAAAGAGAAAACATAGTCTGGTTCAAAAACAAGCTAAGGGCAATATTATTGCATTCCTAAAGGGATAATATGATGTTGATGAACCTTAAACATGCTAGCAAGTTGTGAAAGCCTCTATATAATTTAGAGAGCTCTTATAAAGCTGTTATTTCCTTTGAACCGAATAAATATGTTTCTGCTATTCTGACACTTTGTAGGTATGACAAGGACATTGAAGAATCATCAAGTACTGTAAATAAAAAAAATTCAATTCAGAAGTGTGTTCTGAAATCCATCAACAGAGGGAAAGTGTTGAAAGATTACTTTTTTGTCCAACATATGCAAAATCACATTTAAAAGATACCAAGGAATTGCCTAATTAAATAAAGACTAAATTCACAGGAGAAGGAGGAATCAAATGCTCTTTATGTTTATTTTCATGTAATTCATAGAGGTCATTCAGATCACTCCCATAGGACACACCAAATTAGATGAACTCCTAGAATTTGCCTGAAGGTGGAAAAATAACTGTCTTGTGCTAGTGTCTCTAGTGATAATACTTTCCTTTTTTAGGAAAAAAAAAAAATGTATTCTCCAAGAAAAAGTTCCTATTGTATTATATTTTCTTTAAAATGGCAGAAACCACTGATGAAATAAAACAGAAGGGAGAATGGCCCTTTTCCACATATCTTACAAAATAACAACTTGTGAAAACAAATACTTTTGTTGTTGTTTAATTCTATCCCTGGTCCTTATTTATCAGCTTTAACATGCAAAAATGCCTTAATCTATTACTTTTCTTCTGATCTTCATCCTTTGCAGTGCCCCCCTGTCATCTCACAGGAGGGAAAGTTATACCTTACATGATCTTAATATCATTCTATCTTTACATTACTGACTGCCAGATAGAATTTTACAGTCTGTAATTCAGTAGCCCTGCAGTGCCATTTGACAATGTTTTGCAAGTTTTACAGAACTGGAACAGATGTGAAAAGTAGAAATGTTCAAAAAACCATTTCAGTGCCCCTTTTTTTATCTAGGATTAATAGTAGATATTTATAAGCATAAGAAAACAGTCACCCTGTTCCTCTTAAATATTCAGTCACAGAATCACAGAAATAATTAGGTGGGAAAGAACTTTAGTGGGTCATCTGTATCTTGAATTATGTAATCTAAGAATGCGTATACTATTTCATCTGTTGAAAGCTGTTTTTTGGGAGATGTTTTGTCCTTCTCTTGTAACTCCAGGGGGGAGAGGCGCTGATGCCTCCTGATAATGGCCCAGCCATAAAAACCAGTAGGGCAGTGTTTCTTATCTCTTTCACCTCCCCTCCATCCTCCAGGGGGACATCTTCTGATAAGGGGCCATTAGGGCCCACCAATGACATGACACATTCCATCATCCCATTGGGAGATGCTCCACACAGTGGGGGAGGAGCCAACAGTTCCTAGCTAGATAAAAACTGGGACTGAAGGACACTTTTTTTCCACTGGATTCCTGAAGGAAGACTGGACCTATCTCACCACCGCTGGACTTTCTACAGGACCATCTCTACTCCACAGAACCACATCTGTTACTCCAGGAAGACTTATTTGGACCGCTTCCAACACCCTGTGTTGGAACACCCCAGCAGGGTGCCAGGTCATATCCCTGACTGTGGATGTTCTTTAGAGAGACCCAGATGACCGTTGATAGCAAAAGGCACAGAGCCTGCTCTCTGTCTGGGGGAATATCATGGCTTTATTCTTAGGGGTCCTGCCCCCACCGGCCTGAGCTCAGTACTTAGCTCTATTCCTGTCCCCGTCCAGTGCCAGCAAGACTGAGCCCCGAGCTGTCCTGGGGCTTTTTCCCAGGGGGAAGGGCTAGAGGCAGGGACAAGCCACTGCCCAATCAGGGATAAGGTGGGAGTGGAACAGAGTTGGGTTACATTCCAGTGTGGGAGGATGGGCAGGGCCGAGCAGGGACAAACCACGTGATACAATTTCCAAGGGGAACAGGGGATACAATAGAAAAACATTACAAACCCAATATAAAAATAAAACACAATATAAACCCAATTAATGAATGGTAACACCTAACTCTGTCAGGGTTTTCCAGGATTTTTGTTTGCTTCCTTGTTTTTTTGCACTACTATATTTGCATTTTTTTATTATTTTTTTTTACTATTCCTAGTAAAGAACTGTTAATCTTATTTCCCATATCTTTGCCTGAAAGCCCCTAATTGGAAAATTATAATAATTTGGAGGGAAGGGGTTTACATTCTCCATTCCAAGGGAGGCTCTAGCTTTTCCTTGGCAGACAACTGTCTTTCAAAACCAAGACAATCTAGTACAAAATTTCTGCCCATGCAGGGCTGTCCCAGACCATGGGGCACAGGATTGCAACCAGATGGTTCTAGAGTACATCCAGTGAGGGAGATTCCACAACCTCTCTGGGTAATCTGTTCCAGTGTTCAGTTATCTCCACAGTAAAGAAGTTCTTCCTCATATTCAGGTGGAACTTCCTGTGCATCAGTTTCTGCTTATTGCCTCATGTCCTATTGCTTGTCATCACTGAGAAAAACCTGGCTCCATGCTCTTGGCACTGTTCCTTCGGATATTGTCTTGGTTTGAAAGACAGGTGTCTGCAAAGGAAGGCAAGAGCCTCCCTTGAAATGTAGAATGTAAACCCCCTCCCTCCAAATTATTATAATTATGAAATTAAGGGCTCTCAGGCAAAGACATGAGAATAGGAATAACAGTACTAGTATGTATAAATAAAGAAAAAATTTACAAGATGAAAATTAAAAATAAAATTCAATAATACAAAAAACACTGACAGAGTCAGAATACGACCTGACATCCTGGCGGTCAGGGTGTAGGTAGTAGTTTGAATAAATGGTGGCTGCAGTCCTCCTGGAGTGACAGATGTGGTTCTGTTGAAGCAATGATCCTGTAGAAGAATGTAGATTTCCTCTGAAGTCCAGTGTGTAAATGGGTCTGGTCATTTGGCAGAAAAAGTCTGATTGTGGTGTTCCAAAATCTCAGATTACATCCAGATAGGAATGCTTGGCTCCTCCCCCTTGGTGGAGTATCTCACAGTGGGATGATGTAATTTTACCAGTCAGTCAGTAAGACTCAATGGCCCATTAACAAAAGATATACCTGTGGAGACAGGATGGGTTGTGGAAGATATAAAGATCACTACCCTATCGGGTTTTAACAAATGGTAATAGGAAACACACTTTTTGGTTACATTTTGCATTGCAACCTAAGACAAATACTTATGCACATTAGTGAGGTCCCCTGCCATCTCTTCTAAAGGCTGAACAGGCCCAACTTCAACAGGATTAGTGCTTATTAACATTCAGCTAATCTACAACCTTGCACACAGAGACCAATAATAAATAAACAAGATGACCAAGCCTGGCTTTACATGTAGATATCTCTTCATAAGGTTAATCTTTATTATGAAGTAAGATAAAGTAAAAAATTAAACCTAATCAGTAAACTCAGTTTAACTGTTTAAAAGGTACAACATCATACATATCTCACAAACTCATAGCGTAGTCAAGGTTGGAAGAGACCTTCAAGACCATCAAGTTAACTGTCGACCCAGCACTGACACTACAACCCATAAATCACTAAAACATATCACCCAGTACCAGATCTAGACATTTTTTAAACACCTCCAGGGATAGTGAGATGGTAACTCCACCACCTCCCTAGGCAACCTATTCCAATGCCTGACCACTGAATTGGAGGGTTTTTTTTTTTGTTTTTTTTTTTTTTTAATCTAGTTTAAATCTCCCCTGTCTCAGGTTAAGGTTATTTCCTCTGGTCTTCTCACTGCAGAAATGGTAGAAGATAGCAATGCCCACCTCATTGTAAGATAATTGTAGTTACTAAGTACTCGTAGAGAGTGATGAGATTCCTCTTGAGCCTCCTCTTCTTGAGACTAAACAGACCCATTTCTCAGCTGCTCCTCCTAGGAGTTTCTTAGTCCTTTCATGAGCCATGTTGCCCTTTGTTGGACACACTCCAACACCTCAATGTCCTTTGTAAAGTGAAGTAGCCAGGATCAAACACAATACACGAGATGCAGCCTCACCAATGCCAAGTAGAGGACAATGATCACTTTCCTAGTCCTGACACTATTCTTGATAGAGGCCAAGATACCACTGACCTTTTTGGCCACCTGGCCACAGTGCTGGCTTATAACAAGCTGTCAACCAGCACCCCCAAGTCCCTTTCTGCTGAACAGCTCTCAAGTGACTCTGACTTGGCTTGTCAGGGAAATCTCCCAAGCTAGTTCTCTCTCTCTGTTCCACACCAGGTGTGGCTGTCCCTGGGACTGCAGCTTGTGACGGTGATGGTAAAGACTGGGGCTGTCTCTGCTCCAATGGCAGCAGGTGATACAGCATCTAGGATCAGGGTGAAGAACAGGGCTGAGATTCTCGTGTGCTTCTCAAAGTTTATTCCCCAAGGGAGGCAGTGATGAAAAAATCGAAAATCCATGTTCTGCACAGTCTTTTAAATGGGGGATGTACACAGGGAGGCTACAATTCTTCAACCAATCAGGAATACAACAGGGAGAAGATAAAGGAGGGGCTGAAAGTATGATAACCAATAGGAAAGACAATGGGAGTGGAAAGGGTCACAACGGGGCTTCGTGGAATAGGGGAATTCCCATGAGGGGTTTAGGCAGGAGGTTGGGACATGGACTGACAGGAAACTTTCCAGAGCCAAGGACAGGGAAGAGGGAGGATTGACATTCTGTAAATGAGGTAACAGGTATGTCTAGGGAGTGATGGACAATTGGGCAAGGGAGGAGAAAACTTGGACAATACCAAATGCATCGGGGGGAAAAGGGATGATCCATTGGGAGAAAAACTTCAACAACTTAACAAAAACACACCACCACACCAGTCCTCCCACAGCCAGTAGCATTTCATGGAGTTGCTGTGGCCCAACTGCAGGATATGCCAATAAGGCATTTTGCCTTATTGAATTTCCCTAATTTGTCAGTTGTCCTTAGCCCATTGATTGAGTTTGACTAGGTCTCTCTGCAGAGCCTTCCTACCTTCAAGCAGACCAACATGCCAACCCAATTTAGTGTCTGCAAATTTACTGAGTGTGCACTTGATCCCCATGTCCAGATCATCAATAAAGACCAAAAACATGACCAGCCCCAAAACAGCCCTGGGGAGCACCACTAGTGGCCAGTAGAGGTTCAGTTCCATTCTCCACAGCTTATTAGGCCCAACCATCCAGCCAGGTTCTTAACCATCAAAGAGTCCACCCATAAAGTTTTTCTAAGAGGGAGATGGTGTCAAATGCTTTACTGAATTCCAGGTAGAACACATCCACAACTTTCCTCATCTACCAAACAGGTCTCCTTGCCATGGAATGAGGTCAGATTGATTAAGCAGGACTAGCCTTTCATAAATCCACATTGGTTGGGCTTGATCCCCTGGTGGTCACAGCATGTGCCATGTAATGGCACTCAGGATGATCTCTTCTATAACCTTGCCCAGGACCAAGGTTAGGCATACAGGCTGTAGTTACCTGGATCATTCTTCCAACCAATCTTCTTATAGATGGGCATTATATTTGCCAATTTCTAGTCAGCTGGAACTTCTCCAGTAAACAAAGGGTGCTGGTAGATGATCTCTTGCTATATATATATAGATATAGATATATATAGATATATAGATATATAGATATATAGATTTTTTTTTTTTTACATTGAAAATAGTTTTTTATGGAAAAGACTCCTAAGTATGTTATTTCAAATATCACTAATAACTTATTTCACAGAGTCTAAGCCCCAGCATACTTATTTCTGTGAATTTATTTGAGAGAAAAAAAAAATAAATACAGGCATAAAATAAATACAAATATAAATGTTGTAATGATTTTACTTAGACGTGTCACAGATTTTTTTTTTTGTCTTTTTGAAATGAAATGAGCTTGTATTGTCTTGTTGTATTGTATTGACCCTGCATTTTGTCTTTTAATTAAAATATATTATGTTATAGGATAAACGCTATATTAAAAAAAAAAAAAAAAACAGTTCAATTTAATTTTCTAGAAAATTCTGAAATTTTCAAGGTGTATTCCAAAATGCCAAACCTGCTAAATTGCTCTTTCACTCTAATGTTTTATGATAAATTAAAAGGAACAAAACCAGCAAAGACCAAAGATCTACTAATAGAAATGCAGTGTTCAGTCCAATCAAAGAATGCTTTCATCAAGATGTCTGTGAATAGGTGGTTTTAAATAGCATAGATATAAATTTTTAATTGCACCTGAAAGTCATGAACAACATATTTATTTTAGTGAAGAAAAATGTATGCTCAAATGCATAATTCACTCATTTAATTGCCTATATTTCCATTTAGACATATATTTATTTAAAATATTTCCACTGTCCCAGTGAATATATCACCAAACCTATGCTTATTGCCTTTTCAGTATGATACAGAGTTTTTGGTATAGTCTCCTGAGGGGACAAGAAAGATGGCTTTGATGTCAACTTCAGTGATTCCTCAGTATCAAAGGCAAGGAAAATTAATGATAACAGTGAAAGAAACTGCAAAAAAACAGTCTAAAGACCTGAATTTCACATTCTCTAAGAATATGCCTTATAGGATTGCCTCTCTGAATATCACTGCTAGTTAAAAAGTAACTTGATAGTTTACTTCTTTTATGTAGCAAGAAATATACCCTTTTATGCTGGCTCTGTTGCTAATGGGTAGCCTTTGAGCAACTGAGAAGATATTCACAGTTTGTGATTTACAATTTAGCTTGATGAAATGCTAAGAAGAAGAGTGCTAGGAATTAAAGATTTAGGAAAAAAACAAACAAACAACAACAACAACAACAACAACAACAACAACAACACCCTAGTAAGTTATCATATTTTTTGAGTTGCAAACTGCTTCAGCTTTTGCCCCAAAGAATTTATGCAACTGGATAGAATGAATGGGTTTCAAAGTGAAAAAAACATTATGGAGTTCCTTTCTGGTATAGGCATAAAATGTTTATACAGCCGACATTGTGAAAAAAACCCAAAAGACCAAATAAACCAAAACCACAAAAAACAACAAAAAAATCCTAACACCACCCCCCCCCCCCCCCCAAAAAAAAAAAAAAAAAAAGTGAACTAACTGGTAAAAAACAAACAAACAAACACCCAACCAACCAACCACAACAACAACACCACCAAAAACAACAATAACAACAACAAAAAAATCTACCCCCAAACTAGTTTGTTCAGAGAAAAGAACTAGTGAAAACAAATTCAAACACATCAAAAGTTCTGTAATGTTTCAATCAATGTTGGTATTGCTGGGGAAAAAAACAACAATAATGTCAGATGTTAAATTGTAGTAGTTATTAAAGGAAAGCTAAGTGGTGTGTGTTTCTGTATCTTTTGGAGTTCTCTAATATGAACAAGAGATTTTTTTTCTTGTGGGAAATAACCTAGCAGCATATGCTACACTGTTTGGAAGTAAGTTACTGCACCTGAAAGACAGGACGTCTTCCAGAGGGACCTTGACAACCTCAATATACCCAGAAAACCAACAAAGTCCTTGCCTGCATCAAAAGCAATGTGGCCAGCACAGGCTGAGGAAAGTGATTCTGCCCCTCTGCTCTGCTCTGCTCTGGTGAGACCCACTGCAGTGCTCCATTCAGCTCTGGGGCCCCCTGCAAAGGAAGGCCATTGAACTTTTGGAGCAAGTACAGAGAAGGCCACCAAGGTAGCCAGTGATGGAACACTGTTCCTTCAAAAAAAAAAGGCTGAGTTTGTTCATCCTGGAAAAGAGGCAGCTTTGGGGTGACCTAATTACTTCTTTCCAGTGCCCAAAGGGAAGCTACAAGAAAGATGGAGGGGGACTTTTTAAAAGACCAGGTAGTAACTGGACAGGGGGAATGTCTTCTAAGTGGAAGAGAGTAGGTTTAGATTAGGCATAGGTTTCGGAAGAAATTCTTTACTGTGGGGTTGGTGATGCAGTGGAAGATGTTGCCCAGAAAAACTATGAACACCCCATTCCCGAAAGTGTTCAAGGCCAGGATGGAGCTCTGAATAACTTGGTCAAGTGAAAAGTGTCCCTGGCTAAGGCAAGGGGATTGGAATTAGAGGATCTTTATGGTACCTTCCAACCCAGATCATTCTATGATTCTGCATGATGGTGTGATTCTGTGAAGTTACTTATGTAGACTGTAGTTTAGAGTATACAGCATATATAAACACAGCTCCAACCAAAGGGACAGATTAAAACACCAGTAACATTTGAAAATTAATCATAGTGCTTTGCTGCTTGGCTAGGTTCCTTTCACAAACAAAATCTGGGTGCACTTTTCAGCCCATCACTGACTCCCTCCCTGTGAGGGAGTTCTGCTTGGTCTTTGTTTGCTTCCAGCAGAAACTATTAACAAGAGTTCATTTCAGCTGCTAGTTATCAACATTTGGCAGTGCTTTAATTGTCTGACATACAGACACATGGGATAATGACATTTCTAATTTAATGGCTTTTTGCCTGCTCTCTGAAAGAACTCTCCAAGTCTTACTGAACACATTAGTATTAAGGCAGCATGTTTGGCATTTATCTTACTTGATGATGAACAACAGGGAAGAGCACTCTCTGTTTCTTTTGATAAAATTCTACAAAGCGAAATTTGAAAAGAAAATAATTCAGTTGAAGAGCTTTCAAAGAGAAGTAAACAAAATATGAAGAAAGACTTGGAAACTGCCTTTGGACGTCTTTGAAGATAAGTACTATTATTGTCCTGAAAAGTCTAAGAAAGAAGACAGAAGCTTTTATAATCTCATTTCATTATAAATTCATCAAGACATTAATGTAGAATGGTGCCTGTAATCTCTTAATTAATTTAACTCAGAGTTCCACCCACTACAAATACATAAAATAAAACAACAACAACAAAAATATGTTAATAGTACTGTGATGGCAAATGGCAGACAATATTAATTCTAACTACAGAAGTGTAGATGCAAGGCTGTTCTTGCACAGCAAAAATGTATTGTCAGATAGTACACAGAATGTCAGGAACACAGAATAACTCATGTTGGAAAAGACCTCCAGAGGTCAAGCAGTCCAATTACTCCCTTGCAAGGTCATAACAAAAATAATCTGATCAGAAGACTCAGAAACAGATCCAGGATTCTTGAACACTTACAAGGACAGAAACCACATTTTTTGTCTCAGCATCTGTTACAGTGTTTTATCCCCCATCATGGCAGAGTGAAACCATGCTTCTATCTTATCTGGATTTCCTGTGTTCAAGTTTGTTTTACCTGTTATGTTCTGTCTATTCACTCTGCACTTTGAAACTGACTCCATGTATCTTCTGATCAGGTATTTACAGACAGCAGTAACATTTCCTGTTCACCAACTCTTCCTCTGTTGAGCAGAAAATTTGTCTCAGCCAATTCCACTTCCATCCTGTGCTCAAACCTCCAGCCATTCCACTGGGCTTCTGCTGTACTCACTCCAATATATCTATCTTTTTTTTTTTTTTTTTTTTTTTTTTTTGTGCTGGGTAGCCACAACACCCCATATTTAACCACACAACTGCCAAATAGAGGAGAAGGATAATTTCTCTGGACTTTTGGTGCATAAGCCCTTGTTAAAAACCTCAGGATGTGACTGGCCACCTGTTTTGCAAGGACACATTTCTGGTGGCAGGTGTCAGAAGAAGAGACAATCTACTTGCAAAATGGAAAATTTAAGGGGCTATTTTTTTATATATGTTGTATACAAAAGAGTTCACCTAAAGTCAGTATCCATTCTCATGAAAACCTGTGTAATATGACCTTAAGCGAGTAAGAATTACACAGCATTAATTTAACAATATCAAATTCCTAAGAAAGTATGATGCCCATTCTTCCTGTTATTGATGTCAAGCCGATCCTCTGAATACTAGAAACATAAATGAGACCTAAGAATTCAATAGGGAATCACAACAGAATGATAAGACAAGTACAGTTAGACATAAAGGAATGATTTTTGCAGCTTGTCCACAGTTCAGGAACACAGTCATGTTAAGTCAAGAACAGTAACTGTAGCATTAACAATAAAATAATATTTGTACCAGGAGAGAAAGAAAGCTCTATACTTCTTTAAAGTTGTGTATTTTCCTGTATAGTTCAGTGAGAAGAGTTCTATTAACACAGCTGGAGCTCAGTTCCCCACTGAAGGTGGATCCCATGGACGTGGAAAAACAATTTGTTATGTAGTTTCCAAACTAACAGATGAGAGGCACAAAAAATATCAAAATGTTAATATTTTTATAATTTCATGTGCTATCTCTTTTACATTAACATGAAAGACATCAACATTTTTGGAGTTCTTTGGCCAGCTATAGTGATCCTCTTTTGAAAACAAGAAAATACTTTTCTTAAACTGATTCTAACAGTCAGTACTGTTAGAGGCCTTTTGGTATTAAATGAAGAATATTGAAAAAAGATTAGGACTTTTCACAGAAGCTAAGCTGATTCAGGGAGACTAGTGTTAATGAAGTAAATAATGATTTTTTTTGTAAAGGCAACTGGGCTCCACCATGTGAATGTTTTGATCCAGCCTTTCTTAAAAAAACCCCTGTTGCTCTGTGTATTTCTAGAGCATAACCATATAGAGATAAGTTGTTGAATAAATAACTACTTTGTAGGTTCTCTTGGCCAAATGATTGTTTATTCTAAATAAGGGAAAAGAGCACAAACAGGAACAAATTTTTTCACTTCCAAATATGTGGATCATCCATATCTTATCAGTGTTTTAACCATGTGTTCCTTCTACCTTAAAACTGTTTACTGCTGTATCATAGACTTTCCACTGGGGGGAAAAAAAAATAAATAAATGGAAACTTTTTTCCTGTAGTCTTAGGGCTTTCAGGTATTTTATTTGTTTTATCTCATTTTTATGTCCTAAGTAAAGGTGTAAAGTCTTTACAAAGTTTTGAAAGCATCATCAGTCTTAGCCCATACATTAAGCCACATCTTGCTCCAAGCTTGGTAACAGAACAAAATTCAGGTTTATGATTACATTCAAGGCCTTTCAACTTAAACACAGATACAGAGTCATAATTAACAAAAAATACATCACTTGTAATCAGTAGGCATCAATCTGATAATCAGTTTAAGTATGAGGCAAAATGAATGCAGAGCCATTGCAGTGAGTGAACTGAAGTCACTTGATGAAAGAGATAGGATTGGAAAAATTCTGCTTTGCTGCAGGACAGAAGTAGGAAAAAATGCATTTGGCATTGTCAAAGTAAAAAGTGTAAGAATGTGAAACAACATTCTTGAGAAACATGGGAAGGGTTAGGAAGGGCTTTGCCTTTGGTACCCTATGAAAAAACACCTCTGAGACTTTGGTCAAAATGTCTCACATGGATAACAGGCTTGATTTTCAGGTTTTTGTAATAGAACATACTGACCTGTGGCTAATCTCTCTCTCTGAGTCCTGGCTAGCTCGAGAGACAAACCACAGTTGGAAGGATTTTTTTCCTCAGGGCCCAAAGACCCCAGGAGCAGCTGTGAACCTTTTGCTTTAAAGAGGGCGATTAGGTTCCCATCGATGTCTGCACTTGATCTGGGGGGAAATCAGGGCTTTATTCAGTCTTTCTCCTGTGTTCCTGCCCCAGTTGGGTCAAAAGCCCCTTCCCTTTCCCTGAGCCAAGAGCGATTTCCATGTGCTTTTCCGGTTTATATCCAGGGGAAGGGGCTAAATGCAGGGACAAGCCGCTACCCAATCAGAGATAAGGTGGGAATACAACATAGTTGGATTACATTCCAGGAAGGGAGCAATGTGTGAGAATGGGCAGGGAAAAGGGGCAGGGACAAACCTCGGGATGATACATTTTCCAGGGGAACAGGGGAGTATAGAAGAAACCATTACAAAACCCAATATAAAAATGAAATACAAAATAATCCCAAATAATACACAGCAACACTGACCTGTTAAAAAACATGGTTGGGAAAAAAGTAAGTAACATGTAAAGCATGGAAAAGTAACAAAAGTTTTCCTCCATTCATACTGAGTATGATCTCTTGGGTAGATACTCTGGAGATGTCACAGAACAGGCTGGAGATGACCTGCAGAGAGAGGACATGTTAGGGACAATGGCATAGGCCAGTGAAATAACATTTGATCCTTTAATCCGCCTTATATCTTCTGTTTTGCTGTTTACTGATGGCACTCACTTGAGCTTGTCACTTTAGGCAAATTTTCATGACACAGAGAGTTCTTTTAAGGACCGGAAGCCTCCCTTGTCTTCCATTTCCCTACTACAATATGTTGAAAATATGATACTACATGTCCTTAACATCTTGAAATTGTGAGCAATGTTATTGGGAAATAATTTACCTACAGTACAGGGTATGATTCCTAGTATAACTTCTGTGGTTTGTTTCAAGATTTTTTCCCATCCCTAATGTAATATTCATTTAAATCCACAGGTAAAAATGTGTTGTGTTATACTAAATTTAAGAAAATAGTGTTTCTCTATGGCTGTTTGTAGCAGTGTACTAAGATTTTTAAAAAGTCATGTATATATGACAGGAGGGATAATAACAATGTCAATGTTGAGGACTTTTCATAACAACTTCTGGCAACCATCTCTGTTTTCAAAGGTAAAAGAATCCCAGTCAAGGACTAGTAAGTAATTTATGACTGCAATTCAACTCTATTCAAAGAAAAAAGAAAGCCCTTGACATGAACTTCTCATTTATATATTATCTAAAAATAATTTAATATTTCTTATAAAGTATAACATTATGTCAACTCAATATTAAATCTTCTACAATATTTGCTATATAATTATAATAGTTTTTATTATGGCATGCTTTTATTTATACTTTTGGAATTTTACAATGAACATGAAGTTTCACCTGAATACTGCAATATCTACTCATGTAAGAATGCTACAGGTGACATATTAATACAAAAGAATGTCCTGTCCTTGATAGCAGAATACGTTCTTGTCCAATATTATTTGTTTGTTCAGTTTGAGAATTCTTAAATTATTTTTTAGGAGAAGATATACCGACAAACACCTGGAAAACAAGATATTTTGCACAGGTTTCTCAACAAGAAATCTTAAGGACAACAAGATGACTATGAATAAAAAGGTAAAAGAGTAAATTAATGTTTAAATTTTGTCTTATTAATAAGAGGTGACAGGAGCATTTTATGCTACTAGGTGAAGTTTCAGATTTTTACTGTACACTTTGATTTCTTAGAGATTTATATAAGAAAATTAAAATAATATGTGACAGATTTTTTTCTTTTTTTTAATCGTTTCCTCTGCATACACAGATCAAAGAAAGCTGGATAGATATTTGTTGTATTTGGCATCTTAATAAAAATTCTGAATGTTTATATTATTTAATCAACTTCTTAGTTCTGTTGGTATTTTAACCACCAAAATTAGAAATTTATATCTCCAAGTAAATGAAAATTTTAACTGAAATTTAAATAGAAAAATATAGACATGACACTAATGAATTAATAGATGAATATATTAGAGAGCAATGCCAGTTAAATCACTCCAGTTTATGTTTTGTCAGCATGCCCATTTTCAGAGGCATATGACATAGTAATAAAATTCTATCTGACAACTTTCTAACCAGTCAGATAAGGAACACCTGGATTTTGATTTTCTGGCAATTAAAAATATAGAACTGTAAAAAGTTTGCATTTATCAAAATAAATTCATATGAAGAAATATTTAACGTATAACAGTAAAATTCAGTATTATTCTTTTAAGAAACCAACTGAAGTCAATCAGGGATACATATGGAGTTCACTTTCAATGTTTTTGTTATGCTAATGTGAAACAATAATATGTTGAGGAAAAGACAGCTCAATAAACAAAAATGCAAAATCACTGTTAGGTTCCTTCTATTTTCCAGAAGCTGTAACTTCTCTAAGTGCTTTACAGACAGAAAAAAGTTGAGTTTCTTGACCTGGAGATTTTTTTTTTTTTTTTTTTTTTCCTCTTTATATAGGAATTATTGATCAGAGGAAAGACTGGAAGAAGAAGCTTAAGAAAAGCGAAATGTTGAGTTAATATAGTGATAGCATGGGTGCATCTATTCATTATTTTGTGTTTGCTTGTTTTTGTTTTATCTTGTATTACAGAGTGAGCTTTAGGGCAATTGTCATTTTTATTAAGAAAATACCCCTGAGGGAGTTTATTTTAAATTGCTCTCATCAAATATGGGCTTAAGCTTTGAAGTTTTCATCACAGTTCTCAGTCTTGTAAGGTTCAGGTCTTTAAGGATGTCAAAAAGATTCTTACAACTATTGTAGGCAGGAACCAAATTCTCTAAGTACTTATGCAGATCTTTGTAGTCCTTTAAGTTGGCAACTAAAGTAATATGCCGTTGGATTACTTTGCAAACTTAGTTTCATGGGATGCAAAGTAATAGAAAGAAAACTTTTGCTTGAAAATTATTTAGTGAGTTTTTAGGATGAGATTATTTTTTTACCAAATATAACATTTATGTATTCAAACTGTAAGCATGACTAGAATCTTTGCTCCAATATTATCTCAAAGTATATTTACATATAATTTTCTGCCTAGTTACATTATTCCTTCTTGTTAGGTCAATGCAATTTGCTATGATATCAACAGCAAAATTTCCTGAGTATAAACCTGGAGGGCTGGGATCACTAACATTGGCAGGGAACTCAGCCATAACTCCGTCAATGATGGACACTATTGTCTTCTTTACTCACCCTTTGTTCTGTTTGCAAAAGGCGCCATGTGACATACCTTCAAGTTCTCTTTTAGCATGCAGTGTCAAATAAACTATATAACTCAGGTTGCAAAAAGCTGAAATGCTGGTCTTACTAAGGGTATTCCTTTTTTCAGTTTAAATAAGAAGTTACAGAAATTTAATTTCATTTAAATTCAGATCATATGCCATTCCTACACTTCTAAACAAATGATGTTTTCATTAGTTGTAAAGGCAGAACTCGGGGAGTGGGGATTTTTTTTTTTTTTTTTTTTTCCCAATTCTTCTTGAGCAGTGCATATTAAATTCTTTGTTAGTATGGAAGTATTAGAGAGCAAAATCTTGGGGTTTCTGACTATACTGTTCTAATGCAATTATTGCTAAAATTTCATCATTCAAATGCAGAATTATAACAACTGATTGTAACAGGAGGAAAAGACAAAAAATACCAAGGAACAATCATTGCACAGTGAGAAATTATCCTTTGTGGTCAGCACATTACCTATTCATTTAAGCATCAACTTTTATGCTTTTTGAAACAAAAAACTTTCATACTGATCTGTGATGACTTCTTCGATTAATTCAATAAAAAACAACACACTTAAGTAGATGGACATTAGGAAGTGAAACTTAAAAATGCAGTAAAATATATGTGCAGTCTTGAAGAGGAATGAAAACCTTTATTCCAGAAGAAAATTCATTAATTAACAAATAAACTTAGCAAAGATAGAATGAGCAAAATAAGACTGTTGTGGAATAAAAAATAATTATTCCTTTTTTCCCCAGACACAAATTAATTTCTGGCTAGCAAGAAAATATTGTCTCACTCATGCTTTTAATTTGCAGATTATAAAAGAGATTTGGGGTTAAATCTATTTCTTCATTTTGGTAAAATTTGTATTTTCTCTGTGTGCATTTAACATGTAAGGAAGAAAATAGCAATAGTTTTTGTCTCCTCAAGTTCACTGAAGATTCTCTTCAAGATTTCCTTTGAAATACATTCTTTTTTTTGAATATAATGCTGAAGCACATAACTTTTTTTTTTTTTTTCTGAAAAGCCCAAGTCTCTGACTGAAGTACTAAATGTTTTACCTTGGGAGAAATATAGATTGACTTGACATTTAACTATATTATATTCTTCTACAGATGAATGAACTATTATAACATCTTCCACCTAGTAAATGACAAGTTGACATTTTCTTTTAGATAAGTACAAACACATATTTTCTAACAACTATTTAGGGATAGAACTGTTTGTTTTCAAAATCTTTTTTGTGTTGTTTTTACCATCTTAGACATTTCACTTAGAAAGAATTAACTTTTGAGTGTTACTCCCCCTGGAACTAGTAAGAATAAAACAAAGTAATACAGTAAAGCTTGTGCTCATTCATGTCTTGATAAAGAAGTAGTCAAGTCAGTAGGTAGAAAGAAATTATTTGTTTACTTAACATATTGAGACGTACAGTGAGATATTCAGACAAAGCTTAAAAGTATTGAGGGGTTTTTTGGGGTTTTTTTTTTTGGTGGTTTTCTTGGGTTTTGTGGGGGTTTTTTGTTGTTTTTTTTTTTCCTTTTAAAATATTGCTTATCTTTAATTTCCAGCTCAAGGCTTCTGTTAAAGCACCAACTATATAAAATCAGCTGCCAGCAAGAAACTTGCTTAAATTTTTGATTCTGTCCTTAAATTCCACATTTCCAAATGTTGCAGCATGGCAGACATACTATTATCAGTCACTATCCATAGTTTCTGCAGTATCTAGGCAGAGCAAACTTAAACAAAGCTGAAAATATAACATTAATTCTGCCTGGGCTAACTCAGTGTTTCTCGGTTTTTGTTCTGAGATTCAGGTGGTTTTAAAGTCTTTTTGCCTTCTGCAAACTCTGAGCCACATGCAAGAAAGAGACGGAGTCTTCAGGTTCTGATTATTCAAGGTTGTGCGCTTTGTCTATTGTTTCTTCTCTTACAAATTTCTCTGTGCCCAGCTAAGGTCTGTGCAGCTGCTCGGACATCTAGTGACTCCTCCTGGACTGGGCTGTTGCTATCTTTTATACTAATTGTTACGTGTTCTTTATTTATCATTACTTGCCAATGCCTATCACTTACGCTAAAAAGGTCATCTCTACTTTGACCCAATCTCTTTAAACTACTTTGTGCCACCGTCACTGCAGAAAATGGAGTGAGGGTGGGAGAAAGAAGAAGCAGGAGACAACGCCCAAAATCCTCCATCTTGCTCCCATTCACTTCCATACTAAAAACCCGAACCTACTGTTTTTTCACCCTATGATAAGCTAAACTACTATCTTTCACACTCTTGTGGCTTGCAATCCCTCCCGCAGTGCAGGAAGCCTTTCCCATGGGCTGAGATCAAAGCCAATGTCCCTCTGGGCTCTGGGCCAGGGTCCCAGACCCCCCTGTCCAGGTCTCTGACCCTCCAGGGCAGCCAAAGGAATGCCCTGGACTCCAACAAGTGTCTAAAGGTCAAACCTTAGGTCTTTTGAAAAGTAGTTGCATTTCAACAGCTTCTGTTACTGGGTTTCTGGAGTAAAGCAACAAAAATCAATTACCATCAAAAAGTCACATACATAGCATAATATCACTGAACTTTATATTTTTGACATACCCAGTTATGTAATGTAACCCAGCCAAATGTAATTAGGCTGCATCAAGACATTTGAGAGCATCCAAGAATAGATAGATATTGATTGCCTATTCTGTTTTGTCCTCCCGTGCTCCATGTTTTCTCCACATTCCTCTCACACTCCCTTTCCCTCAGTCATTACTGTTATCATTTTTAATCATACTCTCATTGATCTCAAATACATTTGTACATAAGCTTTCCTGAAATTTACATCATAGGAGCCATTCTGTTCTTCCTTGCTGTCCTGTTTCAGACCAGGCCAGGGTTAATTTTTGCAGTATCAAGGAAGGGGCATGACTAGGACACTGAGGTTATTCTATGCCTTAAGCTTCAGCTTTCATATTTCGATTCTGTGCTGCTTAGGGATGTAGTTCTGAACCTCATATTAAGTGTTAATAAGCTCTCTTCACAGAGTAGGTAGACAAAATAAATCCTTTTCCTGCTGTGGACCAAGGATAACTTTCAACCCAACAGCGTTGGTGGACTGAAGAGAGGAAACCGGAAGGATGAGACTTCAGAACCTGAAGCTGTAATTGGACAATTAAACCCAAACATGCAAATGGACCAAAATTTTTAAAAATGTGAGATTGCACAACAGGTCATCCATTTGGTGACCATTTTTAGTCCACCTTGAGCGTAGCCCTGGTCAGGCCCCTGTCCTGCCCAAGGTGGATCCTTGAGAACTTTCAATAAGTACCTACTTTTTTTTTTAGCTCTGTCCAGCCTCTGTTTCAGGTCAGCCTTCCCAATGTATCAATACCACTTCACATCATTTCCAGGCTGTGGGGAGAAAAGAGACTATCTCCCAGGGACAAGGAGCTCCTTTGGGTCATGAAAATGTGGTGGAGGGATCTGTCCAGTATTGTCTATAGTTGGGGGGTTTCTTGTACCCTTGTTATTAATATTGTTGCTGTTACTGTTCATTTTCTTATTTCATAGCTGTTTCCAGTAACTTGTTCTTTTCTCAACTTGTGATCTTTGTCTTTTCTGCCTCCAACTTCTTATTTTCATCCCGCAGCAGGAGGGGTGGAAGGGGAAAATGAGGGAATGAGAGAGCAACTCATGAATTGAGGAGTACCATTTCTAAACCAAGACACTAGCCAAATCACAAAATAAAAACCTTCACACCTTTATAGAAAAAGAGGAAGAGAAAAGCAGTGCCTATAAGTTACAATTCTAGGCTTGTCAGACAGGAAATACATTTAAAATGAGCATTTACAACTAGTATAAGTATAATATGTACCTAAAATCAACACAGGTAAATCTAAAGAGGTTCTATGAATTTATTGTCTTAGTTCTGGGATGGAAACCTAGCCCTTGTTCATTTATTTCTTTACCTCATTATGTAGGTTTTTATGCTGGGAAATCCTAATAAATCATGTGTTGTGATCAATAAAAATCAGTTTCATTAAAAAAAAAAAAAAATCCAACCAAATATGTTTTGTAGTTCCCTGAAAACCCCAATTTAGTTTAATTTAGCATATTATTTCATGGTCTTTTCTGAAAATAAAATTGTAATTGTGACACTTCAGTCCTGCAAGTATCATGAAGTGAAAGTGTACATTGGAAAAGTAGATACTGAATACAAATACTTCTGGCATTTGTTTAATTATGCAAAAATACTGTGAAAAGAACAGAAAGAGAGTGAAAACTATTTTATTTGATACATTATTGTATATAGAAATTTACTAAGTGCAGAAAAATTTTAAAGATATAAAACCTGAAGGCAGAGGATGGAAATTTTCCTAATGTTTCCTCTTTTAACAATTTTGCTTTCCCTCATATTCTTGGCCATGAGAATAAATACAGGAGTATTTACAACATAAGCAGGACACATGAGGAAAATTATGTCTGAGACTAGTAGACTCAGGAAGTTTTTTATATCCTAAGTAAATTGTTCTTATCTCATAATTCATGTGGAATTGGTACTCATATTCCACAGGTTTTTGGTTTGTTCTTGTTTGAGGGTGGTTTGCAGGGGGTGGAGGTGGGGGGGGAATGGTTGGCAGTTTTTCTTTTCTTTTGGTTTCTGTGTTTCTTTTTGCTTTGAACTGGAGGACAGGGGAGCCTACATTATTTTACTTATACACAGACCCTATGTCCTTAGTGTTCAGCATGAAATTGAAACACATTAAACCAAATTCCCAAGCCATATTGCCTCCATGGTATGTAAAAATCAAGCTCTTGATTTGATATATAAATTCCCTCTGCAGTACAAGACTTTGGGAGAATTGGTGTTTGATTTTTTCTCTTTTATCTTTGATTGTAGATACAGTAATTCTGGCCATATGAGGTCTGCCTTTAACTGAGTGTCCTTTGATGCCAGATTTCAAAGATACAATGTAAGGTTTTGAGGTGACCAAAAAGGGTCATAAGAAACCTCCAGAGTAAGATCAATGTATCGGACAGCAATGTAAGAACATACCTAATTCTTTAGCTGAGAGTCTGGCAAAAAAAGGGACTGAGACTGCAGTAATATAAAATTGTAGCTGTGATTGAAGATGGTGACAAAATCCCCTTTTCTTATAATGAGAACAGGGATCAAGCCTGTGATAAAGTAGTTTCCCTTCATGTTGTGTTGTAGCCTTTTATTTGGTGATCAAAGTGATTGGTTTCACTGGTTTTGCATTTGGGATTTATTTTATCTTATTTTGTTTTGTAATTAACTTCCTCCTCACTTTTGGTACACACTTGGCGTTCTAGTATATTGCAGAATTTATTTCCTGTACTGATCATGGACCATTTCTTGCTTATAACTCAATCTTATCTCAATATTTCATTCCTACCAATCTCATTTCTGGCTCCTGGGCAGGATACTGCAGATAAGACATGCTTTCAAATTTCTTGCCATAAGGGCTAAAATGTAGATAAAAGTAATTAATTATTTAAACTGAGACAGTGAAAATGTAGTGGTTTGGGCATCACATAATAAATTAAAGACAAAATGGTACTGAAGTCTCAAAATCAAATTAAAATTGTGTATGTTAAATGGGGGAACTATTTTATTTTGGTATAGAAGCTAAGAGAGTTCTGCTACTTTAGTAGAACAGAGCAGCCATCTGTTCCTCCAAATAAGCACACTGCTTTCCAGCTTGTAGCAAGGAAATCTCACCTCTGCCTGTGCACTGACACTTGTCCAGGACAATATCCAGTGTATTATGTTTCAAGGTCCTGGATTGCTCAATAGCTTTTCTGTGTTTACAGTAAAATGGTTTCAGTCGGTCTCTTTGAAAGTAATGTGAGAGAAGCACAATTACAGGTATTCAAGTACTGCTTGCCAAAGTGAGTTGCACAGGACCTGTACAGTTCATGAGAACTGAAGAATAAAATTTAAGCATCTGTCTTAATTCATGTCTTTTTGATGGTGTATAAAAGGGGCTTTGAGCTGACAATACAAACTTCAGACAGGTTTGTAAGTACAGAGGTAAACATCGCAGAGTCTGCTGCTTTGGCTTAGACTGTATAATGAGCTCTTTTTTCCCCTGGAAAAATCACACAAATGTGATTGTAGTTCAGTTGGCCTCAGTGGGGGGATAACATACCTTACACTTAAAGAAAGTGGCAAATTGTGAAAACCAGGGTGTCAAGTAAGATTTCATGGAACCTCTGTGTGTATGCACATAGAGAATCATAGTATTGTTTAGATTGGAGAAGTTCTTTAAGATTACTGAGTCCAAATGTTACCCCACCACTGACAGTTCCACCACTAAAAGACATCCCTATGTGCCATATCTTTATATCTTACCTTAGGGATGATGAATTCACCACTGACCTGGGCAAATACTCCCAGTATTTGCAATCCCTTCATTGAATTTTTTCCTGCTATCCAGTCTACATTTCTGCTGGTACACCTTGAGGCCATTTACTCTTGTCTTACCACTTTTTACTTGAGAGAAGTAACTGACCCCACCTCATGACAGCCTCCCTCCAGGTAGTTGTAGGGAGTAATAAGGTTTCCTGCTCAGCCTGTATTTCTCTAGGCTAAACAGCCCCAGCTCCCTCAGCTGTTCCTCTTGAGACTTTTATAAAAAGTTGTGGTCACTGACTATGTCCAGGTAGAGTCCAGTGACAAGTGATATCCCTTAGGCTCTCCATCCTGTTACTGGTGCTTTATATTATGGTTATCAATGACACAAACAATAGGATTGAGTGCATCCTTGTGAAAGACTGAGATGTTAGTGGTTAATGGCTCAATCAGCCATTTGCAAAAGCACCAGGTGCTGTGCTGATAGTGTGCAAGGAAACAGTCCAGGTGCAGAGGGGATGATCACCAGAGGATGACCGTGATGAATGAACAAGATGGGGTTTGAGCCAGATAAGGAAAGAGGCCAATAAGAATCAGACACTGTTGCATTTTGTGGATAGTCATTCAGTGCCATTTCACTCTAATCCACCCCAAGGGATTTATTAACAAAAACCTGAGCTTCCCTTTTCTTCAGAGGCAGGTTGTAACAACCTTCAGTGAGTTTGCAGATGACACAAAGCTGAGAGGCGCAGTTTACACAAGACAGGATGCCATCCAGAGGGACCTGGACATGAACTAAGCCCATGAGATCCCATGAAGTTCCTCAAGTCCAAAGGCAAGGTGCTGAGTAAGGGTAACTCAAGACATAAGTATAGACTGGGAGAAGAGCTCATGAGAAAAACCTTGTGGAAAAGCGGTTCTCATGGATAAAAAAATGGATGTGATCTGGCAATGTGCACTTGCAACCCAGAAAGTGAGACGTGTCCTGGGCTGTGTCAAAAGAACCATGACCAGCAGGTTGAGGGGCTGATCTGTCCCTCAGTTCCACTCTTCTGAGATCCCATTTGGCGTATTGTGTCTACATCTGGAATTCTCAGTACAGGAAAGACATGGACCTGTTGAAGTGAGTACAGAGGAGAGCCACAAAATTGATCAGAGTTGGTGAGTGCTGGAGCACCTCTCCTATGAAATTCATCCTGGAGAGAAGGGTCTGGTGAGACCTCATTACAGCCTTTCAGTACTTAAACAAGTCTTATAAAAAAGAGGGAGGATGACTTTTTACACAGGCAGATAGAGATAGGAAAAGAGGGATGAGTTTATAAAGAAAGGGGAAGGACTTAGATTACATGTATGGAAGAAACTTATTCCTCACAGAGTAGTGAGGCACTGGAACAGGATATGCAAGGAAGTTGTGGGTGCCCAATCCCTGGAAGTGTCCATAACCAGGTTGCATGGGGCTCTGAGCAACCTGGTCTACTGGAAGATGCCCCCACCCCTGGCAGGGGGGCTGGAACTAGATGATATTTAATGTTCCTTTTAAAACAAGTCATTCTATGAGTGATGCTCTCATGATTTTTCTTCACATCATTCACTATGTCTGCTGTCCTGTGGATACATTCTAGCCACCTCAATGTCTTTCTTGGAGTGGGGGATCAAAAACTGAGCACAGTACTTGAGGTGCAGCCTCACTAGTTCTGAGCATAGGAGAACAGTGCATACATACAATGATGGGACTCCCTCCTTCTGGCCTTCCAGAAGGTATGCATGTCTGTCTTTGGTTATTTTTGAATCTCAGCATAAGATTAGGACAGAAATACAAGGAACAGGGACCAGAAGAAAACTTGAGAAGGAACAATTATTTTGTATTTTTTAGAAATATGTTCACCCTGAAAGATCCTGCAGTAGTGATTTAGTATATCAGTCACTTTAAATAGCAGATAATTGATTACTCAATTTAATGCAACTGCACAGTGTGCAGTAAGAAAATTCTTATTTTGTTGGTTCATCTCTTTCCATCGTGAAAGAACACGCTCATTTCTTATCAAATTCATTGACATTGCATGATGCCATCCTCAGAGCCACAGCTTTCTACAATTCCACAATACTTTGACCTATTCATTTTTATTGTTCTCCCCAGTAATTGATTTAGTATATAACATTGGGATAGATGCAGACCCAAGAACCAAGGTGCAGTGCAAAGATGACAGGGTGAAAAAGCCAGAAGAATCTCAATGTATAAAAACTACTGTAGAATAACTGCTTTCACATTAATCATGGCAATGCATGAGTCAAAGAACTACTTAAAATACATTTTTTTAAAAATAAATTTTAGCGGTGTATCTATCTATGTGACAGAGCATTAGTTCTAGAACTGCACATGGCCATATTACAAACATATTAATGATGCTTTAAAACAAGTAAACAAATAAATAAGTAGATGCATAGGCAATTCTAGCTTTCTGAGTACAATAATCCACTCCCTAGAGGGGCCCAGTCCCCCTGTGTCCCAGTGAGGGTCGGGGTCAGGACCAGTCCTTCTGAGGGCAATGGGCAGGTGAGGTTGTGCTGACTGGGTGGTTGAGACAGTAGACTGGGGTTCACAAGGCATATGGCCAGGCACAGCTGCCACACAGTTTAGGCAGATACCACGGATTAGAACCTCAGATCAAATTTAATCCAAGCAATGCATTTGAATTAAATGATAAAGGAAGACTGCAGCTCTACTCACTGTATCTTTTATTCTCTTATAAACCAAGGGCAGTGCAAAGTCTGTTAAGACAAACTGTTTTCATACTGACCTACAACACAGCCAGCAAAATCCTCTACCTGAATTGCATGCCCTAAATTTAGTGTTGGGATTTGTTTCACTCAGAACACCCCAATTCTTTATAATGACTGCATAAAGACCTGCTGAAGTAAATAATTATTGCTTTAAGAACACCAAAAAGTTTCATAAATTTTAACACAGAAGAGGCTGGAGTTCATAACTCTTTTTATCTTTTTTGTTTGTTTGTTTGTTTGTTTGTTTGTTTTTGTTTTTGTTATCTCTCTTAATAAATCTATAATAATGATTTGCCAGTAAACTGAAAGCACAGCTTTCAATCACTTTTTTTGCAGCAGAGTGGTCAATGATCCAAAAATGAAAACATAGGCCTATTTCCAGAAAAATTAGTTTATTTCAGCATCCCTCAAAATCCAGTCATGCAGGAACTCAAAGGAAAAAAAAAAAAAAAATTAGTTCCCAGCTACTGAAAATGCTCAATCAGAAAAGTTCTGAAGTAAGTCTCAGATGATAAATATTCAGTTTCCAGATCTGACCATATCTGCAATATGGTTTTTGTCCAGATATGATAGAAAAAATCTACATGATCACTTAGTCTTCCCCTTCTATCAATAGCTTGTCACAGATACAAGGCCATATTTAGAGGTATTTTTAAATTTATTTTGTTTTTTGAGGGAGGAGAAGGAGAAATTCCCATTCTGAGATTGTATAAACAATCACTCAGTGGAAAATAAATGTCACTGTATTAATTATATCAATGTAGATAAAAAGGCTCTACTTTACTGATAGAATTATTGTATTCTTTAGGAAACAGAATTGTTTTCTTCTGAGAGGAAAAACTATTATTTCCAGTTCTAAAAAAAAAAACCCAAACACACAAACAAACATGTCTCTTTGTGGGTTTTCATTTTATGGGTCAGAACTGGAAGTTTCATTTTTTTTTTTTTTTTCTTTCCAACAGATAGGTCGTGTAAAGTGATGACCACAGGTATGTTTTATATCTAATGGCCTAAGTCCCCACTATATTCTATTTCCCTAAGCACTTTGGAGCTCAGATTTGGGTGACATCTCAAATGCCTAGATAAAAGATTGGTGACAATGTGCAAGCTGACATTTTCTGCTCATGATGTGTCTGTATGATGGTTAATTTTCCAGCAATGTTATGTGATGAATGGTCACACTTTGTATTACCATTTTACTCCTGCTTCCAAAAAATATGTCCCTCAAAGGCTTATTCAATACTTTTGAGTCATAGCAGGAAAAGACTGAATGAACAAATTTGTTAACATTGATCAAAGCTGACATTCATGTTACCCTACAGAGGCCTTCTATGTCAGTTTTCTTCACCCTGATGTTTTCAAGGCTTCTCATGTGCTTTCATGATTGGTGATAATGATGTTTTGATGTGCATTTTAGATTTATCTTTTGATTCACTAAGTATAGGAATTTCCAGAACTAGACCTTGCCAAATTAATTTCTCAGATTAATTTTCAGCAACAAGCAATTTCCTACTCAAGAGCAATATGGATAACTCTGACCCTGATTATTTAGACAACATAGTAGTGCCTATACACTACTCTAGCTTCAAATTTTGATGCTAATCAATTAATAATCATGAAAATATGTTTATTTTATAAAACTTTGAGTTAATTTTCAATTAAATAGAAGGAATTCTATTTGAAGAGTTTTAACTAGACAAAAAAGTTGTGAATAACATTTGGTAAATTCTTTGTCTAATGAGGATCTATATGTCAAATGGCATGGCACAGAATTTTTCAAGTTCTTTCAGTCATATCTTGTACAGTTTTTTTTCATATTGCGTGGAACAAGCATTTCAAGAAAACACATTAAAAGAGAACCTATACTTAAAAAATGCCTGGACATAACCTTTATATTCATGTTATTAAATAAGAAAGACATCAACAAATATTTATGCTTTCTGCATGCAGACATCTCAGATCAGTGACTAAAGCTCATTAACCAGGAAAATGATATTGGCAACATGTAGCTTAGAGCTACTGTGAATAAGATACAATTAATGTTGTACAGGCAGGCTTAATTTTTAAATTGTACACAATTAAAATTACCATAACGTATGTTTTTATGGGAAGAAATTTCACAGCAATCTTATTATACAAAGAAATTACTCAAAAAGTGTCTAAGTTAGAACACCTTAAATATTAAAAACAAATTCCTAACCATGAAAGCTTACAATTTCCATCAGCTGAATCTCTTATCATCCACTTACTAGGATAATTGCGGCAATAGATAAATTACATTATTGTTAATTATATCTTCCAATTCCTATTCTTATTACTCTCCTTCTCCCAAGATGTGAGGGAATTGTTCTTGCTGGAGTAAAATCAGTAAATATACACAATAAACACAGTTCATGATAATTTCAAATATTGGAGATTTTTTTTTTTTTTTCCCCTTAAGGAAGAACAGTACACAGTTATTAATGAAAAAGAAGTTGACAACTAATTGTACATTTTATGTCATTCATCTTCTGTTAGCAGTGAGCCTGGCAATAAGATTACTTCTCTCCTGTTTTTACTAAAGGTATGACCATCCAACTCTCCCAGTGGTTTTGTCTTGCAGCAATTAAGCACTAAGACTAAATCAAACAAAAGCCCCTTCATCGAAGAAATTCTCTTCATCTTTTCATAAAATTTTGTGAATTGTAAGAACTGTAATTCTGTCTGAACTGTAATTTATATTAGTACTATCTTTTGTTCCTGAAGACTCTGAAGGTCCTTACTTCTTTCTTAATATCTAGTATGAACTCAACCACGTTTCATTTCTGATCTGATCTAAAGATTGGAAATTCTAGACCCATAGTGCAACCACAGATTAGAGACTGAGGAAAAAAATAAACATTTTTTCCCAGTACTCATGATATTCTGAATTTAAGTGTGAACTTGGCTTGCTGAAGCTTAATTTACTTATGTTCTGGTTGTGTAAGTGTAACGTAAAAAGTAGATGGTCTGGGGGACCCAGTGTAGGTATTTACGGAAATATAGAATGGATTTGCAGGGTAGATGAACACTTCATGGTGAAGTGTCAATGAAGTGGAAAATGTGGTTCTGGGACATGGTAACATAATTACAATGCTAATCATGGACAATATGAGACTTTCCAGTAAAGTTGACAAGCTTGAGAATTAATCCAGGATTAAGCATTTCAAGATTACTGGTGTCCTAGTGAGGAAAAGAATTTAGTAATCGTTATGGCAGCACTTCTGAAAGATGAAGTAAAATATTTATTTTCAGGAGGATTTTGGGCTGCTTCATCATAATAGTTTGTGTCCAGATGCATCTTCATAGGTTGTCTCAAAACTCGTCCAACTTTCACAGAACAGTTTCTTCAGAAGCACCACCATGTGCAAGGGAAAATGAACATTGTTTATGCACATGCAGACACTGATACATCTATTCTCCCTCCTCTCTTACATGATTTAAAAAAAACAAACAAAAAAACACCTGCTCTGTTCAAATATATAAAAATATAACTATCCATATTAGTTTGAGACTGTAGACCAACAGTCACACCCTGGAAACAGCAACTGCAGAGATTAACACTCTTTCCCATATCAGCTATTTATTGCTGTCCATTAAATAGGTTATCAGATTTCAAAAACAAAATCACGTGGGACTTATATGTGTTATCACTCATGCATAGCTACCACAGAAAGGCTAATTGCACCTTTTATTCACCATTATCATTCCACTTTTAAAATCCAGCTAAATGATAACAATTATAAATATAAAGCATGCTTACAATTTAAATTTTACTCTTCACATAAAAGAGTAAGCATAATTATTTTTCTCCCCACTGAAAAACATGAATTGATGGCAACATTCCCAGATAAGCATATCTTTTTATTGCCTCAAACTTTTCCTGTGAAGCATCATTTTATCATTTCATCTTATGGCATGTTACAGGGACATTGATGTTGACAAATGACATGAGCCTCAAAAAATGGAAGGTCTTTTCTGTTAGCCCCATAATAGATAGCACCTGTGTCACAGGGAAACTGAAAAGATTTTTTTTTTATTATTTTCAGCTAGGAAGAGTATAGTTAATTTATACTTTAATGATGAATATTACCGAGAAATTATAGGATTGCATTTTACTGGAAAGGCATAAGTTGTTGCTTCTTTAATGCTATAAAGGCCTAAACTGGCATGCAATTTGAGCTTGATGCAAAGTCTGTGTCAGGTCTGACTGATGTATTTCTGTATGTCTTTCGCCTACTGAAAACAGACAAACACCAACTGTGGTGATTGTTTAGTAGTCATAAAATAGGTTTTACTGTATGAAAAAGGGGGAAGAGGAATAGCGTAAAGTTTACATTTAATTTCCAAAATGCTGGTATACATCAAAGTAGAAGACAGCACCTGTTCACTTAGATTAATTTATTTCTTTTCTATTAGATGTATTTTTTACTAATGTCAGAAAAATTAGTTGAATATTGATATTTCAATAAGGATGAGATAGGAGGTGGGGCAGTGTCCATGAAAAGGCCTATTAATAAATAGAGGACAAGTGTGGATAGTTATCACACTTTAGAGTCTGTGGTCAGAATAAACCAAAGCCCCTAATTTCTTTAGGCTGCCAGCTGCCTACTGAGAGGGTACTTTGTACTTTCAGGAAGAAGATAAAATACTTTAATATGTAACTCATACTCTGAGATAGAATTTCTCCATGTTAGTAACATATTTTTTGTCAGAAAAATCTGTCAAAGCCTCTAGAATGATATATTATTATTTATGAATCTAGCATCAGAATCCAAGTACTCATTCTGGTATTGGACACTACAATACTCGAAATTTTCCAAAGTTCAACATATTAGAAACTCAACATTCTAAAAAGAAGAAAGAGGAAAAAATGTGTTTGAATGGTTCTGATGAAAACTATCCCTTTAGCAATCAAGTACAGAGAATGAGCTGTATTACAAAACCCAACACACTATGTACTACTATATTAGTAGATGAAGTAGTATTACAGTTATCCAGGATGAGGAAAATTATGCAAGGGCTACACCTGAGTCACAACACTTTATTGGCTTACCCATCATTGGCTGTAAAGCACAGAATAGATTTAAGGGACTTGAAGTAAGATAATGTCATTTTGAAGATATGAGAGGTCAGAATGTAAAGAATAATACTGCCCATTCCCTCAAGATGGTTTGGGAAAAAGGGGGAACTTCTTTGTTGAAAAACAGCTAAATATCACCAAATATATGTATGGGTACTGTGTGCAAAAACTGTAGGTTGGGGCCAATGTCTTGCTGTCACAGGAGAGATGAAAGGTTGGGCAGAGATAGGTCATAAGGACTTAAAATATGAAAGCAAATCATTTATGCTTGGTGCAGCAGGGAATGGAAAGACGGTGGAGAGAAGTAAAAAGAGGATTAACAAGAGCTAATCCCAGATATGAAGGCTTGTATGGTTTATGTAGATTATCGCCTCTGCAGTAGAAATGGATTTGTTGCAGAGTGGCACCCAAATGTGTATATTTCCCACAAATTGTGAATTTAAACCCGTCAAGCTGTTTTTTTGAGTTATAGGTCATCAAAAATACTTTGATAAAGAGCAGCTGCACAGTGAAGGTTACAAGAAGACTTCTGTTATATGCCATAATTTTTTTCTTTGTTTATTCTGCATCACAAAATATTTTTTTAATTGTAATCAAGCAACAATGAAAAATTTACACATGCTCTGAAGGCCAGTGACCAGGCTATGAAATACCACATATATGAAAAGAATACCTTTTTTAATATTCTTTAATTCATCTAGCATCTTTTGGAGTCATTTCAGAAAACAAAACAGAAGAAAAAAAGATAAATTTTCAAGCAAAATTTTCTTGACATTAAATATATACTTCGCTTACAGTCAAACAAGAGTAAAACTTAGAAAATTATCAATGTGGATGTGCAACTATCTATCTATATGGATAAACACAGTGATCCTATTTCAAATATTATTACAACCACAAGGAAAAGATGTCTTCAGAGAGAAGCTGGGAGACTGCAGAGATGCTCATATCTGTAGGGAATAAGTAAAAGTCTGTTTTCTTTTGAATAAAAGGATAGTACTTGCTAGCTAGGACGGACAGAGCCCTGATTCCCTTCCTACAGGGAGTAGTTGATGTGTCTGACACATCATCTTTTAAACTACTAAGGTCAGAAAAATTCAAAAACTTACTTGGAAACTTAAGTTGTTCCTAATATAGATGTTTGTAGGGAAGCTTTTGACCCTAGAGAGTTTTTAGCAGAATATGGTTTAGAGTTATTACAGCCTATAAAAATGAACATGTCTCTTGCTTTTAAAGGTCAAGAAAATCAGAACAGTATTATCTCAATGTTCATCCTCTGTGACTACTCTTTCATACACTCGTACCCTTCCTTTTACAAAAGCAGACTAATTTTCTGAGTAGAATGGCAATTTACTAGGACATCTGAACCTCCTAATAAACTTCAAAAAATAAATGACTGCCTGATAAGATTTTCTTTCACTGTGTAACAACATTTTACTCAGTTTCAAGGGTAACTGTGTATAATCTAATCCTGCTTTTTAAAATATCCTCCCTGCAGAGATTATGTCAATTAACTGCAGAAATACTCTTGAGCTTCAAGTGTGTGAACTTATGTGCTCAAGTGAGCTCATCATTTATTGCATGGTATGTCTCAAATATGTGCTGTTTCTGGTCGAGTTTAATGTTTACTAAATGTCACAGTTTTTTTTTTTTGTACTTGGGAACTATTCAGTAAATTATTAATTACTGGAGCTGGAGTATCCTGGTGGGTTTAAGAGCTGTTTTCCCGGTAATATTTATATAATTTATATTGGATTTAGAAGCATTGCTATTTTTCTCTCAGTCGTATATTCTGATTCACATCAGCATGCACCAATCTAAAAATGCCATAGATGGGGATGATGGGTTTTCCTTGTTTTCATCTTGTTTCACACCTTAAGGTCTCACCCAAAATCCCCTGAATTTCTGAAACTTAAATTTGTAGAAGGCACTTGCAAGGCTTATCTGGACAGCCCTTGACTCATAATAAAATAATGCAATTATATTTATAACTTGGATTCTTTGGGGAATGGATGATTTAGCTGTACTTAATGATACTGTGGTCAGCTGCTGGTAATGTTATGCAATATTAAGGACGGGTTACTTCAACTCTTGTAGAGCTACTGCCTTGTAGAGATGCAGCTCAATGATCCTTGTTGGTCCCTTCCAACTCAGGACACTCTTCTGTGATTCTGTAATAAACAGGGTCTCAAGCCTGCAATAAGAAGCTCTGGATAAATGTAAAATTTAGTGACCAGCACTTCAGACTGAGGTATCTCTGACATTGTTCTGAGATTTAACTTCTCAAAGACTGAGCTTTTCTAACAATGCACAAACCAAATAGCACTTATTAAAGTAAAAACAGATTAATATATTTCAGAAAATTGTGTTATAAAAATAGTTTTTGCTTAAACTTTACCTTTAAGTTGATATTCTAAAATGATAATAGGACAAAACTACCTCTATTTTACTCAGTAGGTGTTCAAAAGTGTATAGAATCATAGAACCACAGAATATGCTGGGTTGGAAGGGATCCATCAGGATCATGAAGTCCAACTTCTAGCTGCAAACAGGACACCTCAAGAGTCACACCATGTGTCTGAGAGTGTTGTCCAAATACTTCTTGAACTCTGCCAGGCTTGGGGCTGTGACCACTTCCCAGGGGAGCCTGTTCCAGTGCCCAACCAGCCTCTGGGTGAAGAAATTATATGCAAGATAAGCCTCCTCTAACTCAGTTCTGTGACTGGTCACAAGAGTTAAGAGATCAGCACCTACACCTCCACTTCCCCTTGTGGGGATCTTGAAGACAGCAATGAGGTCTGCCCTCAGTCTCCTCTTCTCCAGGCTGAACAGACCAAGTGACCTCATCTGCTCCTCATACAATTTCCCCTCCAGACCCTTCACCATCCTCATGGCCCTCCTTTGGACACTCTCTAAGAGCTTGATGCCTTTCTTACATTGTGGCACGCAGACCTGCCCCCAGTACTCAAGGTGAGGCTGCCCAAGCTCAGAGCAGAGCAGGACAATCCCCTTGCTTGCCTGGCTGGCCATGCTGTGCCTGATGCCCCCCAGGACAGGGCTGCCAGGGCACTGCTAACACAGATTCAGCTTGCCATCAACTTGTAGTTGAAGGCAATCTAACAGTATCCTTTATCCTTGGTCATTCTTTTCTCTGTTTTTTCTGGACCAATATTTGTGTACCTGATGCTCTATATCCACTCACATACACAAAACCACAATTTTAATTTCATTTAAGTTTGTTTGCTGCTTCTTGACAACTGCTTAGAACTGAAGCAATATAAGTTACTGTATTCTTTAAAATCAGTTCTTACATATAATATTCCAATAGTCTTGAGGTTTTCATTTGAATTTGTATAATTTATATAAAATAGAGCAAAATCTGAAAATGTCCTGCTTTATTGAGATAATGCAATTTAAGCTACAAACCTGAAAACTACTAACTAGCAAACTATTGTCCATATTATTATCTTCATATTATTTGGTCTACAGGGAAAAAAAAGGTATGTAGTTATATTTTAATAGGCCATTTTTCACTGTTCTTAATAGAAAGTAAGTTGATATAGTAATCAGACTGTATGCAAGGCTTTGACTTAAAGAAGTGTTCAGTGCAATCATAAATTTTACACTGAATTTTTCATATTTTTCACCTTTTTTTTTATTATTTGCAAATGAATCTCATGAAGAAAACCTATCTGAGAAAGCATCACTATAATGTTCAATACTGAAAAATAAAACCATCAGCATCTGTCTACGCTAATCTTTTTTCTTTCCCCAAATTATAAACATTACACTAATATGACCAACATTACATCTGAAGGTGGTATGTAAATATGTTGAAAATCTATTATAAAAGCATTTAATGGACAATATTTTGGACAGAAATAATTTTTGTAACACTATCATGTTTGCAGATTCACCATAGTAGAATCCAAGCAATTAAAGCAATTTTTTCCCGCTGGACAAGAAAGTACTGTGGAACTTTGTTTCATGCAAGGCCACAGTAGGTGCTGTTTGACTTTCTTATGATTGTTATTAAAGTTTCAGCAAACAGTGTTTCTCAATAAGGTTGTGCATAATGAGCAAACCTAAGATTTTTTAGGAGAATAGGCTAACTATAGGAAAACAGCCTGATTCTGAAAAACTTGTCATGCTCTAAACCCAGTCACCAGCCAAGCCCCATGCAGCTACTCACTCACTCTCCCCTAGATGCTACTGGGGAGAGAGTTGGAAGGGTGAAAGGTCATATTGTGGGTTGAGATAAAGAGGGTTTAATAGAGAAAGCAGAAGTCACACACACAAGAAGAACAAAACAAAGAATTAATTTGCTCCTTCCCAAGGATAGGCAGGTGTTCAGCCATCCCCAGGAATGCAGGTCCACGTCATACGGAACAGTGACTTCAGAAGACAAATGCCATCACTCCAAATGTCCCCCCCTTTTCCTCCTTCTTCCCCCACTTTATACACAGAACGTGATGTCATATGGTCCAGATAATACATCTCTGTATTATCAACCCTGTGTTCAGCACAAACCCACTTGTAAGGCTAGATTAAAGTAGAAAATAATTTTTAAATTACCATTTTATAGGTTTTGTTTTGCATTGGGCAATAGGTACAAAACAATTAATCTCATTATCACATTCTGACTAAGGCTGGTCCAAATAAAAATACCTCTGAGAAGAAGGCACAAAAAGCATATCCTATAAACCCTTCTGTCCTTTGCCAGCACCATCTGTAGTGGAGAGCTAAATGAACATTTTTGAAAATACCAAAAATATGCCAGAATTCCAGCCCAGCTGACTTTAATGAAAAATTCCATGAACTTAGATCCTTAAATGCTTGCCTCTGGAATCTTCTGATTTCAAGAATTTTACTTTAATAAAAGAATTTGAAAGTAATGAACAGGAAAGAAGACCAATATCTATGACCAGTTTGGAACTGATTCTAAAGCTCAGTAGAGATATATGCTATTTCTAATGTTGTTGTTAATTTCATTTGCTAGGAAATGCCAGAGAACACTTTTTTTTCTTAGAGTATTTCAAGTCTATTTCCACCTACAATAAATCTGTAATGATTCATAACTGTATCTGAATTCACTACTTTCTTGTCCAGCATGAAGAAATTGCTTTAATTGCTTGGATTCTACTATGGCGAATCGGCAAACATGGATTTGAACTCTCCATGTTGATATCTGTAACTACCATTTCTCTATACAGACCCAACCATGTTCAACAGTGCAATTATTTATTTATTTACTTAGATGGGGTTAATTGCAATTTCATCTAATTTGTTACTTTCATCTGAATTCAAAATATGGTAAATTAAAAGCTCTGTACTCTAGAGTTTTTGTTTAGTAAAACAATCTACCTCCTTCAATATGATTACCATTTTTCCTGTATCAGGGAGAGACTCTACACATGGGACAATAATCCAAGCTAGGTAACAAAATGAATCTAGTTTTATCAAAGTATTTAAAGGCAAAGTGAACTGCTCTTTTGTGAAATGATGTAGAAACAAACCCACCAGTACATAATGACTTTTTTCTTCAGAGAAACAGATGGATCAACTACATTACGAAAGAATATGAAGCATAAACACAATGATTTAACCTATATTATCAATTAAGCTCTTTGTATTTAAGACTCTAAGCCTGTTTACTCATCAGGTGCAGAAGACTTAGAAAAAAGTCAATATATAGAGTAATGGATTGTATGTCATAAAATATGAGAGGGAAGATATTCTTGTGATGCACACCCCCATTACTAAAGATTCAGATTACAGTGTGTTCATATTACAATAATTTGTTAAAGATTTATCTGTTGCCTTGTAAACTATTCAGGATTTTTATATTTTATACTATTAATATGTAGCTATTGTTGGGGCTTTTTCATATTTATCTAACCAGTTGATGTTTAGCTTAGTATCTTTCAGAAAAGTAATATTAAAGACTGCTGTGTGCTAAATTTAATAGCAGCTGCATCAGATCCTCAGATTCTTCCAGTTAGCAAATTTCTTTGGCATTGGATCCTGTGCGAGAATTACTCTTTCTACTATAGTAATGAAGAATATTTATTCCTCTTTAAGTTACATACATTAGTCGCTTAAATCTCTGCCAGGATGTCTGAACTCATATTTCACAAACAGGAGAAAAAGAAAGGACTGAAAATTATTCTCTTAATTAGTATGGCAAAAATACATAGTAAATGAATTTTAGTGCAGCATTGCCTTGTGTTTGATTTTGCACCATTAAATAAAAATTAACTTATAGCTGAGGTGAAAAGTATCTACTATGTGATGCAAAGCTGTAATGATAGAAATGTGAGCTATCCAGTTGACATTTCTTATAATTTTCTATGTCTTTTAGAAGTACTCTTTCTTCATGGGGAGTGGGAAAGTTGATAAAGTATTTTCCTAAAAACTGTATTTTCTCATGATCAAGCTTGAACATAGACATATTTGCCAGTTGTCCCTCCAGAGTGTGTATGGTTACATGTATATGTATTTATACAGGCACACACATACACCAGCAAATATGTAAATCTGAGAGAACCTATCAGTTCCTTTGAAGGTGATGTGAGTCTTCTATGGCTGAGAAAAGTATCTCTTGCTAATATGACACACAGATTTGAAATATTATATTATTGGGATGTCTGATTTGTCTTTCCCACAGTCTGTTCCTCTAAACTGTTAAGTGTATTGGCATTTTTCACAGGAACTAAAATAAATGGTCTCCTACTTTCTGAAAATGAGCCATTAGATGCAAATTGTTGCCAGTGAGAAAACAGCAGAAACAACTCAGACAGTCAAAATTTTCTTCAGAAGAAACTAGCCTCAGTTGGTTTCTTCCATGCAGTTTTTCATAAGAAGAACCTTCTTATGAAGGTTCATATACTCTTCTACTGGAATACATCAGGTAAAGAAAAGAAATGGAAAAGAAATGCATCTGAAAGAAGTTTTCATTAGTTCCGCTGTCACAAACAGCTGGTCACATTTGACTTTCCTTCTTTGAAAAACTTTCTATTGGTGAACTTTTGTAGCCAGTGAAGAATAGATTGTGTTCAAATCCTACTTAATTTTAAATTACGGTGCTATATTCTTCAGATCAAACTCAAAAACCCTTTGTTTTCATTGATCTTGTAGGTCATGGCATAGCATAGCTGCAGTATACATAGGGTCAAGGACAGTATACTAGCTTTGCACATAAAGAAATATTCCTTTCACCCTTGGATATAAAATGTAAGAAGGCAGTAAGTATTTTTAAGTTTAATTCAAAGACTATCTCTCTATGAACAAATAAGCTATATTGTAACAAAGGACTGCTGTATGAACCAGCTTAGCCCTTGGCAGCTTATGAAGTCCTACATACAGAAAGTAGTAGCCAACAGCAATAGAGGCAATAGAAACGTCAAGGTACAGAGCCTCCTGCTATGAACTGTAGAGAAGAATACTGTCATGACAAAATGTGCTAGACCAGACACTGATGAAAGTGTCTGAAAACCTTGAAAAGAATTCCACTACTTTTCAAATCAGGCATTGGTTTTCTTTCTTTTTTTTTTTTTTTTTTTTTTCCTCAGATGGTTATGTATCCATTTTTTATGCAGCTAGGTTACCAAAGTAATCAACCATACAGCAAAGAGCCTGTCACTCGTCAGATGTAAAATCCTAAGACAAACAAAACTCAGGCTGTAAGTAGTTGTAAGACTTTTCTCCTACAGTCTTAATTCCAGGCTCCCTTAAATTCTTTTTTTCCTGGTGTTACCTTCCCTCCTTACTTATCAAATTGATAAATCAGCTTGTACATTTAATAAAGTGGTTTAAGGAGTACATACCTTTTTCTGCTAACCTGAACCTGACTAAATCAGCTGTCTGGTCTATAATGCAGAACATTCTTTTTTTTCCCCTTTCAAATACTTCTTCCTGTATGCTCAGAACAGAAGAATTTATCTTAAAAAAAAAAAAAACAAACAAACAAACAAAAAAAAACAAAACAAAAAAAAACCAAACAAACAAAAAAAACCAAACAAAACAAACAAACAAACAAAACAAAACAAAACAAAAACCCAAAAAAACAAAACACAAACAAACCAAAGCCAAGGGTTCTTTTTAACAGCTTATATTACTCTAAATATCTTTTTTGGTAAATATTTACCGTAATTTTTTGTTTGTTTGTTTTGTAGCTGACATGGTTTAGTGATTTTATGATCAATAAATTAATGTACTTACTAAATCGGCATTAGATCAGTCTGAACTCTATTTCCCTAACTGTAGCAAATAATTTTGTGGCATGTGGCTGCATCTAATGCAGAAAATAAAAACATTCAGAGTTCAGAATTACCACTGACCTAAGGAGATAAAAACTTTTTAAGTGCCATGTGTGCCTCACTATTTTGTTGTATATTGAGCTATGTAAATATGCCATAACACAATCATTAAGGGAAGAAGGATGAAATTCATTTTTTACAACTTATTAAATGAAAATATCAAGGTAAAAATATAAGATCATTCTAAGGAAAAGTGTAATATCCCATTTATCAATTCAGTTTAAAAGACATTTTTATCACTTCAGGACACTTTATTTTCAGAGGTAGTAGGATATTGAGAGAAGGATATTCTACAAGAAATGGCTTTACACATGCCTACTTTTTGGAGTAAAGTAAAGCAAACTGTTCCTCTTGTGTCTGATTGCATGTAAAAGCATGTGAGAGGAGACTTGAGGGGATTGAGATTTCTGATCTGGAAATCCTCGACTTTACGGGTATGTTTGAGTTTCTCTGCAGGTGAAGAACAAATTGTGAAGCTCTCAGGCAATCAATGTACTTTCTGTACTACTTTTTTCATTTTCCTTGTTGAAGAAACACTAGAACTGGGTGAAAACCACAAAGCACAATGACCAAAAAGTATTTATTCTGAGTATTAAATTGCCTAAATTCCGGCATACTTACAAACTGTTCCCATATAAACCTTAATACAATAAAAATGTTGTCATTTAAGCATTAATAAAATTACAGTTAATATTAAGAAGTCTATTTGAATTAATTTTCTGAAGCTAGCAAAGCAGAAATTGAAACACCAAAAACACTTAAATAAAAAATTATTTGATATGAAAGTAAAAATCATTAGAAAAAAACTGGTACAAATATTTATTACTGCTTTTTGCCTGTGTTCTGGGAGCCTTGGTTAGGGATATTTCAAACAGAAATTACTGTATGTCTTTAAGTACATATTGTTACCATTTGGTGTGGTTCAAATAATGATGCATGGAACCCCGGTCTCTTCGGAGGGTATTATAGCAAAAGGTTATTGAAATACAAGGTCTTTTATACAGTGTTCTGGTAGAATGAATATTATTGGTTGCTTCAGACCAGCACCTCTTAGTAAACCTCTTTGCAAGTAAACAAGTCGGTTAGAACAGCAGGTGTGAGATTAGAAATTTTTTGGAATGTTTTCTCCTAGCTCCTCCAAAGAAATCCCTGGGAAGTCTCTCTGACTTACTTTCTCACAAGCTGCCTGATGGCTAAGAAATTCCTCTTTGGCCGCTGTCAGTTTCCACAAATACACACCTCAAATTCTACATTATGTTTCATTTTCTACCAGTCCGGTCTTATTCAATCACTCCAAAAGTGAACACGAGATAAATAGCATCTTGTTATGTGCCTGTCTGTTCTTCACGACACCAACAAATCTTCAGACTAGGAAAGAAGAAACCATCCCATTGCATTCCTGTGATATGCATGTTCCTGGATTTAAATACAATTCTGAGCTGTAGCCATGTGAAAGTAAAGAAGGCTAGAAGATTGCCTAAATAGTTTAAAGTTCATGAGCAAAGAGTTCAGTTGTAAAATATATATATATTTTTTTTTGTGTTAAAGCACCCAAAACTTATCAAGATTTAGGTG
Organism: Tachycineta bicolor; assembly: GCA_025960845.1. Lineage (NCBI taxonomy): Eukaryota > Metazoa > Chordata > Aves > Passeriformes > Hirundinidae > Tachycineta > Tachycineta bicolor. The sequence continues at coordinate 43,582,917 of JANEHK010000001.1, read as the reverse complement.
GAAGGGTATGGTTAAGGACTGCCTACATTTAGACCTAATTTAATATTGGCTTGTTGAACAGCTGTCAATGGATTGTCCCACTGAGAAATGTCACAAAGCAACTGAGTTGTGTTATTTTGTTTCTAAAACCTCTATATTTTCTGTCTTACAATAAATATATCCAATTGTAGTCTTGCTTGAAAATCATTTATCACTGCAAAAATAATTTCTCTGTATAGCCTTGAAATTAAGAAAATAACACTAGTTTTGTTTTTGTTTATTTTTAATTCACTATCATTTAAAATACTGATATGAACAAGTGGTATTTTATCTGCATATCTACCATGGTCCAAGTCTAGGTTGTCAGATTTTAGGATATTATCAAGGGTCTCCAGCTAATTTCCTTTGATAACAAACTGAGCTGCGGACCCTTTAAAAATATAACTGGACTCTTAACAATGTAATTGGTTTTTTTCCCAGGAAATAACAAATGAGAGAAGAGAAGACTTGTCGTGCTGGGATGAGTCAGTCCACCCATCACAGCATTAGCCTACAACCAAGAATATTTATTCTCATGTGTTTTACATGAACATGGAAAAACATTATGCTTAAAGAAATGTTATGAGGAAGGCAATACCTTCTGAAGGGTAAAGAGAGCTAACGAAAGCCTCCTGTGATTGTTCTATATATTTGATAGATTGAAAGGGGATTGATATTTCTGAAGGTTACAAAGTTGTACTCGTCAGCAGCACTCCAGCTGAGAATAAAGCATGTGCTAATGAACTGCATAGGTTGTAAACCAACATTTGTTGGATTAACACCCCATTAGCAGAGATATTTCATAATCACTTTCACTTCAGTCTAGAAGAAATCGGTGAAAAAATTGACTTTGTTAGTATATCTCTCAATTACTTTAATGAGAGAAAGGATCATTAGCTGTTACACACATTTTTAAGGCCTATTAGGTACTTTCCCTTAGTTGTCTAATCCTCTGAAAAATGTAACATTCCTATATTCCTTACTATCACACTTTGTGTTGCAGACAAAAAAAGCTCCAACCCCCCCTGCCATGGGCAAGGCAACTTCCACTAGACCAGATTGTTAAAATCCACTCCAGCCTGGCCTTGAATACTTTCAGGGATGGGCCAAAACTTCTCTGGGCAACCTGTTCCAGTGTCTCACCACCTGCACAGTAAATAATGCCTTCATAATATCGAGTCTAAACCCACTCTCTTTCAGTTTAAAGCCATTATTTCTTGTCCAAACATTAGATGCCTGTACAAAAAGTACTACTCCGGGCTTTTTGTAAATTCTCTTTAGCTACTGGAAGGCTCCTATAAGATGTCCCCAGACTTCTTGTCTCTAGCCTGGTACACCCCAACCCTTTCAACCTGTCCTCTTGGGAGAGGTGTTTCAGTTCTCTGACCATCTTCATGGCCCTCCTCTGGACTTGGTCCAGCAGATCCACATTCTTCCTAAACTGTGACCCCCAGAGCTGGATGCAGCACTCCAGGTGATCTCTCACAAGAGTGGAGTAGAGGAGGAGAATTATGCCTCTCAATGTGCTAGCCCCACTGTTCTTGATGCAGCCCAGGATATGGGCTTTCCAGGCTGTGAGTGCACAATGCCAAGACATATTCAGCTTCCTCTCCACCAACACCCCTAAGTGCTTCTCCTCTGGGCTGCTCTCAATCCCTTCATTTTCCAGCCTGTATTTCTGCTTGGGATTACCCCAAGACGGGCACAGCACCTTGCACCTGTCCCCATTGATCTGCACAAGGTTCACACAGCCTGACCTCTTAAGCCTGACAAGGTCCCTGTGGGATGGCATCCATTCCCTCCAGCATGTTGACTGTACCACACAGCTTGGTGTTGGCAAACTTGCTGAGGGTGTACCATCTTTGTAAAAGACGTCAACCAGTGCTGGTTGCAAAATTGACCCCTGTGGAACACCATTCCACAGTGGTCTCCACCTGGACATAGAGCCATGTGACCACAACTCGCTGAGTGCAACCATCCAGCCAAATCCTTAACCACGGAATAACTAATCCATCAAATCCATGACTCTGTGGTTTAAAGAAAAGGATATCATGCAGTGTGAGGTTTTTATCTTCCTTTCTTCATGTTAGAGCTGGGATTAATACATGGGAGTCGAAGTTTCGTGTTTGGACTCAGTGTTTATTAATTCTTATCTATATTACCGTCTCATGAGTTGTGAGCTCTGACTAACAAGGTAGAAAATGGAGGTGTCTCTAACTCTTTCCAAGCTTATCCAAGCACAAACTATCCAATAACAAAATGACATATATATTATTTATGCTTTTAACCCAGTAACCAACCACCCAAGCTCTGCAATGCGGGCCTTTTTCACCCAATTAGAAAAAAACATCTGAAACCAAGAAGAAGAAGCTATAGAAGAAGAACTTAGACAACGGCTTAAACCCTCCATATTGCCCCATATATATTACTATATAATAAAATCTTAAATTCTAAATTTTTCACCATGTGAGATCACACAATACTATTCAAACTACATACCCATGACCTCAGTGCTATCACTCAGCTTTGGAATTATGATCCACGGCCTCAGGTCAAATGCAGTGCTTGCTTGAGGGTCAGTGCCTTTTAGCACAGAAAGCTTAAAATTCTTAGTTTCCAGAATTCCAACAACGCAGGACAGTGTTAAGTACTTTGCACAAGTTCTGGTAGATGACATCAGTTGCTCTTCTCTCATTCATCATTGCTGTAACATAGCTGTAACCTCATCATAGGTGGAAAATAAATTTTTCAGGCACAATTTGCTTTTAGGGAAGCCATAATATCTGTTACCAATCATCTCCTGATTTTCTGTGTGTCCTAGTATAGTTTCCAGGAGTATCTTCCCCATGATCTTGTTGGGCACAAAAGCTGAGAGACCTGTAATTCCCTTGGTCTTCCTTACTTCCCTTTTCAAAAATAGCATTATATTTTCCCTTTTTCAGTCACTGGGAACTTTTCCAGACTGCCATGTCTTCTCAAATATGGTGGATGGTGGCTTAATAATTTCCTCAGGTGACTCCCTCAGGACCTTTGGATATATCAGGTCCAATGGAACTGTGTACCTTCAGGTTCCTGAGATAGTTTTGTACCTGATTTCCCACTACAGCAGATGATTCTTAATTCTCTCATTCTCTTTTTCATTACAATTATCAATACTTTTATAAATTAGGAGAAGTAGTAGTAATAGTATTATTAATAGTATTAGCACTAGCAGTATCATATGTATTTTGTGTCAGTTATTAAACTCGTTACATCTCAGCCCATGAGGTTTATTTTTGCTTATTCGCTTTCTCTCATTCTCCTCCCCACGAGGGGGGTAAGTGGGCAGTGAGTGAGTGACAAACTGACTGGTAAAGAGCTACAGGCTGGAGTTAAGTCGTGACAACTATCAACTTTCATGATATATTTTTCTTACTTGTTTAAAAATTTACAATGATGGAAATATTATAATCTTTCAAGGCATTTCATCAAAGCGTATAATCAAATTTACCATAGGTGTTTGTTTTTGTTTTTGTTTTCCCTCCTGATTAGGACATTAACCTGCATTATTCCCTTTCAAATCCCTTATTGTCATTCTATTGACAATACACACAGAGAACAGACAGCTTTACAGCTGTCTTATATGTATGTAGAGATTTAACACTTCTCCTCCAACTTCTCCTCTACATAGACTACATCAGTTCTCATTCAGAATGTCTGATCAATCCCATTGTTTTTCTTCAAACTCCTTACAATTCATCTGCAAATTTCAAAAATTTATGGCCTGATAATTTACCAGAGTCACATGAGTGGAATACCATAGAGATATGATTTTCTCTATGGAAATGTGCTTTTATTGAAATAAAAAAACAGAACTATAATTTTTCCAAAAGTATAAATTAAGCAGTTTGGTTCATACCTCCTGTCAGAGACTGAAATATTATGGTTTATTGCTTAAACATTTTTATGATGGACTTTTGCTTATTATGGCAAAGTTGTTTTACAAAATCTGCATGGAAGACCACTGCACCCTGAATATGGCCCCTGGGCTGAGGCCCCAAATTGTGAGTTAAAACACCTAAGGCTATTCCAGAAAAGAAAAAGTGACACTTTTATTTTAGCATATTCACTGTGCAAAGTAATTTATAGGGCTGGGAGGACACATCCACAGGAGGATCAAGCCCAGCAGTTTTGGGGCAGAGGCCATAGCTCCAGGCTTATGTGCTGCCAGGCTTGCACAGACCCTCCCACCAAAGTGGGGAGGAGGAGGGTCTTGGGTGTGTGGAGCAACCTCTGGTTAGAGCCAGTGAACACCCATCCTCCCTTACACAAACTGGCTCAGTTGTGAAATCATCCCCCTGCTCTGGGAAAGCCACGTCCACTGGACATGCATGTGAAGAGGCAGCAGAGAAGGTGTCACAATCTGTCAAAGGCCCCTGTAGTTCTTCCAGACTCATTCCTGAGGCCTTGCATCACAACACTGTGCATGATACAAAACAATGCAACTGAACCACAGTCAAACTTGCCCACTCCAGGAGAGGCATCAGGGTGTCCCCACGTGGCCCAAACATATATTAATCCTTTGGATTCTATTCTTTTCTGTGGGGGACCCTCACCACCAAGAAGACCAAGTGGAGGAACAGACGAGACATTGTTGGGACCCATGTAGTAGTGATACAGTTTTTTCTTAATATGTCTCTGTCAATCTTCCCGTCTGTCTGTCGTCCCCCCCCCCCCCCCCCCCCCCTTTCTATTTCTTTCTTTCTCTTTGCATTTTTTACTGTTAAATAAAATATATACTTTGAAATAAAATATATACTTTTTTTGGTGTCAGCATTTAATCTTGTTTGATTTTAACCGTGCTTCGGGGAATATTTTGAACCTTTGAATACTTGTAATCCACAGAGAGCTCACTTGCTCTTCTTCGATCAGAGCAGACCACAACAACTCCTTAGTTCTTGATTTCCTTTTTTTTATCCACCCCTCATTTCCCAGTTCTGGAATTTTCCACATTTCCAATTAGTTAATCTTCTCATTACAAAAAGGCAACACAAAGTGAGTTGAAGCTTCTGGATGAAAGATGTATTCTTGCAATATACCACCAAATGTACAAATAGAAGTACAACATTAAGTGGCAGAAGGAAGAAAGAATATAATGGATATGAATTTATTCTCCTTTGTTGCCAGGATCATTGTGGAGCCTGAAGCCCTCCCTGTGGAGTGCTACTTTCCTGTATGTCCCTTAGTCGGGGATGCCTCACCCTTACTCAAGGAAGAGTAGATTAGCTACAGGTGGAAGTTCCTTACCATAACATGTAAACTTGGTATAGCAGAAGTTTCCTGTCCATGGCAGGGGGTTTGGAACTAGGTCCCTTCCAACTCTAACCATTCAATGATTCTTTGATTCTACTTCTGCTTAATTTGTAAATCTCACTGCTGTCTAACTTACCTATCCATCAGATTCTTACCTGTCTGATTTTTGTTAAATCCTTCATGCTCATCTCAGCTCTTCACCTGTCTGCTTGGTTCTCCTGGGTCATTCCACTGATAACTCCCTTAAGGGAGCTGATCCTCTGTTTAAACTACATTGGGGGGGGAAATCGATAGAGTAAATCAGTATATCCAACTCTTTCATAAGTGAAAACAGCTGTTCATTCCCTCATTTTCACTCTGTAGTGGTTTCATATTTGTTAAATTTAGTATAGTGGTTTTAGTGGGTTTGGTTTTGTTTTTGTTTGTTTTTGTTTTGTTTTGTTTTGCTTTGTTTTGTTTGTTTGTTTGTTTGTTTTTTGTGGTTTTTTTTGTTGTTTTTCTTTGTGGGAGAAGAACAGGAGAAGTAAATCAGGCTTAAGCTTAAAAAGAAATAAGTAGCTTTATTAACACACACTAAAAGAATGGAAAAGTTGGAAAAACAAAATTTTTAAAAATGAGACTTTAAAACACTTTTCCTTTATTTTACAAGATGTTAAGTTTCTTGTAAATAGCATAGAGAGACACAACTTGTGATTTTTAGTCAGCTTCACTATTTAAACATAATCTTTCATTACTTTGGGAGAGGAGTCTCTCTAGAGTCTTACTGAGACATTAGCCACAAGACAAAAACAGTTTTGTGGCTCTTAATGTTACAAATCTGCAACTGCTTGGAGTTTTTGCAGATTGTGCTGTTCTACTTATTAGTAGCCTTTCTCTTGGTTAATTATACACCTTTTAGTGTGTCTGGGGTACTGTTTAAGAATGTTTATTTTAGTACAAAACAATCTAAACTATCTCTAAAATTGTCTCTATCTCAAAAGAAATAGAAACTTCATTTTACTTCAGGAGTGAGGGGCTTTGAGGTTTTTGCTTAAATCTCAATTTTCAATTTTGATTAGAACCAGTATTTTCTTAAACAACATTGAGATGTTACAAGAAAGTCTATTTTTTAAATAGTTTATTTCACAGAAGTCCTGTTAAAAATGTCTACATCCTCAATACTTCTTTTAATAATCTTTATCAGTTCTTTCACTCTTGTTTTATTGACTTCATGCAGTGTCTTTTTTATGCCTTGTTGCAGCGCAGTAATTGGGTTTATACTGTGTTCCATTTTTATATTGGGGTTTGTAATGTTTTCTATTGTATCCCCTTGGAAACTGTATCACGTGGTTTGTCCCTGCTCCTCTGCCCCGCCCATCCTCCCACACTGGAATGTAACCCAACTCTGTTCCACTCCCACCTTATCCCTGATTGGGCAGTGGCTTGTCCCTGCCTCTAGGCTCTTCCCCCCTGGGAAAAAGCCATGGAATGGGCAGGGCCTCGGTCTCTTTGGCATCAGAACGAGGATGGGGAAGGAGCTAAAGGAGCTCTGGACCAAATAAAGCTATCATTTCACCCCCCAGACAGAGAGCAGTCTCTTGCCTTTTGCCATTGACGGCCGTCTGGGTCTCTCTAAAGTACAACCACATTGCATACTTTGTTTCTTTGTTTTCTCTAGCGAAGGGTTAGGCTTCAGAAGCTTCATGTTGCACGGAAAGGGTTAAATCTTCCCAAGTCTGCAGTAGCCATGTGAATTTTGCAGGACAGTAGTCTCTCTGCCACTGCACTTCAGATTGGCTGGGTTACTTTCCTCTACTCTTTTCTTTCTCTGGAAATTATTGGAGGAGGGGAGAGGGGGTGGGCGGGAGAGTTTTTCCTACTCGTCAGTGACAGTCAGGGCGGCCCCTGGCCTAACCGCGCCCATAGCTGTTATCAGGGGCCTGGCAGAGATTCTTCCCTGCTCCAGGGCTTGTGGCTTCAGGGAGGGTTTTTTTCAAAATTGTTGCTGTTAAGCTGCAGCTTCTCCTCCCCCACTGGGAACCAATGGAGCCTGGCCAGGCCTTGGGCCAGTTCTCCCCACAAAGGAGGGGCGAGGGAGCAGCAGGCCCCAATCAGTGTTATCTGTTCAGCTGGCCAAGAGGAAAAGGACTGACCTGACCAGCATTAGGATTTATATGGGTACCGCCCAAAGTCGCATTCAACATTCTCAGTAGTCAGAGCAGATGCCTATATCTCAAACTGCCTTCTGATAAGTCCTTGTCCTTTCTAAAACAATTTCTAGGGTCTTGAAAGTGTAATACTTCACATTCCTCCCTAACTAAAAACCAGACTGTGCTAACCCATGACACACTCCTACATCAAGTAGATTGCAAATCAATTTTGCAGTGTTTACTTGTTTTGTTTGATTTACTCTTGGTGAGGGCAGCATGGAGGAAGAAAGAGGAGAGGGGTCTAGTCATGGTTTTGCCGTAGTAACTGTATCCTGTGTGCCAGTTTGCATAACTTAACTAGAAAAGCTTAGAAACACGCCAAAGTGCTTCATCTGCTAACTAGACAAACCGAATAGCTGCTGATAAAGCTGTATTGGGTGACTTATTTCATTTTAAAGGAAGGCATCTAACAGGATTTACATATTCCCCTTCTGGTAGCTGCGATAATCTGACTTTTGAATGAGGGGGAGAAGCTTATGCATATGAATAAGAAACATTTGTTTATTTAAAGAATTATTGACAGAGGGTCAAAAGATAGATCTGATGTGATTTAGATCATCTGTTGTTTTCCAGCATCATCTAAAGAGACCTCTCAGATTGTCCCAAGGTCTGCAATACCAAAACCGTAAGGACCCCAGATTTGATAATAAAAAGATTGCAACAGCATGAAATAGTAACATTTCATTGCATCTTTAGAAGCCCAGAAACACTTAATAATTCTTATTAAATAATTTTCATAGAATCTTTCTGACCAAATTTAGGAAGGGATATGATTGTGTGTGTGCGTGTAGACAGCATAGATGTACAAACGTCCCACAAAATATTTCTAGTTTAGTATCATGGACAGTAAAAGAGAATGGGAGCTTTTGCAATGACCAGCAGTTTTGCTGCCTCAATTTTTTTTTTTTTTTTTTTTTTCCTTTCAAATTACTCAGAAAAATCCCCAGAGCTGGCTCAAGACCTCTTTCACCAGAGACACAGAAAAAAAAAATTAAATTTTGTAGCTCTATAGGTGAGAATCTGAGAATGGCTGAGCAGCAATACAAAGCCACAGGGAAGCTGTGGTGAGGTGAGCTGCTTGCTCTTGCTCCTGCTGTCTGGCAGATGGGAAAATGTGAGGAACAACTGCTCCCAGACCAGCAGCTGCCACTGTTGCCTGCCCACTTTCCAGAACTCTGGCATAGATAAATCTTGTCTTGGGGTCATGGACATCATTCATATTTCCATTTTGACTTTTTTTTTTTTTTTTCCTTCCCTATGCATTTGCACTACTTATCTGTTTTCTGCACAGGATTCTAACTCTGACATGTATATGCTTAAAAAGAACTGCATTGGATCATACTACCATGAAGTAAAATACCAGTTGTGTTTTTAAAGATTTTTTATTAAGAGACTTTTAATGCAAATTTGCATTAACTCTAATCACTTTCTATTATTCTTTTCAGTTTGTATCAGCTCTGTCTTCTGTTTTTGAAGCTGAGTGAAAAAGAAATAAACAAAAAGTTTTAGTTCCATTTGTTTCCTGAAAAAAAATCTAGAATGAATAAAGGGGAACTTCATCTTTTGCTTTAACAAGTTGATAAATTTAAATACAGTACCTCTCTACCAAGAGATATTCAAGTCTACAAGCACTGAATATTTCTGTGCACCAAGGGTATGTTCTTGAGGAAATTGTGATTAGAATTTAAGTCTCTTCTATGAAATTAATTTCTTATACTTGTATTTTAGATCTTTTTCAGTCACATTTTGCATTTACCATTTACTCAAATCCCTTTTAGCAGCTGTCATGTCCACTGCATTTTAGAACATTTTAGTCAGTGCACATGGTACTGCTGATATGAAACATTCCTAAAGACTTTTCCAGTATGTAGGTACATTTCCACAATAGAGTTGTTATCTCTTTTAGTACTGTTTAGCATCTTCCCACTGAGTTTGATCTATCAGTCATTGCTTTGCTATCTTCTCTTGCCACGTTTAATAGTGCTTAGAACCATATTTGAATATGGCTTTTCTCTAGGAAAAATCTGTTCTTCCTTGAATCTGGTTTTCATTAATAAGGTTTCAGAACAGTCCCCAGGAGGTGTGTTTGATCAAAACCCCAGAATTTTTTGCATTCTGGCCCTTAATTGCATGTATTGTTAGAAAACTATTTCATATTAATAGATTGCTTTTTCTACTTGCAGGAAAGAGGAACACCTGTTGCTTTCAAAGACTTTCCAAAAATTTGGTTAACTGTTTCTTAACCCACACTTGTCAGTTTAATTTTTTTTTTTAACTTTTTCCAGAAATTTGATTTTGAATGGAGAATTATATACATATATATTCCACATTATGCACTTCTAAGACCGAATCACTTTTTCAAAGCTTTAAAGCCATACATCACATTCAAAGTATTATGGGATTATTCAAACAAAAACATATGCCTGACATGTTTTAACAAACTACAGCTGTTAATAAAAGAATTTAAAATTTCTATTGATTTTCAAAGAACTACTCAGTAAAAATAGCATGGGCAGTCAAAATAGAAGGTTATTAATCTTGAAATTATGTCATGTCATCCAGCAGTACTGGGTGATATCAGTTTATTTCTGAATGTTTATCTTCATAAGAAATTAGATATTTAAGAACACTAGACAGTGATTTTGTGGACATTTCAGTGTACTGGAAAGAAGAATGCATAAGAGTTTATGAATTAGGCAACACAGAAAAAGGGAAACGATATTTCAAACTACATTTTACATTTATAAAACCTAAACATATTGGAGAATGCAAAACCATTATTTGAGGTTCATATGTCTCTAAATTTTACTGTTTCTTTTCTTCCTTTTGTTTTCCAATAGCTTTTTTTGCTTCCAACTCTTCACCTTTCCCCACCCAAGCAACTGCATCCTTTATTTTTTTTACCTGGGGATTAATGGCATTAGTGCTATCCAGCTGGGAGTGGTCTTAATTTTCTGTCATTTGCTTGAGTCCATAATTTCTTCTGTTTTCTGTGACCTCATTATAAACCATAACTAACAATGACATATTTATGCTATGGCAAAACAAGTAGAACAGATCCCTCTGAAACTATTATTAATTTTGTTCTTTATTTCCTTTCTTCAGTATAGACAAAGTATCAATGTCATAATCATTATTTGGAGGCATATGGTAAAATGAAAACTAATAAAGCTTTGCCCATAATTTTCTGGGAGGAAAAAGCTTCAGTCTTTTGGCATTTATAAATTTTCCTCTCTTGTCACATCCAAATTAGTTTTTAGATACTCAGGGATTCAGATGTAGAACTCCTACATAAAAGTGCAGTAATCCTGAAATATGAGCAGAATTATTCAAAAATTTTACAGAAAATAATATTAATTTATCATTAAATACATATAGTATTTCCAAGATAAAAATAAAATCAGAAAAACTAGAGGATCAATTGATGATTATCCAGTAACTTAAAAGTGTGAAAAAATGTCTTGTAATCCAAATGACTACTGTTAATCTGAAAACAAGTTAGAGTAATTTTATAGACAAAAAAGGAAGAAATAACTCCTAAAAAGTCATAAAACAAATCCCCAAACAACTACGGACAGATCAAACAAATTAAAAAAAAAAAACCAAAAAACCTTTAAAGTTGAATATCTGGGGTATGCAGTTTCTATATTTTTCTTTTACCTTGTCTGATATATAGACAATATATTCTCCCTCTCAGTATAAATAATTGTTTATAATGTATTACTGTCATCAGAAGACATTAGAACATTTCAGCTGGAAAGCTAGGTACAAATAAGGAAACAACAGAATCAGAATATACAATTTCTCTCTCTTTTTTTTTTCTTTTTCTTTTTCTTTTTCTTTTTGTTTGCGTGTGTGTGTGTGTGTGTGTGTGTGTGTTCTCCTTGTGCAAAATCATGTTATTCTTCTTAAGGTGAACAAGATCAAAATCCATCATAAGCACAAACAGAAATTGTTTGACTTTCTCCAGAGAAGACACTTAAAATTTCCTTTCTACTATCTAAGGTTAGAAATACGCTTACACTTTCAAATGTGTCAATGGGATTAAATGGAAAGATGATGCAAGAAAACTTGCACTTAAAGTCTAAATTATCCAAGTTTCAAGTGATATAACAGTTTTCTTACCTTTCTCTGAAAACCTAGTAAAAGTTTATAGTTGAAGTTAACCACTATTAACCTAAAACAAACAAGCAAAAAGAATTACAATTTTGCTGTAAGCAACAGTAAATTTATTAACAACAATTTTAAAATATTATCCAAGAATTTTGCTCTATTTCCTGCTTTACTTTTCTGAAGATTAAATATTCACGTGTAGAAACATAATTTTAATACTGAGATAATTTACCTAAAGGAAATATGAGCATTTGGAGTATTTTCTTGAGATGAATTCTTCATTATTTTGAAACCAATGTTTTCCCTCTTCTGAGTCAAGAAAAACCTACTGCAGTTTTCTAAGGTTCCCAAGGTCCACAGTTCAGAGTGGTCGGCAGGCCAGGTTCACCCTCGTGCCACTGTAGGTCTCACTGTGTAAATCCAGCATTTGCCAAATATGAAGTCTGTTACTGAGCAGCATTCCCGCTACATCCCCATTGCTATGGCGCTCTTTATCATTGATACATAAAATAACATTGTGTCCAGTTAAGTAAAACTCATTGTAACCATTGTAGTGCTTTATGAATAAACAAACACAAAAGCTTTGCCAGATTACAGCATGAACAGCGATATAGACTATCTTTGCCAAAGAAAGCAATGACAAATTTTCTGGGACCAGCTTGCAACTCCTATGACATGCTAGTGATAAAGTTAATAAATCACAGGATATATTTAATGGCAGTGGTGGAAATTGTGCAGATGAGAGCTTTTGTTTAAAAAAGGCATCCAGAAAATAATCCAAAACCCCCAATCCATAAACTAGTTTCCTAATGATAAGATGATGCATGTCTGACAAAATGCAGAAATGTAGAACACACTATAACAAAACCCACCATCAATACAAGTGTTTAAACACTTTTTGAAAATCCTTTCCAATTTACTTCTCAAAAATAGTAAGCACAGAAAAATCCTGAAAATAGACGTGGGTACGATTCACCAAAGAGAATTAATTGCAGGTCATCAGTGGTGCAAGATCCTTTTTTGGGGGACCATTTCCTGGGCAGCCATCAGAGTAGGACATAATATTCCGGATTTAATTTCTTATGTGGTTGAAATTAACTTTAAACTCTATTCAGCAATGACAGTCAACTTTTTTTTTTTTTTTTTTTTTTACACAAATACAACCTGTGACTAGTGTTTTTCTTATCAAGAAATTTGTAGGTATAAAGTTATTAGATAAAGGAACTACTTCAGTTCTTGTGGTTTATTCAGTTACTTTTGTGCTCTTCATTTTGACATCAGTTAGTAGTAGTGAAAGCAGCATGTCACAGTTCAGATGACAGTTAACAATGGTAAAACAGTTAAGCTGCCTCAAGCTGACTCTTTTGAGATACAGACTGTCCTTGATGTTCATGTCTAGTGGTTTGCTACCACAGAAAAAGCTGATGGATGATATGTGGTAGCTGGAATTACAGTGCATTGAATTATTTTCCCTTGCTGTGCCTGACTCTGAAGAGTTTTATACTCTTGAAGTGCTACGCTGAAGTGAAGGGAAACACTATCAATCATTAAAAATGCCTTGCATTTTAAGATACTTACAGAGTGGGAAAACACTGAGATTGATCAAATAATTTATACCAAATCAAACAGGAAAAAAATCTAGTGTTTTTTTGTTTTCTCTTTCCTCCTTGTGATGTGTCCATAAAAAGGCTGCAAAATCTTTGAATGTGTATGTAAGTATCATGGATAAATATTTGCTCAAATCTTTCTGGAGTATGTCACACTATTTTGCAAGTGTTTGGTGTACACTCTGCTAAATGAAAATTATGCTAGTATCTCAGTGAATGATCACAAGCCAGGTTCTTTTTCTGCTCTTCAGCTGAAGGAATGTGTTGCTTTTAAGGGAGTGGGAAACTTGGAGATACTGAGATTTTCTGCCACTTACTTCTTAAGTAATTCATTATTTCTTTTGTAATACTTACTGCTGAGATTGTTATCACAGAATTTGAGATAAATTTAGGTTTTGTTTGTTTTTGAAAAAAAAAAAGAAACATGAAAGCTGATTTTTTTTTTAACTTTTGAAAGAGGAATTAAAACACATAATAATTACAATTTAAAGATTAAACTCTTCCATTCTGAAGCATGCATGTATTTGAAAATAGGAGATTGTCCAATCTGAGCAGATGGAATCATAGAGTTAAAAAACTCCAGGACTTTTTCAGAAAAACAAGATCTTTCTTTTTTTCCACTGCACTTGATGTTGTGCTCTTTTAAATACTTGAACTGCTTAGTAGAAGTTTAAATTTGCCACTTTTTAGTTAGAGAAAATGGACCACAACGAAATATATCACCAAATCCAGTTGTGTTTTATCTTTGTTAAAGAGCAGTATTATATTTGTAACAAGATATTACACTCACAAGCTATATTCACTGTTTTGCTCTAAGGAAGGAAGAAGAGAGAGTGGCCTAGATCTATGGATTGGCACAATGTGCAAAACATTGTTCAGAATCATTACGGCCCAATGTACAGAATCAGAAGCTATAAGTTCATCAGACTACAGCATCATGTCTGAAAATGTTCATATGTCTCTTTCTATTCCCTTGAGGAAAAAATAAACGAAAATTGTCTTAAGTGGGCCAAACTTAAACCAGTAGGAGTTCTACTAACATTTCAAACAAGGGGTCACTAACTAAACCAATGAGAGCTTATAGGCTTCCCAAAGTTTTGTAACACAGGAAGGGGCATAAAGAAGAAAAAAACAGAATATTATGGGTCTACCTCTTTTAGAGTCTGATCTAATTCCAAGAAAAGCCACAAAGGATCCATTCTTTTGAGTGTATATTGGTCTTTCTAGTTGAAAGGCAGGTCTAGACAGTGGACAAAAGTCTCTGTACAGAATATACCATGAGTTTTCTTGCAGAAGGTGTTAACAGCAACCTGTACCCATAGCACTATTCAGGTAGAACAAATGTGGTAATGTGTTAATGATTCATACAGAGGATAATAAGTACAGAAGAAGCTCAAAACAAAAATTCTTTCTGTGATCCTATTCCCTGACAATGTATGGTAGACATTGTGAGCAAGTTTCTTCATCCTACTGTATGTAGTTATCTTGTACTTTGGCTTTGGTAGTAAGTTATTTTATGTCAGGTAATACTAAGTGCATTTGTAGGATAAAATCAGCCATGTGCCCTCACAAAAACTACAAATGTTATTTGGGATTGATAATACAAATGCATGCACAGTGCACGGATACATCTGCCTTAGAAGCACTGAGAACTACTAATGGCTTAATCTAGTAAATCAAGTACGTCTTGTACAAACAAACGATCAAACAAACAAAACCAAACAAAAAACCAAAGAACTAAACCACTTATTTCAAACCAGCATTCAAGTATGCATTTCTCCAGTTTTATATAATCATCTAAAAAACATTTTTTGTTGTCTTAGCTAAATAGGATACCAAATGCCAACACAAAATTCAATTACTCTTTTTAAAATATCATAAAAAACCCACAATTAATGAACATCATGCTTACACAGTGGCAGAGAGACAGGTGGATGGCAAATATGGAAACTTACAGCTGAATATATTTTGCCATGTAATTGTGAAGTCACAAGAGAAGAAAGAATATTTTTAAGGAGTTATTCCAGGTGTTGCTTCAATGTAGAATTTCTCTGCATACTGAAGTATGCTTTGGGATAGTTGTTTAGGTGCTTGGTCAATTCTTAAGGCACGGATTTCAAGAAATACAAATTCATTTTTTCTGAATCCATTTTGAATCCATTTGTGGGTGGGTTTTTTTTTTTTTTTTGTTTTGTTTTTTTTTGTTTGTTTGTTTGTTTGTTTTTTGTTTTGTGTGGGTTTTTTGTTTGTTTTTGGTTTTTTGTTGGTTTTTTTTTTGTTTTGTTTTTTGTTTTGTTTTTGTGTTTTTGGTTTTTATCCCTACAGTCTTAAGCCCTGAATTTGAGCTTCTTAAGATGTTTATTTTAGCTTAATACTTATGCTACTATATGTACTTATACTATATACTATACTTCCTTTATGTCATCCAGTATCAAAACTAATCATAGGGGAAAGGAATCTGGAGAAAGATGAGAGAAGATGTTATTTATTTGGCAGGCTCATTATGTAGTGAGTATTTTCCACTGAAGGAAGGAAAAAAAAAAAAATATATATATATAGAGAGAGAGGAGCTGATGCTTCTTAGAGGAACACCAGATGCCTCCTCAAATTCTTTCAAACATTGATTGAGCCTACAGCACTCACAGAGTAGCCTACAAGCTGGATGTAGACTTCTCACACATGAACTGGCATTTTTTCCCTTTACTTTCAGTACGTTGAACTACTGGACTTAAAATTATCAGCAATATTTACCACTGTCAACATGGAATGCATCAAAATGCACCAGATTTACCCAAAATACCAAAATCTCATCTGGATCTTCTATATAATTATATTCCAGTTTAAGTGTTCTGGTTTCCACAAAGCTTTCCCAACAGAATAAAATAAACACAAATAAAAAAAAAGTGCTAAATGGTAGACATACTACTCTACTTGAACAGGTTTATTTTGTGCCAGTTTTATATTTTCTAAAAAAAATAATAAGTTTATATTTCTAGGATATGTACATATTTTTAGCATAATAAAACAATTTTACACGGCTTGTCTATACACTAACTTTCTCTTTTAGACATCAATATTTACCTAAATTTCACAGATGTGAATCAATATATCTTCTAGGTATCCTTGTACCAAAATATTCATCCATAGTGCTAAAAATAACGTTAAGGTTGTAGATGTTAATAAATTGTATACTTTAAATGATAAAGTCCATTAGTTTAATTATGTTACTTTATTAGCAGTGCTCACGTCCTCTTCTGTGAAGTTACCTACTTTAATATATAAGATGATTCAAAACTTTGAAGTGGATATGTAGGGTTTAATTGTACAGGGAATCTTCTAGATAAAACAACTTCACTTACAAAGTATTTAGTTATCATAATACAATAAATTTTGATAGAAATCAGCTGTGTAAAGGACTTCTGAAAACCTGGATTTTTTCCCTTTTTATCCAAATATTTTAAAATAAATAAAGACATTGATAATAAATAATCTGCAACATTTTTTCACTGATCATAAACAAGTCACCTTCCCCTCACCTATTCTTATCTAGTGACAAAATAGCTATAGTGAGTGCATCAATAGAATAAAGGAGTACCAGAGGAAGAAATTGGTCTGTAAATCTCATTAATTTGGTGATTAGCACAAAGAGAAATTATCCACATGCTGAAGCACAACATCATTCTCTTATAGAAGGACAGGAAGGGTGAACTGTTGTTTGGTATGCAGCATGTTAAATCCATTTCAGTAAATCAAGTGTGTAACATTACTCAAAATTTCTTTTGTGGAAAAGAGCTACAGTATGCTGACACTACTCATCTTTTAGCTTGTTCAGCTCACAGACACTGACACATAAAGAATCCCATCTTCCATCTCTTTGTTATATCAAAAATAATAATAAAAGTTATTATTCCAGCAATAAGCTCATGTTCTTTCTTGCAATATATAATTCAAAATGTGTCAGGAAAATATCAGTAAGTCCAGTAGTCACAAACCTCCTTTGAATTATTTCTAGAGCATTTATTAGAAAGGAGTAAGTATATTAGAGGCGTGAATCCTTGAAAATAACAGCTTAAATCAAAATGGAGATGTGCACTCTTAACTGCCAATATTTTTGATACTGTTTTAAAATATCATTAAAGGGGTTTTGTCTTAAATTTTGTTTGTATGAACTGCATTTTCAAAGAACCTTGCGCTAATCTTCAGAGGAATACATCGTCTGGTGGTCTAGGAAGAGTATTTGGTTGGTCTATCCACAAGATGTTAACAGAGTTGCTCTCAAACCTTTTATTTTTGTAACTGAGCAAGAAGATGAGGAAGAAATTAAGAAAATAATAAGGCTTATGGGCAAAAGCAATCAATAGCAATAGCCAAATCTTTCCTAGTTGCAAAACCAGCAGAAATGGGCCACAACAGCCCAGGCAGAACCTGATGCAGATTTCTCATCAGGGCAGTGAGTCAGAGCAGCCTGGCATCTTCAGATAACAACACATCAAGCATTCTAGGAGCAGAGAGCTCTGCTGGGAATGACTACTACAGTTGTTAAAGCCGTAACTCCCAGATGGCCATACAAAGCCCAGGGAAATCATGGTTAGTGGTATTTTGATTAGTGATGTCAATGCCCTTGTCTGAGTCATGGTGGCTGCAGCCACGCGGTTACCTGTGGGAAGTGCCATGGAAACATGCATGTGAGCCAAGGAAACAGCTGCACCAACATGGGAGCAGAATCCAAGGCAGAGCTCTGACAGCTACCAAAGGTTTGGCATATGCCATGTTTGAGGAATGGAGCACTGAATACTCAGAAAATTCACTTATGCTTCACTTTTTAGCACCCGCTACTGTTTAGCAATGGCAACAGTTTGACTGTGGATTTGACACAGTTGCTAAACTTTCTTTCTGTGGCAGGGTTTTTAAGAGAGAACTGTCCACTTAATAATGATTAAGGGTGTTTGGGTGTTGGGGTTAAAATAAAGATTCAGTGTTGCTGCTGTGTGTTATTTGGTTTCATACTGTATTTCATTTTTATATTGGGTTTTATAATGGTTTGTTCTGTACCTCCCTGTTCTCCTGGAAAATGTAATATCCCAAAGTTTGTCCCTGCCCTTCTCCCAGCCCATTTCCAACATTCTTCCCAGTCCCCTTGCTTGAATGTAATCCAACCCTGTTCCACTCCCACCTTATCCCTGATTGGGTAGTGGCTTGTCCCCTCCCTGAGCCTCTTCCCTGGACAAAAGCCGCAGACCATTGATCTGGTCTTTCTCTTGGTTCAGGCAGTCAGACTGGGCTCATGACTCAGGCAAGGTCTGGGGCAGCAACATGGAAGAAAGACTGAATAAAACCCTGGTTTCACCTCAAGATCAAGTGCAGGCCTCTCTCCTTTTCGAGACGGGGTCTCGCTCCCTCATGGTAAGGGAGAGGTTCTCAGCCACATCCTGGGTTTTAGGACCCGGAGGAAACTCCTTCTAACTGTGGTTTATCTCACTAGCCTGGGTGAAAAGGAGCTGGAAAGCTCCATGAGAGAGACAAGCTACACAATGTGGATGAATTGTGGCCACCACCAATCATTATCCCACTGAGGAAAAATGTGTATCTGATGAAGAATTTCTGGATATTTCAGGTTGTATATGGAAAAGTACTTACAATATTCTTCCATAAGAAACCTGAATTCAACAGGAATGTGGAAGTGTTTGAGACTGCAAAGTAATTAGAGCAATAAACAAATAAGCTGACAATCTTCCCTCTGATGCTGGTACCTAAAGAATGAATACCGGAAGAAAAATTCTTACGTGAAAACTTTTTGTCTTACCTTTCTTCTTACTCATCTTCTTCCCACTAAGCATGTTTGTGATTTTAGTTGCAAACTACATTAAATCTACATCCATATGTTACTAGGGAAATTGTTTTATTTTAATATAGAAGAATTTGATTCCCACAAAGAGCAATTCTTTAACAAGAATTAGGCAATGTACTAAGCCAGAATAGGTCATGACACACAGCAAAGTTGTCCTGATGGACTTACTACTACTTTGAATTCTTGCTTGCTACAGAATAGAGGATTGACAAAGTGAAATACCTCCTACCTAGGAATGGAAGTAAGAGGTGGGGAAGTGACAAAATAATTTTTTTAAGAGAGGAAGAAGTTAAGGTTTTACAGAGAAATATACATATATAGAAGACAAGCTTTCTAAGAAACTGTATGGGACTTTGATCTTAGAAACTGAAGTGGAGGGATAACAGATCTCAGTGGGGAGCAGGGCAGCAGGGGCAATCAGACACAAGTGCAAGAAGATTAGGAGGTGTGGAATGAATTTCAAAATAGGTATCCAGAATTTTTGCAAAAAATAAGGAGTTAAAAGGAACTATCCATAAGTACTTATGAACCTGAACTTTAAAAAGGGTGAAAATTCCTTGGGAAAAATAGGGATTTGGATTAATTCACTAGCTACTGGTCATATATAATACAAGAAGGGGAGGCAGGAAATAAACAGATTCTCACCAAACTGTAAGTTAGTAAAGATATTCAAGTCTCACACTTTGTTCTGTACTGTTGTGTATGTACAAGACAATTAATCTAGATTTCAGGACAGTACTTCAAGTACTCCATTCCTTGGGAAACACAAATTTTTTGAGGACGAAAGTGGAATACTTCTTATCTCTAGTACCAAGAATTTGATCTTATGCCTGCTTGGGTTTTGTCAATCTAAGAGCTTAAACTATCTAAATGCTACAGAAAAAGCTTAATTAACCATACAACTAATTTTGATTGGTTGATTAGTTTTTGTTTTAGTTTTGGTTTTTGCCAGATGCATCCCATCCCATTTGAAGGCAATATTTGCACTGGTATGGAACTTTAAAGGACATAAATGTGAATTACCATGCAGGTATGTTTTGCATGGAAGATCCCTCTCAAAAGAGTACCTAAAAGCTTGAGAACAGCCAGGGCTGTGATCCAGGTGAAACATTTTTCTAACAGCAGGTCATGTAAGGTACAGCAAAAGGGACAGTAGTCAGTACAAGTAAGCTGATGGTCTTCTAGTTTTGGATGTTTCTTTCAATTTCCAGGTCCCTATTGGGTAACACCATTACAGACAGCATAAGGAAGTTGGTGCAGGTGACTATCTCATGGAATTCCCTGAATCAGGTGTATTATTGGTACGTAAAACTTCAGAATAGACAGAGTGTTTCAGTCACTGTTTCTAACAGCTTTGACAACAAAATGTTTGTCTTCATCATAGCAGGCACTGAGAACGGGAGAGAATGCATTGTTTTGCCATTGTATACGATCTTAATGTGACCAAAGCTTCAGTTCTGGTCACTGTATCTCAGGATTCTGCACTTATGAAAATCAACTATCAGTAATAGTAGTTCTACTCTTTCCCATTCACAGTAGTCAATCTAAAGTGTACCTGTGTTTAAGAGTGAATGTTAGATAATGCCAGTGCCTGTCCTCCTGCCGTTTGAGCTCAGTATAGGAGAACAGAACTCAGTAATTTTGGGTTAAGACAAATGTTGGAAGATTGTTAATTGATTCTACCAGAAACAGCAATTCAGGCATCTCTTTAGCTACAGGTGAAATTTAAAAACAAAATAAACCAAACCAAACCAAACCAAACAAAAAAAAAAACAAACCAAAACAAAACAAAACCAAAAACAAAACAAAACAAAAAACAAAAAAAACAAAAAACAAACAAAACAAACAAAAAAAAAACAAAAAAAAACCCCAAAAAACCCCAAAACCACCCACCACCTTAAACAATCAAGAAAAGTGCTTTATAAAATGGATAGACCACAACCACACAACCAGTTTAACAACTTTTAAGTTTAGAAAATAAAACTTGTTTCTTTTTAATAATATTACAACTTGGTACTTTCTTCCACTTATCTCTTCCTAGAGATTTATGCCCTCTCAGCTATAGCCTGAGCACACAGATTTCAGCTGGCATTTGGTATATATGAGAGGTGAGAGCTTGAGAGAGAAAGTTACAAGTATAGCAGAAATAAAAACTACTCAGGTCGATCATATGCAGTAAAACTCCAAACATGATGGAATAAAAAAATAATTTTTTAGATACAATCTTAGCAGTCCTATTATTGTGTCTGAACAGTTGAGTAGAAAATCGGCATCAAACGCCAGTGCAGGAATATGAGCCCTCTTTGGAAGAATTCTACCTATCCATCAACTGTTTGGCTGAATGTCAAAGAGAATCTGCAGTAAGTTTGTATCTCTCTTGTACTGGGGAGCCCAGGCCCATTATTCCAGAAGTGTATCACCAGGGATGAGCAGAGGGGAAGGAGCACATTCCCTGGCCTGCTGATAACACTCCTCCTGTGCAGACTGGGATATGGCTGGTTTTCTTTGCTACAATATGCATTGCTTGTAAATGCTAAATTGAAATCTAATAAGACCCCCAGGTCTGTCTCTGCCCAGGTGATTTCCAGCTGGTGGTCCTCCAGTGCTTACTGGTGCCTAGGTTATTCTTCTTCAGGTGAGGAGGATATTGAAATGGATATACCCATGCATGTACTTGTGGGAAGATTAAATTGATTAAATTCTTTCACACTACCTGACAAAACTCCTCTGTACAGTAAAAAGTACTTATACATTAGGAAGCGGATTTCATCCTATAAAGAAACATATAAATAATCCCTCCACTATTGTGATTTAAAAAATAAAATAAAAAAAATATAAAAAAAAGAGAAGAGAAGAGAAGAGAAGAGAAGAGAAGAGAAGAGAAGAGAAGAGAAGAGAAGAGAAGAGAAGAGAAGAGAAGAGAAGAGAAGAGAAGAGAAGAGAAGAGAAGAGAAGAGAAGAGAAAAGAAAAAAAGAAAAGAAAAGAAAAGAAAAGAAAAGAAAAGAAAAGAAAAAAAGAAAAGAAAAGAAAAGAAAAGAAAAGAAAAGAAAAGAAAAGAAAAGAAAAG
>JANEHK010000001.1:43498059-43560682 GCA_025960845.1 Tachycineta bicolor | reverse complement strand
AAAGAAAAGAAAAGAAAAGAAAAGAAAAGAAAAGAAAAGAAAAGAAAAGAAAAGAAAAGAAAAGAAAAGAAAAGAAAAGAAAAGAAAAGAAAAGAAAAGAAAAGAAAAGAACCAGCAAAAACAACAACAAAAAAGACCCTGCCTGAAGGCCTGAATGTGAAGTTTATTTGTGAAGGTTGTTTATTTTGGAGCCAGACCCAGTAATTCCTAGAATGATTATAAGCTCAGTAAATGCCCTGCCACTAATGGGTTGACTTCAATAAATGAGTTAGGATGGCAGTAGTAAATCCTTTGGGGAACTCAGCAATTAAGTCAGTATATGCAATTTATTAGACCAAAGTGCTTCATCCAGATCCTATTGGTAAAAAGCATTTCCCCTTTTTCCACTTAAGACTTCTAGACGATCTTGAATTCTAAGACAGTCCCAACGTCTCATTTTTCCCCTCAAATCTGGGTCACCTAACCGGTGGTACTTTATTGAAATGTAGGATGTAGCATGCAGTAAGTTTTAATATGCCTTAGAGCATTAGCTTAAAAAAAGGGAAAAATTTAGCTTCATATTATTTTTTTCCCTGTGTGCTTTTTACACTAAAACTCATATAACTGGATAATTTCACTGCCATAGCTGTTAAATTTACTTTTATCTGTCTAATAGATGACCTTTTTATATCGTCTAAGTGACATGGGGACATAGAAAAGTCTTGAACTGATAGGAGATAGAATTCTTTGAGGACTGTGTGTTATTAATTAAATAATGTGACAATCAGCAGTGTTTTAATTAATTTTCTATTTGTTTTTCTTTTTTTAATCATTATTGACTGGTTTGGCCCATATTTTCTACATAGAAACTGATCACAAAAACTGTGGTGCAGAGCACAGTAAGAACAGCGATTCTGCAAAATGTAGCAGTTTGTTATTGGACTGTCACTGTCTAATCTGTCAAAGATTCTGTTAACATGGAATTCTAATTCTGTTAACGTATCAGCAAGTTTAAATATACTGTTAATGCATGTGCTTCACCTCATAAAGTGTTGGAATGAGTTTCCTCTTATTTTTCTGTTATGCTGTAAAAAATAGTGATATTTAGGATGTTGCACACTGTGCTAATGTTGGGACTCCAGATTGTATTTTTTAATTATTTAAAAAGCAGCAATGGATTTAGGCCAGGACTCCGTATCTCTTGGACTTTAGAAAAACCTGGAATAAGCCAAATCAAGTGGACATAACTGACATTTAAAAGTGATGACAATTCACACCACATTTAACTTATTTTTCCTAGTTATTTTAATGTGACAGATAGCAAAGGAGGCTTAACTATGGCTTTTATAACAGCTTTCCTATTATTCAGGCTTCATGGGCTTGGATAACAGTTTATTCCATACCAGTCCTGCTTCCTTTGCTTGATCATGCAGCAAAGTTGCAATAATCCTATTGGTAACATTACAGGCTGTTGCTATGGAAATTAATGTATTATCTCAGAAAAATGACAGATGGGTTGAGGAGGGAACAAGCCCATACTTAAACACTGATCCTTACATGACTAACTAATCCCTAAACGGATGTCACTTAGAGAACAGCTAATTTCAAAGACTTTACTAAAACCATGTGCCTAAGAGGAACAGCAGAGAACAGTGGCTATGCCAAGTATTTTGCTTCAAAATAGTTGCATTATCTCTCATTCCTGTCCACTTGTTTGTATTGCTTTTCTTTTAACATGTTCCATACAACCTGTAGTAGACCAGGAACCATCAGGAGATAGCAGGAAATAGCAGCATTGGGTGTGCAGCTTAATACTTCTCATCTCTCCCTTTGTAAGTGAATTGTGTCATTAAAAAAATAAGTAGAAAAGGCAGCCTCAGTACAGTAGTTGTCATTTGCTGATACAATTCAGATTAAAAAAAAAAAAACAAAAAAAACCAACAACAAAACAACAACAAAAACAAAAACAAAAACAAAAACAAAAAAAAACCAAAAAACCAAAACCAAACCAAAACAAAACAAAACAAAAAAAACCCCAACAGAAATTAAAGAAAGGCAATGTGCCATTATCCTGCCATCACGCAAAGGGATAGTGTGCATATTTTAAATCTTTAATCATTGAAGCTTATTCTTCCTCTTATTTTAAACAGAAACATTTGGGCTTTTTGCCCATAGCAGTGTAAATCAGGATAAATTATCAAGAGTGCAGCATACGGCAAGTGGAATTTGCACGAGAAGGCCAAAGCAAGAGTGTAGGTTACAAACTCCTCTGGGACACATATACTAACAGCGAACTGGATCAGGGTAGTAGAATGAAAAATACACAGACTTTTAAAGGAGAAAAGGATGACTATAGCATGAGAATTTTGCTTAAGACTGACAAGTGATTTCTGCTTTTTATTTAATATAGATTTTTTTTTTTTCTGAGAAAACAGGAGAAAAAAATAAAACACTAGAATTTTTTTTTCCTCTTAAGCAATAGTTAATGTCATCATTTTGATAATGTTTTCTTCAGAATAATTTCAGTACTTTTTATGAATCACATAACACATTCTTCTTTGATGGTGATTTTTTTAATATTTCTGGCTATGAATAATGGTGTTGCAACAACTGTCAAAATTATACTATTGTTAAATAGAGAACAGAAAGACCTAGCTGTGCTGCTGGCAAAATACTAAGCATTAAAATTATCTTCTCATAATGCTCTGAGTAGCAGCAAGAATAACTAGATATGAAAATGTATAAATCTGAGTCATATCAGGAGATAATGCATCATTTCAGAATTATAACAAAATATGTATCAAAACAGGGATT
The DNA here is from genome assembly GCA_025960845.1 of Tachycineta bicolor. Classification (NCBI taxonomy): domain Eukaryota; kingdom Metazoa; phylum Chordata; class Aves; order Passeriformes; family Hirundinidae; genus Tachycineta; species Tachycineta bicolor. The sequence continues at coordinate 43,557,889 of JANEHK010000001.1, read as the reverse complement.
TAATTTAAAATCTCCAGAACTCAAAGCCAAGACCTCAAATATGTTATAATTTTGTTCACAAAAAAAGTAGTAATTCCCTAAGGAAAAGCTATTATTTGAATTTCTCAGAGAAAAAAATTACTACAGCTATGAAAGTTAGATGTATATTTTACAGCTATACATATATCTTTGACATAACTATCAATGAAAGAAGGCAAGCAAAAACCCCCACAACCCACATTCCAGAGAAAAGCTGAGTATTAATAAGCAGGATTAAAAAACTTGGGTTGATGGGCTGTGCCAGACATTTGTTATTCAACCACACATATCATGCTCTTTGGCGCCTTTGGAGGTTTGGTTGGGTTTTTTTTGTTGTTGTTGTTTTGGGTTTTTTTGTTATATTTTTTGTTGTTTTGTTTTTGTTGGGTTTTTTGTTTGTTTGTTTGTTTGTTTGTTTGTTTTTCCTTGAAGCTTTTTGATTGTTTGTTTTTAGTTTTATTTTCATGTCAGGTTAATCAGGTAAATATAGGAGATGTTAAATTCTACAGTTTGTTTTTTTAAATACTGACTGGATCACAAGAGAATGAATCCCAATGGACCAGTGTTGTTTCACCTAGGTGAAAATCACAGACAGTTCAGAGCCATTAGAAACACAAAATGATGTTACAATGGAGTAAAAAGCAAAGCTGAAATTCTCTGAATAATGCAATGGGAAAGGCAGCACAAAGTGGATCTGGATTGTCTTTGTTGCTCCCTCTAAGAAACAATTTATCTTTTTTTTTTTTTTTCTTTTTTTTTTTTTTCTTTTCTTATTTAAAGGTTGGAGTGTTGTTATGTGGATCAAGAATAGCATTAGAAATAGTACTTCGATAGTACTTAGATTTGTGATTTTTGTTTCAAAAGTAAGGGTAATCCTTGGTCTTGTCAAGACACATATAGCAAGCAAATATTTGTGACCTGAATAGTTGTTGAGTATATATCTTTCTTCCAGGGAACTAGCATGCAAGTCATTTAATTATGAAATAACATTTTTGATAAGTTAACTTCTAAGAAGCGGAGCATCAACAGATGTTTTGACAGAAGGAAACACAGAGAGACGGGAGGAATTTAGTGTCACAAGTATTTATTATGCAAGAGGTAGAGTGGAGACTTCTGCACATCATATGCTAAAGCTGCCCTGTATTTATGAACAGCATAGCCTGCATATCTTTCAAACTCTTACAGGAATGCAAAAGAGATCTCACGCCTCAGCCATACTTCCAGGATATAGAAGGAACCCTGCAATTTTTCTAACTTTGTCGCGGTGCCTTATGTGTGGACATCCTCGTGCTCGCTCAGGCTAGCTCAGGCAGTGCGGCGTGGAAAGGTACAGACAGCTGTCCGTGCCAGCTAATCAGATCCTGTGGGGTCTTGGCTCCCACGCCACCTTGGTGGTAGGCACAGCTGGTGCAAGGCAACGATGGTGGAGATAGAAAGATGGACTCTGCTGAGCAGGTCTCAAGATTTTATTGGAGCCCTGGCACAGGACCACTGCACCTCCAGGTAACTGCCCAGGCAGAGCCCCCCAGGCTGCTTGCCAGCACTTTTTGTTTGGGGGTGGAACAAGGAGAAGAGGCAGTGGGTGAGCAAATCAGGGATCACCAGGGAGGGGTCACCCTGGTGAATGATATTTTCATAAACCAAAAAGAAATGATTGGGAGGGACCCCCTCTGGATCTGACCTATCACTCAGCGTCTTTGGAAGAACTTTCTAGCTCCAGGGGAAGGCCCCAAGATGACAGGCAGACCCCAGAGGAGGGGGAGTGGGGGTTTGACACATAACTGTTGGGGTGGAGAAAAGCAGGGAAAGACCGTTGGGGGGAAACAAACAGGGGTACACAGGAGGAACCACTCAATAAATTAACAGAACATGCAATAAAAGCAAAACAAATCCCACACCACTACATAACCTGAAGTTACATCTTACAAGTAAATAACAAACAAAAGCTATCTATGTATTTAATTCAACATTTTTTGTTGTTGTTGATTCTAAATGCATTGTCAATGATTTGTACTTTAGAAGTTTAACTTGAAAGCCAAATATTCTATGATTATGTCTGCAGTGTGGTATTCTGAAATCGTGGGATGATTCATATCAATACATGGAGGTTTAGGTCAGAAAAGCTAAATGATTCTTTCATACTAGGATTCACAGCAGAAGAGCTTAAGATCTTCATTATTTATCCTAATTTACACAACAGACTTTTGATAAAATATCTTATACGGAAGTGTCAATAGAACCATTTCAGAACAAAATGTTGAAATTAATAGAAATGTTACCGGGGGAAACAAACAAACAAACAAACAAACAAGCCATTGCAAAGCAACCAGAAATAACATAGCATTAATCCCCAAAGCCATATTCCTCTCAAAATAATGTAGAAGATCCAGAAGTGGTGCAAAACTAACAGAACTGATCAGATATATGGGGAGTTTCTACTTTACAGAAATTAAATTTTCCCAAGTCTTTAGTTTAGATAAACTATGAAGAATGTAGTATATATACAGAATATAGGAAGCTGGATATCTTGCAAAAAATGAATAAACATTTATTTATGCTCCATTTTTCATCAGAGTTGATTGTACAGCTGCTGTAGAATCAGCAAAAAGCTCTTATGTGAAACTGTTTTGCACGTATGTATAATCGGTCTTTGGAATTCATTGTTATAGGAAGTAAATATGAAGAGTTCAAAAATTATCAAGCAAATTAATTGAAGAAATGCCCATGTATTAAACATGATGCTGTGGCTGCAGCTTCAGAAGTACTGAACTGAACTCCCTTCAGGAGTGTGAAGTCTCAGAACCACCATCAACGAGATACCTGAGCCAGGAGAGAAGTATTCACTGCTTCCCATAGTCCCAATCATTTATGACAAGCCACAGAAAGAGGCAAAAATCCTTTACCCTGGCTTACTATGGTGGTTTTTACACAAGGGACAAGCTGTGGGAAAGTTTTGCTAGAGTGGTATAAAAAGTCCTGATCTCAAATACACAGCAGTCAACAGTAGGAATCCCATCAGTGCCAGAGACTTTGACCCAGACCTACACCCTTGAACTACCATCACCTGTCTGGAGGCACAGGAGGAGCAGCAGCCCTGCACATCATTAGGTTTCTCTGAAGACTTTGGGAAAGGCTTCCACAAGGTTGTTCTTGCTGGCTAAATTCCATGCAACAAGGTAAGTTTTCTTGCCAGCAGTGCTCAGCACACATGGGATGTAACACCAAGGGGAGTGACCTTCGGGAGACATCTCTCCTCTGTGCACTCTCTAAGCATGGTGTATTTTCAGCACTTGTGAAGAGAGGGTAAGTTAAACAAGCCTTCAGAATTTAAAGTTTAACAGCATGGAGCAGATTTTTTTTTTTTTTTTTTTTTTTTTTTTTTTCCCCCCATCTGATCATTTTCTAGCTGGATTTCTGACATTCATCGGTTTTGTTCTTTGTGCCTCCTTCACCTAAGGTATTTACATTACAAGAGCATCACACAGACATTATGTGTATTTGGTTCGAGCAGGCTGAGGAACACAGATTTTTAAGCCTTTACTCCTGTACTTACTCATAAGAGTAAAGACATCATAGAAAAAAATGGTACTATATTTTGAAAGGGAGACTATTGGTTTAATTTAGCTCCATCTGCTTTAAGTATCTCTAATAAACATCTTGCTGTAATATCTGAGTGCTAATAAGTGCAAATTAAGTTTCACTTAGAGAGATGAACTCTCACTACAAACACAAGTGTAAAGAGCTGCTCTGCTTTTAAACATTTTGTGTAAAAGATTTTTTAAAATCTTACTCATTGATCACAACTTTAAACTCTTATCATCAAAATGAAAGCTCAAGCTTCTTTCTATTGCAAAGCCTAAGATCCCTGGAATTTGATAAAAATAGAAGTGCTATAGCTTCAAGATAAACATAAATTGTTTCATAATTTAGAAACAAAAATCAAAGTTTTCCCGCTACACACTCTGTAAGTGGCTCTCAGCTTCTAAACTCATCAGAATATCAATCTTTTCTGTGGCAGAGCATTGCTGAGCACTGTGTAGCTACACCTTGAACCAAAGGCAGCATCGTACAGTGTTAGCTGTGCCACTAAACCAACTCTTCTCTACAAATGAGCAGGTAAGGACTGAAAGCTACTTTTGAAAATAGTTGAAGACTCTACAAGGGATTTTGCAAAATAGCCCAAGATATTAAAGTATTTTTTCTTCTTGGAGAAGAAACTGCATTATACCTGTTCTGGTTTCTCTCGTCTCTATCGGAGCTGCTGGCTCTGTTTTGCCCAGGCTAGCTCGAGATGGCGACAAGACAGGAAACTCCCGTGGGTCCTAAAAACCCTGGAGGCAATGGAGGGCTTTTCTCTTTATCACAAGAGAGAGACCCCATCGGCAGTGGAGGAAAGGAGTCAGACTTAATCAGAGGGCGAATCCAAGGCTTTATTCCAGTCTTTGTTTAGTCCCATTTGGATGTCTGCCTTGGTCCCATGACCCTGGCTAAGTCCTGTGGCCAGCCGTGTACTTTGGGCTTATATGAAGGAGGGGTTAAATGAAGGGACAAACCAACACCCAATGAGGGATAAGGTGAGCGTGGAACAGGGTTGGAGGGACATTCAAGGAAACCAATGGTGAACATAAAGGGAGGAATCTCCTTGGTTCTTGCCCTATCATTTGATGTAATTTCCCGAACTCTCCAGAAGCTGGGTGGAACAGCCAAATGACAGACAGGGTCCGTAGGGGGGGTCTGGGAGGAATGTGGGAGGATGGACAGGGAAGGGCAGCAAGGGCAATCCTTGGGATATGGCATTTTCCAGGAGAACAGGGGAGTGCAGAACAAACCATTATAACACAGAACCCAATATAAAAAATGAAATACAGTATGAAAACAAATAACACACAGCAACAGTCTGGAATTTAGGCTTATGCATACTGAGGCTTTGTAAGCTGATACTTGCTTGGGGAATGCTTTCTGCTGCTTGAACTCTTGCCCAGGACTCTGGGGGTTTTTAGGCAAACCTGTTTCATCTGCATGCTTTGAGCATTACATCTCCTGCAGCCATACACAGAAAGAACTGGAAAACATATGAATATAGAAATATGAGGGTCTGCAGTCAGCGGATGCAGAACTGAGGCTGGATGCCACAGCTCCAGCAGTTCATTCTCTACTCTCACTCACAGCCATCCCTGTGTCTGCTCATGCATGGCCAAGGTGTGGTCCCCAGCCACAGATATCTTCAGCTTTCCATTGCTCACTCACAAGCACCTGCATTGCTCTGCATCCCCCTTTTTTCCTCCACTCACCTCTCTGTATGTTGTGACATCTGCTTTCTTTTTGATCATGAATATGATAACCTTGGCAGAAATCACTTTAATCATAAATTTCCTTTTAAAAATGCTTCACTGAAACTTCAAACAGATGTTTTATGAGATGTTTCTGACAAAGTCAATACAGACATCTTTTCAAAATTTCTTTTCTTTGGTAAAAAAAATTTAAAAGCATCAAAATAAAATGTATAAAAGCATTCATGTTTATCTGGGTGGTGTGCATAGTCAAGCTCACTTCTGAAAAAAATGCTATCATCCTTTAATTTCCTTTAAACCTGGAAATATTTGAGTTTAAATTCTTTTAAAACAGCAAGATGAGTATAAAATATAAAAAAGTGCAATTTTATTTAGTGAACAATTTAACAATCATAATGACTAATAAATACTGGTTACGTTTTGTGTAATTTATTGTTAGGTTTGTTTGTTTGTTTGTTTGTTTGTTTGTTTGTTTGTTGGGGTTTTTTTTAGGTATGTGTTGACACTCTCTGAAAAGGAAAAACATTTCTGGTTTAAAATCAATCATATGAGAATAGGAGAGCTGTTTTTTTGTTTGTTTGTTTGTTTTTTGGGTTTTTGGGTTGTTTTCTTTTTTTTTTTTTTTAATGCTTATTTACATCAGAATAGTTGTGTCAATGCCCACACCCTGAGTTAAAATTTCCCAAGGAGTTTCAGATTCATTTCTTTGGCATGTAAGGCCAGTTTCCAATGGTGGATTTATTGCTCTCCCCATGTTTTTCTTTGCCCTTAATTTTCACAAGTAGCCTTGGTAGTTTTTGGGGGTTTTTTTGATGTTAGAGCTGTTTCCGTGTTGCTAAGCAAGTCCAAAAATATTTAAAAGTATCACCAGTTTCTTCAAAATAGTCACACACACACACACAAATCATTCTTCTTATTGCCACATTTTCAACCTGTTCTTTCATATATTTAAATGTAGTTGAGTATTCTTCATTCTATCTTTGTGCCATTCAGAAGAATGGAAATACTTTGATTTCTAAAGAGATTCTGTACCATAATGTCAGGAGACAATTCAGAGACAATAAAATATGGACCAATAATTTTCTATTATCCATCTCAATAGCCTATAATCACAGTGAAAATATCTTATTTCCTAATAATGGAGTTATCTCCTAAGACATCAGTTTATAGAAGTCACATGAATCATACACGGTGAGGCCTCCCTCCTTAAAATATCTCATTTATATAAATGTAGTATACAATAGTATTAAAAACAATGTGAGGAAAAGGAAACAGCAAGTATTTGCAAGCAAATTTTCAGAACTGATATTGTAAAATTCTGGATGTAGCAGATAACTTTTAAACCTAGAATCAGTTGCCTTCACATGTGGATTCAAACAGCCTATCTGCATGATGTGAGAAAGTAAAATGTTTCCTTCTTTGGAAAATGTGTGTATAACTTCAAGCTCTATGGTCACAGTTAATGTAATTCTTTGCTTATGTGCAATAGCTACAAAAAAGTCCTCCTCCTACAACACAGTATTTACATTTATTAACTAATAGGGATGCTTATAACAGAAAAAAAAAAATTTCCAAAAAAACCATACATTATCTCTTCACTCAGAAATTCAGTTTAATTAATCTAGAGTTGTAATTTCTGTGGCCTTTATACTTTTTTTTAGTGTTTTTGCATCTAGTTATGAGTTGGAAATTAATATTATACATTTGGCCTTATATGTTTCTTCAAAACTCACTTCCCTACTTGTTTTGGTGAAATTGTTATGCAGTCAAACAATGAAAACTGAAGTTGTTTGGCCTACATGAATGAAAGTGAGGGTAGGGAAAACACATCTGAAGAATTAATGAGATGTAGACAATGAGGATATATTTATTTTTCCCATCTTGGTAATTGCAGATCAGTAAAAATGTTGCACTAAGTTTTATTCAAATGATAAGTTATCACAATAATATTACTATTCCTGATTTGGCAAGGTCAGTTATGATGGCTGTATCAACTAATTTGGCCAGAAAATATTTTGAAGACCTGATGATATACCATTAAAAGAATTATTTAAACAAGAAGATAAAATTAGGATTTCAGTCAAGTCAGACTTGATTGTAGCACTGAACTCAACTTTTGTTGTTAGATCAGTGCATTACATCTCTGACATACATACCAATTCTGTTTTTTTCTAACATATTTTATCATTCATGTATTTAAAATACCATCCACCATATAATCTTTCTTTCATTTTTCACTTGAGGATTTTGTCTTGCCACTCAATGTCTCTGAAATCTATATTAGACTTTTTGGTAGAGTTTAATTTTTTTATGAAAGCCTTATTAAAAAAAAAAAAAAATCTGGAAGTTTATGCTTTTGTATTTTTTTTTTTTTTAATAAAGGCAATTCCATCTTTGCTGAAGAGATATGCCATTCCAGTTTTATTTAAGACACTTCAGAACACAAAAATGTAAGTGAAGAACTTATGAACTGTCATTTGCTGCCAAGTTCTTGAAGCACACAAAATCCTTGACTTGAAAACAGCCATTTTTCTCCTGGAATTATATTGAATGAGTTTCATTGATCATTGCTGAGAGACACTCTTTATCTTCTGAGAGACACTTTTTAACTTCCATGTCCATTTTCCTTAAATTAAGACTGTGGTTATTTTGTACTATCGGTCACCAAATAACGGTCAGACATAGTTGCTGTCCCATTATTGCACACTTAATGTAATACAGCTAAGAACAAAACTAAAATCCACTGATTTCTATGTTCTTATATTACTATTGTCTCTAAATAAATATAGTAGACAAATTTATAAAAACAAGAAGTTGTTGATTTTCTACTCATCATTTACACTAAACAAAAAATAGAAGGAAACTTCAATTAGCTTATTTAATAGAATACATAGAAAAAAATTAAAATAAGACAGTCAACCGTTGCTTGTATTAGGCCACTCCCCTACTACCCTGAAGAATATGACATTTTATGGTAACTGACACCAACAACACATTTGTTCTTATGAAGTTACTGTAGAACAAAACTGAACACTAAATAAGAAAGGAGATCTTCATTAAGTAGGAGGGTCATATACAACCGGTAAAAATTATTTCTACCTCCCATGAGGACTGAATTTCAGTGTATTTGAAACCCCAATCTAAGAACACGACAAAACTGTCATTACTGAAACCATCAGGCCTTTTTCATGAGTTCTTGTAATTCCCTTTAGTGCTACTGTAGTGGGAAAAAGATTTTGTCATGCCTTAAGGCAATAGCTGTCATAAAGGAATCCTCAGAGAATGCATGGCAGCCTTGCCCAATAGCACAAAGAACAGACAGGTCAATAGGATTTACTTGTAAGCATCTGACATAGAATCTTCTTGCTCCCATCACTTATATAGCCTTATCCTTCCCCCTCTGCCACTTTGAGATTGCTGACTGGGAAAGGACAAAGTAGAGAGTGTTGCTTCTAGAGACTTACATGATAAGTCTCACTGAATTATTATTGCTGGTCAAGATGCTAATTTCATATCTTAGCTCTGATTTGCACCAGTACATGACACTTCCCAGAACTGGGTTAGAGTTTTAAGACTTCTTGGCTAAATTTTGATGCTATTCAGGACCTCTTTCCTTCTTTGTCACTTCTCAGTTAAAATAGCATTATTCTCTCCACCTAATAATTTGTTGGTTTTTTTCACTTCATTTTAGTAATTTTGTCTTTAACTGTTAGCAAATCTTTCTTGTCACTTACTTCAGGAACTGATAGGAATAACTTTCGTTATAGTTTGTTTATTTCTAAAAGGTGAAAAACGTAGCATTATTTAAGTAAAGATATAGGCATTTTGACACAGCATAGCTTCCATGAAATATAGCATCAAAATATTATTGAAAGCTTATTTTCATACTGTTTTGAACCCTTCATAAAAATGATTCACCAAATCCTTAACACCAGAAATAAGTGAATTTATTCACATAGAGAAAGAAACCCTTTGTCACCTCAGGAAATTTTTCAGCAAATGAGTCAGTAAAATTCTGGATAGCAGACATCATAAAGTTTTCTCATTGCAAATGGGAGAGTGAAATAAGAAAGGAAGTTACTGAGTAAAAGCAAGATGAGTATTTCTACCCAGACACAGAAGAGGAAATGGTTGTGTAAGCTAGGATACAATTAGATGAGTCTGGTGTTCCTTTTCCAAATTAATCATGGAGAATAAAGGATTAACTGGCAAAATTTCCTCATGTAATAGAAGAGAATCTTTGCTTTTTCAAAGACAGTTTTGTGCCTCTCTGGAAGACTTAAACAATTTCTTATGACAGAAAGAATGTATGCCAAGAGCATACGGGCCAGGAGACTGAATATTGCTGTAATAAGTATATGACTTCATTTAGGGAGAGTAGCCAACTGCCTCAGTTATCCTGATTACTGGATATAAATCTCTAGTGATATAAAGGTTCAGGAGTAGTAGTAGCAGTAACAAGGAACAAGATAAAAAGTACTCATGTTGACTACTTTGAAAAAAGTAGAATATATAGATACACATCTAAATGTTTATATAAAACCAAGTATAGATATTTCTGGCTGATCTTGGATATAGGCATTTGTAGATGCTTGAATTATCATAAAATTTATTTGGAACACATTTTCAGATTGTTTGGAAGTATGTTTCCAAAACAACATGTGCATTTACACAATAAAAGGAAACATATAACTTCCTAAAAAGTATGCACATAGTTTGAGGGTTTTTTTCAGATGCTAGAAAAGGATTAGCATGCACAGAGAAAAAGTTGCCAATAATACTGGTGATGAACAGTGTTACATCCTTTCAATCCAGACCAGAAGTCCACACATAAGATAGTGTGGAGTTGTCTTGAAATCTGTAAGCCCTGTCTTCTTTAGAAAATTGAAAAAAAATATACTTTAAAACAAACAAACAAACAAACAAGAACCCCCTGATTCTCTTAACAGTCACTATTTTTAGCAGGAGTAGTTCTTAATTCTGTCCCCTATCAGTTGTGTTTCTATAGGAGAACTTCACAGGTTCACAAGAGGTGCTTATTTTAAGCCCATCCACTGTGATTGCTATGATTATTACTTGGCAAATGTCTTTCTCAGATCAAACTAAGTACTATCATTTTAGTAATACCAGTATGATACTTGAAGATACTATTATTAATAAGTCAAAATGTGATACACAGAAAGGGGCTTCTAAATGGAAGAATGCACCTACAATCTATTGCCTAAAACAGGAAAACAAAAGCACTGACATCAGTTGTCTTTATTTCTCAGTCCCAAAACACTGCATAGGAAGAGCATTGTTAAGGATAAAAGAAATGTTCATTTTTCTCAATATTAGTGTCTTTAGAATTAGTCCTCTCAAGAACTGTACAGGTTAATTGCTAATTGATGCAAATAATGTGATATTTTCTATCATCTGAGGACTGTAAATATCATTGTAAATCCTCTTATGTTGACTCCAAAGACCAAAGTAGGTATCTTATCTTGTCCCCTTATGACTGCCGTGTATCTTGTACTGTATGCATGTGTCCTTTGAATGAAGGACCTTAATGCAGTGACTTGTGCTGCCAGGATTTTGACAGAGTTTTATTATTTCAAGCCTTCCAGCCATCCTTACAGCATAGTACACAATGAGAACACTTCTAAAATAAAGTGTAGGTCACATGTGAAGTACATGTTTGCGTAGGTTCATGTACTTTATGGTGATTATGACACAAGGACAGAAAGTTCTAGTAATACAAGTTCTGAAAAAAACATTATCTTAAACACTTTGTCCCTGACAGAAAATATGTCACTTAGGCATTTCTCAACATGTTTAAAAACAAAAACAAAAACAAAAACAAAAAAACCAAACCCTCCACAAAGAAAAAAATGTGCAATATACAAGAAAGAAAAATGCAAGGTTCCACTGAACAGAATTTCAGCAGTTGACAGTAATCCAATTGTTGTCGTTTATAACATTGGTGTGAATAGAACAGTGTGCAGTCAGATCAATGACCATTAATCATAAAATGGAGGAATTTAAAGATGAAATAGACCTGTAAGATCAGTCAGCCTGTCCTCTGCCCACACAGGCTCTCTGAAAAAATATATTGTAACTCACTTCATAGCATATAGAATATAGTTTTTCTAACATGAATTCCACTGCTTTAGCTTTTACAGTACAAAATGGATTTCTATTGTTGGAAATTATTTAGCTTTCTGTAAAATTTGTCCCCATATAGTTCTTGTCTGTATCTTTTTTAACATTTTCTTAAACTAATATCTCCCCACAAGATGATGACAACAGCTGTGTTAGCCATTTTTAAGGTGTTTTTGAATTTATTTGCTTTCACTTATATGATAAATGAAAAAAATAACATCCCAGGTTTTCACTATATATATATATTTTTTTTTTTTTTTTTGTGGCACTCTTTCAGAATTGATGGGCTTTTCCCCATTTCAATTACACTTATTTCTAATTTAATTTCTGCATAAGATTTTTTACTTATTAATATAAAGTTAAAAAAAAACCAAACACCCCCCCCCCAAAAAAAAAACCAACAAAACAAAACAAAACAAAACAACACAACAACAACAACAACAAACCCCATATAATCACAGAATCACAGAATGGTTAAGGTTGGAAGGGACCTCTGGAGAGCATTTAGTTCAACCCCTCTGCCAAGGCAGGGTCACCTGTAGCAAGAATTCAGGGTTTGAATGCCTCCAGAGAGGGAGACTCCATGACCTCCCTGTTCCAGTGCTCTACCACCTGCAATGGAAGAAGTTCTTCCTGATGCTGAGGTGAAACTTCTCTTGTTTTAGTTTATGGCCATTGCTCCTTGTCACATTTCTGGGCATCACGGAAAGAGTCTGGTACCCTCTTCTTTACTAAAGTCTTTGAGATATTCATCTGTATTGATGGAGTGCCCTCTCAGTCTGTTTTTCTCTAGATTAAACATACCCAGCTCCCTCAGTCTCTCCTCATAAGAGAGATGCTCCAGCCCCCTGATCATCTGCATTCTATAGTAGCTCCTTATCTTTTTTGAACTGTGGAGCCTGGATTTGAACACAATGCTCCAGATGTGGCATCACTAGGGCTGAATAGAGGGGCAGAATCTCCTCCTTTGACCTGCTGGCCATGCTTTTCCCGATGCACCCCAGGATAACATTGGCCCTCCAGAGCAGAAAGGCATGATGTTGGTCAGTGTGCCATCCACTAAGACTCCTGGGTCCTTCTTTACATAAAATGTGTATTGAGTGTAATAGTGTGAGGAGGCAATCTCCTAACAGACTGGACTAATTTGCTAAGTTTCTAACTCTTTACTAGATTGATTCATGAATTCTGTATCTCACAAATTCACTAAGTCTTGCATTTATGAACAAGATCATTGCTCATGGTGGCAATGCCATGGATGACAGTGGCATAGGCATAACTCTATTAATTATGGATCATAGAGTGTATGTCTAGATGGTGTTTTTCTGGAATATGTGAGGTCCATTTGAATATTTTTTGAGACTTTGCTACTGAAAGATTGGGTACAGAATTTCACCTCATTTCTGTATTACTATGGAAGCATAGATTCTGGTCACTTCAGAGCCTTGTAAACTTGCATACTTCTGCTCACAAGAGTTATCCAGAGGCATACACATAAACCACAATAAGTTTCTTACAGTTTCTGGATATTCTGAAATTAGTAATTAAAAGTATTATATTTATAAGAACATATAAGATCATAGCTTTGTTTGTCTAGAAAAGAATATGAAGCCTTGTTCCACATCTGACTAATTTACATATAAGCACAGGAAAACATTTTCCCCACAGTTCATGATAGAATGAAAAAAAAAAAACACCACAAAAAAGTTCTTAAGAACAGCTGTAATGGATTAATGGGATTATCTGCCTTCAGTAAAATCTAGAGCTGATAACTAGTGAAAATATTTCCTGAATTTACTCCTATCCTTCAACAAGTTGCATATTAGGGCAATCCAGAGCCAGGTGCAGCTTCTGTAACCTTTGATGGATGACCACTCCATGAAACTATTCAGCCTCCTCTTCAGTCTCTCTAAGTTGTCTTAATCAACAATATGCCATAGCAAAGAGTTGCACAACCTAACTTCATAGAAGAATGTCCTTTGGTTTCTAGGCTGCATCCTACTACTTTAATTAGAATTTTCCATGTTGTAATGTGGAAGAGATTCACACCTATGCACCCTTTCCTGATACTCATGTGCCATCATTGGACCTCAGCTAGCAACTAAGCACCCCACAGCTATCTCTCACCCCCTTCACATTGGAATGGGGAAGAGAACAGGAAAAGTTTGAGTTGAGTTGAGAAGAAGGAAACTGAAAGCTGTGCACATGAGAAAAGCAAAACTGGGAATTACTTCAACATTTCCCATGGACAGGTATATGTTCAGATACAGACAGGAAAACATCACAGGACTCCATCATGCGTAACAGTGACTTGGGAAGACAAACACCATTGCTTCAAACATCCTTTCCACCCTTTCCTTCTTCTTTTCTTATCTTTCTATGATGAGCATCATGCCATATAGTCTGGAATATCCCTTTGGTCAGTTGGTGTCTGCTGTCCTGACTCTGTCTCCTACCAATTTCTCGTGCAACACCAGCCTGCTCACTGGAGGTGCTGTGAGGAGCAGAAAAGGCTTTAACACTCTGATCACTGCTCAGCAATAGCTAAAACATCCCTGTGCTATCAACACGGTCTCTGACACAAACCCAAGCCTCTTATTATCTGCTGTAAAGAAAATTACCTCCCTCTAAGCCAAAGCCAGAACATTGGGACACTTCTTTAAAAGTGATTCTTTAGGTATTTATGAATATTTATCTATTTATACAGTGGGATAACAATGTGTTCTCTTTTGGTTTCTTTCCATTTCATGATTAGTACTTAGCACTTAATTTGTACTTTCCCACTACTAAGTACGGAGGTGGCATTTTTGTGGAACAATCTGTTATAACATAAAGATTTCACTCCTGAGGACAAAGGTCAGGTCAGTGCCCATTTGCTTTATGTGAAGTTTTCCCAGCTGTATCATTTTGCAGTAAATCTGATCTGGATTTTATACACCACATGATTATTCAGTAACTCCTGTAATCTTTCACAGTGGAATTTCCTTCTTCCTGTATTGAATTTCCAAAAAAAATTATCACCTCATTATTCACACCAATTTTAAGATTACTTCCAAATCTGTTGAAAATCAAGCAAAGACCTTCTTTCATTTTGAAAAAAAAATATACTTTCATTCCTCACCTCTAAGTGAAAGCTTCTAGGCAATTATTGATCTGCTCAAGTAATTATATTTTTGTCTCCATATAATATCATAGTGGAAGAGATTCACACCTTTTGAAGGAATCATAGATTCCTTCAAAATTTCCTGAAGAAGTTTTGGTAGACAGACCCCGCAGATACCCTGCCAACAAAATTCAGTTTATCCATGTTTATTGATGTCTTCAAAGGAACCCAAAAATATGCAGGGCATGACTCTTTTTACTAGAGATGATGTTAAATCTTGCACCATTTATCCTGCTAATACATGTCCGCTAACAGCATTCAATATTGCAGTTTTTGATTAATTTGCCATATACATTTATGAGGTTTACTAAGTAATACTGTTCTGCAAATCTACGTAATCCTTTCTTTAAAACAGGTATTTGTCATATTTCAATCCTTAGAATGAATGTTGCATTTGTTGTAGCTTTGTTGTTGGTTTTTTTACGATGAAATTTCATAGCATAACTAGCATTTTATCTAGATTTCCTTGTAAGTGCTTGGATGAGTATAGCATACATGGGTGACCTCTTGCAGTTGGTCTACTTGTTTCATCCTCTCTTCATAAATATTTCATTTTTGTACATTACTTGAATACCGGGAAGGGGAAGGGGAATTTATGATTCCTTTTGACTTTTGTTAAATATGTTTGACACGTAGCACTTATTTTCTGTAGTCTTCTGCTATGGAGGTTTTAAACAATTTCTGTGTCAACTGAAATATATAACTCACCTATCTGATATAAAATTACTACTGTAATATTTTTCTTTTAGGTGCCATTTATTTTATGTAGATTTTCTGTTAGTTATTGATAACATGGCTTCACTAAAGTGATTAAAATAAAATTTTCTTTAATATGCAACATAACTCCATGATTGTCATATCAACAGCCTGTTTTCCCTGGTCACTTTGTGTCCTGCTTCTTTAATAGGTAACTTATGTTAAGATTACTCTTTCTACCAACTTCCCAATATATCCCTAGCCATTCATTCATAATCGTAATTTTATTTGAAACTATGAACCCTTTACAATACAGTATGATGTCCAGCTCATCAAGATAAATAATAGCATAAAGCTACAACATGGATTAGGATCTTTTATATAGATAGATTTTTCTGCGGTGTTTGTTTGTTTGTTTGTTTGTTTGTTTTTGTTTGTTTGTTTGTTTTTAAACACCTTGCCATTTTGGTTCAAGTTGAGAAAGTTTTCCACTTGTTTACTGTTTTCTAAAAGTCTGTTACTGTTCCCTCATGCCTGAAACTTCTGTAGATTTCAGCATATTAAAGCATTTGACCAGGATTTTCTCACCTACATCTAAGTTCTGTCTTTGGTAGATGTATCCTGGGACCTCTTTTAATGAAGTTCTAGGCAACTGAGCATTTGCTAAGCCAGATACAACCTTATGAAGGCTATCTCATTATCCAACATCCTAAGTCACAAACCTTCATCTTCACCCCAATTTCAGTATTGTAAATGTTATTTGAACAACATATGCATTTGAACTAGTATTGTTAAACTTTGAAAGGTCTTTCTGCATTATTTTATACATATATTACCACAGTATGCAATGATATTGGTACCCACTAATTATCTAATTAACCAGGACAGACAATTCAATTATAAATCCTACTTTTGCTCAAAGTGTGTAATTTTTTTTTTTTCTGATGTGAAGTTGCTTTACACCTTTGACCCCAATTTGAGGGTCCTAAACTAATTATTTTTCTTTGCTAATGAATCAATATGGGCTGAATTTGTCCTTCATTAATGGCTTAAATTCTTATGTCTGCTAGTGTTTGGTTATTGAAAGAGGGAAAATATTTAGCATATAGGTTATGCAATCTTTGCAGAGGTAACCTGGACTTTTTTTTGAGGGTTTCCATCACTCCAGCTGCAACTGACATGGTAAAACCTTTGGCTTAGCTGTGAAAAACACAAGGATACAAAAATTACTACCAAAAAAACCATATGATCAACAAGTCTTCAAGCAATGGCTACTTTCAAGGAACTACCTCCTATTTTAATTGTTGATCATGATGTTGTGTAGCATGGATACCTCTGTAGTCAGTTCAGATCACCTATCCCCATTCTATCTCTCAAATCTCTTGCTCACCCACATCCTACTAACTGAGGAGACGAGAAGAAATAGAGAAGGCATTGATGCGGTGCAAGCCCTATTCATCAATAGCAAAGATATTGGTGTGTTATCAACATTCTTTTGTTCACCTGCCTAAAACATAGCAGAATACCGGCTGCTGCAAAGAAAATTAAATCCTCAGATGTGCTCAGTACAAATACCTGTGTTTGGCATAGCAGTGAATTGCATAAATATGTAGAAAACTGCTCTCATCAGCCAAGAGGAATCTATCTAGTCTGTACTATGAGGCCTCAAATTTCTCAGCAGTAAACATGAACTTACATCTCATTTATTTTGTAGTATATAATGATCCAGTTCACTATCACTTTATTTATTTGGAAAAGCAAAATTTTGCCTGAGTGAAAAAAGTGATTTGTCCTACAGTCTTCCAAACTTACTTCATTTTTTTCAAACACCATAATCTGTTGTATGGAATTTTTTTGTTTTGTTTTGTTTTATTTTGTTTTGTTTTTCCCCTCACAATCTTTGTTTCCTTTTTGGTCTCCATAAGAAGTACAAACACCTCTGTAAAGTAATATTTTCCAAGAGAACAGTTTTAATTACAAGGATGGACCCCAGGGACCTATTTTTGTTTTAGAAAGAAGGCCTTTAGTCTATAAGGTAACCATCAAAATACATTATTTCCTATACCCAAAAATAGACTTAAAATACGCATTCCAGAAAAAGGTATAATAAATATACTAGATAATATTAATATTTATTCCTAATGATATTAATATTCTCATTTATATTTATAACTTTAAAAAAATGAACCATCTGTCTCACTAGCAGTAGGAGACCAGATTACAGTAGCCATAATATGATTAATTTTCAATACAAATCACTACTGGTTAATTATATTGTGAAGTCTCTACTGGAAATGGAGCAATTATTTCAATGGTACTTAAAATGCTAGCAAGCCTGACAAATTGACAAATTCAATTTTTTTTTTTTTTCCCTTAGTGAACTATGGACTTAAAACTAACTCTCCTCATCAAAATATAGGGAAAAAAACCCAAACTTACCATTCCTTACCAACTCTCATAAACCAAATTATTTTTTATGTCAGTTGCTCAAAGATAGTTTGGACCATCTACTTTCTTAAAGAAATTTCTTTACAGATAACTCCCAAATCTAGTTGTCCATTGTGATTTCTGCACTACATTTCTTCTTGTTAATAAATGTTAATTTAGGTGCCCTACACAATAAACCCTGCAGTCTAATGATGCAGTTTCAGAATCTTGTTTCTTGTTCCTCTTATCTGTCACTACGGTTTTTCCCACTTCTCAAATTTTTGACAGATAGAAACCCCAAATTATGTGCCTGGCCCACCCACACCTTATACAAAATTAAATTTTGTCTGCATTTGATTTTCTCTGCATGTTCAAGAAAAAGTGTGGCTTCAAACCAGCTGAGTTTAACAGGTTCAGAACACAACAGTGTTCTTACTTCAATTTTAACCTGATTCAAGCCAGCATAATATATATGAACCACAACCAGAATGATTTAAACTAAATATGAACTGAAGAGTGTCTACTCTAATTGAAAATACCAGTAGTGACCACATCTCTAGTCTGTTTTCAAGACTTAGATTAATAAATAGAACAAAATTATAAAGAAACTAGAATAGTTGCATGTCTTTTTTATGTGTTTTTTGTAGTTGCAAAGAAAATGGCCAGAACAGTGAAAAGAAAAAGAGAAAGGGAAAGGGAAAGAAAGCAAGAATGAAAGGAAATCTAGATAAAATTGGTTTTGTGGTGACATAAGCAAAAAAAGGAATGGAAGATAAGAGCAATTAGGACAACCTGAGTGTGTAGTTCATACTATGAGTGAAACCACTACTTATAAGGATCAGAAAAATTAAAATGTCAGCTCAGGGGAGAATACAGATGATATTCTGTGTTCATTCATTTCAAGTCCAGTGCACTGCCATTGTTTTCTGAAACAAAGACTTTTTCAAAGAGTATATAAAGCCTCCTCATATATAAAAAAGATGCAAGACATCTTCTCAAGAACTCTGTTCTCTCACCAAAAAGAGATTCTTCTACATAGGTGCACAAGCATAATGAAAATGTCTGGGATTTTCACTGTTTCATTGTTATTTAGTAGTGTTTAATGCAGCTAGCTGTAAAAAATAGACAGATTTCTCATTTATTATTCTTATTTTGTTTGAAAATTGTTCAGATATATCTTTTTAATATACATGTTGACCACTTACCTCTTTATATTAATTAACATTTTATTTCTGTTGCAGTTCAAAGTTTCCTGCCTTAGAGTATGAACCAAGAATATGATTGTGTTTTCTTATGCTAACTTCACTTTTACTTTAATCATGAGGGAAAGACCATGGGTGTTTTCCATTTGGACCTTGTCAAAGCCTTTGACATTCTTGCCCACAGTGATTCCTTGGAGGCATCCATGGTTTGGACAGGTATGCTGGTAGAACCTGAGCCATCTTCTCTCCAGGCTGAACTACACAATCACCTTCGGCCTCTCCTCACAGGAATTGTTCTCTGGAGCTTTGCTCTCCTTCTCTGGACATGAAGGCATGCACCTCTGTGCATGCATATTCTGCACCTCAGTGTATTTCTTACAGTGAGGATCCTGAAAGAGTACACACACACTTGACTGAGGCCCAATGATCCCTCTGTCCGTAATCCCCTGTAGAGCCTTCCTACCCGCCAACTGATCAGCACTCCTGTGCAGCTTGGTGCAATCTGCAAACTGACTGAAGGTGCACCCAATCCCCTTGGACCAGATCATTGATAAAGACATTAAGCAGCACTAGTCACAATGCCAAGCCCCGATGAACACCACTTATGACCAGCTGCCAACTGAATTTCCATCATCCATCATAACCCTCTCGGCCTGGCCATCTAGTCAGGTTTTTATGCAGAAAGCACTGTTTATTTCCTGAGTTCCAGTGAAAGGTCTCCATGCAACTATACCAGTTGCTCGCACCAGCTTGTCTTTTAGCATGCGGGTATGGTCTGCTGCTGCACCTTTAAGATTTACTTCTTGGAGAATTCCAGCTTTCCGGGAATCCTCTGCCCTTCAGGACTGCCTCCTGAGAGAGTCTCTTAACTAGACTCCTAAACAGTCCAAAGAGTGCCTTTTGGACATCCATCATAGCAGTTCTGCTGATCCCCACCTTAGTTCTGTGAGAACCAAAAATTTTATACCTGTTTGTTATGCTCAGGATGGCCTCCCAGTATGACCCACCACTCCTTCCCTTTCACAAAAAACAGGTCCAATGGGGTGCTTTCTGTAGCTGTCTCACTCACTACCTGTGTTAGGATTTTATTTTCCATGTACTCCAGGACCATCTTAGACTCTTTCCCCTCTGATTTATTGTATTTCAATATTGTATTAGTAAGGCATATATCTTTTGAAAAAAAAAAAAAAAAAACCAACCAAACCAACAAACAAAAAACCCCACCCACAAACAAACAAACAAACAAACAAACACATATTGTAGAGTTTTTAATATAATTTTTAATACATGTTACATATGTATATGTTTAATGTGTATATAAAAGCATGTGGGTATATTTATGTAGACACCCTGTTTCAAAATCCTTTTTGTATGCATTATACAAGCAACTCAAAATACATTCATGAAATACCAGTTGATAATACAGGAGCTTCATTCACTTAAAAATATCTGGATCCTTACTACCTTTAAACGACTGCAGTACTGTTCAGCAGATATGTAAAGTCAGGGTGAACTAGTAGATGAAATCATTTATCACCCAAAGTGGTGCTTGCTTTCTGAAAATCATCTTTTCCTCAGGTCTCCCCACAAATGTGGAAATGACTGTTGTTTAATCTCCCTCATATAAGGCCTGACAATATAGGAAACATGTAGGGCAATGTTTGACCATTGCTCCTTCTTTAAATGGCCAAATGAAAGGAGATTGAAAAGAACATTTATTGTTGTATTTTCTTAAATGGTTGAAACTGTTCTCTCATTCTAATTAAGCCACTGAATTTCTGGACAAAGCATACTCTGTCCTGCTTAATTTGTTCCCTACTGGCATTCCAACTCAGCAAAACATTTTCCTGCGGAATTATATTCATTGAAAACTATCATGCCTTGCCAGATCAAAGGTACTAAATCTTGTTTGAAATTTATTGAATCAATTTGTACTCTGAAAGAGGTTTATCTTTCCAAAATATTCTACACCATATCAGAAGCTCCTTTTAAATTTTCTCTTTACTATGCTCTTTCTAATCTTACTCCTTTTATACCTCATAAGTTTCCTGACCTCCACTGCTTCATTTAACATCAGGCAGTGTAGTGTTTAGTACAAGCTAGGCTTTTTTATTTGTATTTACAAAGGAGTTAAAGGGAAAGCTTTGTGAGGACATAACAATTTATTTTCTCTCTTATCACCTTGCCCTCCTCTGCTCATGCTTTAAAAAATGTTTGTTGGGGTTTTTTATGCATTTTCCCTCCTGAAGTAGGACACTTATAAACCAAAATGTTTTGAAAGTTTTGTGAAACTTGTGTGATTGCTAAAGTAGTCATTACTATGTCTTTAGATTGTTATTGCTGTGGGACGATGTTTCACATCAAAGTTTTATTATTTCAATGATGTGTTTGTTTCCCACAGTAAAACCACTCATACTGATACATTTTCACATTCTGAGAAATCTGAAACATTTGATGTCAGCTTTTATACTTGAACATCTGTGGCGCAAATGCTGGCAAGCCAAATGGCAAAAAAAAAAAAAAAAAAAAAAAGATCACATCATCTAACTTAGTGTATAATACCAAATAAATCAATATCATAAAGCAGATAATAACTTTTTCTTCCTTAAAAATGCAAGTTCTTGCTCTCTCAGAATCCTGACAACAACCATAAAGGGGAAGCTAAAGTGAGTGCTGAGGCACTGTTCAGAGTTCTGTGATTCTGTGCAAGTGAACACCAAAAATACAGCCTAGACTTGATGTATTTTCCAGTTGTATGGCTCATGTTCTCTATGATATGAATTTGAAATCGAAGCAGTCATCAGGTCATGAGTCTTTAGCAGACACCGCTGTTAACATGACATGTTCATATATATGTGTATATAAGAAAAACATAGAAGTTTTCATTTCTCAGCATTAAAAAGTTCATGTTCACAAGAACAACAGTAACATTAATAAGTTAATGCAGTGTTTTTTCATTCGTTTGGTGAAAGGAATACTGTCCAACAGCTAAACCTGAAAAGGAGAAGCTGATGTTAAAGTGCAGTATATGTTATCTGTTACCTGTTATCTGTACAACTCATCTAAAGTTATTTCAGACAACTCTGATATGCATCTAGGAGGAAGTTATTAAACTGCCCTGTGACTTTACTCAAACACAAAAAAACTCCCCCTAAAATTCCGTAACTGCCAGGAGCCTAAGTTAAAGGTAGAAACTCAAAAGAACATTTGCAGGGAACTTCGTAAAGCCCTGGTAAGACATTTTTCTATAGCAAAATTTTCTTCCATTGTAATGCTTGTTTACAACTGTTGAGTTTTATGCATAAAAATCCACTTTCATTAGAAATAGGTAGTAAGACTAATGGATATTGCATTGCTTCCATCACTATACACTCCAAAATTTATATTGACACATGCCAAAAATAATTAGAATTTATACCAAACTGCAGCAGGCACAATTTAAAGACTGCATGCTTACTGACTGTATCAAAAATTATGTATTAGGGCTCATTCTCTCACTTCTACTATTTAGCATTAAAAGTACATTTGCTGAAAAGAAAGATAAAGTGATACAATTTAGGAAAGTCAAAACTCAGGGACAAAATATTAAACAGTTTAAATTCTAGTGATATTACAGCATATTAAACTAATTGTAGTGAGCTAAAATATGGACAAAAATTAAAGTCAGTCTCAGTGAGGGGAGGAATATAAAATTAATAGCAACAACAACAACAAGAAGAAAAACAACCATGAATCCCTAGCTGAATAAATTATTTCAGAAGCTAAGCAAAAAAAACCAACAAAAAACTTAGACCTGATTTGTATATTTTAGCAGTAATCTGCAAGCTGATGGGAATGTCACAAGGCTGTTATATTTGTTTTTTTAAGTGATTGTAATCATAAACTACTAGTAGATTGAAGACCAAGAACAGAATCAGGATACTGCTAGGACTCCATAGAGACATTTTTAAAAATGTAAAAAGTAGGTGCCTCTATATTGATTATTATTTTCAAACAATAATACAAAGTTGGTATTTCAGAAATATTGATTTTCATTTGGATGCTGACCAATTTTTTTACCTTTCAAATTACTGACAATATATACTGGAAATGTTTTAGATATCTGAGGAATGAAACAAACACATTTGGCAGAGCAGGTATACAATCCAGCAAAAAAAGAACTTTTGAATGGGATGACAGAAAGAATTATTTGTCTAATTAACTGAGGTCAAGAAAATATGTGGCATTTAAGAATATGAACAATCTTTCTGGAAGAAGATATATTTAGATTCACAGTAGGTGAAAATGAACCACACAAACTAGTGGTAAAAGCTTAAAAAAGAAATGTTGGTCTTACATAAAGCTAAAGGGATAGGTTTTATATTGTCTTTCTGATACATTGAAACATGTGGGGATTTTGTTTGTTTGTTTGTTTGTTTGTTTGTTTTTGTTTCCCCCCCGTTTGAGCTTCATGAAAGAGAAATATTTGTCTCATTAAACATACATGGCATTAATAAATTTTAGATAACAGAGTGATCACTGCAATAGTTATTTTAATTCCAGATTTCTAAAACAGAAATTACTAGGCAAAGCACCAGCAGAGTTAAATAAAAAGGCAGAACCCTCTATTTTTTAATCCTATACAAATTATGATTGTAGTCTGTGACTCTCAGTCTGCCAATCCTTGAAGTATTAGCTGTGTTACAGCTTGGAAATAATTTCTAATGAGTGTAACATTTTATAGCTATTAGGGTAACTGCATCTTCAGCTGCTTTCTGGTAAACTATCAAGAATAGTTTATAGTATATAATTATATATATATATAATTTTATGGATATTATGATTTTTATGAGATTTGAAACCACTCTAGATTCCTTCAGAAAAACAGTCAATTATTAGAATTAACTGGACACAATCATGACAATGTGGGAAGTTTTGCTAAATTCTACCCTTAGTTACTTCCATGTAAAGGTATACAGTACTTTTGTCAAAGTGAATTTATTTTAGATTTACACTTCCAGAACATAAACTATGCTTGGTATAATGACAGGAGGTTTCTTCCAACAAAATAATTGAGCAGGAGAGACAGCACCTTGCTAAATCCAGTCCAGACTATTCCACTCTTGGATACACATGGTATAGCTAATGAGGAGTCAATATTTTTTGCCATACATAAATTCAACTCTTAGGAAATTCAGCTTCCATCAAATTGCTGAACTGAGCTAAATTGATTACTTTGCACTTCTAAACACTCTTGATTTAGCAGATCCCATGTGTAGTGAACCTATAGTGAATTTTGAACTCTATTCTAAACTGAACCTGAACCAAAAAAAAAAGCTTGATTTTGTGAATATTAATTTGATTTACTACACCAAAAGAGGTACCTTCCACTTATCCTCAGAGAAAATAGTTTTTTTTCAATTATCTTATTTTCAGCCATGTACAAATTATTTGGTTATTAAGCATGCTTTACTTATCAATATGCAATATATAATACAAGTGGGGACACTTAATAGAATAAAAAGAATGTATTGCGTTGGTATCTTCTCAAATCTTGACTTCTTTGTGTCTCAGATATTTTAACACAATTTTCATCACTAGTTAACATCATTGCTGCCTTACAAAGGTCTTGCTGTGCCTCAAAATTGTCAATGTTGTATTTTACTTTAATCATGCTGGGAAAATTGTAACTACTGTAAAAACACAATTAACATCAATATAAAAACTCATCATCTCATAGAGACTACAAAAATGATTTTGGCAGCAGTAAATACACATAATAGACCCTTTCAAAATATATACACTGGCAGCAAGGTATGATTTGGTTCATCCAGAAGCATATTTTCAATTGATATTAACAGTGTTCATTAAGTTTTGAGGGGCTACACACCCAGAATACTCACCAGGATTTTAGTGTATTATGAATAGAAATTTTGACTTGAAAGTTCCAGAAAATCCAGCTAAATATACAAACTTAGAGGTACACTTTGCACAAATCTGTAAGGAATCATTAGTTTCCATACTTTGTTCCTCAGCGTATATAAACTGTCTTTTTTTATGCAGCTGTAGAATCTTAAACTGATTTCAAAATAAAAAAAATGCTTATACAGATCTAGGTCAAATTTAGCCAAATCTCAAGGGTATTAAAAGGGAGGCTATGATTACACTTTCCGGTCCTGATTAATTTATAGAGAAATTACTGTGATAATATTGCAATTTAGAAACATATTGATAATCTTTATGAAACAGTTTTCAGAAAACCCTCACAAGTCTATGCTGTAATGAGAAGAGAAAAAAAAAAAAAAAAAACAAAATAAAAACCCTTACACTGTAATTTGAAAACTGCTATTTCCTATCTGTATCTTTTGTCTTTGGATATATCACTATATATCTCAATAGTGATTTCAGTAAAGTATTAGTAACTGCTGAGATAGGCAAGAACCAGTACTCTGGGATGGACATGGGGAATTTTCTTTTTCATATGGAGGTCAATGAACCTCTTGCTAAAAGTAGATTTTCTCTAACTTCTTACTCCTTGACTCAATATGTACCAGTATGCCTACTTCTTTTGTGGAAAATCTCTTGACCCATAAAAAGTAAGTCATGGTTCTACTGATAAGCAAGTCAGATTTTAAAATACTATATTAGTAGTGAAACACCACTTTTCTGAAAGTTTGATACTGTAAGAATTGAAGTGACAGATTCTTTTATCATAGTAGAACCCATTGGTTAGGAGAGAGATGAATTTTAATAAAACTTGGGAGCAACAAAATCATATACAAATACTAGCTTGACATTTGTTCTCAGCAAAAAAGAAAGATAGTATGTTTCTCAAATAAGGGCAAAATACAATGCACTTCAACACATAAATACACTTGTGAAAACTAACAGTATCTATCACAGTACCCATCATGTTAAGAAACTGAGAAGAATCAAGCAATGTGTATTATATGGACACAAACTCTTGCTTCTGCACCAAAGGAAGTCTGACAGCATTAGGATTTTTTTAAAGCAATGTGTTTGAGTCCCAGTCAACCACAATTTTATCTTCATGATGGCTTACGCAGAAAATAATTTAAACAAGCTATCAATGGAGAATGCACTCCTAAAAAAAAACAAAAAAACCCACAAAAAAACCAAAACACAAACAAACAAACAAACAAACCCAAACAAACAAACAAAACCCCAACAAACAAACAAACAAAAAACACCACAAAAACCACCACGAGAATCTGTATTTTTCAGGAGGGTACAAATACTGATTTTTGGAAATTTGGTCATGAGCATGGTAAGATATCTTTAGCCATCTTGCACTCCCTTGCTTCAGCACTGACACCTCACAGGATCCCTACAGGTTCTGCAGTGCCAAATTCTGCCACATCTAATAAAAAGAAACAAAAGAGGAACAAGCAATGTTCAGAGCTTTCTAATCCAGATGAGATAGTGGCTAGAGCCACTTTAATCTCCCAGCTGCATTTGAAACACCCTGAATAAATGTTACAGAAATAGTCATGAAGCCAGACAAAACAGTTATCTTCCCTGGTTTTAATTTAATTTTTTGTTGTTGTTGTTCTTCTCCTATTGAGTTTACTTCAGTATTGCTATACATCTGAATAATATGCAATGTCAGGCCTTCAGAGAGTAGTAAGACTTTATGTTCTTGGACATAAAATAATGACATTTCAGATAAATTTAAATTAAAACTATTTTCAAATTTTGGGATAGGGAAATTCTAGAAACATACATATTTGGGGGTTTTTTTTGTTTCTTTATTTATATTAGATTATCTCACAGTTACTCAAAGTTAAACATGTCTCAGTTTTATTTGCTATTCACTTCTGGGCAGTGCAAAGAGTGACTTACTTGGGTGTTTTTATTTTCAGTTCTTACTGCACTGTTGATGAGTAACTCACATTGTTTGACTGCTTCTTAGTGCACACTCATTTGCTAGCACTGGGACACAGCAAAATAGTGTTTAGAGCTTTTGTAGCCAGAATGTTCACTAACAAATGCTTGAACACTTGGAAATAATTTTCAATTTAAATACTGTATAATTCCATAAGACAATGGCATTTGGCTGGCTGAAGCATACTATATATTAGTCCCTTGTTGACGTTTGTGTGTCCTGGCCCTGATGATCTCAGAATTCAATTGGTGATATGGGAGTCTTTTATTTCTACATATATGACTCTCAGCCAAATGTTGTAGATGCATTAAGCTGATAGATTATGAGGAATTGTGTCATTCTATTTGTTTAGGAAATATTAAAAAAAAAAAAAAAAAAAAGGGATTAGACATTACTCAGTGGTGAAGTGCATATTGTGTATGCTAACCCTTGAAATAATAGTCAGTTAGACCTGGGAAGGACAAGGGAAAAAATGTTCTTTATAGAACATTTCAATTTTTGTCCTTTTTGAAGGACAAACTTCTTCAAAGCCATGTTTGTCCTTCAAAAAGAACAGATAGATGAGGGGCCAGACTCAATAGGTTGGACAGTGCCCTCCATGCTTTGAGAAGCTGAGAGCTGATACATGTGCCCTATAGGGACCTCATAAGAACCGCTGAAAAAGCATGTTCCAGTTTTTGAAAACCAAGAAAGCAGGAAAATGGTGGTCCCTGAAATCTTATTTGAGGTGCAGCGAATGGCAATCTGTGTACTGTTTTTCAGTGAAACTCAACCATACATTAAGAGATAAGTGACTTCTGCTCTGAAATCCAAAGGGCTCAATGGGACTCAAAGGTATCTTATAGAAGTTAATCAGAAAGACATTATGACATTCAAAATTATATTTCTTTTATTAAAAAAGTTCAAAATGTAAATATGACATGTTTTATACCAAATGTTGAGCTAGAATACATTCTATGAATTTTTGGTAAGTATTTTGTATACCTTAAATTACCTTTATTATAAAAAATATCCTGTATACCTGTGTTGTTTGCTCAGAGTTTCTTCAAGTACTTATCATAGTTTTTATAATGAACTTCTTTTTTCCCAATATAAGTTTCAACTAATTATAACTTTGATAATATGTTTATCCATTAAAACATTTATACCTTAAAAAATGCCAAGGATATTTCCCTGTTGCCAAAAATATTAAAATTGAAGTGAGTCTAAGGAGCCTTTACTCTGGCATATTTTCTATAGGTTTCTCCAATGTTATTTTACGTCTCAAAGACCATATATGATCAGTCCTATAGTTTGTCCTTTATAATCTTTTACTGTAGGTTTTCTATTCCTTATTGTTTCATCATCAATTGCTAACACAGGAGGCATTCCCCATCTGTAATACACTTGGCATAATGATTTAATATTCTTTGTGAGATGCCAAAAGTTCATCTCATATTTCCTTGGAATTTTGACAGTAATCATATTGCTCTCATATGACCAAAAATACCAATAAATAAAAATTACCTTTTCTGTCCATCTAAGGTGTAATGAAAGCAAACTATTCAGCCCAAAAACAATCAGGAAAATCTTATGATCCACAATATACCTAGTGTTTATAATTTTCATGGCAGAACTGATTTGTTATGAGACTATTTATATCTGTAAAACAGAAACTTATTTCTCACAAGGCATCTATTTCTCTATCTCATTTGTTAAAATATGCTAAGCTCCCAATAAATCAGACAGACAACTGATTTCATGGGTTAGTGAGGGTGAAAATGGCAATTTTAACACTTTATTGTAAATTAATGATGAAAATCTTTTAACACAAAAACCTTTATATACTAAAAGCTCCTCAATGTCTACTGAAAGCAAATTTATAATGAATATTAGGAATAGTAATAAAATTCTGTCTAAGAACAATATTGACATTTCTGTTTTAAAAGGTAATGGCAATTCAAGATAACCTTCAAGCAATTTTTTAATAAACTGGAAATACATGCATGAAGGTCTGCTTCTGTATTTGATGTAAGAGCATTACCATATTAAATCAGATACTATTGCCTCAGGAAAGAGCATGTTAGTATTATCTATGACTTTTTAAACTAAGTGACAACCTGATTTACATGGTATACAGCTTTAAAGTAATTCCAGTTTAGTTATGACGTTATCCCATTTCCATTAAAGGCAACTTAATCTCTTATGGGAAGCTTAAAAAAATCTGGATGAAATAGCAAGTGCTAGGATAAATCTCCAAGGTAGAAAAAAAAAATCTTCATTCAGAACAAAGCAGAAACACATCTTCAGCTCCCTGACGAAGTCTAAGTGCATACTAAAATGTTGTGTGTATTTATTTGTGATAAAGTATTATGACAATTTTTTTATATGTTCTTTAAGGATTAAATTATAAAAACATAAATTCAGAAGGAAATCTGTAACAATTTAAAATAAGTGATTCAATAGAAATTAAGAAAGAAAGAAGAGAGGCATTTTAAGAACTGAGTAGCTACCTTGATTTTTTCTATCCTCCTTAACAGGTCTTGCATTACATAGTTCCACTCTGATTTCCTTCAACATATCATGCTTCCTAAATATTCAAAGCTGACCATGAAGAAAACACTAAAGAAGCCGTCATTTCTCCATCATATCAGTGGTATTGGTATTGTTTGTCCCTAATTTTGCTCGGATGAAAAGCTTCATACTCTGCCATTATAGTTCTTCAAAAAGTTGAACCTAAAATATCTAACATCAAAGTGGCAGTCAGGAATGATCTATCATATAGGAAAAGACAATGCTTTAAGAATATTTTAACTAGTCCAGGGGAAGAAAGTATTTTCATTAATTTTTTTTAAAGGAAAAGGAAAACAAACAAACATTGAAAAACTTATCTAATACTGTAGCAGAAAGCCTTTATATTTGTGGATTACCTGGCAGCTACATAAAACTATATATATATTATATATATAATATATATATTATACACACACACACACATATACATACACACACACTTACATATATATATATATATAGTTTTAAAAAATATTTTAAATAAAGCACCAGAAAGTTCCTTAATTCCATGAGGTGTTAGCACACTTCAGTTATTTTTGCTGCTGTTTGTTGCCTTGTGTCTGTCCAGATTGTCAGGGAGAACAGTGAGACATGCTCAGAAGGCTCCTAAGAGGAATAATTCATAACTCAGTTGAAAATACTTATGTCTTTGAATATTTCTCTCTTCAGGGATGAAGACAGCCTTTCATGTTGCCAAAACCTTGTAATTAAGTTATTTATGTCAATTTCTATAATGAAGAAGAATAAAGAATTATTAAAGATGTAATACATATCAATATTGTACAAACATAATATATATAAATATGCATACATATATCTGTATTATTTATATACATTATGTATATATGTATATAAATAATACATATATTATAATATAATATAAATTATATAATATATGCTATGTTATGCTATGCTCAGATATTATTAGTATATCACATTATATTACATATAAATACATTTTAAATATTCATATTTTAATTTTTCCTCCCTATCTTATTATATTTTATTTCTCTTAAATGAATAAAAAATATCCAGACAGTTACACATCAAAACTAGAACATTTTCATAAAATTTCATTTTGGAACCAATTTTTATTGTTAAATAAAGCCATTTATATAGAAAATATGAAACAACAACAACAACAACAAAAAAGGTTTTAAAAAAATAAGTAAGATCATGATGTACTCAAAACTCATGTAATTTCTATAGATTTCACTCAAACATTAAAGTAGTCTTAAAGACCAGCAAGGATTCTCCCACATAAAAGCACATGTAGAAGCTTTAATTTCAAGATCAGTAACAGTGAAAAATCTGTTAAAAAGTTTTCATCATATAATCTCAGTCTTAAAGCTATACTTCCGTATTTCTTTCACATAGTTTTCCAAATCAGTCCTTAAAATCCAAGTTTAAATAAAAATGTAATATCTTGTATTATCTAAAATCTTAGTTAATATGAAAAAAAAAAATATATGTAAAACCATACTTCTGGATTTAATATTACAACCACTGCATTCACCCTGCAAAGATGTTATGTTTTTTGTGAGCAAGAAACAATTTCTCATACATGTGTGGGTGCACTGGTAACCTGGAGAAACCTGCCGAACCAAAACAAAACTTCTTCAGAAAATTTTCTCCCTTTACATTGAGCTTTCCTTAAATTTAAATTTTGCTTTCATTTACTCGTCTCTACCTATGTGCTATTTCAGGTAAACACTGGAAATCTTAGGTGAGGTATATGTTTGATACAAAGGAAATAAAAAGGAAAGTGCAAAGACTTGTATGAGATGCAAGTTTGGGCTCCACAGATGGAGACAAACTTGACACAGAACCATGAGCTCTCTTGGAAAGGAGAAAGCTGAACTTTGACTTGACATTTTTAGTTAGTCCTACAGCCTCATGGAGACAGGCACACATTCAGACTAATATTTTCAGTGATGCACTGGTTATTCTTTCCCATGTTACACATAAACAGTGTGTTGTATGGATGCTGATGTGCCACTGTCTAAGCTTTAAGGATAGTAAAAAAATGCGGGCAGTGAGAAGATTCAGCTTCTAGGATTCTGCACACTTTCACACTGTCCTGTCTTCTGACTCTTAATGAAGGGTCTCCCCCACACCTACAGTTCAATAAATAAGTGCAACTTTGGTTGTCATTCTCCTGCTACATATTATCCACTTTTACATAGGTAAAATTAATTTCATCCTTTCTATGTCTGGGTAATTCATTCTATTACTATACTGCTTTCTGTAACCCAGAAATCTGGGGTTTCTTTCAGATATTTTCTTCCACTTTTACATCACCCATCCTAATAATTGTCCATCTGATTGACACAGAATGTCTTTCATGAAACTGGCAAGAATAGTCAACAGCCTCTAAAGAGCTGTCACCTCTGATACAAATCTCTGAAGCACCTTCCATTTGTCTTAGTGTAAACTGAACTATAGTAACAGATTTTTTTTTCCCTGTGTTTTCAATGATCTCCTGGCCATTTCAGATCATTTAGAACCCAGAAGTCTAACTGGGTTGAAGTCTAACAATTAATGTTGACTTGTACAAGGAGTTGACTCCTTTCTGCCCTTTAATTGTAATTTTAATGATTAAAATGTAGGCAATAAATTCACACATTAGAATGCAAAATGACTACTTATTTGTTAGAAAGGAATTTTTCCCTTGTTGTACGTGCCTTTTGCAACACTTACGCAATGTGCTAGATTGGTTGGTAAGCATTTCAAAGTGGTTACTTTACATGGAAGCACAATTCAAAACAATATGCTGGTCTTGGACTTCAGCTCTGTTGTAATTTACTTACTAAACTTACAAATGGCCAAAATTAATGCAATAAATATTCCTCTATGTAAGATATATGACTAAGGAATTGAAGAACTGTAATTGCCTAAGTAACAGAAGTTATTTTTCTGTCCAGAATATTCCAGTCACATTATAATACCACTGAATTTAATGGCCTTTTGTGGATGTCTAACAAAAAAGTTGTCTAGACTCCCCTAAAGCCCAGCATAAGCTAAAATTTTAACATCTACAGGCATCAGCAAATGTCAACATCAACAAATATCAGAGGTCTAGTCAGTCCTGAAAAATACTGATGTTTATTTGTTTTGGATACATCTCCTTTCCAGCTTTTTTCATGTGCTTGAATGTATAAATAAAACATTTAAAAAGCTTGTTCAAAGGTCCATGATCTTGTCCATGTCACTACTGGTCAGAGACTGCTATCATAACTCCCTCAGATATCTTTGTTTACAGGAATGACCTCCCTCCCTCTTCCCTCAGGTGAAGATGAATTCCTCATGTAAAAATAATTATAAACTTGGTAGTCCATATTGTCTCAACCCAAACCTTTTACAGTTTTACTATGTGTTTGTGAGAGAAGGGAAGGGGAAGCAAGAGAGAAAAAAAAAAAAAAAACAACAAAACCCCCCCCCCAAAAAAACCCAACCCAAAACTGTGATCAATATATTGGTAGAAAATATATGTATGATATCTGTTTCAGCTTGTTTCCTTTTCCCACTTACTGGGTTTTTTTTATGTGCTGTTTTGTTTTGGTTTTGTTTTTGGTGGGTTGCTGTTGTTGTTGTTTGGGTTTTTTTGTTTTGTTTTTTTTGTTTGTTTGTTTTTGACTTAACAGTATCAGATTTTCCTATAAAATTAGTGTGACTCAAGGCCTTATGTCTTAATGAAAAAGATCACCCCATCTTTTATGTAAGTCGGGATATTTTTTCCTTATATGCATCACATTACGTCCAATTCTATTGAATTGTATTGGCCATTTTATGGCCTTTTCACTCAGACTCAAAGTCCTGTTGTCTTCTACAAGTGACCTCCACCTCTACTGCCAAAAAACTTTGCTTTAGAAGCAAACTTTCTAAGTCCATATGTGAGCTTTAATTATTACAGTGTGATTGCTCAGTTTTGTTGCATGATTCTGTGACCAATTTCACTGAAACTCTATAAGAAGTTCAACTTAACAAAATCACTTGATCTTTGCTTTCTCAAAATCCTAAATTTGTTTGAGAAACTTTATAAAAATGAAGTTGGTTTTATGTGAGCAAATCACATTTAACTGAGTGTCATTAATTGTGTCATTAACTATAGTTTTACTAATTTTCCAAGTACAAATGTTACCATGCCTTCCCTGAATCTTTTTCTAAAACCAGTGACACCACATTTGCTTGCATTAAGGAACTCTTAAGAAAGTGATGATACACAGCTGACTTGCCTTGGAAGTTTTGACTAAATACAGTTTGGTTCTGATTTGTGCTAGCATTCACTCTGAACTACAATCTCTTCCATAACTTCTATTTCAGTCCCCTTGAGAAGTTGCCCACCAGGAAAAATTCATCCATGAGAATTGTTGTAGTGCATTAATTGGGTTTATTTTCTGTTATATCTGTCCCTGCCCAGCTGTGCATGTAACCTCCTCCCACTGATTACTAATTGGGCAAAGCCTCTGTGGTCTTGCCTATGGGCCCTGCCTCCTGTGGGAAAAAGCCACGGCGGGAGAGGGGCCAGCACTCTCTGGCTTAGGCTTTTCATCGGGTAGGGTCTCGAGGCTGAGCAGGACATAAGAATAAAAGCAAAACTACCCAACCAAGCCAAGAGAGTCAGACTCTACCTTCTGCAGTGTCTAGTCTTGTGGGCAAGGCTACAGAGAATCTTCTCAGTTTCTTTGTGAATGCTAATGAAAAGAGTTCATTTTTCTTCTGTGTCTTCTCTGAATGCTTTGGATTTGTTTAATAATTTAATCATCTGTAGGTCCTACAGACTACTGGAAGGCTTCCTGCTACTGACTTTTTAAACAAAGACTTATTAACAGGGTTTGGGCTTGTTTTTTTTTTGTTTTTTTTTTTGTTTGTTTGTTTGGGTTTTTTTGTTTGTTTTTTTTTTTTTTTAATTTTTTTGTTGTTGTTGTTGTTGTTTTTGTTTTTTTTTCATCACTTAGCTGTTCCTCCAATGTTTTTTGGCCTTCTTTATTGCATCATTTTTACATTTAATCTGGCAGTATTTCTTTGAATCTTATTTCATGTTTAATCTTTATTTGAAGTTGAGCTCAGTTTTCTGAAGGAATAGTTCTTATATGTAATAACATTTCTTTTGCTTCTCTTTCCTCTCTCATGACTGAAAATTTTCTGTACAGATATTGTTTGCCTTGTATTTCAAATATGGAATTCTAAAGTACTCTTCACACCATAAAGAGTTGAATTTTCCCATTTTCTTCTTAACAAGATGTCTTATTGTTATATAGCTTCCATTGTGGCCCAGCAAATATCCAGGCAGCATCAGCATCCTAGGTGTATAATCAGTATTACAGATCAAATACTACTTTTTTTTTTTTTTTTTTTTTTTTTTTTTCCCCTTCTATTTAGGCCCTGTAATTTCATTGTGTACAGCATTTGATACTAGATATGTAGTTAATTAGTGCAAATTGATTTTAAGATCTCTTGACATCTAATAAATATTCTTCCATCACAGCTATGACTAAAACTGTCATCCTGATGTTCCAGTATGACGCCAGATGATGGTATTCCAACAACTTTCCAATACGCCTACT
The DNA here is from genome assembly GCA_025960845.1 of Tachycineta bicolor. Taxonomy (NCBI): domain Eukaryota; kingdom Metazoa; phylum Chordata; class Aves; order Passeriformes; family Hirundinidae; genus Tachycineta; species Tachycineta bicolor. Next base: position 43,522,949 of record JANEHK010000001.1, on the reverse strand, counting down.
ATGTCAATTTCTGCATTTGGGAGCAAACACCCAAAATTTCCTTATCTAACTATTTAAAAACCTGACATTCATGAAGAAGCATGCATAATGTAGTGTTGATTCTTCATCTGCAAACTATATCAACAGAGTAGTCTTTTTATCTATTTAATAATTTTCATTCCCTGACACGTATAAGCATACCAAATTTCCATGTCTTCCTCAATAATAAAATAAAAGCACCATCCTAAGGCATTTATCTCTATCTACTTGCCGTTTCCCAATCTTCATGTAATATACATGGAAGAGAGGAACAAAGTCTTTGTAAAACCTTTCCTTCACATGTATGCAAATGAACCAAACTAGAAAAGATCACAGAAAGTCTTCAATGTTTAAGAAAATAAGGAAATTCACAAATGTCTCCTAAGACTCTATTTTAGTTTTCAAGTACTTCCAAAACCATTAAAAGTATCTTTGTGTGAATGTGTGTTTATCAATATTTCAATAGCTTACAATCATTGCTCTTTTATTAAATCATCACACATAGATTATTTTGAAGCAGTAGACCAAAATAACAAAATTAATTTTACAGTATCATTGTCTGTCTCTTCAGAGAGGAATGAAGGCCTTAAAGGCAAGTCCTGCAAATACTATTATTTCTGCTTTCCTCTGTTCTACCTGTGAATACTGAAATCAGTTTTACTGAAAATTTTAGAAGAATTCATTGCTCTAGGTCTTTTCCAAAAAAGAATAAAAATTGGAAGTATTTTAAATTGAAAAAAAGTATCGTACTTAAAATAATAAAGAAAAACATTATGAACCTCTTTCAAAACCACATTATTTTTTTAGTCTTAGATGACAAACAAATGACTAGACAAACGACCTTGAACCACTGTTTTAATTTATAATGCTATAGCACCATAGGTCACACTGGAACACTGACAGTCATCTGTCTCTTATTTTCTAATTCACTTTTATGATAAAGCTAACGTGACAACCCACAGATGCTAAAACAATTTTAAAAAATGTTCATGCATTTATAGTGGAAATTTCATATATGCTGTAAAATTATATAGTAAATTAGTTTTTTTTTTAATAAAATGTCTATTAAATATGCATGAAAATTAATAATGGTTAAAGATGATGCTCACTAAGAAATTAGGGTGATTTAAATGTGTCTGACACGGCTCTAGATAAGGTATCAGCTACTCAGCATGGTATTGCATACATATATTATAACAACTATATATATACATACTAAAATGCATTAGCAAAATAACTACATTTGCTGAAAGAAATAGTTATTATTTCAGGTAAGTTCATATCCTTCAACTGATATCACTATGAAGTGGAAATAAAACCACGTTAACCTATGTTAAATGCAGCTATAACACTGTTACATATCTTGCTATAACATATGATTCTTTAAGTATTCTTACTATCTTTACAAAAGCAATTATTCTACAGCATAATAGACCAAAATGAACTTGTAAAATATTACTGCAGTAGTTCTAATGGTACAACTGCCAGTACTGTGCTGCTAATTATGTCCAGACAGTAATGATTATTTTACCTGAGCAACCTGAGTGGGTGTTTCTAGTACGCTAATTCATTAAGCTGTTAGTTATGAAAATCAAGATGTACAATACTGTCATGAAGAATTATCCAACACTTTAACTATACTTTAGAATTTTCTTGGTTTTTGAAACAGGTTTTACAGCAGCAAAATTGTAGATTTCCCTTCTGTTGGGTCACTAACCACACCACTGCTTTACAATACACCAAGAAAGGGGAGGTAATTCAAAGTACTTGCAAGAGAATTACTTTGTTTATACACTAATATTAATGATGAGCCTTTACTCATGGTGCACTTATGTGTCATTCAATAAATGGTTTCAAATTTTTGAACACAGACACAATTGCATTATTAATAGAGTATTTTTATATAGCTTTGTCCACTTTGTTTTTTAAAGACTCACTAAATGTTTTATATTTGCTTGAAAAGACAGATTTTCAGATTTCAGGTTCTCTGCTGCCTGTAGCTGAGAAGCTCAATATAAGAGATTAATTTTCTTCCATTTTTTAAACACCTTGTAATGGTTTAACTGCAGTCAGCAAGCACTATAGAAGTTCTCTCATTTCCTCCACACTGGGATGGTGGAGAAAATCACAAGAGTAAAAATGAGGAAGCTTACTGGTTGAGATAAAGACAGTTTAATAAGTAAAGAAAAGTAAAGCAAGGGACACATTTACTACTTCCCATGGACTGGCAAATATTCAGCCATTTCCAGGAAATCAAAGTTCATGTGGTCTGGGAAGACAAATACCATCAACCTGAATGTCCACTGTGGTTTTCTTCTTCTTCCTTAGATTTTTATTGCTGGGTACCAAGAAACTGCTTTATACCATACCTGATATGTTACATATTTGTGAAACAGGAAAGTACATTTTTTTTATTTTAAAATACATTATTATTATCATTAAATTCACTTTCTTTGCAAGTGGTTAACATTTTGCAGTGAATGTTTGGCACCTTTTTATGAAATATTAGAAGAATGGCTATGATTCATTATAATATCCAAAATTAATTTTATTGCCATTTCTGGCATAGGATTGAACTATGCAAGAACATGGAGATATGGTTAGACATACTCACATGATTAGTTCCACTTCCCAAGTTCTGTCAATTTTTGTTCATTAATTTTATAAATCAAAAGACCTGAAGAAGCATGTCTGTGGGTAAGCCAGACAGAAAATCTTGGGTTAGAAAATAAAGGCTATTAGTATATTGCATAAAAATGTTAAGCTTTATTTAGTCTAAAAAAGATAGGGCATAATTAATATTTATTGAAATTATTCTACAGGTAAAGAAATTTTCCATCCTTAATAGGCCCATGTAACATAAAATCTTATTATGAACTTAAAAATAAAAAGGTTTCTCCCCAGCATCCTCGAATGAGGCAAATATTACATAGGGATTTAAATCCTCCTCCCTGCAGGCAGTTTGTCCAAGACCTTCTGTAATATTCTTTAGAGGATTATAAAAACTTTCCCAAACAGCGCACACGGGTGCTTGCCCAATCAAACACTTGGATGCAAAACTTCATTTTGCTGTTAATGTAACTCTGTTAGAATATTAATGTAGCTTCACCTTTTGATTTGGATAACCTTATCGGAGGAAGAGTTTTTATGCAGCTTTTCTTTGCCCAGCACAGGCAAGTCTACATGATATTCAGTTTATTAAGGGGTTATTAGTTAATCTGCCCCTGGTGTTTATGAAAAGCCTTCCACCATCTCACACTGTTGTACCAATAACTCCATCAATTAATCATTATTATCAGATGAGCCTTAAATTCCAGAGAAAGCTTTTCCAGATCCCTTGTTTTTGTTTGTTTCACCTTTTTTTTTTTTTTTTTTTTTCTTTTTTTGGTCAATTACATGAGAAGATGAATCTGTACAAATTCTCATTGTCACTATCAGTCATTAGAGTTTTGCAAAAAAAAAAAAAAAAAAAAATCTCTCTATCATTTCATAGGTCTTAAGTTGTCTAAAGGTTTGTATACTTTCAGAGAAATATTGTTAGGGTGCTCTGAGAGATTTTTTAAAGCCAACAGTGTAATAGATAGCATGACTGGGTGGTTTTATTTACGGCATTCATTGGTTCAGCATGAAACATAGCACATATTTAAATTGTATTCATTAAATAGTTTGCACATAAAATATTTAAAGTGAGAATAGAAAGCCCTCAGCAGAAGTTAAATGGCCCTAGGGGAGAAGAACTATTGCTTGAAATTTTGCAACCTATCAATCTTAAAAATAACCACACTCTAAAAGAAGACAGTGTGTCTATCAAACAAACTTCTACAAGGTGTATTAAAAAGCAAAACAGTTTCACTCTTACATATATTATTTACTGGACACTGACAGCTTACTGACAGCTTGTTTGGAAAAAAAAAACTAACATAAAAAGTACATTTGTAGTTCTTTACTTTCTTGCCCTACTTTACTGCATTCACACATGGCATTTTTTACTTTTAGAACATATATTCCTCCCTGTTTCCCCTGTTTAGAATCCAAGTAGGTATTTTTCATTCTTATAATTTTTAATGAACGCTAACATATTAGATATTTTGGTAGATTATCCCTGAAAGACAATGTCTTTCCAATGTCCTGGGAGAAACTTTATGTTATCAGGTTTTTTGCAACTAAAATTGTCCTAATGCATTCCTCTGACTTATCTGTCATTACCCCCAGGCTCATAAAGCTTTGCAGCCATGCAATCCTTTGTATTTCTTTAATCTTCTTTTCTATCTCGCATTTCACAACCATTTGTTAGATCTTGTATTTTTTCCTTCCATATGCCTGTAAGCTGCTTGTTTGTCCCCTCCAGAATCAAAAGCTCCATCCAAGCACTTTTTTTTTGTCATGATTGTTTTAGTTTTCTCCTAGCTGAACTCCCTTTTTTCAGTCTGTTAAAAATGCCACTGGCAAAGTTACTCTTTGACTACTGTTTTGATCTGATTTGGCTTTTTCTCAAACTCTCACCAGTGTTTTCACACAGAGTATGTCATGTTCAGACTCTTACATTTGTAGCTTTCAATCTTTGAGTAATTTAGAGTTTTGGCCTATTTCTTCAGCATTACTTGTCTTCTCTTATTACTTCTTCTATAACTACAAGTACCACCTGTGTCTCTTTACCTTTAAATTTAATCCTTTGCCTTATTCTTTGGGTTTTGATGCTAAGATTTCAGGTGTTGGGGTTTTGTTTATTTGTTTGTTTGGTTGGTTTTTAATGTAAATTGCATTTTCAAATAAAATGTACACACATAAAAATCTTTTATAAGAGAAATTCTGGATGTCACTACTAATCAAATATAACAAAGGATGACCAACCTGATGTCTGCCTAAGATGAGTTAATGAGAGGATGAGGAGAGAGGGATGGATGTTGTTTATCTTGACTTTGGTAAGGTTGTTGACACTGTCTTCCATAACTTCCTGATAGACAAGTAATGAAATTCGTTCTAGATAAATGGAAAGAGAGGCTGATTGAAAAACACTCAGCTGCTGAGCACAGAGGGTTCTTGTCAGTCACAGAATGTCCCTCTGGAGGCTCATCTCTAGTGGAGTGCTTGAGAGGCCAACACTGAAGCCCATGCTGTTCAACATCTTTTAATGACCTGAACAATGGGACAGAGCAAAACTTCCTTTAGAGTGCAGATCACACAAAACTTGGAGGAGTGGAAGATAGACCAGATGGATGTGCTGCCATTCAGAGGGATCCAGACAAGTTGGCAGAATGGACTGAAGAGAACTTTTTTTTTTTTTTTTTTTTTTTTTTAACAAAGGGGAAGAACAAGTCCTGCACCTGAGAAGGAGTAACCCAGGCATTGGTAGATGTTGGGGGGGTGACCAGCTGGAAAACAGCTTTCCAGAAAAGGATCTGAGGGTCCTGATACTATTGCAAAGAAGGCCAGTGATTACATTATGCAGATATGGTTGAACTTTTCTGCCTGCCAGGTACCTACCAAGGTGCTCTATTACTCCTCTTGCTCAATTGGAGTGGGAGAGCGAATACAGAGGAATGATAAAGCACATGGATTGAGATAATGACAGGGAAATTATTCACTAATTTTTGTCACAGAAAAAAAACACACTCAAATAGGGGAAAGAACAGAAATAAAACAAAATTAAAACACCATCTCTTCTCTCCAGTCTCAACTTTACTCCTAATTCTTCTACCTCCTTCCCCTCAGTGGCACAGAGGGATGAGAAACAGGGACTGCTGCCTCTTTCCTGCTTTAGTGTGGGTCCCTCTTATAGGAAACAGTCCTTAGGGATCATGTCCATTGTCATTCCTTCCTATCATCTGTACTTCTTCAAGAACTGCTGAAGCGTGGGTCCTTTGCAGGGGTTGCAGTCCCGCATGTATCTACAGCTCCAGCATGAGCAGATTGCAGAGGGCAATGGTTTTTCAAATGCTGAATATTTCCAAGGATAGAGACTTCAGTACCTCTCTGGACAACATAGTCCAGTGTTTGATTTTTTTTTTTTTTTTTATTACTTTTTTTTTTCCTCATATCAAAATAGAATGCCTTATCTTTCCTTTTGGCTCCATTGCCACTTTTCCTGACATGTAACACCACTGAGAAGATTCTGATTCCACCTTCTCAATCCTTTCTCATCAGGTATACAAAGACAAGAAGATTCTTTAGGAGCCTTCTCTTATGTAGGCTGAATAGTCCCATGTCACTCAGACTTTCCTCACATGATTCTCCTTCTGCTGTCTCTTTCTAACTTCAACCATTCTGTGTGTTTCTGTGTGAAATTTACTCCCATATTTGTTCCCACACCTCCTTAATTCTGCTTTTCATTCAGTATTCCATTTTTTCTCTCCCCCTGCCTAACTATTTAGAGTTTAAATGCTGTTTTGTAAGTAGGAAGAATAGGAACTAGATTCCTAGGTAGATGATTTAGAAATAATTGTTTCAAATCTTTAAAATCTAAACTCTCAGTTTCTTGTGACTGTTATATCCGTTAATAATAACAGTAATTCTTCCTGGTAAGAGCAATCAAGCCATGATGTTGGCTTTGTTTCTTCCCTGGGCTTTTCTGGCACAACAGTAGATTCTAACATTCAAGCAATCAGACATTAGTAAAACTGTTGTGCATTTGTTAAATTTTAGGCTCCTTGCCATTATATTTGCAAATTTGTAAATCTTTGCTATTTTCTCCAATGAGCTGATAAGTTCTTGCCGTTTTAGATGAGCAGTCCTCAGGTCTGATTTTGCTTTTAAATTAAACAACAACTGAATAACTTAGGGATAGCCTGATATGCCTGCTGCTATGACCTACAGGAAAGAAAATAACACCTCAAAAAGACCTGCTAGACTCAATAGCAGAACCTCCTCCACAAGTGCTAAAAGAAAACAGTTACAGTTTTACACAGGCTGTAAAAGTATTTGGGCTTTATGGAACTCCCCTACAGTTCTTCATCCAGTCATGCGGTGGTAAGAACAAAAAAGGAAGGTAAAAGAACAGTTCTCTCTTACCTCCTGGACCTTTAGGCTAACTGCAATTTGTAGTTCTGACTGCAGCAGAACAGTTCCTGAGATACCAGCATACCCAAGAATTACTTGTGACTCTAATTTTTCATACTAGAAAATTAGGCACTGAAATTGAATGGGGTATTTCAAATTTTAGTTGAAATCTGCAGTACTATAAAGGTAAGGAGAAGATGTTTACTCAGATATACTGTAATAAAACAGTAGATAATAATAAATTTCATATATAGGCAGTCAGGAAAAATACATGCAAGTTTACTGCTCACTTCGTAATATCTTAATTCTAACTTGGTCCTATATGGATTCTTTCCCTTATCCAGCTGATTATTACTCTGCCAGAAATGAAACCACAGAGACAGATCCTCCCTTTAAACTACTTTTACAACTATTTCACATTTGATTATCCACTTTTGTCTGTCTGTAACATCTAATTTTGTTTATTCCTCAAGAAGCATGAGGCCACCCATACTACAATAGGTGTGGTCATTTTTTTCACAATGAGCTATATAATTCACAAGTGAAAATTGTAATCAGGTTTCCTAACATGTGCTTTTCACTCCTTATATCATCAAATTGCAGTCATAAATATGAAGAAGTATTTTAATTATGTAAAAATTTTTATGTGTGTATCTCAATTGTATGCTTAAGTCTCTAACTGTAAAATATAGCGCTTCATTTATATATATATCAGTCCTAAAAAACTTGTGTAATTTTTTTCCACAGTGCAAGTAAATACCAAAATAAAATGACCATAGTACCTCAAAATCAGCAGTCTTATGCAGACTAAGACAGCTAAGTTTATATTACAGTGTGAAATGCCTTCTTATGACATTTATCAAGAATTATAAAGGTTATTTCAACTCCAAGTCCTCTAGCTGCAAATCCTAACTTTTTTCTCTCTGATTTGTTATGAAAAACTAGAGATAACTATAGGATATGTTGTATTTTCACACACACACACACACACACACACACATACACATGAAACCCCAATAACCTCCTCAAACTCAAAAGTATAAAACTATCTCGCTTATGACACTAATTTCTATTTTATTTTTAAATGTTACTCAATCAATAAATTGGAAACAAAATACAGACTTTTCCCCAAATATATGTTTGATGGATTGGTATCAGATATAATTTGTTCTCATGATAACATATGAAGATAGGAAAAACAACAGCCTTAAAACACGGAGACAATCCCTCTGACAATTTATTCATCATGGATTTTTTTTTTTTTTTTTAAATCACATAGTGGAGACCTGGACAGATCTGCACATACAGAATCATTTGCTATACAAAGGCAGGGCTTTATAAAAGCAAGCTAACAACTCCCACCATGTAACTCAGGTGTGAATGAAATAGTCTTATTTGGACAGGCCCTGAGCATTTGGCTTCTCCCTCTGAAATGAGCCAGTGCCAACATTTACAGAAATTGTCCTGGTCGGTGCCTAATTTTAGGCACATACATGAGAGCATTGTCTTTCATAGTTTTCAAGTAACAATGCAGGCTGAACTTTTTTGCTCTGGCAGCTATGAGCATACAAATGACTGTGACACTTGAGCACAGATGAACATCTGACTGCATGTTAGAGCTAGGCAGCAAGACAAAGAAAGTTGAAAGAATTGTGTGTTGATCTAGTGATGGTGTTTAAACCTGATATTTATTCCTCTTTTAGATCAAAGAAATGTTGCAAAACAAGACAAAGGCCTGAAATATTTTCAGGAATACAGTGTGCGTTTTTCAAAACGAGGACTGTGAAAGTAGACAAGAATAACAACATTGTCAACATCCTTAGATTTATTTGGTATATTTTTAGGCATTAAGATTAAAAGCAATACTTTCAGAAGTGCAATATTTTATAGGAAGGATATTTTAATTAAGAATTACTATTACTGTAAAGAAAAAAGTGCTCAGGTAAAGAGCATATAATGAGGTGAGGAGTGGATACTCATGCCCTAAATGAGGGGTTTAGTATAACAAACAGAGATTTTAACTTCTGCAGTCTAGAGTAATTTCACACAAAAGATTTCTCAGGACATCATTCAAAAATCACTTTTCAGTAGCAAAGTACACACTTATACATGTGTCTCAAATAAATAAGAATATGTTTTTGTTTTTGTTTTTTATTTTCCTGTTTTCTACCTTATATTTCTCAATTTATATATTAGATTATCTTTCTGAATATTTTGGTGGTTTTAATTTGTTTGTAACTTGGTACCTTTTCCAAATATATTGGTGTTAATCTGTTTTGATCAGACATTTATTACCTGTGATATATTTCCATGCCTCAGGTAGATTAGAATCATATTCATCATGTAGTTTCAGAAATGTGATGTTTGCAATTATGAGAAAGGTCTTAATTTTACTCTATGCTAGGAGTTTTGTTTTCAGCTTTCATGAGACTAATCTTCACAAGGATGTACATGGAAAATTCCTATGCAGAATTTCAGCATCGGAAACTTTTTAATCAGATTTGCTAACATACTCGTATAAGAAAAAAACTGTGCAAAAATTAAATGTCCTGATAGGTATTTTTAGGTTTCCTATTTAACAGAAAAGGAGCTGTAGATATTTTAAGCCAGCATTTTATGCCAAATGAGTATTTCAAAAGAGCTACCATCACGCGGAGACCACTTACTATAATAATAATAATAAAGTTTATATCCACTTGGGCTCACATTTGGATTTTTTTAAATTCTATGAAATTGAAACTGAGTGAAATCAGAATTGTTGGCTACAAAAAAAACCTTATAATGAAGCTAATTGTGTTGTTTATCCTTACATAGGGAATAAAATCTTCCTTTATCAAAATAAATTCAGATTAAACTAATGTCTCTGGGAAAAGAAGGTATCCTACACAGACATAGTATCACTTAGAGATACTGAGTATTATGGGAATAAAAAATGCTTAGACAATGTTAATTTTGTAGGGCATCGGGATTTTAAATCTTGCCTCAGGCAAGAAAAAGACATTCCATAAGAGATTTTAAAATTTCTCTCTTAGAGGGGAAAAACCAACTTTCCACTGCATTTAAATTTACTCTCCCTAGTGCAGAGGTGACTATATAAGTGTGATAACTGTTCTGAAAATCTCCATGAGAATATTAAAAATATTACCATGTACCTAAGTTCTCTTAATAAAAGTACTTACAAGAATATGTTCCTACAGAAAATCAGACAGTATCTGCATATACAATATTAATTTATTTCAGAAAATATAATTTATTATGTTTAAGATAATATTTTAGCAAATTTTTATTACAATGAAATGCATGAAAAAATAAGCCCTTAATATGGTTAATCTGTAGATCTAAAGCAGTCTTGTTACGGCATGTGCCTCTTGGTAATAATGAATACAATAAATTTTCATGTTTAAACCTCTCACTTCATGAGTTGTCAACCTATCAAACAGAATGCAGGGGCTTTAGTTAGTTTCTAGGTGTTAATGCTGGCTCTATCACGATCACTAATAAAAAAATGTTAAAACACTTCATTAAGCTGAATAGTGACTATGGTGAGTGCTGTGAAATCTAACACACAGGTGTAAATGACCTTATTCAAAAAATATTACGCACATATGAGGAGAGTTGTATATAGGTGTATATAAGCTAAGAATGTCCACTTTGCTCACATTTTTAATGCAAATTATTTTCTGTAATACCCATCATTTAGATTTAGATCTACATTTGAATAGTGCATTATAACATGTCCTGTAAATGAGATATTGGAGCTGTTCAACATTAAAAAAAAAAAAAAAAAATCTAAGTGCACATTTTTAGGCTTCTTTTCTTCTCCAGTGTCCTTGTTTGTCAAGTCCTCAGACACAGTATTGTTGAATAAAATGTACCTTTTTATGAAAGGTTATACATATGAAAAACATAGCAGTAAAGGCCTACATTAAAAAGGTTTTGGTGGGTTTGTCTGTTTTTTTGCTTGTATTTTTTTCTTTGATTCCACCTCTTCACCTTAATGTGAGATATTACTAGTTTGTCTATGCTCACCCATTAAAAAAAAAAAAAAAAAAAAAAAAAAAAAAAAAAAGTTGGAAATATCTTGGTATTTGTACATTTCCTTTTGACATTATCAGGGTTAATTAAATTATAACCTTCCCCATTTGTGGAACATGTGAGAGGCAATAATGTCACCTGGAATCATAACCACAGAAGCTGCACGAGGCAGTGTTTACTGCTATGTGAAACGCTCCAATAGTTATATGCATGTAATTTAGAAAGAAAAAGAAAAACAGAAAATTAGTTTTAAATTATCTGATAGAGGACTATGGAATGAGAGGGATGAGAAGTACATCCATATATCTGTCTTCAATAGCAACACAACTGCAGACTGTACGGTTCAGTAGCTCGGGTCAAAGGTGAGGTTTATCTCTGCCATCCTCAAGAGAGGCATATCTCATGTGAGCAATCTCTTTCTAATGGACAAGAAGATATCACTAGTTCCTCTTTCAGAATGCTTTATATTCAAGAGCGAAAATGCTTCAAGTACAAATCTTCATAGTTATTAAGATAGTACTAATGCAAGGTATGGAAGTCAATTTAAGTAGATGGATATTGAGGAAGGATTACATTTCATAGTATCATATGATGTGATAACAGGAACAAAAAATCCCCAAACTGCTTTGAGCCTTGTAGTTTTTTGGGTTTTTTTTTTGGGGGGGGGGCCGCGTGTTGAGAAAAAAAAAAAAAACTAAACCGTGCTGCAACGGGGTTTAAGTGCATTATCACAGATAAGTGATGTGCTATAATAATAATAGTAATTAAAGCAGATTGAAGAAGGAGGGAAAATGAGGTAGTGAGGAATACTGTAGAGAAGATACAAAATAAAAATAAAGAACATTGTATTACATTCAGTTTTTGGAAAGAAATTAGAAAGTTCAGTAAAAATGAACATGGAAAATACAGCTACAAAGCAGGAGCATTTTTGTGAGGTAAAGGCAGCTAGAATAAAAAGGGAAAATAAAGTCAGTCTATCACAAATTTAGATGGGTTCTAAAATTGTTAGGAAGCAGTTACCATTGGCAGCTGGAGTAGTAGCTGAAAGTATTCAGTCTAAGCACACAGGTACAGAAAATGTGATAAAATCAGACCCACCTTTTTACACAGAAAATTTAACAAGAATGTGTCAAGAATGGTTAAGTAAGTTTCAAAACACCCAGAATTTATACCCTTGTGTCCCTACTCCCTCATGTGATATTGAGTAATGTGAACTTTCTGTTCAGACATTATTAAAAAGCCTGCGGAGAGGTAAAGCTTTGTGTATTCAAGGAAATAAAACACAGGAGAGAACACAATTCCTTAGAGAACTTCCAAGTCACAGATGAATTTCACATAATTCTATATACCTACATAATTTGATTAATCAGCAGGGTGGGACCAGGCTGGTCTAAGAGATCACCATCAATAAGACTGGTGAAGATTCCACATGTGAAGGAAATTGGATGTGAATATATAATTAGGGGCTTTTCATAAGTATTATGATACAATAAAAATTACCTAAGACATACCTGGATAATTTTGGCTTTATATATTTATAATGAAAATATATACTAACAAATGCCTGGGGTTTTTGTTTGTTTGTTTGTTTTTTGTGTTGTTGTTGTTGTTTGGGGGGGTGGTGTTTTTTCCCCTAATAGTTTTATTCTTACAAGCCTGTTTTATTGTTATCAGGGATCAATGTAAAAATCCTTGATTTACTTTAAGAAAGAAAATCTTCAAAAGCATTTTAATATTCTTCTTTTAGGACTTGAAAAAGCAAATTAAAATTTTATATTTTTTTATTATGCATAAAAATGGTGGGCAATGCCAACAGATCTTGAGGCTTGCTTTGCTTTATCATACTGAAATCTGATAGTTCTTCTAAATCTTATTTGTATCATGGTACATGATACTATAAATGAGGTACCTCTGTTTTCTATATATAAAATCATAAATTCTGTTCTGGATTATTCAGATAATATGTCATTGTGTGACATGGGCGTTGAATGCTTGTACACATTTAACTGAAGCTTATCCATACTTCTATAACTCTTTCAGAGCTTGAGCTCTTTGTGAAGATTCCATATGTGCATGGAATTCCATGTAGTTTTTGCCTGCCATATGTATGTCACCACATGTAATGAGCAAGTCATAACGGTACCATACCTGAAAAGTCTCATTTTATGTTGAATATATAAACATAATTTTTAAAAACAAATACATCTGTAGATTATGAAACTTGCATTATTTTTTTGCAAACAATACACCTGAGTTACTGGCTCTCATATTTTCCAACCACTATCCCAACTGATCTCATCCTACAAAACAGTACAGAAATTTGCTCCTTTCAGATCAATTTCCCATTTCCTCTCTAGCCCAAATACTGAACAGAAGTTTATCTTAAGAGCAAAAAATATAAATGTATGAAGTCATCCATCTCTGTCTAATAAGAAATTCAGTAGTTAAATCCTGACTTTTTTATTTGCACTGAAGAAATATGTCCCTCAAAGCCTCAAGTTTTGTTCATCTGGAGAGCTATCAGCTTAGCTGTACTAACAGCTGAAGATAAGACCCCAGAGAATTAGGGAATTGAGAACATTTGTTTCTATCTGAGATTTTAACTTTTTTTTTTTTTTTTTTTTTTTTTTTTTTTTTTTTTTTTTTTTTTTCCAGTTATTTGCAGTTGTTACCCTTTAGAGATCTCCAGATTTTATCTTTTTCTTATAAGTTTCTCATGTGACCCTAGTTAGAGCAATGTCATGCTGACTATGCACATTTTATTCAGGATTTTTAAAAAAGGTTAGGAGTGGGAAGAAATCAGGCTAAGTTGTAATCATGGTGGAACAAGCATGGCATGCTTCCTGTCAGCTGCACTTCACAAAAGAATGGTCCAAATAGGATATCCTCTGCTTCTTCAGTAATCTAATAAAAATTTAATGTACAAATATTTGGGAAATACAACTTGACTTTATACTTTTTGACATTTCTTTTCTTTCCACAATCATTTAATTCCGTATCATTCTTCTTCTTCCTCCTCCTATGTAATTACTTAATAATTTCCTGCAGAAATATTTAATTCATAGCTTGATTCTTCCTTCTACACATTTCAAAACTGCTTGCCTGACCTTTCACTTTCTCATGACACACTACAGTGCAGTTCCAAATCTCTTCTCCAATTAATCTGCACGGGGGCACAAGTAAAATACAAAGTTGGGAATTGCATTGCAATTTCTGTGTTATTACTACTGAGCAAAGGCCAGCAACCTCATGTTTCTTACATTAGCTGGCCCCTGCTGTTTCACTTAAAATCCATTTGTTTGAAATGAGCAGGTTATAGAAATTAGACTCAGAATTTTAAATGTTTAGCTAAAATATATATAGTGATGAACTTTTCTGTTAAAAAGTATCGCCACAAAAAAAAAAAAAAAAAAAAAAAAAAAAAAAAAAAGGAGAGAGAGAGAGAGAGAGAAATCTTCCTTCAACTCTACAAAAAAAATAGCTGCAAAGACTCAGAGTGACAATACAGAGTGAGATAGTATATGTATTTTTCTTAAAGTTTGCCAGTGGAAGTAGGTACAACTAAATAGTAATTATTCATCAGTTCCTGCAGGCAAAACTTATAAAACTTATAAAATATACAGGATATAATATCAATTCCTTTCCTAAAAAAAACCACAAAACAACAACAACAAACAAACAAAAAAACCCCACACCACAACATTATAGAAATTCCTTTACATTAGTTTTAGGGGAAAAAAAATCTTTTAAAAACACCAAAAATGAGACAATGTCACCGAGACACGCAAAGCAGTCACACGAGACAAGATTTTTGCAGCGTAGAAAGGTTCCTCCATGCCAGCTCAAGGCTGAGATAGGGCAGAGAGTGACCTCTTTGTTTATTTCATACTTTTATACATTTGTGGGTCTGGCTAAAGATTGGCTTCAGGCCCTCAGCCTCAGTGGCCAGACCAACTGTCAGTTACAATTGTTTTCAGGTTAGAAATATGCAAACAAAGGACAGAGAATGAAAAACAAAGGATTTGTTTATGTTATATATGTGGGAAAAAAGGTAGAAACTGCTCATAATATTGCACAGTAACTAAAGATCTGGCTCCATTTTATGAAAATTCAAAAGGCTATAAAAACCTCAGAAAAAACAGGGTAACAAGACAACACTGAAAAACCTCTCCTGACACTGTGAATTACATTTCTTTTTTGGGTTGTTTCATGAATGGGAGCCATTTCACCATAAAATGGAGTATTGAAAGCCCAACTTCTAGCACCCAAAATTATACTGACTTTTCCTCGCTGTTCTAGGATCCACATCACACAATATTCTTCACACAAGAAGGATATTGATGATTTTCACAAAAAAGTAAGATAATGGAAATTTTATTACACATAACTACGTCTTCCAAGTACTGTGTGTTGAATGAACCTTTTAGAAAATAATGAGCTCAAATCTTATATTAGTAACAAAGTGGTAAATCAGTTCTAACTTATATTCATTTAATTCAGTTGAATTTTCAGGGAAAACCCAGGAGCAGTTTCTGGCTCACAGTTACCATCTCAGCTTCAAAGTCCATTCCTAGTTCCCTGGTTCCTCAAAAAAAAAATTTATTTATTTATTTATTTATTTATTTATTTAGATGAGAAGTGTGCACTAGTCAGGAATATGCTCTGCCCCTTTCTCCAAAATCTTGTCTGGAGTCACAGACCTTAAAGATTCTACTACTTTTCAAATCAAGATAAAGCTCTTGAAGATCGCTGTGATTCCAGTTCAATGTGTCATCAGCAGGACCCCTCTTTGTTTATATAAAAACTATATTAATTTTACTATTATATCACCCAAGAATTGAATTTATTGGTATGTTAAGATCATGATATCAAAACTACTAGTTTGGCACTATACAGAGTGCTGATTATAAAAATACTTGGGGAAAATTGATCTATGTGAGGGAAGAGGAACTTATGATAGCAACTAGCTCATGAATAGCAAAGGGCGGTTTCAGCTCACTGAAACTCAAAAGCATTGCTCGGCTCTAGAAAGTTCCCGATGGTGCCTTTGCAGACACTAGGAAAATAATCAAGAGTGTGGTTGAAGTTGGAAGGTACCTTTGAAGAACATCCTGTCTAACCTTCCTGCTCAAGCAGGTTCTTTCAGAGCATGCTGTGCAGAACTATATAAAGTGGGGAAGCAGCCTACAAGAACACAGGCATGAAGAATCCCAGCTACTTCATGCAGGACTGACAGCAGAGAGACAATTACACAATATCTTCTTGGGGAAAAAAAAAAAGTAATGATACCTTGTATTTATTTACTCAGAAACAATTTTTCACGGATGCTATGGAACACAGTTTTAAGCTGCCCCCATCACTTTATATTGTATTTCATTAGCTGGTTTATTCTGTTTCCCCCCATGTTCATTATATTGATGGTTTACCCCTAAAAGTCTGTACCCTCCCCTTACCTCATTATAAGTTCATACCACACCTTCCTCTCCAGCACCTTCCCCGCCTGTTACCCAAACCCTGCCCACTACTCCCAAATCCTCCCTATCCATCATTGTAATCCCTGCCCCTTTACCCAGAATGTTCCCTGTTCATCCACCCTCCTTCAAAGCACTATTGGACTCAGGAATACAATCCCTCCCACTCTGTAATCCCATTGGTCCCCAAGTTGTATTCCATCCCCCGCCCCCCCCCCCCCCCCTTTATTCCTCCCATGGCTGTACCCCATTGGTTGTCAGTTTGTACCACCCCCCTTGGTTTGTAATCCCCTGCACGCTTGCACTCAGGGCTCTTCACCATTGGACTTCCTTAGCTAACGAACCATGAGGATTTATCCTAGGAAAAGAGTCTCCCTTCATCCTTTGTCTCAGTTCCAGTCAGCACCAAAGTCAGCAGAGCTTACAGCCTCAGCTCCAAAGGTTCAGCATGTCCTAAGGCTCTGCCAAAGGAATGCTGTTTCCCACTATAGTGGTTTCACGTTCACTAAATTCTGGTCTTAGTACTCAGTCTTTTTCTGTGGGAAAGAAACTAGGAGAAAAGACAAAGCAGGCTTAACCTTAAAAATGAACAAATAGTTTTATTAACACACACTAAAAGAGCAGAAAAATAAAAATTGGGGGAAAAAAAGTAAAACAATACAGAATGAAGCTCTAAAAACATTCTTCCCTCCCCTTACAAAGTGTTCACTTTCCTACAAAACATAAAGAGACAAAACTTGTAATTTTCAGTCAGTTTCACTATATGACAATAGTCTTTCATCAATTCTTTAGGGGAAGAGTCTCTCTTGGAGTCATGGATCCCACTGACAACTTAGAACAGTTTTCTTGTGGGTTTTTTAAACTATCACAAAAACAACCGCCCGGAGAAACCTGCTTTTGTGACTCCTCCCAGCAGCAGGTTCCAAAGCTGCTTACGGGTCATGGGTCTTAGACTTTTGCATACAGGGGTGTCACCTTTTAACAATGAATAACTCCAAAAGCAAAGGGTTCTTCATCTCAATGTACAGAGATATCTTCTCGCTTCTTCCCTGGTACTGGGGTTTCTCATCTCTATCTCTGTTCAAGCATTTTATGGGATTAATATCACTTAGTCCATCACAAACACCTTTGCTCAAACCCACACACAAATCTAAGCAATCATCTCCCCAAATGCATATCTTTCCCAAGATTTAAAGGAATGATCTAAATATAGAGTTCATTTTCATGGCTCAAGTAAGAATGGAACAACCAACTCTTCAACCTGTGGAAGATTAGGGACAGGCAGTCGGAAGATATCGCGTTGTACGGGTAGACAGAATCCCTTCCTCAATCCTTAGTTGTCCTTGATAAGGTAAGCAACACGTAATTTGTAACGTAAGCAGATGGATGTGATGTAGCAAACAGAGGTTTTATAACCCCATGTAATCAGTTAATAAAACACCATTTGCTGTCCACCACATTGGTGTTTGTGAGCTGGTGGCCCGAGCAGCCCGACTGTGGCTGCTGTGTCATTCCTGGAACCACGTCACTACACCTCAGCAGAGGCAGCAAGTGGTGCCGAAGCCCCGGGAGCCACTCGGGAGAGCGGGAGTCACCTGGACGGGTGAATGACGGCCCAGCAGCTGTGCCAGCTCAGCAAGGGGGATGCCCCGGACCTGTGGGAGGAGGACGGAAGCTCTCATGAAGGTCGTATCTCAGATTCATAAACAGTGGGGGATTGATTGTAAAGCAAAAGATTTTACCCTCGCAGTGACGAGGCTTTTGCAACTTAAAGTCATTGACTGACTGGTGGATATTCTCCACCCAGATATATGGGGTCAATGCATGAAAGCTCTAGCCGAAGACACAGGAAAAAAATCTTAAATCATGGGGAAAGGTCATGCAAGCTTTGCAAAAGGCTCTGCAAGAGCAGGAGACCTGGAAAGCTGCACAAAATTGTCTAAGATTTATGCCGCAGCTCGGTGTAGGAGCAGCGATGCAAACTGTTTCAGAGGAAGCTTTTTCAGAGGATTATCAGAGCGTAAAAAAATGCAGTCTGAAGGTTGATGACTGTGTTCAGGCTGCTGATAAGGTTGATTCTGCCGACTGCAGAGAGTCAGAGGAGCAAAATCTCCCTCCAAAGGCTTCAAGCCCAGAATTACCTGCTGAAGGAAAAAGACAAGCAAAATTGTTTTGGGATAGTTTAGCTGAGGAAGCCAGGAATTCTGCCACAGGATCGCTGGTAGGGGGGGCTGAGGAGGGACTCCCACCCTATGAAGCAATGGGTTGCATTGAATCCCTGGGAGAGAACAGGAATGTAGTTGGACTGGAACATTTGTTAGATAACGGGGAAACGGAAAACAAAGAAGGTATTTTAAATAGTGTGCCTGTTGCCAACAAAAACCAACACAGTTTGTTTGATAACATGGAGTCACGCAAGCAGAGGAAGGGGGGAGAACTCAAAGGGAGAGTTAAAGCTAATCTTTGCCAAAAAGTTTCTTTTAAGGTACACAGTTTAAAGGGGGGAAGAAAGGGGCGGCTCAGCCCTGAGAGAAAGGGGTGGCTGCCCAGGGGGAAGGAGTGGCCCAGCCCTGAGGGAAAGGGGTGGGGTCGGAGCCCGACCAAAAGGTTCCAGAGCCCGGAAGGAGACAGTCAGTCGATTTCCGGCTCTGAATCGGACTCTACCTCAGATAACTGGGACTCTGGCTTCAGCTCTGACAAAGAAGACGTAACAGTATATAAAATTAGTAACAACAATGTTTCTACTTGGGTTGAGGGGAAGTCAGAAAAAGAACAAACTCCTCTCACAGACTGGAAGAAGATAAAAATGGCATGCTTTAAATGCAGCCAGGCATTTAAATTGGGCGAATGTGCAA
The DNA here is from genome assembly GCA_025960845.1 of Tachycineta bicolor. Lineage (NCBI taxonomy): Eukaryota > Metazoa > Chordata > Aves > Passeriformes > Hirundinidae > Tachycineta > Tachycineta bicolor. The sequence continues at coordinate 43,503,574 of JANEHK010000001.1, read as the reverse complement.
ATTATCAGACTCCTACCTTCAGTACCGTGATCAGTTAGACCCTATCAGATTCTCACAGCATGCAGACACAGGAGAGAGGCCACACCTAGCACCTCCTCCTCATCCAGTCCTTTAGCTATCTACCAAAAACCTAAGTCAGATCCTTACAATCTGTTTCTTAGTGTTTTAAATGCTACCTTTTCATTGTTGAACCAATCCAATCCAAACTTTACAAAATCATGCTGGTTATGTTATAATGCAGAACCTCCTTTTTATGAGGGCGTCACCCTTGATGTTCCTTTCGAATATTCTGCCGCAGATAATCCACACAACTGTAGGTGGGAGACCCCCTGGATAGAAATTACCCTGAGTCAAGTCACAGGCCGAGGCAAGTGCTTTGGCAATGTAACTTTAGCAAAGCAGATGGGAAACATCTGTGCTGAGCTCATCCAACCTAGCCAAAAGACTGATAAGTGGACAGTCCCATTCGTACCAGGAATGTGGGTCTGCCAACAGTCTGGAATAACACCCTGTGTATACCTTGGTAAATTCAATAACCTTGCTGACTTTTGTGTTCAAGTTCTAATTGTTCCTAGAGTCCTGTATCACCAAGAAGAAGAAATGTATCGCTTTTTAGAAGAAACCATCCAGCTCCACAAGAGAAGTAATAACAGGTATAACCATTGCAATGCTCCTTGGCCTAGGAGCTGCTGCTACAGCCACAGGTGTTTCAGCTCTCGTGACCCAACACCAAGGACTTTCTCAGCTGCAAATGACAATTGACGAGGACTTGTTAAGAATTGAAAAATCCATCTCCTCTCTGGAGGAATCTATCTCCTCGCTTTCAGAAGTCGTCCTGCAGAACAGGTGAAGACTGGACCTCTTGCTCATGCAGCAAGGAGGCCTATGTGCTGCCTTGAGAGAAGAATGCTGTTTTTATGCAGACCATACTGGAGTTGTGCGAGACTCCATGACCGAGCTGAGAGAAAGACTAGCCCAGAGAAAGAGAGAGAGAGAGGCCCAGCAAGGATGGTTCGAGTCATGGCTGGCCACCCTAATAGGCTCTCATACCATGAAATTCTTGATATTGATTTTTGGGCCTTGCATTTTGAACGAGTTAGTGTCGTTTGTTAAGAGCCGTTTAGAGAAAATCAACATCCTATTTGTCAAACGCCTGCAGTTACTGTGAAGTGCACTTATTACTAACATGTTATATCACTTTGTATCCTATTATACTAACTTTAACAGCTTTTGCATTTTTTATAACATTTATACTTTTATAGGTTTTTTACTTAATCATGGGGGGGGGGATGTGGGAGATTAGGGACAGGCAGTCAGAAGATATCGCGCCGTACGGGCAGACAGAACCCCTCCCTCAACACTTAGTTGTTTAGTGCCCTTGATAAGGTAAGCAACACGTAATTTGTAATGTAAGCAGACAGATGTGATGTAGCAAACAGAGGTTTTATAACTCCATGTAACCAGTTAATAAAATGCCATTTGCCATCCACCACATTGGTGTCTGTGAGCTGGTGGCCTGAGCAGCCTGGCTGTGGCTGCCGTGTCGTTCCTGAACCAGGTCGCTACACCTCAGCAGAGGCAGCATCAACCCTCTGTCCCAATAGTCTTTTCACTCCTGCTCTACTGACTTCATGCTATCTCTTCTTTATGTACACTCTGTCCCTTTCTTTTCTCCCTCAAAGAAGGACCAAGCTCTGGAAGCTTCATGTTATCAGGAAAGGGTTAAATCTGCTTAGAGTCTCTTCTCTGCAATGGTAGCTTGTGGTGTTAGATGCTCAAGGCCACACTGGTGAGGGAGGAAGAACTCATGCAGAAATATCAGAGATCAGAGCACCCGGGCAATCCAGAATCACAAAAAAACCCAAGCAAAATCACAAATGCCTTCTCAGCCACCCCTCCTTGTAAATCGGGGTGGCCTCAGCCTAAATGGTGCCCATAGCTCTTTTCAGGGGCCCGGCAGAGGTCTCTCCCTGCTCCAGGGAAGTTTGGAGAAAGCAGCTGTTGTAAAGCAGCAACCTCTCCTTCCCCCTGTCCCCACATGGGAGCTGATAGAATCCAGCCAGGCCTCAGGCCAGCTCACCCCCAAAAGCGGGGAGCAGCAGGCCCAGCTCAATGTTACCTGTCTCTCTCTGGCCAAAGGAAAAAGGAAAAGCCCAACCGACAGGAAATCAAGGGGTTTTATATGGTACTTCCCAAAGTCGTAGCCAACAATTTTCAGTGGTCAAAACAGATGCCAATATTCCAACTGACCTTCTGATAGGTCCCTGTCCTTTCTAAAGCAATTCCCAGGTCCTGACCTGGAGAATCATTCTACATTCCTCTATAACTAAAAGACCAAACTGTACTAATCCATGACATCCACTCCTGCCGTTGCCCCAGGGTTGGGAGCTAGCCTGAGTGACCCCTGTGGAAAAGGTGCAATGACAGGTGTATATATATTAAATTGCATTTTCGGGCCAAATGAAGGAAATCACAGTAACAGTAATTATTCCTTTTTTTTTATCCTTTTTTTTTTTTTTTTTTTTTTTTTTTTTTTTAATAAAAAGTCACAGAATGGACTTAAATAAAAAGTATAAAAAAGAATAAAAATTCAGAAATTTTCATTAATTTTCCTTATTTCAAAACTAAATCCAGAAAAAAAATTATTCCTCCACAGCTATTTATGCAAAACCAACTCTACAACTATTATCAAATACTTTTGTGCTAAGAAATGTGTTTCCTTGGCTCTCTGGTCAAATCGCTAAGGCACCAGTATTCAGAAAATACCCACTTCTGCAGGACATTTCAAACAACTGTGTTTTCCTTTGGTAATTTGCAAATTATCAAATGGCAAATAATAGCTAGTGAAAGAACTACTAAGAAGAAGTAATGCCTTTCCATATTTTGTAAGAAATGATGGAGAGAGAGAATGACATTTTAAAATCATGCCTCACTCAACAACAAACATATGAATCATAATTACACTAAGTTCTTCAAAAGTTTACCAGTTTAATTTTTCTAAGGCTTTCTTTAGACTGACTGTATCTAAGGAGAATACAGAGAGTTACTTTTTCTTTTTGTTTCATTATTCTGAATAATAGACACCTCATTCAGATAGTAAATTATCAGTGTTGACAATCTCTTAATTATCAGAGCCTTTAAGGGATTTACAAAGCCCTATTGGCTGCCTTTCACAAGTAATTGCAACTCTATTTTCCTGCCTTCTGCTTTGTTTTCAACATGGTGAAAGAAAACAGTCACAAGGTTATCTAGGATCCAGACAAGGAGCTGCATCCTTAAAAAGTACCAGAATTTGGAGAAGTGAATTAAAAGATAAGATTCGCTGTGCCTATTTCCTAATTGTGTTTACCAGTAACTCATCTCATGATTTTGGCTGAGCTTTTTTCATCCTTCTGCCTCAAGTTTTTACTGCTGTAAAATATGCATAACATTTCCTCATTGCTGTTTCTGGGATGGAGAATGTTAAAGTCGTGATGCCTACACAGCGCTTTGAATATGAAGAATGTTATGTAAATTATATATATTTTCAAAGACTCAAAGAACTTCTGTATTTAGAACATTTTGAACTCTGAATTAAAAGAGCTTCCTAGTGACAGGCTGATCAGGTGAACTTGTCACTTACAAAACTGCCCTACTGTAAATTTAGGAAATGAAGGAAACTATTAGGGATCCCCAAGTACTCAAAGTAAATGTCTGGGAACTCATCTACTGATTTCAAATGGGGAAAGGGCCTAAGGTAACTGAACTCCTGTATCTTGGTTTCTTATCAAGACATGATGCTTATCCAGTACTTTCCTAGTCAAACTGGCTAGATAAAAATAATTTCTGTGTAGGGAAAGGTTTATTAAATAATTTATTAATAAGGTATGCATCTACATTGATATAAGTAGGAAATCAAAGCCTTTCCAGGACATAAGTATTTGTCTCAAAGGGATAGTGACTTATGTTAAAAAAAATAAGCTGGTTACCAGGCTCAAATTAAACTTATTTTAATATTAAAAATTGTATTTGACAATTACATATTATCATTCAGGCCTGCTGCCTGAATGCAGCAGGCAAATGAATAAAGATTAGAATTGGAGAAAATATAATTTTTTAGATTTGTCACAGGCTGGTTAAGGAATCCTCATTTTACTACTTGATGGTATTTTTTTTTTTTTTTTTTTTTTTTTCTGTCACCAGTATAATGGGAATACTGATATTTATATCCATCAAACACAAAAGCCCCCAAGAACTATTTATGGTACAAAAAGACTTACAGGAAGTAAGTTATGCAGCCCATTTGAAAACTATGCCCAAGCTTAAAACAAAAGGGACTCATATTTCTGTTTACTGTCTGACCTTCTGAAGAGCACAGGAAAAGATAAATAATGTAAAAAGGATTCATAGTCATAGGCAATTAATAGCAAATTTTCTAATTTTTTATGAAACTTTTCATCACAAAAGAAAGAAGAGGGGGGAGAAAGAGATGAAGGGAAAAGGAGACACCTATTGAATAAATACTCAATATCAACACAACTACAGCTACAGGAAAAATACAAGAGGACTTTGTCTCAAACATCCTGATTGTTGTGACAGGAAGGTTGTGATTGGAGGAGAGGGTCCTGTGGAGATGAGGCTGTGTTGTCCTGAGACAACTTCCCTTTTCAGTTCCTGGGCTTGCAAGTTTGCCCTGAAAATCATGCTCATTGTTCTTGTGCCTCGAGAAGGATTGAGTCCTCTGCACCACACTAAAAGAGATTCAGGGGTTCACAAGCCCTCCCCTTCACATGACTCATATCCTGGAGAGCTCCAAAAGACTGACTGCATGCAACAATATAGTGTGAATGGCATGAAAAAAATATTTTATGTAAGAAGTATTTACCAGGTAAAATAGAAAAGGAAGTTGGTAGGTCCCATGTGCTCCCTCTTTTTTGTCATTCCCAGATTGAGATCATCCATGGTGGCAGGAAGGATCTAAGTACTGTTGATCTTTCCCCCTCTCCTTCTCTCTTTTTTGTCTTTATTCTTCCCTCCTTTGTTTTATCCTGACAAGGCAACAAACAACTCCATGCCTTTGTTGTGAGAGCTAGAAGCTTGTTAAAGTTTGCTCAAGAAGCTGAGAGTTCGTTGGCCAACACCTCTACAATTAAATAGGGTGCTAGTTGCCAGAGTTAAGATAATTACACTATAAAGTCTAAGATTCCCCTGATAGGCGGACTGGTGCTTTTGTTCATCCATATGAGAATTTATAACCAACATCACACTTGCTTCTGGATTGTGGCAATGACTTAAATACAAATTTGTGAATTCTCTTAAAGCAGGAAAACAGGATTTTCAAACCTGGAGAAAGAACTTTTCTTTTTGTTAACAACATAAGAAACTTCACAAATATGAACTAAGTTAAGTCTGAGAAGAGAGGAAAAAAAAAAAAAAAAAGGTTGTGTCATCACTGGATGGATTTCCTTATTCTGTTCTTAGAAATCAAAGCTGTCTAACAACAAAAATCCAAACAGAAAGCAGAGCTCAAAATAAA